>CM060338.1:15062058-15117058 GCA_030674155.1 Stramonita haemastoma
TATGAGAACAGATGACATTTACAAAACTGCATACACACGGGGACTGGATGTAAAAAAGCACAAGAGTGCTTATCCCATCATCCTTGATATAAATGAATAAAATAGAAAAAAAAAATTTTAATAGAACATTGCAGTTATAATTGTTTTCAAGTATCTCACCACATAGGCAGCCATACTCTGACTTCAGAGGAAATATTTCTTGTTGAAAGAATAGTGCAGGTTGTTATGCTAATAAATAGCTTGTCATGGGTGAAGGCAATCTCAACATAACGTGTCAAAGCATAACAACACCATGTTAATGTAGACCGTGACACTGTGTTGACATCAGTAACTGACACAGCTTTTGGCCTGGGCTGTGTGTGGCTCTTGTGAATCCTCATCCCTTCACACACACACACACATATACAGACACACACACACACATATACAGACACACACACACACACACACACACACACACACACACACACACACACACACACACACACACACACACACACACACACACACACACACACAACACACACACTCACACACACACACACCTCCTCTATCCCCATGGCTTGTCTGGTAAAGCAAATGTGTAATGGTCAAGATGACACAAACTGCTTGGTGTTGCCTGTGTGTTGTGGTATGTGTGTGTGTGCGCATGCATGCGTGCGTGCATGTGTGTGTACATTCAATTTTGCTTAAACTATTAATCGTCATTGATTGCTCGTGTGTTGTATAGGTCGAATGCAAGCGCTTTTGATTTGTTTTTGCAAGATATAGCGCTATATAAATTCTATGTATTATTATCATTATTATCATCATCATCATCATTATTATTTTTATTATTATTATTATTATCATCATTATCATTATTATTATCATCATCATTATCATTATTATTATTATCATTATTATTATTATTATTATTATCAACAGAGCTGAGTGAGGCCAAGGCCAAAGACTACGTGATGAGCATGAGGATCCATCATCGCTACCTGGAGGACGTCTGGACATAAGCCGTACCTGCCATGTCACCTGAACACTGCAGACACCACAGCAGACAGAAATAGCCTTACCTGCCACATCACCTGAACACTGCAGACACTACAGCAGACAGAAATAGTCTCACCTGCCATGTCACCTGAACACTGCAGACACCACAACAAGCAGGCAGAAATAGCCTCTGCTGCCATGTCATCCCAGACACCACCAGCAGACAGTTAGAAATACAACACCTTCTAGTTTGGGGGGGGTTTCTCTTTTTTTCTTCTAGTTTTTCATGAGTTTTTTTTCGTTTTTTTCTTCTAGTTCTTCTGAGGGTTTTTTTGTGTTTCTTCTTCTTGTTCTTCTGGGGTTTTTTCTTGTTTTTTTTCTTCTAGAGCTTCTGGGGTTTTTCTTGGTTTTTTCTTCTAGTTCTTTTTTTTTCTTGGTTTTTTCTTCTAGTTCTTCTGTTTTTTTCTTCTAGTTCCTCTGTTTTTTTCTTTTAGTTCTTCTGTTTTTTTCTTGAAGTCCTACTGGCAACAGTGGGCAAACAGCTGTCTGTGATCCCAGACTGGGTGTGATGGCACAAAAGGGTTATGAGAAATGTGTGTGTGTGTCTGTGTGGTGTGTGTGTGTGTGTGTGTGTGTGTGTGTGTGTGTGTGTGTGTGTGTGTGTGTGTGTGTGTGTGTGTGTGTGATGAAGTGAGATGCCTTTGTGATCATGAAGTGATATTATAATCAGATATTTTCAACGATGATGGTGATAAGATGTTTTCAATAATGATCATAATCAGATATTTTCAACAATGATGGTAATGTTTTCAATAATGATGATAATCAGATGTTTTCAATAATGATGGTAAACAGATGTTTTCAATAATGATAGTAAATCTAAATCGTTGTTGGCTGCATGCGCAAGAACTGGTTGAATGCAAGCGCTTTGATTTGTTTTTGCAAGATATAGTGCTATATAAATTCCATTTATTATTATTATTATCATTATTATCATTATTATTATAATCAGATGTTTTCAATAATGCTGATAATCAGATATATTCAACAATGATGATAGTCATATTTTTCATATGCCTCCCCACTCCCACTACCCTCCCATTCTTCACCTGTGTCAGAAATCAAAATGCCGACAGTTCAAGGACAAGAAAAAATCAAAACAATTATTCTTGAAATACAGCTCACTGCATAACAGAAATCAACAGGAAAATGTTTTAGAAAAAGTTAGCTCTCACACACCAAAACCATATGCTCCCAGACTGATCTTTACATGCTGGCACACATATGCACACCTTTCTCTCTCCAGAAGACAAGCATAAGTGTACACTCTAGAGGAATCATATGGGCACGCATGCACACACACGCACACACACACGCTCACACACACACACACACACACACACACACACACACACACACACACACACACACACACACACTATAGCCAAGTAATACGATAGTATATGACCATAGCATTATCTAATATTACTTTTGAGTTAAGATGGGTTAAATTAAAGAAAGAAAGCCATAGCAAACACACACACACACACACACACACACACACACACACACACACACACACACACACACACACACACACGAACGCACACACACATGAACACACACAAACACGCACACTCACACACACACACACACACACACACACACACACACACACAAACACACATGCACATCATGACACATGAAAATGCAGATTCATCTTCAAAGTTCTGACACCTTTTCCATGAAGAATACATATCACAGTTGGTAATCTCAGACCTTGTGGCTTCTACAAACAAACAAAGAAAAAGTGAAACGCAAAAAGAATGAGGGCACAAGTTGGTGAATTGATACAAGTAATGGGAAGAAGTGAATAGAACTGTCTACACAGAGTCAGATGTTTTGTGGGACATTGTCATAAGGGGGAGTGTGTGTGTGTGTGTGTGCGCGTGTGCGCGTGTATTTGCTGTGGTGTGTATTTGCTGTGGTGTGTGTGTGTGTGTATTTGCTGTGATGTGTGTGCATTTTCTGTGCTATGTATGTGTTTATGTGCATGTTTTTGCATTGTTTTAAATATAGCCCTTCATTTAATGGACATAGTCATGTGGGTCATTTGCATTTAAGATGAATTTCCTCGTCATTTTGGATGAATTGTTCGTTTTTATCGTTTCTGACGATATCTGATTTTTTTGTATCTGGATGTTGTGTTTGGTATAATTATTTTCTGTGTTGACTATGTTTCATGTGTTTAGTTTTCCTGTCATATTTCTCTTAATTTGTGTATCTGCATGGTTATTTCCTTTTAAATTAATATGCCTCTCTGATTGTGATAATATCAAGTACTGATGATATTTCAGTATCCACTTAGGATTCTTTCTTTCTGCTATGACACATTTTCCATAACTTCTGTCATTGCATTCGTTTTGTTAAACATGTTTCCATCAGACTGATCACTATATAAGCTCTAAGCTTGTTGTTGCTCAACATGATGTACTGTATGGTTTGTTATGATGCTTTTCGAATGAAACATGTTTTATTTTGGGGGGGGGGGGGTCATTCCTTGGCTAGAGTTCCAAGGTTCACCAATAGTGAGATTTTGTGTATGCACCTATTTCTGCTCACCATTGTGGTAGCTGCATTCCAACTTCAGGATAAATATGTTTTAACCCTCTTAGTCCTGAACCAGGATTAAATAATCCCCCCCCCCCCGAATCCAGAACTGGGATTTACACACAGTAGATTTCCATCACACTGTGACCATCACTAATTGCTACCTCATGTCAAAGCTCTATAGTCTATCAGGCTAGAGGTACAAACCCTGCTGAGAGTCTGGAAGTAATTATAGCTGCTGGTATGTACTTAGAAGAAGGAAAAGGCAAGCGAGCATGTGTGCCTGACCTGATTTCGTGATGGAATGCGGAATCTAGGGGCAGTTTGTGTTCAGAGAATCTAAATGCAAGAGGGTTAAAGAGTTGAAGAAGGAAGGTGGCAGAGCAGTTAAGATGTTCACCTGGCAAGTAAACCATGAGGTTCTGGGTTCGATTCCAGCTGCCCCCTTTCTTTCCAGTTTGACAAGAAAATCACACTGAATGTTAAAAGTCCTTCAGATGAGACTGTAAACTGAGACCCCATGTGTGAATGCATGTAGAGCATCTTGCACGCACATTAAAAACCTGTTCTGCCTTTCAGAAGTCCATAGTGTGCTGGTAGGATTGGATGACAGAATTTCAAAAAAATGTGTTCAGACACCATCCCTGAAAGTATGCAGCTACCTAAATGGTATGGAGGGGGCGTGGCAGTCGCATTCACAAAAATCACATCATTACTGAACCTCGAAGATCAAGCCGAGGAATGCAAAAAGAAACTAAGGTTGTTGGTTTTATTTTCCAGAGCAGATTGTTTTTGATACTTCTTACTTCAGGATGGGTGAAAGGAATTGCATCTTGAACCTTGAGAGAGAGAAAGATAGAGAATGAATGTTTGTGTTAGAGAGAGAGAGAGTGCGTGTGTGTGTGCATGTGTGTGCTTTTTTTTTTGACAAAGGGTGGGGGGGGGGGGGGCACTATGTAATATACCTACCTGTAAATGTAAAATGTTCCTTAAAACCTGCCTGTGATGTGAAATTTTAAGGGAAAAAAGGTTTTATTTTTCATTGTATTGGTTCCATAACAATACCACAACCCAAACTTTTATCATGATAAGTTATATGTGCACTACCGGTGATTCTCTCTCTCTCTCTCTCTCTCTCTCTCTCTCTCTCTCTGTCCTCTCTCTCTCTCTCTCTCTCTCTCTCTCTATATATATATATATATACATATATATTCCCCTCTCTCTCCCTCTTTCTCGTCTATCTAGATCTGCCATCTTTAGTGGGAGCACTGAGTTTATCAGCATAAACATTATTCTGGTCCAGAAATTCTGCACCAGAGATTTTTCTCCCTTTCTTTTTTTATCATTCTCTTTGTTTTGTTTTAAAAAATACGTGTTGTCTTTTTATTGATGATGTTTGTTGTGTTGTTGCTTATCTGTCTTTTTTTTTGGGCTGCCTATCTGTCTGCCTTCCTATGTATTTTCCTGCCTGTCTTTAACTCATTCAACCCTCAGTCAGAGCACTGCATGCTCAGGTGAAACTGAGGAGTTGTGCCAGTCAGTGCACAGGCAGCTCTAAAGCGAGGTATCCATTATGGTCGTGGTTAGTCTCGCTGGAGCAGTGATCATGCTCAGGGTCGAGTTTTATTCCTGAAATAGGTGTTGTGATGTAAATACAACAAAAAAACAACTTAACAGGTACCTAGCCTGAAAGCTTCTCAGACTCAGGCTGGCAAGATTGCTGACTCAAGTCTCGCCAGAGCAGTGGTCGTGCTCTGCCTCAGGGCTGAAAGAGTTTTGTTTCTGAAGTTGAAATGCGGCTACCTTCATGTTTTATCATTTTTACTTGCACTGTTATGTCATGCCAACAAAAAAGTGATGTTGGTTGTTCGAAGGGGGCATTGGATGTGTGTGTCCCTGTGCTGGTTACCTACCTGGCCTTTCACATTTTAGCTTGTTTTGAAATGGGACTACATTTCTTTGTTATGTCATCAGATGAGGCCAGTAGGGAGGGGGGGTACCCATGTGGCCTTGTCTCGTTTCATGGGAAATCTTCTTTTGTGAAATAACTGTATGGATTAAATGGTGAAAGACACTGATGTGTTTGATGTGATTTGTTTGTACTGACTGGTGTGACAAGGCTGATACCACTTTGGTGGTCAGTTTGGTGGTGAACAACAATTATCACAATGAAATACAAAGCTGTCTGTCTGTCTGTCTGTCTGTCTGTCTGTCTCTCTCTCTCTCTCTCTCTCCCTTTTCTTTCCCTTTGTGATATACTACCAAACCTTTTTGTTAAAGTTAAAGTCTGTCCCGAGCCTAAGGCTACGGCCATAGTAAACCCGGCCCCTCCCGTTGTTTTGACGGCCGTCTCTTTGACGGTAGAAACGGATCCGTCAAAGCGGCCATAGTCAACCCGGCCGGTCTCTTTCTGACAATATGGTCACCCCGAGACTGCCAGTGACGCAAAAATGATGCTGCCGCGGTGACGCAAATCGACAGAAAATAGTTCGACATAAAAAGTGTTTTTACGTAAAATCCCCCAAAAAAACTTTTATCAAAACGATTGGAATGTAATTGGGAAGGGTCAATTTACTAGTTTGTGTAGTCAGAATTTTTGAAGCACCATAAATAAATTTTTCTTGATTATTTTCCTTTCCGTCGACCCGTCAAACGGACGTGTTGCTCAAACGTCAAAACGACGGGTTTAAAAGAACGGGCCAGGCCGGGTCTACTATGGCCACCCACAGCCGTTTTCAGTGACGCCACAGAGTAATTCAGCCGGGCAGCATTTTTCACCCGGCCCGTCATTTTGATGGCGTCAAAATGCCGGGTTTACTATGGCCGCATCCTAAGGCTCATCAGGCCGGTGCTTATCCCGGTTTCTGTGGCGTTAAGCGACTGAGAGTCATAGACTCCCCCCTGGATAGGACGCCAGTCTATTGCAGGGTCAACCCCTAACACAAGGTTGGTACCCCTTTTACACCTGGGTGGGGTGAGAAAATAGCCGTAAAGTGGCTTTTCCAAGGGCACAACACCATAGCCGAAAGCTGGGATCGAACCCGCAACCTTTAGATTATTAGTCCAACGCCCTAACCACTAGACTACAGCAGTGGCTAAACCTTTTTGTAGTGATATTTGAATAGTTTGTCATTCAAATTTCAACAAACGGTAAGACTGACAGATGCTACCTAGAACAAACCTTCATGGATACAGCATTGAAGTTTTAAAACATCAAACACTGATGTTTAAAACTGGACTAACAATAATAATCACTTCAAACCATCACAACGAAATACCAAAACACCAAAAATGATGCCAACAGTCTGTTTATATTTTAATAGAATATCACAGTCATCAGACTGAGCAGTCATAAACCATACATCTCATTGTCCAATTCCTCCATAAAATACACACACACACACACACACACACACACACACCACACACACACACACACACACACACACATTTCAATTCACACACACACACACTCACACACTTGCGCTCGCAATTTGACAACCCAGGTTCGATTCCCGTTCGAGGGGATTTTTCCCCCTAGAGTTAACATCAGTGCTGACTCCACTCTCCCCAAAAGTCCCTCGGATGACACTTTAAACCGAGGCCCCATGTGCGAACACACACAGAACATCTTGCACACATGTTAAATCCTGTTCCGCTTTTCGTAAGAGTAGGCCATTGTATGCCAGTGGGAACAGATAAGATTTACAAAACTGCATACACACAGGGACTGGATGTAAAAAAAAAAGCACACGAGTGCTTATTCCATCATTCTCGATTTAAAAAAGAATTTAAAAAATTTTAAAAAACACTCCCCAAAAATATAATAATAAATACATAAAATAATAATAATAATAATAATAAATACAATAAATGTAAATACATGGAATTTATATAGCGCTATATCTTGTAAAAACAAATCAAAGCACTTGCATTCGACCTATACAACACACAAGCAATCCATAACAATTTATAGTTTTAGCAAATTCGAATGTACACACACACACACACACACACACACGCACACACACACATCACACACGCACCCCACACAGGCGCGTGCGCACGCGCATTATTAAAGTTGCCCAGCCTGCTTTTTTCAAAGAGACTATGCTCACTTTCACTAGGATTTGTGCAGACTGTTCTTAAAGTCCTTTGACGATGCTTCCTGATGGCCGCAAGTTGGTTCTTGAATCTCTCTGTGCCATTTTTGCAAAATGCCAAAGCGACAGTCTTACACTGTATCTTTCAAATTGGAAGCCCTCCAGTATCTGGATAACGAAGCAGGTGGGAATGTTTCGGAGTGTGCCCGTGAATTTTCTGTGGATAGGAAGAGGATCAGGGTATGGAGTGAAAACACAGATAGACTTGAACAACAGTACGGTAAAGACAAACAAAAAGGAAACTGTCAAAAGAACCAGCAGTTAGATCTGAACATGTCAACCAAGGAGTGCTGCATTATCTGGAAGATGAAAGATCTGAAGGCAGGGTATTGCGAAACAAGGACCTACAACGGAAAGCATGGAACTCGTTGGCCTTCTTTGCCTCAAAATCTCCTTTTTTCTATTTTCCTTCACTTATACTCACACGACCTAACTTACATGCTTTCGGGGTTTGTATTCACTCAATTACACAGTTGAGCACAAAAATTATTTTGTGCAAAGGGGTCTATCCCTAGCAAACGCCCACCCCCCAATTTTGCCCTAAATCAGTGCACAGGGGTGGGTGGGCGTATGCTAGGGATTTTACAGTAATAATAATAATAAATGGAATTTATACAGCACTATATCTTGTAAAAAAACAAATCAAAGTACTTGCAATCGACCTATACAACACACAAGCAATCAATAACAATTTATGGCTTTAGCAAATTCGAATGTACACACACACATGCACACACACACAAGCAATCAATAACAATTTATGGTTTTAGCAAATTTGAATGTACACACACACACACACACACACACATGTACACACACACAAGCAATCAATAACAATTTACAGTTTTAGCAAATTTGAATGTACACACACACACACACATGCACACACACATACACATACACACACACACCACACACACAGAGGCACGCACGCGTGCACTAATAAAAGTTACACACTTTGGCACACACAAGCGTTCCCATTACTTTCATCTCAGCTTGTACGGCTTAATGTGCTTCTCCCACTCCAGCTGAAACCCAATCAGCGAAGACACCAGACCACAGAACGCTCCCAGCCCGGGGTTGGCAAAGTTCAGAGCACTCAGGGGGATGAAGAGGTCACAGAGGTCACGCCCAGAAGGTCAGCCGCATGCTGTGCATCTCCACCTGCAGTCGCTGGGCCTGGTCCGACCCTCCCGCCACATCCATGTGGAGCAAGATGGCGTCCAGCTGCGTCTGCATGCGGTGCAGCTTGAGGAGGTCAAAGGTCGTGGAGGCGGAGAGTCCCACCAGCCACGCCCAGGCCGACCATTTGCTCCACCGAGCGACGTCGATCTGCGATCAAGAAAAACAAGAATTAAATCTTTCTTCTTTTTTTTTTTTTTTTTAAAGGGAATTAAAAGAATTTGAATCCAAATCCAATCTGTGTGTGAATCTTCTTCTACGTTCCCCTACGGCTAGGCTAAGTTTGGTTCTGGATGGCGGCAAAGTCTGCATTCTGTTGCGGTAAATCCGCCAGTCCCCAAAGTTTTTCCTGGAGCTCTACGAGTTGATAACACCAGATAAAACAGACCTACCTACCATCACAATCTGAACTTTCCCACACAAGATAACAGTCCTTCGGATTAAAAAAAATAATAATAATAAATAAATGAAAATAAGAAATAAAAAAATTTAAAACAAAAAAAAACAAAAAAACCCCAGTCCTTCAGATGAGACTATAAACTGAGGTCCCATGTGCAAACGCATGCAGAACACCTTGCACACACATTAAATCCTGTTCCTCTTTTCGTAAGAGTAGGCCATTGTGTGCTGGTGGGAACAGATAACATTTACAAAACTGCATACACACAGGGACTGGAGGTAAAAAACTACACGAGTGCTTATTCCATTATCCTCGATATAAAAGTGTCTTTTTTTAAATAATAATAAATTTATTATGTGATGGGGTGGTAAGTAGATTATCTCTCCCATGTGATCAGAGCGTGACAGTCGCAGCGTTGTGTTTCTATTTAGAGACACACCTGTGAATTCTCAGTGCTCTGTTTCCCTGGGTAGTGGTTGAAAACCTTCCGTTACACACACTTCGCCTTCAAGGTGAAATGTATTTATGCAACCTCTTTTTAGAGGTCACATTCTAAACTGACTAGCTGTGCCGTGTTCCCGAGGTTTGTGCAAAGATGGGATATCAAATATGTCCACTGTGTTACATTTGTTTTGTTTTTTAATTCAAAAAATTCCCAATCGTCACAATCTGGATTTTCCTACACCAGATAAGACAGACCCACTCACCGTCACAATCTGGATTTTCCCACACCAGATAACACAGACCCACCCACCGTCACAATCTGGATTTTCCCACACCAGATAACACAGACTCACCATCACAATCTGGATTTTCCCACATCAGATAACACAGACTTGCCGTCACAATCTGGATTTTCCCACACCAGTTAACACAGACTTACCGTCACAATCTGGATTTTCCCACACCAGGTAACACAGACCCACTCACCGTCATGATATGGATTTTCCCACACCAGATAACACAGACCCATTGTAAAAATAAATAAATAAATAAACATAAAAAGATACAGACCCACCCACCATCACGATCTGGATTTTCCCACACCAGATAACACCGACCCATAGTAAAAAAACAAACAAAAAAACTTTAAACATAAAAAAACCCAACAGACCCACTCACTGTCACGATCTGGATTTTCCCACACCAGATAACACAGACCTACCGTCACAATCTGGATTTTCCCACACCAGATAACACAGACCTACCATCACGATCTGGATTTTCCCACACCAAATAACACTGACCCATAATATTAAAAAACAATAATAATAATAAAATAAACATAAAAAACCAGACTCACTCACCGTCACAATCTGGATTTTCCCACACCAGATAACACAGACCCATTGTAAAAAAATTAATAAAATAAACATAAAAAAACACAGACCCACTCACCGTCACAATCTGGATTTTCCCACACCAGATAACACAGACCCACTCACCGTCACAATCTGGATTTTCCCACACCAGATAACACAGACCCATAGTAAAAAAACAAAACAACAACCAACTTTAAACATAAAAAAACACTGACTCACTCACTGTCACAATCTGGATTTTCCCACACCAGATAACACAGACCCATAGTAAAAAACAAAACAAAAAAAAACCCTTTAAACATCAAAATACCACAGACCCACCCACTGTCACAATCTGGACTTTCCCACACCAGATAACACAGACCCACTGTCACGATCTGGACTTTCTCACACCAGGAAACACAGACCCATAGTAAAAAAAAAACCCACCAACTTTAAACATAAAAAACCCACAGAACATTAAAAAAACCACAGACCCACCCACCGACACAATCTGGATTTTCCCACACCAGATAACAAAGACCCATTGTCACAATCTGGATTTTCCCACACCAGATAACACAGACCCACTCACCGTCACAATCTAAACTTTCCCACACCAGATAACAGGTGGATCGGTGGTCTAGGAGGTAACGTGCCTTGCCTAGAAAGCAAAAAGTTCGGGTCGCAGAGTGCGGTGGTTCATATCCCGTTTGGGCCCAAAACTTTCCCCCCCATCCACTAGACCAAGAGTAATGGTCTGGGTGCTAGTATTTTGGATAAGACAATAAACCAAGGTCCTGTGTGTTACATATAATTATTTCATGCACATAAAAGAACCCATGGCAACAAGGGGGTTGTCCCTGGCAAAATTCTGTAGAAAAAAGCCACTCTGATAGGGAAAGAAATACGTTACAGACATGAAAAAAAAATAAGGGTAGGCACTGCACTTGTGTGGCGATGCGCTCTCCCTAGGGAGAGCAGCTGAATTTCACACAGAGAAATCTACTGTGACATAAAGTGGTATAAAATAACAATAAAAAACATAGACATACCGACACAATCTGGATTTTCCCACACCAGACGGCGTGATCCAGCAGCAGCCAGAGGGCCTTCAGGGTGTGGGCAGTGACGGCCAGCTTCTGGAGCACAGGGTCCGGCATCCACAGCGCCTCCAGAGCCCTCTGACCCAACTCCAGGCTGTTGCCCATCCGGAACACTGTCAAATAGGGCGGTATTTTGTGAGGGACATTTTCGTCACTTTTGTGGAGACTTGAGCGAGTGCTACTACACAGAAACTTATCTATACAGCATGTTATTATTGTATATTATATTATAGTGTAGTGAAGTGTATTATATCATATTATATTATACTATATTATACTATATATCATAATATATTATACTAGATTATATCATAATATTAATATTTATATTATATTATGCTATATTATATTATATTATATCATATTATATCATATTATTTTATATCATATCATATTATAATGGGGGGGGGGGGAGGGGCATACAGCGCGTAAATCCAGGTAACTCGGCTAAGGGTTCAGGCCATAGTGGTAAAATTAGCAACCCCCCCCCCCCTTTTTTTTTTTTTTACCTAGTCCAAATGTGGTCAGTTCCTGCTATAATTAGCACCAGCTGGCCCAACTGGATGGATGGGAGAATTAAATGATAGCAGTGACTGAGGGCAGCTGAAAGTGAGGAAAACTGACAGCTGTGGGGGGTATGGTGTCTATGTTTTTAGAGTAGGCCTATTGCTTTCTCATGATATGAAGCCCAGGTTTTGAGCCACCACCCATCTATTCAAGAGGATTTTTCCCTTGGATTAACCTTAAAGTCCTGTCTGCACTTTCCTAAAGTCTTCAGATGTGATTATGAATTCAGGCCAGTGTGCACATGCACCCAGAACATCTTGCACACACAATGAAAAACTGTTCTGCATTTAAGAAGAGATTGGCAATTCATGCTGTAGATTAAAAACAAATGTAAACATTTTTTTTCAAAAGTGCATGCCACTGGGTTATGATCAGACTCATCCCCAAAGCTGAAAGGGATGCCTGAAGTCTTCAGTCTTTCGGATGAGACTATAAACCGAAGGCCCCATGTGCGAACGCACGCACACATCTTGTGCACAATTAAATCCTGTTCCGCTTTTCATAAGAGTAGGCCATTGTGTGTCGTGGGAACAGATGACAATATTTACAAAACTGCATACAATGCAGGGACTGGATGAAAAAAAAACAAGTGTTTATTCCATTATCCTTGATAAAAAGAATAAATAAATAAAAAATAAAAAATAGCCTAGTAAATGACTCCAATTTGCAAAGTTCACCAGTGCAAGAGAGATTTGTCACAATTGGTGCAGTGGCAGATGCAATATTTACACAACTCTACACACAGGGTGATGGGACACAAAAGCATATTGTGCTACCCGGTTAATAAAGTACATGTGTGAATGCAGTGCACAACACGACAATGTATGTTCATGTGTGTGTGTGTGTGTGTGTGTGTGTGTGTGTGTGTGTTGTGTTGCGTGCTGCTGCTTGTGGTGTGTGCGTGCGTGCGAGTAAAATTTACGCTGCCGTACATTTTCGGGACAAAGCAAGGGCTGCCTCCAGTTTCTTCAACTTTTCCTCCACTGAGCCTCCGCCTTCCTGTCGTGCCAGATACCACAACACAAATCTGGAACCATACTGGACGATTCTGTAACAGAGCGGCCTTGTCCTTTGAGTAAAACACCTTTTGGTTTAATGTGTTTTGATACTGATATCAGAGAAGAGCCCACATCAAAACAAAAATTCTTACTAATCTTAGTTACTGGCAAAAGAACAAAATTATGCAAGATACACCACTTTATCAGAAATGGCAAGTAACCGACCTTGGACGTTAACATCTTCATCAATCTCATAATCAGCTCAGTTTATTTTACAGGAAAAAAAACTGACAATAATCGACATCAAAGCATCTTAGAAATGAACAAACGTTATATTTTACCTATGCATGGAACACTCAGTATTCGTTTACCTGTAAATTTTGTCTCTGGCTTGGGTGTGTGAATTAATTTCACAATGTCTTTGGCTATCGGAGGTGTTTTCATGCTTAATGATAAAACTGAACACTGTAGGGGGCCTAGTGACTGAATCAGTGTCCTAGCAGAAGACAACACTTGCACCTTGAGCCTGCAGTCCAAGGGACATAACGCCCAGAAAAAGGGAGATGACATTAATTTTTCCTTACAACGCAAACTCTTCTGTCATAATGTTTCCATTGGTATTTTCCTTTACGCTCGATGAATAAACGATTCTACATTACCTCAATAGCTATCGATACGCAAAACATTTATTTTAGGCGTCTTCTTCATTTTCCCAGGCATGCGTTCCGAAACAGTGTCTGCTCTGGATATACACAAAGCATCTATTGCATTTTAAAGCTTATTTCAACTAATGAGCAACCCTTCACCATCACCACTCCCTTGACTTAGATGATCGTGAGAGGGGACACGATGGACGTGTTTCAAGAGTATTTCTCTTCTCTCCACCATCTTACAGTCTAGTCGTCTGCCTCCCTCCCCCAACGGCCGTTTTCAGCCTCTATCCTCCTCGTGTGTCCTCCTCCTTTACAACCTCCATCAACCTCCCCACCCCCCCCCGCCCCTCTAAGAATTATCCCATCCTCCACCATCCTTGTGTGGTCAGTTTCCATCCTTACGGCCTTTTTTCTGTGGTCATTTTTTGGGGGGTCGCGGGGGTAAAGCATCAAGATTGGACAGTCTCTTTTTCCTATCATCTTCCACCTATAGCCTTTCTTCCCCTTCCCTTCCCATCTAAAGACTCATCCTCCTGTATATTTTTTATATATTTTTTTTTATTTGGAGGATAATGGAATAAGCACTCATGTGGGTTTTTTTTTTTTAATCCAATCCCCGTGTTCCTACGGTTTCTTTTCAAATGTTATCTGGTCACACCAGCACAATGGCTTATTCTTTGTAGGCTACAGGTGGAATAATGTGTGCAAGATTATCTGCGCGGGTTCGTGTGCGTGACCTTGGTGTACAGTCTCATCGAAGGCCGATCCTCTACCTTCGTCCCCAAAGCCTGTTCCTCATCCTTCCTTTCCATCGTTTTCCTTCAACTTCTAACAACCTCCGTCCCCCTCTGTGCTCTGTCCTTATTTCATGTCTATTGTTTGTACTGGGTATAGTATTGTCTTGGTCTGTTGTTATTTGGAAAATTATTGTTGTTTAGGTAAAGGAGTTTTTTTTTTTTTTTTTTTTTGATCTTATCCCTGATAAGGTCGGGGACTGGATGTAAAAAAAAAAACAACCACACGAAATAAAAGAATTTGCATTGCCTTGCCTTGCCTCCCCTCTCGTCTCAGGGTCATCCTCTTCCTCCTCTTTACAGCATAATATCCCCCTTTACAACCCATCCTACGTCCACCTCTCCCTCCATCCTCCCTACAACCTGCCCTTACACGTTTACAGCCTCCTTCCTCCTCCCACTCTCAAGGTCCATCCTTCTCCTCTTCTCTTCTCATAATCATCCTCCATCTTTACCTCTCCTCCCCCTGTATCGGTCTTCCTCTTCCTCAGCCATTAGGAAGATGGAGGACAGTCTCTGCGTGCATGCGTGCGTGCATGTGTGCGTGCGTGTGTGTGTGTGTGTGTGTGTGTGTGTGTGCGCGCGCGCGCGCGCGCGCGTGCGTGCGGGTGCGTGCGTGCGTGCGTGACGTGCCTCTGTTGTGTGTGGTGTGTGTGTGTGTGTGTGTGTGTGTGTGTGTGTGTGTGTGTGTGTGTGTGTGTGTGTGTGTGTGTACACATGTGTATGTGTGTTATTTATTTATACTTTTGTTTTGAGGGTAATGGAATAAGTACTCATGTGCATTTTTACATCTAGTCCCCGTGTGTATTCAGTTTTGTCAATTTTGTCATCCATTCCCACTGGCACACGATGGTCTACTCTACCAAAAAGCGGAACAGGTTTGAATGTGTGTGCAAGATGTTCTGCGTGCTTTGCGTGCTTTTGTACATGGGACCTTGATTTAAAGTCTCATTCGAAGAACTTGGGGGGTGGGGTGGGGGGTCGGTACTGATGTTAACACCAGGGATAGATATCCCCTTGAGCGGGATTTAAACCCGGGTCAGCAGATCACAAGTGTAATGTGCAATGCTCTTGCCAACTAAGCTATCCCCCCCCCCACACACACACACACACGCACTCGGGAGTGGTGTGTGTGTGTGTGTGTGTGTGTGTGTGTTGTGTGTGTGTGTGTGTGTGTGTGTGTGTGTGTGTGCGCGCGCGCGCCCGCGCGCGCCCGCGCGTATGCGTGCATGCGTGTGTGTGTGTGTGTGTGTTGTGTGTGTGTGTGTGTGTGTGTGTGTGTGTGTGTGTGTGTGTGTGTGTTGTGTTGTTGTTGTTGTTGTTGTTGTTGTTGTTGAAATAAAATGATATAGTCCTTTCCAGAATTTCTGATATCAGGACTGTAAACAGAAGCCAGAAGGTCAGGAGGTCTCCCACTTAGGCGAGGTCTTCCACAGTGTGAGTGTTTGTGACATTTTTATTTGAAGTTATCATATAATGTCTGAACAAATATCAAATTGAGCTATTTCGTGTCTTTGATTATGACTGGTATCAATATGCCTGTCAGTATTGGAATTGTAATTGCCCTTCAGGAATGATTAAAGTGTTTTTGACTTGACTTGGCTTGACTTGGCTTGACTTGACTTGACTTGACTTTAGCGCCTCGGGCCACCCCCCAAATCGTACATTTCTTTTTCAGCAACGAGAGCATCTCCCGCGCAAGTATTGCAGTACCGCACGAGCCGAAGCTCGAGTGTGTGTGTGTGTGTGTGTGGGGTGTGTGTGTGTGTGTGTGTGTGTGTGTGTGTGTGTGTGTTGTGCGTGCGCACGCGCGCGCGTGCGTGCGTGTGTGCGTGCGTGCGTGCGTGCGTGCGATTTACTTATTCTATTCTTTTAGTTAAGATAATGGAATCAAAATTTATGTTTTTACACACAGTCCCCGTGTGTATGCGGTTTTGTAAATTTTGTCATCCATTCCCACTGGTACACAAAAGCTACTCTTCCAAAAAGTGGAAGAGATTTTAATGTGTGGGCAGCATGTTATGAGTGTGTTTGCACATGGCACCTTGGCTTATAGTCTCATCTGAAGTGTGTGTGTGTGTGTGTGTGTGTGTGTGTGTGTGTGTGTGTGTGTGTGTGTGTGTGTGTGTGTGTGTGTGTGTGTGTGTGTGTGTGTGTGTGTGCACGTGCCTGCCTGCCTATCTGTCTGTCTACCTACCTGCCTGCCCATGCTAAGGGGGGAGATAGCCTAGTGGTCAGAACATTGCGCTGGCAATTTGACGACCCGGGTTCGAGTCCGGTCGAGGAGATTTTTCTCCCGGAGTTAACATCAGTGCTGACTCCACTCTCCCCAAAAGTCCTTCGGATGAGACTTTAAACCGAGGCCCCGTGTGCGAACGCACGCAGAACATCTTGCGCACACGTTAAATCCTGTTCCGCTTTTCGTAAGAGTAGGCCATCGTGTGCCGGTGGGAACAGATGACAATATTTACAAAAACTGCATACACACGGGGACCGGATGAAAAAAAGCACATGATTGCTTATTCTGTTATCCTCGAAATAAAAGAATAGATGAATAAATAAATAAATAAATAAATGGGTGGTGGTGGAAGTTGAGTGATTCATTTTTTTTTTTATTTTTTTTTTTTCCTTTTGTTTGTTTTGTTGGGATTTTTATCCGATTAATTATTTGCTTGTTTTTCTTCTTTGACATGTTGGGTTTTTGGTTGTTTGGTTGTTTGTTGTTGTTGTTTGTTTTGGTATGTTAGTTGCTTACTTTTGTTTGTTTTGATTTAAAAAAAAGACTGTTCATTTACCTGTTTGTTTGTTGCGATTTGGTTGGTTGTTTTTTGTTTCATTTTTATTTGATTTCTTAACTGGTTGGTTGGTTGGTTGGTTGGCTGGCTGGCTTGTTGCTATAGTTACGATGTCATTAGTTTTCGACTACCTCTGCATCTACATGCACTGGTACCGTTTGTATAGTCATAGATCAATATTTCCGCATCCAGTGCTGCGGAAGCAGGCTATGAGTCAGACAGTCGTCTGCCTGTACAGCTTGGCAAGTGGTTGAATATATTTGTCGCTATGGCTGACAGAAAAGCAGAGCTTGAGCGAAAAAAGGCTCGTTTAGAGCAAATGCGAAGGGAGAGGAAAGAAAAGGAGCGTTCAAGAACTGTGACTAAAGAGGTAACGGCTCTGTTTTCGCAGTGATTGACAGTACTTAGCATAATTTATTATTCATACATGGTGTCGTCTGCTTCAGCAAGCGCAATCTGGACAGTCTTTATTCGTTTCAGCTTGATAAAGGCTACACCCATCAGTAAATTAAAGATAACGCTGCAAAACCATAAGTGAGCAACCAAAATTATGCAGAGCACATTATTTGAACGGGTGCAAGTAATTTGGAGTCTGTTTATTAACACAAGAGGAGTAGAACCAGCTGGTGCACAGTTCTATCCAAGAAGGAAATGTCAAATTATATTTATATAATCGACAGGTTCGACACAAAAACTCAAACACAAAGCAGATCAACCTGCTTTTATGTAGCAGGTGGTAATTGCAATGTTGCAACAAATTGGCAATAACTTCAGTGCAATGTTGTGTAACTAGTGGAGCACAAGTTCTACACCACCTCACTAGTTGATCAAGTTGTTCTGAGACTGTAAATTAAAATATACAATGTGTGCAACATATGATTTGTTCCCTTCTCTTTGAAGAAATAAAAATGTAGTTGGGGAGGGGTAGGCAGGAAGATAATGATGACCCCCACCCCCCCACCCCCCCTCTCAATCTGCTGAGAAGTTACAGGGAGTCTGATGAGTGATGCTAGAAAATGATATTGATAACTAAATAAGTTATTCAGTTGATAGATGAGATACTCAGGTGTGTGTGTGTGTGTGTGTGTGTGTGTGTGTGTGTGTGTGTGTGTGTGTGTGTGTGTGTGTGTGTGTGTGTGTCTCTGTGTGTGTGTGTGACTCTGTGTGTGTGTGTGTGTGTGTGTGTGTGTGTGTGTGTGTGTGTGTTATTCAGTTTAACATTAAGTGATTTTAGACCAAAAGAAAGAAACAAAAAAAAACAACCGTGAACAAGAAAAATTGAACAATAGCTGAAACCAATGCCAGATAATGAAGTTAAAATATAAAACTAACTTTAACAAACTATAAATATTGAATTATCGGACTTCTTATTAGCGCTAACACAATGTCCAACAATCGCGATGGTTCAGACAATAATTGGTCCAGTGATAGATTAGGCACAACAGGTAAAAATGGTTTCAGATATCCACAAAGAAGAATATGACCAGGGTTCGCGCTAGGATTTTTTAAAACCAGTACTGCGAGTTGCCATTTCAGAGATATCTTGACCAACTCCCCCAAAATCGGTCCCCAGAAAATAAAATCCGGTACGTACTGTGAACAAAACAAAACTATTCAGTGAGGGGGTGGGGGAGGGGGGGATTGTTCGGCAGCAAAACTAAATCTAAATTGAACGCAAATCTCTCAGACTTTTGACTGCCGTGCTGCTGCCACTCGCTTCTTGGGCACGAAGCCACGCAGGAAATAGGAATTTTTTTTTCTAGTGCCTGTGCCACTGTCCGTGTCAGTCCCTTGTTTTGCATGGCATCATTCGTGAGACTTGTATTCTTCTTTCTTGTTTCTATGCTTAGCGCTCATCTAGATCTTTCGTTCAATTTAGATTCAGTTTTCGACTCTTCTGTCTCAAAGCAACGCGCAAATTCATAGTCAAAGACCCTCCGCTTTGCTTTTTGCTTTTCGTAAGAGCAGGCCATCCTGTGCCGGTGGGAACAGATGACATTTACAAAACTGCATACACATGGGGACTGGATGTAAAAAAGCACAGGAGTGCTTATTCCATTATCCTCGCTATAAAAGATTAAAAGAATAAAGATTAAATAAATCTCGGCCCCATTTACTCATTGTGAATGGAAGTTACTGTCATGCCGAGAAGAGTGCGAAGCTCTATTCTTTCACAGTAAAGCTTGCTGTTCTGCGTGCTACGCTAATGAGGCTGGCGCCAAAGATGTTCGTCGGAAGGGGTGGTGGTAGGAAGGGGTAGGTGCGTAAGCACAGTACAGGCGCATGACAGACTGTCAGAAAATGTCACTTCAGACTTTTTTTTAAACGGAAATCTAATCGGTCAAAGGCAAACAGATTCGGTACGCGGTACCGGCTGCTTCGAAAATTTTCGGTATTCCCTGTTTACAATCGGTAAAATACCGACAATTACCGGTTATCGCGAACCCTGATATGACTATTCGTTATCTTATCTCCACAAATACAGTTTACATCCTTTGAGTATTTCGTCTTGAAGGCATTTAGTTTAAATCTGTACATGAGGGATAACACATTTCTGCGATTGTACTAACCACAGACTTTGTCAGAAGTTAAGATATTTTGAAAATTTATCATATTATTTGTACTGCTATCATAAAGCCGATAGCCAGAATTGCTGATCTTCTTTGTGAAATGCTTCCAACAAGCGTTTTGCAGCAAGCTGTATCCCTCATGCAAAGATAATGCAACATCTATTTCACAAGAATCATCTCTATACCTCGCCCCAAATTTTGCCAGGGTGTCTACTTTTTCATTAAAATAGATTCCACTGTGTGAGGGAACCCAAAAAAAAGTAACAGTACTACCACTTAAAATAAGATGCACCAGATGCTTGATTTCAATGAGAAGGTCTTTTCTCACTTTAAGATTAGAATTCTTTAAAGCATGTAAAACCGATTTAGAATCAACACACACAAGTATGTTGAAAATATCTTTAGGAAAGTCAAGTACATAGTACAGCGCAAATATTATAGCCGTTAGCTCAGCTGTAAATATGGATTTATTTTTTCCCAGGCTGAAAGATCGTTCTACTTTCAATGATGGAATAATAAAAGCCGCACCTCCCTCATTAGTATTAAGAATGGAACCATCAGTATATATTTTGAGATGATCAGAATAGGTAGTTTGAATATGCTCTTTTACAAATGCCGTAAGTATATTAATATTGTCAGCTTTTCGTATGGTGGAATAATCAATATCAAAGTGAGCTTTAAGTGTGTGTGTGTGTGTGTGTGTGTGTGTGTGTGTGTGTGTGTGTGTGTGTGTGTGTGTGTGTGTGTCACTGTGTGTGTGTTAAAAATAACTCTTATAGTACAGTAACATTTTCCTCAGGGAACCATGAATCATTTGTTGTTGCATTTTAAAAATCAAGAGAGATGAGTTAGGCCTTTAGGCTTTGTTTTCTGCATAACAATAATCATGGTTTAACTTTCAGAGGACGGCCATTTGCTATAGGGGATCAGTGTAAAGCAACGGTTTTGGACAGTTGTCTGCTATAGCGGATTTGCTGTTTGCAGATTTTTCACATGGCGGCCAAATGATACTATGAATAGTGCAGCTTAACATAGCTTTGTGAGCCTGTCCAAGGTCAAATGCAGCGCGTCATTAGGTGATTCTATGTGTTAGACTGAACTCTTTGTTCATGGTTGCAGAGAGTACCTGACATGGAATACTATAGTAACACGGGGTACAAAATTCAGAGTTTTTTCTGGCAGGTCTGCATTTAAGTAGACCTAGGAGATCGTAAAAATCCCCACTCTTAATTCATCAAATGCCTATGAGATTTGAACCCACAACTTCAAAGGATTCATAGGATTGAAGTCAAATGGTCTTAACCTTCTACTGTTCTAGCGCTGGTCTTAAATACTTGGCTATAGCGTCCATCAGAAAGTTATAATTAAAACATTACTCATTAGACTGAAGCTATAGCCAAGTGGTTAAGAATGACAATTTGACTTAAATCCCATGGGTCCATGAAGTTGTGAATGAAGGGTGGGGATTTTTATGATCTCCTTGGTCAACTTCAAGTGCAGACGTGCCAGAGCCTTTAAAAACAACACTCTGTGTATCATATAGAAGATCAAATATGCACATTAAAGACCCATCATTTATGTCGGCTTTTGGTGGGTTACAGAAACAAACATACTCAGCATGCATCATATATCTTTGAAGTTGGAATGCAGCTACCTTTATGGTGAGCAAAAACAGTTGCATACACAAAATCGCAGCATTGGTGAACCTTGGAGTTCTAGCCAAGAAACGGTGTTCAAACGCAGAAAAAAATTTCAGTCTTTGTTGTTTGTTAATATAGTATTATTGCTTGTGTGTTGTATAGGTCACAATCACATGCAAGCGCTTTGATTTGTTTTTACAAGATATAGCGCTATATAAATTCCATGTATTATTATTATATTATTATTATTATTATTATTATTATTATTATTATATTATGTCATTGTTAACCAGTGATAAAAATGTTTTCTGCTGTACAGGGCGATGAGTCCAAAGGCAGTATAAAATCTGGTGGATTAGACGCCTCTGGTACAGAACCTGATGACATCCTGAAAGAATTTGGCATCCCTCCCACTCCAGGTAACTCTTTTCCTTCAGCAGGTAGGTACACCTGTGTCTGGCTTTTGATGGAGACAGCTTTAGTAGGCCACAGGAATCATTGGAATGCGATAGACGCTGCTAAATTCTTTTAAAATATCTTGCTGTTACTAGTGATGTAGTGTAAGTGCAAGGTACTACAGAGAGTGAGGCTTGTCTGGCTTTTGATGGAGACAGCTTTAGTAGGCCACAGGAATCATTGGAATGCAATAGACACTGCTAAATTCTTTTAAAGTATCTAGCTGTTGCTAGTGATGAAGTTTATTTATTTATTTATTTATTTATCTTTTCTTTTGTATTAAGGATAATGGAATATGCAATCATATGCTTTTTTACATCCAGTCCCCGTGTGTTTGCAGTTTTGTAAATGTCATCTGTTCCCACCGGCACACGATGGCCTACTCTTATGGAAAGGAGAACAGGATTTAACGTATGCGCAAGATGTTCTGCGTACCTTCGCACATGGGGCCTCGGTTTATAGTCTCATCCGGAGTGTAAGTGCAAGGTACCACAGAGGTGAGACTTCAGCACTGGAACCTCAGAGGAGTGTTTATCCTGGAGCTGGAACTTGTGTCAGGTCAGGCGAAAGGCAAGGCCCTTTGGCAAAAATGTATCAAATATGTCACGGAAACATTTTCCTTCTTCATTTTGTTGTTGTTTTTAATCTTTGTAGTTTGAGAAATTATTTTCGTGGTAATGAAGAAGTTTGTAATTGATTACAGCTTTTGTTTACCTCTACTGCTGCTTTCTCAGTTTTAAGTCTGAACCTTATGATTGGAATTGATGTGAATCATTAAACCTATTGTAGAGTCTTTGTTCTTTTTCAGTCTTCGTTTTCACTTTGGAAGTGGTTAAGAATGACAGGAGCATGTTATGTAAAATTATTCACAAATAATTGAAAATAGATGATAATAAAATGATAGATTTAAAGAAATATAGAAATGTAAAGTTTTGTTGCTTTCTAACATTATTTAAAACCTTTGCTTACTGACACCAAAGAAAAGAAAAGAGCAGAATGATAAATGAAAGAAGGAAAGATTATTTCTGTATGTATAGCATTTGTTGTAATTTAAATAGTTGTCTTATAGTATGTGTGCATCACTTAAAAAAATTCACATTGTGCTGAACAAGAGAATAGAATTAAAAGTATCTGTTATTTTATGAAAAAAAATCTGCTGTTTTATGTCTGTGTTTGTTTCCTTTGTTGTAATCATTTTTATGCAATCAATAAGTTACACAACAGTTCGTTTGTTATACTTATAGCCCATCCTGAAAAAATCATGTTGGACAGAGACATTGTCATAGATTTGCACAACAGTTAATGCATGATCAATGTGCATCTGTTAATTGAAATATTCATGATAGACTTAAACAACAGTTTATGCATGATTAATGTGCATCTCTTAATTGAAATATTTATGATACATTGATTGACTAGCACAACTGTTAGTGCATGATTAATGCGCATCTCTGATTGAAATATTTATGATAGACTTGCATAACTGTTAATGCAGGATTGATGTGCATCTCTTAATTGAAATATTCATAAAAAAGAAATATTCACGAGACTTAAACAACAGTTAATGCATGATTAATGTGCATCTCTTTATTGAAATATTCATTATACACTTAACTGACAGCTACTGAGCTAGTGCATGATTAATGTGCATCTCTTAATTGAAATATTCATGATAGACTTATAGAACAGTAAAAGCATGATTGATGTGAATTGAAATATTCATGATAGACTTAAACAACAGTTAATGCATAATTAATGTGCGTCTCATAATTGAAAAAAAAAATTCATGATAAATTTAAACAATAGTTGTTGAGTTCATGCATGATTAATGTGCATCACTTAATTTTGAGGTTCATTTTGACTTTCATGAGCTGTAGGAAAATGACAGTAATTATGGTTATTGTGCACTCCTACAGTATGAACAATGTTATCCAAAAAATGACTGAATTTCCTGTGTGCTGGACAGAGGCCCTTGCTGGTTCTCCAGCCAAGGCTGCCACACAGCGCCCAGACACAGAGGTCCCTGCCAGCGTCAGTCACACCACGTGAGACCTGATTTGTACTAAGCTTTTTTCGTTTCTTTTTTGCTGTCTTGAGAGCATATTTGATGTATACATTTATTAATTTTTAAAATATTTTTTATTATTATTATTATTATTGTTGTTGTTGTTGTTATTATTATTATTATTATATTATTATTATTACTACTACTACTACTACTACTACTACTACTACTACTACTATACTACTACTACTACCATTATGATGGTTATCATTGTTATCATCATCATTATCATCATCACCATCATTATTATTATTATTTTATCATTATTATTATTATTATTATTATTATTATTATTATTTTATTATTATTTTTATTTTTATTTTTATTTTTATTATTATATTGAGGTAATGGAATAAGCACTCATGTGCTTTTTTTTTTAATTTTACATCCAGTCCCCATGTGTATATGCAGTTTTTAAATCATTACATATGTGTTATATGAATATATACATGTGTTACTTTGTGTACATTGTGTGTGTGTGTGTGGATGTGCGTGTGTGCATGCGTGCGTGCGTGTGTGTGTATGGGGTCAGTTTTGCTGGGCCAGATTTGTAGTTGTAGAGCTCCTGCTATTTGGACACAAGTAGGACATGTCAAAGGTGAAAGATGTTTTGGTCTTTAGGATTAACCTTCAACTTGCCAGGTCCAGTATAACATTTTTGCTCTGTCTGAATTGTTTGCACAATCTGCCCCCCCCCCCCCCCCCCCCCCCCCCCCCCCCGCCCCTTTTCTCTTTCACTTCGACATGTTCTGTGTGCAGGACCTTGGTTTATAGTCTCATGTGAAGGACTTTCAGAGGGAGTGGAGTTAGCACTGATGTAGACAGTTGTTTAATTTAATGCTTGGAATGTAGAATGATGTTTTGCTGGTTTGTAAGTGTAACTTGGTCCTAGGCGGTAGTTATTGTAAAAGGTAAAGGTGTCCCATAACCTATGTGGTCATAGGGGAGCAAGGCTTCAGAGACCTCAGCTTCTCCAGAGGCCAGCATGTTGAGGACAGTGTCCATCTCCTCTCCCTTCCCTGACCCTAAAGAGGGCAGGTACCCATTTACAGCTGGGTGAATGGGGGACTGTACTGTAGCCAAAGTGTGCAAATGGTCACCCATTCTGTTGGTAAGCACTCTCATTGCTGCTCAACATTGGTTGGGGGAAAGGAAGTAAAGTAAACACCCATGCACCCACCCACACACATGCACACACACAAAGTAAATAAGTAAAAGTAAGTACCACTGAGTTATCCTGCTCCCCTAGGAAGTAGACAGTTGTTTAAAACTCTAAGAGTGTAGAGTGAAGTTTTGCTGGTTTGTAACTCAGTCCCAGGAAGGTGCGACTGAGTGTGGCCAAAGTGAGCGAGACGACCATAGCTCCTCGAGAAAACGTCTCCTACAGCAAAGAGACACAGACCATCGCCGCGGAACCTGTCGACAAAGATGGTAAGCATTTCTTTCTTGTCTTCCCATCATGCCTCATTGGTGTGCCGTGTTCATGTGACTGTCACACAGAAAGTGCCAAGCCGCGTGTGTGTCTGAGTCACTAATTTGAGATAGTGTGCTTATGTATGACTTTATTTCTTGATTCAAAGTTGGTTTTGTTGTTGTTATGACGTAGTATGCTTATGTATTTAGATTTATTATTTATTGGTGGTTATTATACATGGCTACGTGCATTAGGAATGTGCTCTCACAGACCAACATTCCTTGCAGAGTAAAATGGGGTTGCTTCGACGCAACTGTTACAATGTTTTGTTGCTGGTATTCATATACTTTTTGGTATAGAATGAAAACGTGGAGTACTTCAGGCAGATACAGGA
This sequence comes from Stramonita haemastoma, assembly GCA_030674155.1. Taxonomy (NCBI): domain Eukaryota; kingdom Metazoa; phylum Mollusca; class Gastropoda; order Neogastropoda; family Muricidae; genus Stramonita; species Stramonita haemastoma. The sequence goes on from CM060338.1 coordinate 15,088,151, forward strand.
TTCAGAAGGCTTTAACCATTAGATTTCAGTGTAACAGGCCTGTGCTAAACGAATACACTCAGAAAATAGTCTCCTGCTGCCTTGTGGTCATTGTCAGCAGTCAGCTGTGTGCCATCACAGAATCCTTGCCAGGTACAGCTGTCAGTTTCCCCCACTTTCAGCTCCTCTCAGCTGCTAATTAATCCATCCCATTTCAGCCCAGATGGGGCCAGCTTGTGCTAATTGTAGCAGAAACTGACCACACCTGGATTACATAAAAGGAAAGGGCATGCTAAATATAGCACTGTTGACTGAGTGATGTTGGATTTGTGTGCTGTGAGGCAGGCTATGAACTGATGAATGACAGATGCTATAGCTGAGTGGTTAGACCATTTGACTTCAATGCCTTTCATCCATGAAGTCTACTGTTCCAATCTCTGTGGTGTCTGGTGAATTAAGGGTCAGGGATTTTTATTATCTCCAAGGTCAACTTCAGGTGCAGACCTGGAAACACTGAACATACCCAGCACACATCCTGGCTGTTGTAATACGGCTGGCTACCTTCATGGTTGGCCTAAATAGTTGCATACACAAAATCTCACCATTAATGAACCTTGGAGTGCTAGCTGAGGAACTGTAAAAAAAAAGAAGAAGCTGGAATTGTTATGAAGGAACAAAGAACTGACGGAGTAGACAGTAGATTGGGATGGACAGCTTGCCTGTCTTTGAACAGTCTAAAGGACTTTGAGGTGGAATCACGATTGACAGCTGATGAGAACGACTGCAGAACTGCAGGAGACTATTTTGGGATTAAAAGCATCTATTTTTTTAAAAAGTTGCTTTGCTGTATTTTTGGATTAAATGCATTAAAAATATTTTGCTTTACTGTATTTTTGGATTAAAAGTATCTATTTAACAAAATTGTTGCTTTACTGTATTTTTGGATTAGAAGCATCTATTTTAAAAAAGGTTGCTTTACTGTTTTTTTTGGATGAAAAGCATCTATTTTAAAAAAAAGGTTGCTTTACTGTATTTTTGGATGAAAAGCATCTACTTAAAAAAAAGGTTGCTTTACTGTATTTTTGGATTAAAAGCATCTACTTAAAAAAAAAAGGTTGCTTTACTGTATTTTTGGATTAAAAGCATCTACTTAAAAAAAAAGGTTGCTTTACTGTATTTTTGGATTAAAAGCATCTACTTAAAAAAAAAAAAGGTTGCTTTACTGTATTTTTGGATTAAAAGCATCTATTGAAAGAAAAACGAAAGCTGCTTTACTGTAGTATGCAACACCTTATCTAGAGCTGATGTAAGCTTGGAGCTTTCCTTGTGCTCATTTCATGTAAGACATAGATACTTAACACATACAGGTCATGACAGAGGCTATCTTTTTTTTTTGTTTTGAAGTGATAAAGTCAGGCAGTTTTGCTTCATTTTGGGAGAAAAAAAACACCCCAAAACCCCAGTGTTTTGCTGAGACTTACAATAAAGCGTATATTTTAAATAACTAAATAAGACATTCAAAACCATATTCAACAGAATGGGTGTCAAGGGTAATCACTCTGTCATTATCTGGAATGACAACAAAGGTCTTTTTTTTTTTTTTTGCAAAATGAAGAGAACTGTAGCTTACTTACTGTAGCTCTCACTGTAAATGGCAAAAAGCAAAGTTAACTATGAAAAAGAAAAAGTAAGGACTGTTTACAGATTTTGAATTTTAAATGCCAGAGATGAATGAAACATGTCAGAAAAGAGTGACTTTTAGCTGTTTGATAAAAAAAAAAAAAAAAACCAGAAAAAGAAAGAAAATATCCCTACCAAACAAACAAGCTGAACAATTTAGATATAAAGATGAAACGAGTTAAAGAAGATCAGAGTGAGTGGATTTTTTTTTTTAACAAAACATTTTTATGCCAAATATTTTTAATGTCAATATAAACAAGAGTGTGTCTTTTTTCAAAGGGAAAGTCATGGGTGTTTATCTTTAGTTTATTTATAAGAATCTGCTGCGATGTGCATAAGTTCATGTGCCCAAATAGCACAACTTTGATGACTGGAATTTTAAACCTCTAGAAATTCTGATAGTCTTCCCAACAGCCAAAATATGAAAATTTCCCCCTGAAATATAAATGAATACATCAATTATTCAGATTTATCACACGTGGGTGCATAAAGTCAAATCTAAAATTAGCTTTGCTGTAACTGACCATTTGGCATAAACTAAACCCAATAGAGCATTGGACTGGCCACATAATTGAAATGGAGAATTGCATGACAAAAAATAGCACCTTTAAATACAAGCAGACATGAGTAATGAAATTGTCTTTTTTTTTTTTCTTTTAACATTAATATCTGTAAGATTCCTGAATTGTATTGCATTTCAAACCCATATTTTCCAAAACCCATACTAAAGAGTTAATACTTGGCCTTTCCCATAATGAGTTCATGAGTGGCTGTAACGTTGCATTCTTTGTTTTGCCTGCTAGCTGAGTTTTGCTGCTGTGTCTGCAGTTGTACTTGCTGAATTTTTGTTGTTGGTATAATTATTTAGTCATGGAAAACCAACTGAATATTGTTTTTTTTGATTAGAATAGAAGAGCTTTTAGAGGTAAGGGATAAGCTGTAAAATTTGAGTTTTGTTGTGCAGTTTTTGTTTTGTTTGTTTGTTTGAGGGGGTGGTTGGTTTTGTTTTGTTTTATAGCTTGAAAATTTAGCGTTATTTACAGATGTTGAATTTGTGTTTTGGGACTTTCAAGATCTGGAAGAGGGAAAAAGTATAGAAAGAATTCTGTTGGGGACTTGAAATATCAAATTGCAAACTACAAAGTGTGTTCAGTTTTTATTTGCCTGGCCTGTGATTTATTACAGAATCAAATGATAATTGATTTTGAAAAAAAATAATACATTTATGTATTGGTAGAGCATGCCACTGGTGTGACAGCTCATAATAAAGCAAGAACACTTTATGTGAAAAAAGAAAGTAATACATTTAATAATTTCTGGTCAATGTACTGTAATTTTTATCGGCTGTTGATTTATCAGAGAAAGATGAGTGGTTTAGAAAAGGAAAGATTTTCAGGTAAAAATAACATTAATCAGTGTTAAAGCAGTATTCATCACACCTACACTTCATGTTAAAGAAATTACTGTGTCGGAGCATGTCAGGAATCGAGGATAATTTGAAAGAGCAGACATGTAACTGGGTACATAATATTTTTTCATATTGACTAGCATTTTCATTGGCGAATTGAGGATAATTGAAAGAGCAGACATGGAACTGGGTACATTTTTTTTTTCCGTAGTTGACTCGTATTTTCATTGGATTGATGCGTTGATGTGTGTTAACCTGGTGGTCCATGCAATTGTTGGTGTTAGGTGGGAATATGGAAAGGCCATGCAGTAAGTACCAGATCCAAACACACACAGCAACTACTAGTCTTCTGCACTTAGTACTCTAGATGTCTTGCTCCTTCTCCTCTCCTCCTCTTCAGTTTGCTGTTGGCAGTAGTGTTTGTTTTTCTCTTGTGTTTGTGGTCAAGTGTGTTGAGAGTTGTGACTGTGGGAGTGTGTCTCTTTCTTGGTACAGACTCAGAGCATGTGTCTTTATCTTGGCAACAGACTCAGAACAGTGTCTTTATCTTGGCACAGACAGTGTTTTAATCTTGGCACAGACTCAGAGCATGTCTTTATCTTGGCACAGACTCAGAGCAGTGTCTTTAATATCTTGGCAACGAGACATGTCTAAAGATATCTTGGCACAAACTCAAGAAGCAGTTCTTTATCTTGGCAAAAGACTCAAGCATGTCTTTATCTTGGCACAGAGCAGTGTCTAAAGTTATTCTTGGCCACAAACTCAGAGAGCAGTGTCGTTATCTTGGTACAAATTCTTGAGCTGTGTCTTTATCTTGGCACAGACTCAGAGCAGTGTCTTTATCTTGGCACAGACTTAGAGCAGTGTTGTTAATCTTGGCACAGACTCAGAGCAGTGTCCGTAATCTTGCACAAACCACAGCAGTGTCTTATCTTGCACAGACTCAGATGCAGTGTCATAATCTTGGCACCGACTCATAGCTGTGTCATATCTTGGACAGACTCATTAGCTGTGTCATAATCTTGGCACAGTACTCAGAGCAGTGTCTTTATCTTGGCACAGAGCAGTGTCTTTATCTTGGACAACTCAGAGCAGTGTCTTTATCTTGGTACAGAGCAGTGTCTTTATCTTGGCACAGACTCAGAGCAGTGTCTTTATCTTGGCACAGACTCAGAGCAGTGTTATTATCTTGGTACAAACTCTGAGCTGTGTCTTTATCTTGGTACAGAGCAGTGTCTAAAGTTATCTTGGTACAGACTCAGTACAGATTGCAGAGGTCTGCTGATTCTGAGAAAAAAGTCAATTGACTATGAAAAAGCAATAACATTTCTGGACATTATAGAAAGTAAAGTGAGGAAAAAGAAAAAGTCTTGCTTTGCCGTATTTTCATCAGTTCCGTTTCACGCATGGCAGCTCATTCCTTGAGGAAAAGAAATTTTTTCAAGGGAAAAGTGAATGCCAACAAAAGTCTTGTTTTCCCTGGTTTTGTTTTTCTTTGACCATAGCAGAAAAACAGTCCATGCATTCTGCAGTCCATGAGTTCTGCTGCTGCAATGGGTTAACCAACATACCTCTCCTTTGACAATTCTTTTGGGGGAAAGCTTGTCTGTAGTTTTTCCCAAGTTTTTCAGATTTTGTTTGTGTTAGTCACTTGTTCCCCAGTCTGAAGAAAAAGTGACTGGTCAGTTTTATATCCAAGATCTTTCAAGGAAAAAAAGACAAGAGAGAGAAAGCAAAGTAGTTTCTGTGCTGTATTGATGAAGATACTGCTAGAGGGCTTTTTGATGTTGTTGAAATGCATGATTGTTTTTCTGTATGAAAGTGTGTTTGTGTGTGTTGGTGTGTGTGTGTGTGTGTGTGTGGTGTGTGTGTTTGTGTGTTTGTGTGTGTGTAGTGTGTGTGTGTGTGTGTGTGTGTGTTTGTGTGTTTGTGTGTGTGTGTGCATGAGAGGTAGAGGTGGTCTGTGTGTCTCTGTGTAGTTGTCTGGTATTAGTTAATATAGAACAGTGTTGTGTGGCCACGTGTGCATGTGTGTTTATCTGTGTGTAGACTTCAAATGCATGAAGTCTCTTTTGAATAGGTTTTCATTACCTGTGAATAAGTGAATGTGCAGCTGTAAATGTGGATGTGTTTTTTGTGTTATTTTTGTTGAATATTCTTTATTGTGTTCTTGTTTTTTTCTAGTGTTTTTTTTTTATCATGTCCTTTCTTTGTTTTTTGTGTTTTGGTAAGATTTTAACCTTTCTCTTTAAAAAAAAATGCTGATGTAGATTTTTAATTGTTCATAAATATTGATGTATTAATCACTAACATCAACTCAAAGTATACACATGCATTTAGTTTTATCGTTGTGTGTTGGTTGTTGTGTGCATGCATGTGTGCATGCATATTTGTGTACTGCTGCATATTGATATGTGTGCACACAGGTATGCACTAATAGTAATACAGGAATACACTTTTTAGAGACTTACTTTTTTTTTGTTTATTTATTTGTTTTTTGAAATGTTTGTAGGGATTAAAACTCATACTAACATGTACATTGTTGGCCATGAAGTAATAAAGTCAAGTTAATTATTACATGTATAGGTTTTCAAATATATCGTAAGTTGGACAAACTCATCTCTGTCGTTTACCATGGCCTGTCTTCTGTATTGTCCAGTCTTCTCAGTCAAGTGGCATAGTGTGGCATCAGCGGCTGCACCCACTTTACTATACATATATATATATATTTTTTTTTTTACAGTAAAAGGGGTGGGATAGCCTAGTTCCACTAGTAGTTGAGGGTTGAGCTCACTATCTGATGGCATACTTTTGAGCCCACCCATTTGAAGACTTTTCTCTTGGTTAACACTTTACCAACTCTTGTTGCCAAGTCCATTAAATGGAGACTAATACGAAAACCATGGTCTCATGTACAAAGGACACACAGAACATCTTGCAAACATGTTTTTCGACCTTTGGGAAGAGTGGCCATTTGTGTGCAAGTAGCAGTGGATGACAAAACTGAAAAGAAAAAAAAAAAGCAACATCATGGTGTCATGCTTAGACAGCAACCTGAAGTTGGAATGCAGAATGATGATGGTTGAATGGTGGATACGCAAAATGTCACTTTGGCAAATCTTGGAGCTCTAGCTGAAAACAGGAGGAAAAAAAAGATATATTTGTTTTTCCCTTCCCACTGTAAAAGTTTGCATACCTTAAGTCTACATTTTCACCTGCTAAGTGGTCAGCTCTCTCCGTGGACGGGGAAGACTGTTTGTAGTGACCAGGATCCCACAGACGTGACCTGTTACTGACCTGACCTGACCTGACCTGACAGAGACTGAACAGGACACTGCCTGTCACACACTTCTTTATGTTTAGCTTACTGTTATTTCTTACTTCTTTTTACTGTTTAGCTTTTTGGACTTTATCTTTTCACTGTTATTTCTTTTTTTAAAAATTGAATTTTTTTTTATAGAAGGACTAAATGGAGTATCATATTTCCCATCTTTGCCCTTGAGATGCTTTTTTCGTATGACTAAATTTTTCTTGCAACATGTGATTTTTTTTTTTAAATGTGTTGCAGCACGATATTTAAAAATTAATGAATACCCCCCTCCAAAGAATTGTTATCTTCAGTGATAAACTAAGAACAGGACTTGACATTTTAACTCAGTTTCAGGGTCTTTACAAGATACAATGGTGGAAGTGATATAGATACATTTGTGATTTCTGTTGAGTTGATATAAGGTTCACTCTTATGTGGGCTGTCATTGTTGATAAATAACACTATATTAGATTTTTTACAATTTGATTAATTAGATTTATTTGTTTTCCACTATTTCTTTGAGCTCAACCCTCCAGCATGTTCCTGTGTTCCAAAAAAGAAACGACCTAAAAATATTTTTTAAAAGCTTTGTTTCACCTTTGTGATAGTGAGAATTTTTCATAGAGTTTTTAATGAACAGTGTTTGACTTTTGAAGAACAAATTTCACTTCACACTTTTTAGCCCACCATTCCAAAGGGACAGATTCTTCTTTTTGATACCGAGGTACTATATACCAAGGTAGAGATTCTTGGACACAACTGATCTCCCAGACTTGGCTCCCATAGAACATGCAGTGTCTAGAATGGAATACACTGCGACGACTTGAGGTCTTACGATACAAGTCAGAGCAAATGCAGGATGATGGCTATAGATTCAGCTGCTTCATCCATTTATCACACGGAGTGGATGTTGTTTGTGTATATTTGTGTTCTGTACCCCAGAATTAAAAGTGTCATCTGATGTTTTTTTCAATCTTTGGCCATTGTGTGTTTTCAGTGTCAAGTCTTTTGGCTCATTTTCCATCACTCTCTTTCCTGTGACTCTCTTCTTGTCATTTTGTCATCTTTTTCGGTATATGTAGTATCAGTGTTTTTCTTCGTATGATTGATTTTAAAATTTTCAGATTTAACTCCTTTTTTATTTATTTATTTTTTTTGTCTGTCATCGTTGTTTATTGTTGTTTTTTGTCTGTTTTTATTTTCTTATGGAAGACCATTTCAACATCTTTTTTTAAATTAAAAAACCAAAAAAACCAAGAGACTTGTCCAATTTTTTTTATTCTGTTCTTTTGTGGTGAATCGTTTAGATAGATCTATGCCAGCAAATGGAAAATGTTCACACAAAACGGTAAATTCATTATGAACAACCACTCTTAAGAAGTTTGTGGCAGTTTCATGGCCATTTTTATCAGCCACTAACTGACTAAGATATAATATATAAAATATTCACCTGTCATGGTTTGATGAGTGGTGTTATTGTGAACATTGCGGTTTCTTGAAATGTTATTTGAAAGAAATCATGGTTTCTTGGAATTATTGTCGGCAACTTTTGAAATGTTATTTGAAAGAAATAATTCAGGTTGCTTCCATTGCGGTCGATGACCTTAATTTGCATAACAACCCCTGTTGGGGACCATATTCATTGTTGGTTGTATGTTTCCTTTAATGGAACCATGAAATTCTTGTCATAAGATTCATATGCGCTCAGAAAAATGATTGTTTAAAGCCGCATACATGTGTAACAAAAGATATAGAATACCTTTTGATTCCTGTAGGTTTGTTGCTCAGTTTAGTACACCATAACCTGTAATACAATAGCTCTGATGCAATGTGCATGCTCTTACTGTTCCTAATCTTAGAACAGTCACAACAATGTTGGACATTCTTGTATAACTGCAAAAAGTGTTCAAAATGACCTTGTTTTATCTCTTGTGAAAAACTTTCTTTTTGGCATTGCACTACTAAGAAAAATGTTAAGAAATGAAAATATTTAAAATGCCTGTTTTTATCTCTTGTGAAAATCTTCTTTTGGTATTGTCTGTGTTATGTTAAGTTTGCCATCTGAAGAAGATTCAAATCATGTGTTGTGTGACAGCATAAGAACTTTTTAAAATCGCCATGATATCTCAAATTTATTATAAAGAAGTTTTTTTTTATCACACATACCTCCAGGTATGATCCAGTTTATGTCGTCTGTCAGTAATGATGACAGAATTGTGGTGAAAACAGCAAAATACCTGAATCGTTATTACCGTGTAGTTGACGTTAAAGAATGTGTATTGGTGCATGGAGTGTTTTCTGTGATGACATAAGTAATTGTTAAAATATTAAAACACACACCCCTCGTTTGTTCATGCTTGCTAAGCTCGTGGCCCCTGGACTATTACGGTAAGTCCGTTTCTTGTCAGCATTTTGAAGCCTGTTTGTCGGGGCCCCTCTGTCTGTTTGTTTGCCTTCTTCTCCTTTTCCTCCTCCTCCTCTTCCTGCCGCTGTGAAGAGCGCTCTGGCATAGTTTGTTTCATGGTCAGGGTTCTAGTCTTGTCACTGTGACAGTTGTGGCCAGGATGTGCTGATTTAGAAAGGCTTCAGAAAGTGTGATGTTAGTCACGGCTTGTGTTCACACAGCTTTCGAATCTGCTAAAAGGGAACAGGGTTGCTTTGTTTTTTCTTATAATGTTTTTTTGTCAAAATGAAGTTGACAGTATACCAATATTTGCTGATAACTTAATTTTTTTTTTTTATATAACTATTCATGCTGAGGTACAGCTGAGATGAATAATTGCACCTTTCCACTTGTTAGTTTTTTGGTCATTATTCTGATGTTGTTTTTTTCTATCTTGATATTATACATTAACAGGTTTTATTTTTCTTTTTCTCTCTTTTCTGATATATACCTTTAACAGGGTTTTTTTTCCTTCAATTTATCTCTGTATTTTTTTAGCAAGTTTTTTTTATGCGATGAAAATGTGTATTTCTTTTATCTACTTTTTAAAAAATTTTATCTTTTTTGATGTTGTTGTTGTTGTTTGTTTTGGGGTGAGTGTAAGAACAGAGAATGTGGATCACTGTGCATGGTGTGAAATGTTATGTGTGTATATGTGTGTGTGTATGTTTAGTAGCTTTTTTTCCTGGAGATGCTTGTGGTTGCTGTTGCTATGCTTTATGCCAGTTCAGTTTTCAATTTGTTGCACATTTTTTGGGGTGGTACATGTTTTTGTTTTTTTCCTCCTTTGTGTTCATGCTTTTCCGGTGTTGTAGAGTGTGTCTTAGCTACTGCTTGGCTTTTGTGGTTTGGTTTTGAGTGAAAAGATATTTTGATGAAAAAAAGATGGTCAGCATTAAACTAAAGGAAATGATATTAGCAAGATGTTATAACTCTGAAGAAAAAGGTAAATCAGTACAGTTAGGTATAAGACATTAGCAAACCCATACATGCCACCTTTTTGTTGTGGTATTAGGAATAAGTTTTTTTGTCTTCAGGAATCCTGTGAATGTAAGTTTTGATATTTGGTAGGTTGGTAGGTGTGTAATTTTTTAATATATATAGAAATCAGAAAATTAAAAATTAAGGTTGAAATTTAATTTGAATTTTCTTTATAACAAGTACATTTGAGTTATAACAAAAAACAGGTCTGATATATGAACGGGTGAGATAACTGAAAGAACTTAAATTTAGTTTTCAATGATATTGAATAAGAAAAAACAAAAGATTTGTTCCTGTTTTCATCATTCCCAGAGCAATATTTGGTAGCATAGAAAAACTAAGGTTTGGTAGCGGGGAAAACGATAAATATATGTAGTTTTTACATGGAACATTTTACTTACAAAATATCAGAAAGAAAATACAGTCCTTTCTCCTTCATGTATTTATTGAAACATTTCTTCAAATGAACATTTGAGCACAGTATATAAAACGGGATCTTGTAAAGATTTCGGCAGTTGTAGACATGATGGATGTTAGGAATGAAAACTATGGGGACGACCATGGTTTTACTCATGTGTGTTGCAGATTATTTATTTTTTTTTTATTTTATTTATTCTTTATATCGAGGATAACAGAATAAGCATCATGTGCTTTTTTCATCCGTCCCCTGTGTATGCATTTTGTAAATATTGTCACGTTCCACCGCACAGATGGCCACTCTTACGAAAAGCGAACAAGATTTAACGTGTGCCAAGTGTTCTGATTAGATGATGTGAGATGTGTGACTCGTATGACCATCAGTAGCGATAATACCAGGTAGTAAATGATTTTGTCACTGTGCTTTGGAACAGTGAATGTGACAATGAACATGTTCTGATGACCTGTGATGCTGACACGCATCTCTCTTCGGTCCAGTGACCTCTTATACATATCATTTGTTGCCGTGTAAAATGGCATAACATAAGTCATTTGTTTGTGGTCTGGTAAAACTGCCTTAAGTCCTACAAATCTAGATTGACTTCAGCAGTTTACCAGGGCCAGTGAAATTCAATATACGCAGTTTTTTCAAGGTTGCTGTCTAGGTTTGAATGTGTGGTTTAAAAAAGTTTGTGTTTTTTTCATTTACTGTAGATGCCTACGAGTATAAGAATGAAATGATGATGTGTGTGGACCAAGAAAAATCACAGAAAACATTAGATGACTGAATGGCATCAAGACTTGGAAGACATCCGGTTTTCTTGTAATTATGATCAAGCATGATTGCATTGTCTTACATTGTTCATCTGTGTCAGTATATATACATAATATAACATATACTACCATCCATCCTCTTTTAATTTCATTGTTCTACATTGTTTCATTGTTCATCGCTATGTGTTCTATGTATATTATATATATATTATTATAAATATATATATTAATAATAATATAAAAGAACAAACAATTTATAAGGAATATATATAGCACTGAATTTATATAGCACTGAATTAAAGCAAACAAATCGAAGTGCATACATACACCGTTCATCCTCTTTCATTGTTTTGCATGTCATCTCATTCAGATTCCCCCCCCCCCCCCCCCCCCAATTCATGAAATACTTTTGTTAGAGAACTGTTTTGTCTGTAAGTCTTCTATATGTCTACCTATTTTTTGCAAAGTTTAGCATACACTCTAATGCACACATACATGCACGCTAGACACCCCCCCCCCCCCCCCCTCCTCTCCAGACACACACAAACACATTGACTTTCAGTCAAAAAAGGAAAAGAGAGACCCTGGTATAGACATTCAAAGGGGAAAAACTATGTAGACATTGAAAAAATGATATAAAAATGTGCACAGGGTAAACTTGTTTTTACTTCTTAAAGAAAGTACCCAAGTCAAAGTAAAATTTGTATTCCCAGATGGCACATTGAATAATGGGGCATTTACTGTTTTTCCATTAGCCATCTATCATAAGAACATATCATCAATAACTGCATCAAACTTTTTAATTAAATAAAAAAATTATTAACCTTCAGTTGGCCACATGTGCCATTGAATATCAACCACATGCTTGGCTCTGTGGAAATGACTTTGTCATCAGATCAATGCAAGTTACTGATTGAAAAAACTCCAGAGAAGACAATGTACATTTTAGTATTATTGCTGTTATGATTTTTGAGCCCTAGTCTGCAATTTATTTTTGTAAGAATAACATTGTTTGTTTGGGAGAAATGTTTTTTGGTCTTTTTGCAAGAGGGGGAGGAATAATTAATTTTAAAAAAAATTTAAACTCGATGCACCTATTCAAGTGAGTTGGTATGAGCTCATTGGAAATGGACCACACAGTAGAAGCTTCATCCATTTACTGATGCAATTTCGAAAGAGTTGCTCAAATTACCTGACCAACGATACAGGCATCAGATATCTCCAGCCTTGTTAATGCAGGAAATATCAAGATAAAGAAGTGTAGAGTACACCCCTGTCACATAGTCTTGAAGCTGGTGCACTTTCATGGCAGAATCACTACATCCTCCTTATCTCCATGGATCACCAATCATGCTATAGAGGAAATTGTCTCTGCCCTCTTGCTCTGGTCTTAAAGCGACTTCAGTTTTGGTTTGTCATGCACTTCAGTGCCTTGGTGAGTTCATGTCATAAACCTTCTGGTTTGAGGTCCAGTCTAGTATATCAGTCCGCCAACATGATGGCCATATTCGGGCTGTGGAAGGTCATTGGAGGAATGTTGGGGTAGTCAACTATCTCGGGTGGGTGTCTGTTTGATCTGGCTCAGCGACTAAGCTGTCACATGTCATCAGAAGGGGGATCAGTAGATGGTGTTCCTGCATAATTTGGCATAGTACAGGCACCCTCACGCCATCAAAGTAACCCAGCAGCAGTGCAGGCCCCTCTGGCTGGTGGCCTCACAATGGCCTGACATTGATGAGTTTCCATGGAGATCAAAATAAGTGAATGTAAACAGAAGGACAGGAACATACAGACAATGAGCAACAGCAATAAAAAACCAAACAAACACAACGCAACGTAAGCAACGCAACGCAAAGAAAGAGAGAGAGAGAGAGAGAGAGTTACATTTGTGTGTGGAAATGTTAGTGATCACATCTTCTGTGTGCGCATGCATCATTGTCTGTGTGTGCAGGCATGTGTGTGCATTTTTCTCTACTCTGTGGCACCTTTCATGTAAGCAAGGTTGCCACCACCCACCCCTACCCTTTAAATACATCAATAAGGTCAGTTCTTAAAGCTGGTTTAACTTAAGGTGCAATGTGGGTTTTTTGGTTTTTTTTTATAAAACAACTTTAATCACAAGTCTTAAAATTTTTTTTTTAAGGCAAATAATATGTTATTGATCATGGACACAGAAAAGTGGTTATTCTGTCTGACTAGTCCTTGTAAAGTGTGTCTGGTGGGCTCAGTGGATAATATGTTGGACACTTGATCCAAGATTCAATGTTTTGATTTTCACTGTTGGCCACCAAGATGGAAGATTTTCTCTTCAGAACCGGTATATGTGCAGACACATCCCCCCCCCCCCACTCCCCAGTCCTTCAGATAAGATTATGAACTGAAGTTGGGTATGTTAACACATGCATGGGCAACCAGGCAGTTAGGTGTAAATTCATTTCACCTTTCAAAGAAGACAGGCCAGGTATGTGCTGGTGTGAATGGAGGGCAAAAGCAAAAGCACAGGCACAGTGACTGTGGTTTTGTCTAGACATTAACTGCAGAATTGGCTTTGAGGGTGGGGGAAAATTGTCATAGAACCTATCTGATGGCAATGAAACTTGGATTTCTGGTCAGGGAACAAAGTGATGTGGACAGCAACACTGACACAAACAGGATCAGATCTGAAGAGATAACATGGTAATATTGACTTTTTCCTGTCTTCTTGAAGATGAAATATCACTTTGTATAGTAGGATGAAAATAGGGGCAAAAAAAAAAGCAAAGTAAAAAAAACAAAAATCTAACAATGCCCTACACACACAAAATTGCCCCCTGTCCCCCCCCCAAACAAAAAAAAAAAAAAAAGATAAGACCTGTAGGTTTGTTGTGAATTTGTGTTTAGATAGGAGATGCTTACAGAGTAGAAAGCCCCTGAACTGAAATATTTTAAAATTCCCTCCCCTTGTTGAATATTCTTTTAGATTTATATATATATATATAATATATATATATATATATATATATATATATATATATATATATATATATATAAAACCATACCATCATAACATAAAAATGTACATGGTAAACTTGAATAAGAATTATTTATTTTAAAAATCTATTAAAAAAATAAAAGTTAAAAGCATCTTCCCACATAATCTTGGCAGCATTTGCTAGAGTGTTTCCAAGATTTCCCTTGATTTGTCCAGGATGTTTTTTCATGAAAATGTTTTCAAAAATCACAACTGCATGTTTTCCATCATTGGGCTTTTGCGTTTTGTTCTGGAAAACTTTCACGTGTTAGTGAAACAAGTGTCCAGATTTTTGTATTTTTAAAAGTAAAACTATGTTTTATTTGTTGTATTGTGGCATTTTGTTGGTCATTGGATATCTCATTCATGCTGTGGCAAAAACTAATCAGTAGGTGTGGGTTTTTTATATTCTTTTATATCAAGGATAATGGAATAAGCACTCATGTGCTGTTTTGCATCCAGTCTCTGTGTGCATGCAGTTTTGTAAATCTTGTCATCTGTTCCCACGGTACACAATGGCCTACTCTTACAAAAAGCAGAACAGGATTTAACATGTGTGCATGATGTTCTGTGTACGTTCACACAGGGGGCCTCAGTTTATAGTCTCATCTGAAGGACTTTCAGGGAGACTGGAGTCAGAACTGATGTTAGCTCCAAGGGAAAAATCCCCTCGAACAGGAATCGAACCCGGATTGTCAGATTGCAGGTGCAATGTTCTGACCACTACGCTATCCCGTCTCTTGTGTGTGTGTGTGTGTGGTGTGTGTGTGTGTGTGTGTGTGTGTGTGTTGTACGTACCTGAGAAGCATTCAAACCTCACATTTATGTTGGCATTGTGGATAAGTTGCCCTCTGCCCTCATCAAATTGTCTCCATTGAAATAAATTAGCCTCATTGAAATAAATTAGCCTCATCCAATATCTTCATCGCTCCACCATACTCCATTGTTACTGCCTCCATCATGTAACCAATCGAAAGCAGCTTTACTGCTGCGATCTGACCTACGGTAACTGATTGGTTGTTTACCTAGATCATTCCTTCTCGGAATCCAGCAGCTCTTGGCACGGTACGTCTGTTTGGAGTGTTGTGATTGGTTGTTACCGTAGCAACAGCATCTTTCTTTGATTTCCAGAGCCTCTCTCTCCTCTGTTTACTTGACTTTTTAATGTATGCAATTTGATTCTCACATCAACCCTCCCCCCCCCCCCTCCTCCCACCACAAATATGGTTCAAAGAATATGATTGTAGTAGATGTGACCAATTTTGTGTACAACTTTATTGAAGTGCATGCTCTTGTTCTTTAATTCATACCTTCAGTTCAGACTTTAATCATGGTGTTTGGGGTTCAGAAGCACCCATAAGATTTAAGAATGATGTGATTTGAGTCCTAGATTGTTGAGTGAGTCTTGAAGAGTAATCTTTAAATGCAGATTAAAAAAAAGTATCTTTCAGTGCAGTAAGGTATTGAATTTATGAACTTTTTTGTCTTACTTTAGTTGAATAATGTATTAGATTTACAGACCTGGGAGTCTCATTTCAGTTAAACATTATACTTGAAGTAACTAGTGTGGATGCTTAAGTTTTGTTTAGGTAACATGCTGTTTTGAATGTGGCTAAAGTTGTGGGTTTTATTCAAAACCTGTGTATAGCTCTTTTTTTTTTCATGAATATGCTCTAGTATTATGATTGAATGTATCTGTAATGCAGTGTTTTATCATAATAGTGTTTTTGTATAATAGATTTTTGGCTACAGTACATATTTTATATCTTATTTGAACGATTTCTGTGGATGGTTGTAAATGTGTTTTCATTTTATGTAGAAAATGCCAGTAGGTACATGAAACACAGAACTGTTGAAATTTTAAAACAGAATATTAATTATTAATTATTCTTTAACAAAATTATCACTAGGTTACATGTTTCATGTTCACCAAGTTACATAATTCATGGCTCATAGGGGATACAGTAAAATTAGTGCAATGATTGTTAACAATGTTTAGTGCTGTATCAAATTATGATAGTTTGATATATGAATGTAGTTTGCTTCAACAAGCTTTTGCTTCTGTACACGTTACCAAATATCAATCAGTGTGTGATAAGTGTTTCTCATTTGTCGCCATTATTTCAAGAAAGGAGTAAAAACTTTTTTAGGAAAACCAAATCAGATTAGAACCCTGTACTATTTTTATATGTATGATTGTATGTAGCTGTTTAAAATATTGTGAAAAATAGGGAGTCTCTACCTGCCTTTATTTCTTCTTAAAGGCATATATATATATATATATATATATATATATATATATATATATATATATATATATATATATATATATATACATATAATATATATATATATATATATATATATATATATATATATATATATATATATAAAAAGTTAAAGTCTGTCCCGAGCCTAAGGCTCATCAGGCCGGTGCTTATCCCGGTTTCTGTGGCGTTAAGCGACTGAGAGTCATAGACTCCCCCCTGGATAGGACGCCAGTCTATCGCAGGGTTAACCCCCAACACAAGGTTGGTACCCCCTTTTACACCTGGGTGGGGTGAGAAAATAGCCGTAAAGTGCCTTTTCCAAGGGCACAACATCCATAGCCGAAAGCTGGGATCGAACCCGCAACCTTTAGATTACGAGTCCAACGCCCTAACCACTAGACTACAGCGGCTATATATATATATATATATATATATATATATATATATATATATATATATATATATATATATATATATATATATATATATATATATATCTCTCTCTCTCTCTCTCTCTCTCTCTCTCTCTCTCTCTCTCTCTCTCTCTCTCTCTCTCTCTCTCTCTCAGACCATGAGTGCAACACTTTAACCATGAGGCTATTTTCCTCCCTTCTTCATGCCTTTGAAGGATTTGAAACTTAGTTGTGGACTTAATTTCCCCAATCATTCAGTAAAAATGCTTTGAAAATCCTGGTTAGGATGGCTCATTTTATTTCTTTATCGGTTCATCAAACTAGTTCTGCAGGGGTGTGTGTAAAGAATGCAAAACACGAATGCAGAAAACAGAGGAAAAATAATAGAAAAGAAAAGAGCTATCTCTTTTGTCTAAAGATGTTTAATGTTGGCAAGTTTGTATGACATGGGGGAAAAAAAAAAGATATTTATGACTTTGGAAGTAAGATGTAGTTTATCCAGAAAATTTCCCTGAATCAGTGACTTTGATAGAAACTTTTACTTATAGAAAAATGTAGAAACTTTTACATATTGAAAAATCTAAAAACTTTTACATATTGAAAAATCTAGAAACTTTTACACAGTGAAAAATATCATCAAAGCTGAACCAGTTGTTGTAGCTGAGAAACTGAGAGAGAGAGAGAGAGAGAGAGAGAGAGAGAGAGAGAGAGAGAGAGAGAGAGAGAGAGAGAGAGAGAGAGAGAGAGAGAGAAGAAGAATTCCCTAATAATTGTTTTGGAAAAAGCAATATCAACTCAGAAAAATAAAAAATGGAAGAGAATTCTATACACACACAAAAAAAAAATTAGCTAGGAAAAAAAAGCAATATATATTTAAAAGAACACAAACCAAAAAAATCCCTCATCTAAATACAGTCTGAGCCTTCATCAATTTTAAAAGCTTCTTTGCAAAAGAAGAGAGAAAGAAAAAGACTAGCTCTAGAGAAAAAAAACAAATGAAAAAAAAAGGAAAGAAAAAAAGACTAGGTGTAGAGTAGCGCAGCCAGACTAACTGTTGACCTTTGCCTTCTCTGGCTGCTCAGGCTCGCCCAGGTCGAGCAGCTATGGGCATAGAATCGCCTTTCACGATCTGGAATGGGACGATGAGTTTTTTGATGATGAAGGTAATGGTGTTTTTTCTGTTGTCTGCTCGGAGCATCTGCAGATTTTGTCCTTCCAGCCTTGTATGTTTTTTTGGTTTTTTTTTTTAGTTGTATGCTGGCTTATTTGTATTATTAATATTGGTGTATCTTTTAGTTCAGCTGTGTAGTTTTTTTTGCTTGGCTGGTTTTTTGTGCATGAGATTTCGGTTGTGAATGTATTGATTGATTTTTTTTTTTTTTTGATGTGGCGCCAACTCACTAAAATGTCAGTGTATTGCAATGATTTTTTGGAACACGATGTGTGCACTGCTATTGTCTAAAGCAGTTCTGAATAGTTGAAATCAAACAAGTTTTGATGTATCTTATTTGTTACTTTGTATTTAAGCAAAATAAATAACATGACAGATGTTTGACTTTTTTTTTTTTTAAAGAAGGAAAAAATACCTAACAGATTTTGAGCATAATGTCTGAGAATCATGTCAGAAATGATTGTTATTCCAAATGAATACATCCTCTTAATATACTTGAAAAGAAATTTTTTTTCCTGATATTTTTAAGCATCCAATACAGGGTGTAAAATCTACTGATCTTTGGGATTTCTTGAAGTGTCTTATCTATTTTAAAGTTTGCTTCAAAGTGTTTGATAGTGTACACTGTATTGGAAAGAAAAGAAATACCTATGACATATGTATATATATGTATATATAAAAATTTAAAAAGAAAAAAAAATAATAAAAAAAAAACATTCCAGAAAGCATGTAGAAAGCAGAAAAAGAGGCTTGAAGTCCTAGTGCACTGCCTGCTGTAGTATGTTTGTCACCTGTCATGATGTTTTTTGTCACTCTGAATGCAGAAACTTGCATTGAAAACTAGGGTAGGTAGGAAGATAAAGTACACATTGAGATATTTGAGCTATCCATGAACTCTTTTTTCACCTTTTTTTTATATTTGTGACTGCTCAGCATGAGCTCAATGTGATACTTGTCCTGTTTGTGTTAGACCCTAGAGGCCTGAGGTCCTTGTCTCTTTCTCTCTGTGTCAAGTGTAGTGTGCAACTTTCTGCTGTGCACTTGTAAAAGCTCACCTATAGTCAGTCTGAAGAGAGGGAGGGAAAGAATTGGGCAAGGGGGTATGATATACTACATGTTCATTTTCACAGTTTTCAAGAAACAAAGTGGCGTGATGGTTAAGATGTTCGCTTGTCCAATAAGTAAACAAGAGGCTGTGGGTTGGAGTCCCAGCCTCACCCTTTCTTCCCAGTTTGAGGAGAAAATCAAACTGAATGTCAAAGTCTTTCAGAAGAGACTATAAACCAAGGCCCTGTTCACACACAGAGAACATCTTGTTCTCACATTAAAAACCTGTTCTGCCTTTTGGAAGAGTAGACCATTGTGTGCTGGTAGGAATGGATGGCAACCCCCCCCCCCAACATGCACACAGGTATCATGTTTAAACACCATCCCCAAAGTCAGAATGTGGCTATCTACATGTGTTGTTTTTTTTTGTTTTTTTTTTTTTTGTTTTTTTGTTTTTTTTTTTTTTTTTGGGGGGGGGGGACGATCATATACACAAAAATCTCATTCATTATTGGTAAACCTTGGAGTGTTAGCTGAGGAACAAAAAAAATCATCATTTTCTTTGGTACAACTACAAATAAAAAGAAAATTGTTCCCTATCAGTTAGAATAGGTCATAGAGGGAAAACAAACTACTCCCACATCTAATACCACACCTTGGCAGGTCCATGATTTTAAAACAAAGCTGTTAGACATCTTACTTACCTGTACCAACCACAAACTTGACAAAGCACACAAGGATCCAACATTAGATTTTTAAGATTCAGCCACTCTTTGGATGCAGGGCTTATCTAAACCTCTTCAAATTTTTCATGATTAACTCCTTCAGAACCGGATGACATGGTGTTTCCGTACCGTATGAGTATTCCTTGATGGGGAAAGCGTTGTTATCATGACAGTAATGTTCCTTCCCTACTCTATAGCTCAGAGTTTTCCCTCGCCCACAATGGGATGTCTGTAATGTATGGAGCACTCCAAAGCAGCAAGATTCAATCACAATTCTGTGATGGTTGTTGAGGATTCCCCCCATCACCCACCTTCAGTCCAGTCCAAAGCCCGTTTTGCAAACACCTGCCAGTGAGAATACAGTGGTAGCAGGGAAGGGGTTAAAGATTCTTGCCATGACCAGCTCACTTGCTCCTGGCTGTTGAGATTTTCGTACTCCTTGACTGACTTGCTGTTGAGGTTTTCAGATGCCTGACAAGTTGAATGGTGGCCTAGTGGCAATATGCCTGTCTTGAAAGCCCCCAAAAGTTTTAGGTTCAAACCTGGACTGATTTTCCCCCCCTGTCCGCTGCATCAGGAGTTACTGTTACAGTTGCAGATCTCTGTGGGGGAAATGATGAATTGAGGCCCTGCATATAACATCATGTCATGCATTTAGTATGTATTAAAAAAACAACAACCCAGAACAAGAAAGTTGTCTGTGAGAAATGTTCTGTTGGGGAGAAAAAATACCCACCCCCACCCCTGACATATTAGGAAACATGTCCAGACCAAAAACTGATACAGAGTCAGGGCAAGGAGGCTCTGTGCTATGGCAGGCTACATAATCAACCTCTGTGTGGAGAGGAACCCACATTTTTCATTCAGAGAAATCAGTTCTGATTATTTAACCCAATACAGTATAGACAGGATATGTATGGGCAAACCGCCCAACTGCCATTGTCATGTTCATGCAATTACATTGGGGCCTGTTACTTATTTTCCTATTGTTTTGAAGGCTGCAAAAGTTGTGTTGAAAATGCGTCACAAAGAAAGCTCTGGCTATGGGTAGATGTTAGTTGGTTAAGGAATAAAAACACTAGAAGAATTTTAAGTTAGATGCTCCAGAAAGTGTTGTGCCGAAACTTCATAGAAGAATTTTAAGTTAGATGGTATAGCTTGGGCTCCAGAAAGTGCTGTGCCAAAACTTCATTGCCAGTGAAGGGGTTAATGGTGTAGGTTCTGAATGCTGAGGTCAGGACTCTTTAACAGTGGACTGAGGAAGGTCTATATCCAATTGCTGGATATGATCAGAGCTGTTGGCCTTGGTAGTCACTGCCCCATAACACAGTGTGTGTGTGTGTGTGTGTGTGTGTGTGTGTGTTGTGTGTGTGTGTGTGTGTGTTGTGTTGTGTTGTGGTGTGTGTGTGATTATTTATTTATATACATTCATTTATATATTCATTCATTCATTCTTCTACTTTGAGGATATTGGAATAAGCACTTGTGTGCTTTTTTTTTTTTTACATCCAGTCCCTGTGTGCATTCTGGTTTTGTAAATTTTGTGATCCATTCCCACTGGCACAAATGGCCAACTCTTCTACAAGATGGAACAGATGTTAATATGCGCACAAGGTGTTCAGCATTTGACTACATACGAATCCTTGGGTTTATAGTTTCATCTGAAGGGGGTAAGTGTGGGCAAGAGTATTTTGTAAATTTAAACCAAGCGATTGGGAAGAAAAGAAAACACCAAAGAAGAACTCAAAAATTGCATGCAAACACAGTTTTTGTTAACTGAAACCAAACACCCTTCAGTCAACTGAAAGTAGAGTAAGATAACCTGACAAATTGAGAAAAAATGTGAAGTTGAATGCTTTTTGACATTCTTAATGACATGCATTATAAGTAGTGCTCTGTCCTGAACCTTTTTAAAGCATGATTACCCAGTAGAGTAGATCAAATTTGTAAAAAAAAGAAAAAGAAAAAAAAAAGCATTCAGCAGTTCCCAGTTAAAGGAATGAAGTAAATTTATTATTGGTTTTATGTTTAGACGAAAAAGCCTAAATCTAGAACAATAGTCTCAGCATTGATAAAGAACTTCATGATAATATAGATGATGTGTTATTTTCATTTTTTGAAGTTTTGAAATTTTAACTGCTGCATGTGATGTACTTTTAGTTTTGCATGATGAGACATTTGTGACAATATGGGCTTGTGTTTGTGTGTATTGTATGTGTGAACAGTGTTTTTTTTAGTTTTTTTTAGGTATGATTGGTTTTTCTGTGTGTGTGTTGTGTGTGCGTGTGTGTGTGTGTAAAGCTAAAGTTTTATACTGATGTATCAGCATGCGGAGTTGGAGACAGCTTTTAAAGTTTTATCATTAGTTCCTTCTTAGACACTTTTTGCGGCAAAGAAATAATCAGTATAATACATCATGTGCAGAGTTAAAAAAAAAAAGGTCCAAAACATTCCAACAACAAATGTTAAAAATGTGTTGTAAGATGATGTTGAAGTATGACAAAACAAAACTTGTTAAAGTCATGACACTAAAATTGTGTCCCCATTCCCTGCCCCCCCCCTTTTGTTTTTTGTTCTATTACATTCTGTTTTTGCCCCAAACTGTAATGACCCCCCCCCCCCCCTTCCCTAAGTTTCAGACCTTTGTTAAAATTTGTGGGTAAATTACTTCTGTTGAAAAGGAGAGGTTGATGAAATATGCTGATCATATAGACATAAGTACTTATTTGTAAAGGACTGATTTCCATTTTAAAATGATAATGGGAGTGTTGAAGCAATTAATTTTTATTATTGGAAGGATGGTTTGATATGAAACTATATTGGTTGGATTTTGTATGGCAGTATTTCAAAGAAAAAGGTGTTTTAAAATTTTTTTTTTTAATTCCAGTCATTCTGAAACCACGATTTAATGATATATGCACATTTGCATGTGGTTTGTGTTCTTTTTTTTTTCTTTAGAAAAAATTCAGTGATTTTTTGTTTATCTGTTGTATGTCTTGGCATTCGGTGTCATTGCGACTTGGATATGATTTTGTACTTTTTGGAAGGTGCAATTGTTCAGAAAATAAAATACAACTCAGTTGTACTCCAGCATTTGTGCATTAAATTAAGGACTAAAGAAGAAAAGAATTCATGTTTCTTGTAAGACACTTGTTTGAAGGGAACAAAATGAATGAGTGATGAATTCAGCTGTCCCTCTTCAGGTCTGGAGATTTGTTTGGTTACATTTGACTGTTCTGCAGCGCTCGTTTTTCCTGTCTTTTCATTGGTCTTTAATTTTTGGTGTATTTCACTTGCATGACTATGACTGTATAAACTTAAAAAAGGATTCTGATTGCTATGAATGTGAATATTGTATATTCTGTGTGTGTTTTTTTTTGTTTTGTTTGTGTTGTTTTGTTTATAAACTGGTTTAGCCAGTTTTCAGTCTGAACTGTGCAAGTCTGTTGGCAGTTAGACATGGACATACTCTTTGTGCCCTGATCATTTGCCTCTTATTCTTTCTCACTCAGGTCTTGTTATTTTGTTGTTATTTTAATTTTTCAATTTTTAAAAAATTCTTTTTAGTTACTGTAAATGGCATTAAGTTGAATAGTTTTCTTGTTTTTCTACAAAATTCTTTGCTTGAGATTTTTTTTTTAAAGGAGAAAAAAAGCAACAAAACAAGCCTGCAGCATTCAGGTCTCCTCCTCTCCTCTCTCTCTCTCTCTCTCTCTCTCTCTCTCTCTCTCCTCTCTCTCTCTCTCTCTCTCTCCTCTCTCTCTCTCTCTCTCTCTCTCTCTCTCTCTCTCTAATGTTGGTCTGTCTGTCTTGTCTGTCTGTCGACTGTCATCTCTCTTTCCTCTGTCTGATATGCATTGTGGATATGTTGTTGAATACTGAGTTTTTTAAAAAATTTCCCCATCGTGTTTGAAGACATATTATAAAACACTTTCCAGTGCAGAAAACAAGTGCAGGTAACAATGCAAAAGTAAGCCATTTTGTTCTGGTAGGAAAGGATGACAATTTAAAAAAAAAAAGTATGCATTCAGGTGTCTTGTTTAGACACTATCTCCACAATTGGACTGTAGCTGCCTTAATGGTGGGTACCTATACATGTAAAATCTCATCAGTAGTGAACCTAGTGCTCTAGCTGAGGAGAAATAATCATATGCTTGTGGCCTGCTAAAGCTGCCATCTAATGATGATTATAGAAAGAGGAAGGGAAAAAATGGTTATGTAAGTATTATCCTGAAAAGTTGAACCTGTGAAAATAAGTCTACTAGTGATGCTGTAAGCCTTGATGTTTTGGGATTGAAAGGGTGCAAGGGAGGTAATAGTACTTCCCAATTTTGATGACCAGATTAGATATAGGATTTCTGCTTATTTTTATGTATTTGACGGAAGGCTTGAATGAATGGTGTAGAAACAGAGTAAGTCATAGAGTGCTTTCCAAGAAAGATTTCTTCTTTCATTGTATTTGAAGGTGTAGGTGTTCTGAAAAAGTGCTGTTGACTCTTAAGACATTGGTCTTTTCTCCTTGTGACAATTTTTAGTGCTTACACTTTTGACGCTGTTTGGCTTTACTGTGTGCTCAGCTAAATGAGGTGTTTTTGTTGTTATTGCTGCTGTTGTTGTTGTTTGAATGAAAGACTTGTGATCATCATACACTTTCTTGAGAGCTGTGATTATAGATGCATGATGTCACATACAGGTGTGTACTGAGAGAGAAGAGAAAAAGAGGAAAAAAGAAAATAGAGAGAGAGAGAGAGAGAGAGAGAGAGAGAGAGAGAGAGAGAGAGAGACATGGTTCAGAAAATTAATTTTTAGATGGAAAAAGGATTTATTAAGTAAATTTGAAAAAAAAGCGTGGCTTAGAACCCTTTAAACCTCACTCTGTCCTCAGTTTTGACCATCATAGCATGTCCATTGGGGTTTGTCATGGGTACGCAGTGAATCTGAACAATTTCCCCTGTCTTTGAGCATGGGGAACATTTGATTGGTGTGCACTAGTGTTTTCATGATATCACAAAATGCTCAGTGTCATGGTGTCAACAGTGTTCACTAGTGTTTTCACATATAATAAATATAATATATAAATATATATATATATATATATTATATTATTATTTTATATATTATATATAATTTTGGCTTTTATGGGTATGCTGACGTTACCTGTGACAGTGACAGTTTCAGATACTTGTCATTGAGAAAGTCAGTTACTGAACCAAAATTGAATGTGAGAACACACTGTATAACAACTTTTAAAAAAAAATTTTTTTTACAGATGTCAATTATGTAAGGTTTGGGTCAGATCTGCATGGCATGACAATTTGATGTATTTGTGCTTGATGTCAATTTTCTGCTTGTGCGTTTTCTTCTCGATTTTTAGTAGTTAGATTGTTGGGTTTTTTTTCCCTAACTCAGATTTTGTATTATAAGCTTCTTTAGGTAATTTTAATGTACAAAAAAAAGGTCCGCCTGTTCACACACATTGTTTACAGTGTGTGATGTCAATAGAAATAGAATGTAAACTGAACTAACAAGGTTTGGTGATTGTTGACAGTGTAATTAAGATTGAAAAGTGAAATATGTCTGCTTGATTGGTAGTTTGCAAGTAGTTGACAGTATAGTTAAGATAGGACATCAAAATGTATCTGCTTGAAAAAAATAGTTTGCAAATATGACAGTGTGATTGAGATAGGACAACAAAAATATATCTGCTTGCTTAGCATAAAAAGTTTGCTAAAAGTTACAGAAAACTGATTGTATGTCTTACTGCACAAAGGTAGTTTGTGGACAGTATAGGATATAAGAAAGGAAGAAAAATGTTTGGCTTGCTGCACAAAAATTGCTTGCAAAAAGCTTAGGACACATGAAAGGGAAGACAAAATATATCTGCTTATTTGGTTGTGGCACAGTAAGTGATGAACTAGTTAGTAGGAATATGGCTTGATAGACTAGCAGACCAAATGCCTTTGTATGCTTTCTTTTATGCCTAGGTATACCTGGGAAGCTGGTATACAAGCATGTGTGAACACATTTATCTCTACTTCATGCATGCATGCATGCACACATGCTAGTCCTGCGTGGGTGCGCGCATGTGCACACAAACACACACTCGTACACACACACTCGTACACACCACACACACACACACACACACACACACACACACACACACACACACACACAGCACACACATCACACACACACACTCACACAACACACCAACACACACCACACACACACACACACACACACACACACACACACACAACACACACAAACACACACATCCACAACACACTGACACAGAGTCCATATACCTGTCTCCATTTCTCCCTGTCTCTGACTGCCTGTCTGCCTTTATTTCAGACTCCATCTCTCTTCATCTCTCTTTATTGCCCTCCCCCCTTTTAAAAAATATTATATTCTCCCTCCTTTCCATAGGTATACAAAAAAAAATGTACACTTCAGCAGAAGATAAGTAATGAAGGCTTCAACATTCCTATATATCCCTGATGACAGAATGTGGCTACCTTAATGGTGGATAAAAACAGTCACATACACAAAATCTCACCATTGGTGAACCTAAAAGCTCTAACCAAAGACCCCCCAAACAACAACAACAACAACAACAACAAACAACCCCCCCCAAAAAAAAAACAACAACAAAAAAGCACACACACACAAATATCTAATTTTAATCAGTTGATGATTATGCTTCATTGTATATTGTGTAACATTTACAGATTTGGACGTCTCACAAGTAACATTAAAAAAGAATAGATGATGTTTTTCTAAAGAAAACTTCAGCATAAAGTAAAGATCTGTATGTAGAATAATGGTTGGTTCTTATAGTTTTTCCCTACCTGGAATGCTTTTTTTGTGTGTGTTTGTGTGCTGGGTTTTTTGTTAGACATTTTGATTGTGAAATAATTAATCAAAAAATGGGCATGCACACACACTCACGCATGCACACGTGCACGTGCACACACACTACACACACTCACACATACACACACTCACACATACACACACTCACACATACACACACACACACTACACACTACACACTACACACACACTACACACACACACACACACACACACACACACACACACACACACACACACACACACACACACACACACACACACACACACACACACATGCACACACGCATAGACACACACACACACACAACTTCCACAGCTTTCTCCCCCACCCTCAACCCACCCCTCTCTTTTGCCTTCATCCATTCTCTTTCTTCCTCACCCCCTGTTTTTTTTTCTTTTAATTCTGCTTGCTCTTTCACAGTTCTTTTTCCTGTCCTTTGTTTCTGCTGTACATCTCTTTCCTTTCATTGCCTTTCTTTGTCTTATCTATCTAAAAAAAGAAACAACAACCCAATGACAACCCTCCCCCCCTCCCCAAATTGTGTAGCCTTGCTTATGACATGATAACATTGAAAATGTGATGAATGAAAATCATGATGACGACAGAGTTGTTTTAGGGCAGCAAAGTGAAATTATTAACCGAACAGTTTTGGTTTATGACGATGGGAATCGCTCAGATGAAGACAACGACCTTGACTTCATGGAGATGGAAGGGCAAGGGTCGCACCACAGGGGTCATGGCCAGGGTCATGGTCACCACAAGATGCCCCACGTGGAGATGGTTGCCCCGGCACCCACGCAGGAGGAGGGACAGAAGGAGGTGGCCAAACGTGAGTTTTGTCTGTTGGTTTGAACTTGTGGACCTGGGTAGTGTCATGTAGTGTTGTTGTTGTTGTTACTCTAGTCTTGATGTTGAATATGGTAACAGCTCTGGCTGGCTGGCTCTGTCTCTGTGTCTCTGTTACTGTCTCTGTTCAGCAGTCTGTCTGTCTGCCTCTCTCTCTCGCTGTCTGTCTGTTTGCCTGTCTCTGTCTGTCTGTTGGTTGGTCGGTCGGTCTGTCTCTGTCTGTCTGTCTGTCTGTCTGTCTGTCTGTCTGTCTGTCTGTCTGTCTGTCTCTCTCTCTCTCTCTCTCTCTCTCTCTCTCTCTCTCTCTCTCTCTCTCATCTCCACTCTCTCTCTCTCTCTCTCTCCGCTCTCTCTCTCTCTCTCTCTCTCTCTCTCTCTCTCTCTCTCTCTCTCTCTCTCTCTCTCTCTCTCTCTCTCTCTCTCTCTCTCTCTCTCTCTCTCTCTCCTCTCCTCTCGCGGCGGTCACGAGAAGTGAAGCGGACAGGGTGTACATTTTCTGTGAGCAGCAGTAAAACTAGAAATTCATTCAAAAATGCCAGTTACTGGACTTCCAGCGGCTGTGGAGAGGACCTTAGGCGCCCTGCTGACCGACAATGCAGTTTCCAGTTGGAAAGTGGCAGGAGAATGGGACAGCGTGGTTTTTGTCTTGCGACTGAAACCAGTGGACACAACAGTGTCAACCAACATGGCGGATCCAACAGTGAATCGCAGCACACAAGCACAGTACTACAGGAAAAAATCGTTTTCTCAAAGACGACGAGATGTTGAGCGCTCTTGAAAGCATAAAGAGAAGCAGGCAAGTGTTGTGTGTGAAAGTGACTGTGTCCTCAGTGCCTCGAGTCTGCCTGACAGTGGAGTAGAACAGGGGAATACAGCATGTGTAGATACACATGGAATAGACCTACCAACAACACACACACAGGACATCAACACAAAAACATCAGTTAAGTTGCCATCATCGGTTGATTTAGAACCTCCCTGTATGTCTGATTGTAGTGACTGTGCTGATATGTGTGTATTGCAGCCTGAGGTGAACGATGATAATATTGTTGGTGCATTCGACACAAGAAATGTCAAACAGTACGTGGCTACTCTAACTGATAGATCCGTACAGAGAAGGCTAAGAGACAGACAAAGAAATACACACTTTAGAAAATCCGTGCTACATCATTCAGACGGTGAAGATATTGTGACGTGTGAGTCAGACGACATTGTGATCCAGTGCGCATGCCAACCAGACACTGAGCCAGTATGTGTGTACTGGTTTGTCAAACAGCAAGAGAAAAACATGCTAAAAGAGGAACGTGTCAAACTCGCCAGTTTG
This sequence comes from Stramonita haemastoma, assembly GCA_030674155.1. Classification (NCBI taxonomy): domain Eukaryota; kingdom Metazoa; phylum Mollusca; class Gastropoda; order Neogastropoda; family Muricidae; genus Stramonita; species Stramonita haemastoma. The sequence continues at coordinate 15,116,835 of CM060338.1, forward strand.
CGGAATGGGAAGCGTATCCAGAACACACTACACACGGAGACCCTATCGTGTGCTTCAAGGGACTTAGCGACACTTAGAGACCTATTACAGCAGTCTCTTGGCTAGGCCTAGCCTAGACCTAAGGGTGTGTGTGTGACAAAGACTGGACAAAAGAAAGGCTCGGAATGCCGTAACATATCTGGACAGTAAAGAGTTTGTGTCTCGATGTACATTACTAATCAATA
>CM060338.1:15124558-15142058 GCA_030674155.1 Stramonita haemastoma
GTCTTTAATATTGTTTGTTTATTATTTTGTGATGAATTTTTGCTTTTCAGTTCCTGCTGATATTGATAATACTTTTGGATGTATTGCTGTATGGTTTCTTTTCTCCTGTTGAACTTGTTTGTTATCCTCCATGCCCCAAAAGGGGTGAAAGGAATTAAATCTTGAATCTAAATCTTGTGTATGTGTGTGTGTGTGTGTGTGTGTGTGTGTGTGTTTGTGTGTGTGTGTGTGTGTTTATGTTCTTTTGAGGACAACAGTGACTGTGTGAGAGTTAACACTTGTTCCTGTGTGTGTGTGTGTGTGTGTGTGTGTGTGTGTGTGTGTGTGTGTGTGTGTGTGTGTGTGTGTTCAGGAGGAGATGTACATCTTTTTTTTTAGATGACAACAGTGACTAAATCAATGTTAACACTTGTTCCTCTGTGTGTGTGTGTGTGTGTGTGTGCGCACGCGTGTGCATGCATGTGCATTCGAATTTGCTATTTTCTAAAACTAGTAATTGTTGTTGATTGTTTGTGTGTTGTATCGGTCGAATGCAAGTGCTTTTGTTTGTTTTTGCAAGATATAGCACTATATAAATTCCATGTATTATTATTATTATTATTAACACTTGTTCCTGTGTGTGTCTGTGTGTTCAGGAGCAGAAGTACATCTGTTCTTTCGAGGACAACAGCGACTACGTGAGTGACGTGCAGTGGTCCCCTACCAACCCTGCTCTCTTCTCCAGTGTGGACATCATGGGCCGTCTGGACCTCTGGCATCTCAACCATGAGACTGAGGTTCGAATCTTTGTCTTTTGTGGCGGGTTGGCTGTTTGAAGTGTGGGTTTGGGTGTGTTGTATGTTTAGGGGTGTGTGTGTTTGGGGTGTGGGTGGGTCTATGTGTTTGTGTGTGTGTATGTGTGTGTGTGCTTATTTATATTATTTATTATTGTATTCATTCCTTTATATCAAGGATAATGGGATAAGCTTTTATGTCCTTTTTTACATCCAATCCCTGTGTGTATGCAGTTTTTTAAATCTTGTCATCTGTTCCCACCGGCACATAATGGCCTACTCTTACAAAAAGTATTGTGTGGTGTGTGTGTATGTTTGGGTATGGTGTGTGTGTGTGTGTGTGTGTGTGTGCGCACGCGCGTGCGTGCGTGCGCACGCAAGCGTGCGTGCGTGTCTGTGCTGTGCTGTGCTGTGCTGTGTTGTGTTGTGTGTGTCTGTATATCTGTGTGTGTGTGTTTGTGTGTGTGTGGGGGGGACATTTTATTTTGTTGCATTTGAATCTGTTTTCATCAGTATTTTTTATATAGATATTCTGCTCAAAAACTTTATTCATGAGATATTGTTCCGCTCTTTTGTGTGTACGTGTGTGTTGTATTTGACGCTGTGGTTTACAGGTTCCGACAGCTTCAGTGGTGGTGGACACAAATGTGGCATTGAACAAATGTCGGTGGCACCAGACAGGTCACCACATCAGTGTGGCAGACGACATGGGCCGCATCTATATCTACGATGTGGGAGAGGTGAGGAGTATGTATAGTGTGAGGGGTGTGTATACCCTTGCTTATATTGGAATGTTATTTATTTATTTATTTATTCTTTTATATTGAGGATAATGGAATAAGCACTCATGTACTTTTTTACTCCTAGTCCCCGTGTGTGCGCAGTTTTGTAAATCTTGATATCTGTTCCCACCGGCACACAGTGGCCTACTCTTACGAAAAGTGGAACAGGATTTAACATGTGCACAAGATGTTCTGCGTGCGTTATGATTGATGGAGACCACAGCCAAGTAGTTCAGACCATTTGACTTCAATCCCATGGGTCTATGAAAATGTGGGGTTGAATCTTTGTGTTGGTGTCTGGTCAATTAAGGGTGGGGATTTTTATGATCTTTACAAGTCAACTTCAAGTGCAGACCTGCCAGTTCCTTAATTCTCTTGGTGTATATACACATGCAGAAAATCAACTGTGCATGGTAAAGATCTCGTCATTCATGTCAGTGTTCGGTGGGTTATGGAAACAAGAACTTAACCCAGCATGCAACCTGTACAATGAAATGAGCTGGTCTGAAGTTGGAATATGTCGGTAGAGGCTAGCAGGCAGACCTCCTACAGAGTTACAAGCACAGGAGAAGACCTGACACTGTGCATCCTTTTTCAGTAAGGGAGTGCAGAGAGAGAGAGAGAGAGAGAGAGAGAGAGGAGAGAGAGAGAGAGGAGAGAGAGAGAGAGAGAGAGAGAACTATTACAAACATTAGAGCATTGATTGCATATGTGTGTGGGTGTGTGTGTGTTTACCCGCACATGCATTTGTGTGTGTGCATATGCTTTTGTCAGTGTGTGGATTAGTGCAGTGTACTGTGTATGTGTTTTTGTCATTGTTATTGTTTTCCCCTCTAGTTTCTAGTTTTCTAGTTTCTTGCCCTCCAGGACTGCGATCACTCTCACCTTTGAGTCTGAAGCTTTTTATACACTTCAGAGATTTTGGTATGGGGAGGGGTGCAAGATACCCTAGTGGTTAGAGCATTGCACTGATGGTGACAGTCTGCTCTTGGTGACTGCCCTGGATTGAGCCACCCTGGAGTGAGGGGCTTATTGTAAGGCATTACCCTAGAGTTACCAGTAGTACTGATTCCATTCCCCTAAAAAGTCCTTCAGAGTAGACTATAAATTCAGTGGTGGGCAAAAACAGTCGCTTGCAGAAAATTTCACTATTGGTGAACCTTGAAACTCTAGCCAAGGAACAGTGGGGGTGGGGGAATAAATAGATAATAAGCACTTTGATTTTGTTTTTACAAAATACAGCGTTGTATAAATTCCATTCATTATGATCATTATTATATCATCATCATCATCATCATCATAATAATAATGTATGATATTTATATAGCGCTGAATCTTGTAAAGCAAACAAATCAAAGCGCTTTATTATCATCATTATTAAATTCACAATCTTGTGTGAACGTATCATCATTATCATCATCATCATTATCATCATTATCATCAACATTATCATCCTCATTATTATTATCATCAATATTATCATCATCATAATTATAATTATTATCATCATCATTATTACCACCATCATTATTATCATTATCATCATCATAATTATCATCATTATCATCATCATTATTATCATCATTATCACCACCACCACCACCACCACCACCACCACCATCACCACTTAACACACAATCCTTTATGTGAGCAGCACATAGCCAACCCGACAGCAGACGAGTGGTCCAAGTTCGTGCAGACCCTGCAGGAGATGAAGCAACAGGCGGCCGAGCGGGAAGAGGACAGTTCTCTCCTGGGGTCAGGGGCTCCAATCCGATGATGATCCACGCCCTGCCCTGCCTGCCTGTCTGTCTGTCTGATGACGCTGCTGCCGCCTTGCTCGCTTAGGCTTGCTTTCTTTCTTTCTTTCGTTTGTTGTTTCTTTTTCATTCTTTCTTTCTTGCTTGTTTGCTTTCGTTCGTTCATTTGTTCATTCTTTCGTTCGTTCTGTCTTTCTTTCTTTCGTTCTTTCTTTCTTTCTTTCTTTCTTGCTTTCGTTCTTTCTTGCTTTCTGTCTTTCTTTCTGTCTGTCTTTCTTTCTTTCTTTCTTTTGTTTCTTTCATTTGTTCATTCTTTCTTTCTTTCTGTCTGTCTTTCTTGCTTTCTATCTTTTTTTCTTTCTTTCTGTCTTTCTTTCTCTCTTTCTGTCTTTCTTTCTTTTTGTCTTTCTTTCTTTTGTTCTTTCTTTCTTTCTGTCTTTCTTTCTCTGTCTTTCATTCTTGCTTTCTTGCTTTCTTGCTTTCTGTCTGTCTGTCTGTCTGTCTGTCTGTCTGTCTGTCTGTCTGTCTGTCTGTCTGTGTCTGTCTGTCTGTCTTTCTTTCTTTCTTTCTTTCATTCTTTATCTCTTTCTTTCATTCTTTCTTTCGTTCTTTCTTTCTTTCTTTCTTTCTTTTGTTCTTTCATTCTCTCTTCAGTCGTGTTGTAGACCATGCTTCATGCCTCTTGCTTAACTGTCAGGTTTTAGTGTCTGTCAGAATGCGGCTTGGTAGATCGAGATGTTTTAGAATGTTGAAAGCTGAAAGAAAATCGGAAGAAGAAATAAGCTGGAGATTAACATTTCATTGTGTTGGGGAATTTGGGACTCTTTTATTTTTTGGAAGGAATTTTCTTGTAGAGAAAATGAGCTTTTATTGTGATAAGGAAAGGAAAAGTTGTACAGGAGAATTTTGGTCTGTGTTTTTGGGTAGATTGTAGCGTGTTGGTTTGTTTTTAAGATGACAGTTTATCATTGTCATTATTGTCTGTTATTAGTCTGGAAGAGGTAAAGGTACACAGGAATGGATGGAAGGGGAAAATTGGACCATTTTTTACCATGTTTTACTGATGGTTTTGACTTTTTGTTTTCAGTCTTTTTCCTTTGGTATTTTATTGTGGAGGTCATCTTGAAGGTCTTGTCAGTCTGGATGAACCAGATGTAGACAGAGTTTGAGTGAGAAGGACAAAGAATGGAGTTGTAGGTAGAGTACCAGAATTACTACAGTTAACTGTGGATATATTACACAGTGGAGATTAGTTGTAGACAGAGTACAATATTACTGCAGATAATGTGTAGACTATACAGTGGAGAACAAGTTGTAGACAGAGTACCAATATTACTAGTTAATGTGAATAAACTACACAGTAAGTTGTAGACACAGTACCATATTACTACAAATAACTGTGGATAAGACTACAGTGGAGAGCATGTTGTAGATGAGTACCAATATTACTACAGTTAAACTGTGGATAAGACTACACAGTGACAGTGGAGTGTAAGTTTAGACATAGTACCAATTTATCACAGTTAACTGTGAATAGACTACACAGTAAGTTGTAGACACAGTACATATTTCTACAAATAACTGTGGATAGACTACACAGTGGAGAGCATGTTGTAGACACGTACAATTTACTACAAATAACTGTGGATAAGATACAGTGGAGAGCATGTTGTAGACACAGTACCAATATTATACAAATAACTGTGGATAAGATACACGTGGGAGCATGTTGTGATGAGTACATATTTTACTACAGTTAACTGTGGGTAGATTACACAGTGGACAATGGATGTAAGATCTGGCTGCATGTCTGAACAGAGGAAGTTTGAGCACTGTGGGGGAAGCCTGATGATGCGTTTCATTGCAGAGAGTATATTTGTGTTCTCAGCATAAAGTCGTACTTTAAAGCTGATGATGCATTTTCCTTGCAGGGAGTATTTCATGTTCTCAGCACAAAGTCTTACTTTAAAGCTGATGATGCATTTTCCTTGCAAAAGAATATATTGTGTATTGGCATAATTGTAGTCTTTCTTTGCTGACACAGCATAGATGCATGCCTTTTTTTGAAAGCAGTGAGCAATTTCAGCAGAAGTAATCTAACTGACATGTAGCTTAATGTTTGTTGTATATGTACTTGTTTTAAGGATAGAAGATGGCGCTGACTGTAAAGCTGCTGCTGATTTCGTTCTGTACATGTGTAATAAGTTTGAATGAATTGGGATGGGGGATTCCTGCTTTTGCCTTGTAAACATTTTTGTCTCATTGTCGCCACGTCTCTCACTGTGAAATCCATTCTGTGTCATTTTCTCATCCCCTTTCTTCAGTTTTGTAGCATTGTTTGCTTTAAGGGTTCTTTTTGTTTTTTTTTTTCTCCTTCTTTATAGAAAGGGGGCTTATAGAAGGGGAGACTATATTCTGAACTTGATTGGGGTTCATGACCGTCTGTCAGTCTGTGTTGCCTTGAAGTTTTCGAAGAATGCTCTCTTTACAGAATCAGATTGGCAACGGATAGTATGAATATTGCATTTCCCCCTTTTTTCCATTTATTGAATCATGGAAGGTAATTGTGGAGGGCTCCAAAAAGCTCATTATTCAGTTATGGGAGATAACCTCTGTTAGAAAACAGAAATTACTCCCATGTAGCATGTTGATTGTGCTTGGCAATAATCTGGCCACACAATACGTTTTGTTCATGAATAACTCTTTATGATGTTTGATTGTATGGCTTGCAATATGTGCAAATAGTAAGACAAGAGCTGGAGGAGACATCAAGCTAGTCAACTGTGCTGTGTGCTCTGGAGGAATGTGATCTCATTCAGAACTGCATATCCTGGGAGGATGTGTAGCCCCTCCTCTTTTTCTAGTCAGGTTGTCGCCCTTGACTGGTGTTATGCTGACAGGAATGGTGAATGAGGTCACAGAAAGAGAAAAAGTTTGGAATATCATCGGAGCTTGGGTTAGTTTCGTCTGCATGTCCTGGCTGGAGTTTTCTTCTCCCTTTTGTTTCGGACAAGTTTCGCTGGGATCAAGTTGTGAAAACTTGCGGCAGGGTGATGTTGAGTCGTGTAGAAATGGGGAGTTAGTGCGGGGAAGAGTTCAGTGGTGAGTTAGTGCGGGGTAGAATTCAGTGCGGGAAAAGTTCAGTGGTGAGTTAGTGCGGGGAAGAGTTCAGTGGTGAGTTAGTGTGGGGAAGAGTTCAGTGGTGAGTTAGTGCGGGGAAGAGTTCAGTGGTGAGTTAGTGCGGGGGAAGAGTTCAGTGGTGAGTTAGTGTGGGGAAGAGTTCAGTGGTGAGTTTGTGCGGGGAAGAGTTCAGTGGTGAGTTAGTGCGGGGAAGAGTTAAGTGGTGAGTTAGTGCGGGGAAGAGTTCAGGGGTCAGTGAGTGCGGGGAAGAGTTCAGGGTAACGCTTGCTGCCTGGTAGATAGTCAGTCACTCAGTCAGTCAATCCTTCAAGCCTTTCGTGCAATATTGTTTGGAAAATAATCATGCTGAAAATGCTCTTAGTGTTCAGCTGAAGGGGGCGAGGGTAAAGTGTCAAATATTTTGACGTACGCTATGTGATATAAGCATTTGCTTCATCTGCCAGCTGTTCTTTTGCTGATATGTTTATTTGCTAGAGGGAAAATACAGTTGTTGGATAGTCATACCTATGTTCATATGTCAGTATATTGGAATAATTATGAACTTTTATGGAGGTTTTACATTGTTTTGCTATGAATGATCAGACATCTTTTTTCAATGCTGTGGTGTAATTTTCGGTGCTTTTTTTCCCGTAAATTTAAGCAAATAGATCTAATCATTTGTTTTATGATTTTCATGTTTTATGTAGATTTTGTACATATTTTTTTTATATTTGATCTTTGAGGGTGTTTGCTTTTTTTCCAGTTAGAAAAAATATTGGTGGAAATAAGCAAGGTTTTTCCTCTTTTTTATCAGAGCATGACAAGTGGGTTTGAATTCTTATTTGTCATCCCTGGTCATTGTTGTCATTCATTTTTCCAATATAAAACAATAAGAAAACAGCTGAAAGTTTTGGCTATGAATGGATTGCCAGCCAGTGGAGTGAGGACTTAAGTCAAGACAGGGTGGGATAGAGAAATACTGACCGCTTTCTTCATCTTCTCTTTAAGTCTTGCTTTCCAGAACAAGGTTGATATTATCCATATGGCTGTCATGAAGTTTTACAAAATTTACAACTATGACATGGTCCCAGTGTTTGGGGGGGGGGGGGGGGGGGGGGGTTAAGTAATACCCACAGTAAGAATTGGAAAAGAATTGGTGTAATAACTTGAACAGGAAGAAGAAAATTACTGGTGTAAAACTTTTGACAGGAAGAAGAAAAGAACTATTGCAATAATTTTCACAGGAAGAAAAGAAGTGATGTAAAAACTTTAACAGGAAGAAATAAAAAGAAGTGATGTTAAACTTTAACTGGAAGAAATAAAAAGAAGGGATGTAAAACTTTAACAGAAAGAAGAAAAAAGAAAAGAAAAGTGAATTTAGTTACAAACCTGCTGAAAAGCAAAAAGCCGATTTGAATTTTCAGTACAAAACTTTTCTTTCTACGATTCCATTTTGTACTGAATGATCTCTACATGACTCTATTTACAACTGTATAAACTAACATCATCTGAATTAACCATGTTATTTATCCATGCTGTCTGTCTGTCTGTCTGGAGCAGAGTTTACTGCCAGTGGTTATGTATCAGATGTTTTTCACCTGTATCGAAGAAAATCATAATCATTCAAGGCATAATACTGGAAAGGTTAGAGTCATACTCATGACTGTATCGACAAATAAATAAGATTATTACTATTCCATTATCCCTGAAGTAAAAGAATGAAATGAATAAAAAATAGAGAATTAGTTCTTTTTCCTGTAAGAAATAAGATCATTACAATTTGTAACCAAAAATATAATGGAAGGATAAGCTTTAGGTTGCAATTTCCCCTCTAAAAGACAGAAAAAATGTGTACATAAATTCATCCTGCCCTTATCTTTTTTTTACTTTTTGTACTGATTAGGATGTTTGGGTTTGGGGCTGTTGATTGTGCTATGCGTCATTTTGCTTCGTCTTTCATGCCATTGTTTCTGTGACATTTTTTCTTTTCCATTAAAAAAAGAGGATTATTTATTGAGATGCCCCCTTTTCAACAAGGAAACATCCCTGATTGGCCGGCCCCAGTGGTCGGCGGGGCTCTACTCGCCTTGATTGATTGATTGATTGATTGACATACCCTTTGACATCATTCCTTTTGTGAAAGTACAGCTTGTGGCTTCCATGTCCAAATCCTTGTCAGTTGATTGATGTAAAGAGTTGACTCGTGTAAAGAGTTGACTGATGTAAAGAGTTGACTGCTGTAAAGAGTTGACTCGCGTTAAGAGCTGATTTATCCACGGTTTGTGGACAACACATGTCCTCACTCCTACACACAAACAGGTCCTGTGATGTCGACGCTATAAACTGAACTGTATATTTTTCCTATCAAAGCCCCATTGCTTCTTGTGCAACCACGACATAACAGGAGAAGGGCAAAGAAGGCATTGTGCATCCATGGCTCTCAGTCTCTGTTCATGCCAGCCACTCTGAACCTAGTCATCTCCTTACTGTGTTTCCTGATTTTGGAGGAATGTACATGTGTATGTGTGCAGCAGAATGGGGGATTACAGGAGGTAGGAGTTTTGGGGACTGTGTTGGTTGTAATAATGCTGACTGTGCGTGCAATGATGGAAATATCTACATTTCAGCCAGGTGAATACATTTTGTCATGTTCCATGCTCAGTTTTGCTCTGTGCGTCTGGTGTGAGAGAGAGAATGTGTCGAGATACATTGTGTGGAACATTTGTGTGCGCACACAGATTCACCTGTGCACATGTGCGCGCACGCATGCACGCACACACACATCGGATGAGACTTTAAACTGAGGCCCCGTGTGCGAACGCACGCAGAACATCTTGCGCACATGTTAAATCCTGTTCCGCTTTTCATAAGAGTAGGCCATCGTGTGCCGGTGGGAGCAGATGACAATATTTGCAAAACTGCATACAAAACTGCATACACATGGGGACCAGATGAAAAAAGCACATGATTGCTTATTCTGTTATCCTCGATATAAAAGAATAAATAAAAGAATAAATATAAAAAAAAATAAAAAATAAAAATACATACATGCGCATACACACACACACACACCACACCACACACACAACACACACTTGTGCAGGTACATACACATACAAATGAGTTCAGGCAAAGTAGCATCAAAAACCCAACATGTAATGCCTTTTACTGTGCTTAAGTTTATTGGGCATTAAGCACGATAAATACTGATCAATATATTACCTTCAATGGTTCATTATATTATATATGGAATATAGGCTTGCACTAACACACATGTTTAAGTTACACATATGTTGATATGTGTATTGTGATTTCTTTTTCTTTCTTTCTGTTCCTCAACTAGAACTCTGAAGTTCACCAGTGGTGAGATCTTACATACGAGACAGTTTACCCACCACTAAGGTAGCCGCATTTCAACTTCAGGGATGGTGTCTTAACACAACACCTGTGTGCATGCAGTTTTAAAAAGGTTATCCATTCCTACCAGCCTGTTCTTCTGAAAGGCAATTCTTCTGAAAGGCAGGACAGGGTTTTAACATGTGTGCAAGATGTTTTGCATGTGTTTGCACACAGGACCCTAGTTTATAGTCTCATCCACTCTCCCCAAAAGTCCTTCGGATGAGACTTTAAACCGAGGCCCCGTGTGCGAACGCACGCAGAACATCTTGCGCACACGTTAAATCCTGTTCTGCTTTTCGTAAGAGTAGGCCATCGTGTGCCGGTGGGAACAGATGACAATATTTACAAAACTGCATGCACACGGGGACCGGATGAAAAAAAAGCACATGATTGCTTATTCTGTTATCCTCGAAATAAAAGAATAAATAAATAAATAAATAAATCCAAAGACTTAAGGAGGAAAATCCCCTTGAATGGGTGTCTCTGCATTGGCTTAAACCTGAGCCATCAGATCACAAGGGCAGTGCTCTAACCACAAGGATATCCCCTCTCTCTCTAGCCCCTGTGTTGTGATTTGAATTGCATGCGAATGTAGGCTGCAATATGAGCATACAACATACCTTAGTTGCATGTACTCCCTTCTCTCTGTCCTGTCCTCCTTCCTAATAAAAATGTATTCAGAAAAATGCATGTTGAAAATACCAAGGTGAATCTCTACAATCAAAATATCCACAAATTAATATCGCCATAAAGTGGAAGAATGTGATGGATTCTACAGATATAACTCCAGAAATGCGCAAATATTCCACAAATACTAATGCTTTCAACGAGGCATTGTCTTTGTTGCAATGAGAGTTGTCTACAACATTCATCAATGCAAAAGGACAGAATGTTGCCTAGTTTGTCACAGGATTTGTTCCAATATTCACCTGTGCAAAAGGACGGAATGTTGCCTAGTTTGTCACAGGATATGTTCCAATATTCACTGATGCAAAAGGACGGAATGTTGCCTAGTTTGTCACAGGATTTGTTCCAATATTCACCTGTGCAAAAGGACGGAATGTTGCCTAGTTTGTCACAGGATATGTTCCAATATTCACTGATGCAAAAGGACGGAATGTTGCCTAGTTTGTCACAGGATATGTTCCAATATTCACTGATGCAAAAGGACGGAATGTTGCCTAGTTTGTTAAGGATTTGTTCCTATATTCACTGATGCAAAAGGACGGAATGTTGCCTAGTTTGTCACAGGGTTTGTTCCTATGTTCACCTGTGCAAAAGGACGGAATGTTGCCTAGTTTTTTAGAGGATTTGTTCCTATGTTCACCAGTGCAAAAGAACAGAATGTTGCCTAGTTTGTCACAGGGTTTGTTCCTATGTTCACCTGTGCAAAAGGACGGAATGTTGCCTAGTTTTTTAGAGGATTTGTTCCTATGTTCACCTGTGCAAAAGGACGGAATGTTTGCCTAGTTTGTCACAGGATTTGTTCCTGACCAAACAGAAAGAAGAGGTGGGATGGCTGGCATTGAAACATGAACTTGACACATCCACAAATGCTTTCTTTCAACTTGACACAATCACAAATGCTTCCTTTCAACTTGACACAATCACAAATGCTTTCTTTCAACTTGACACAATCACAAATGCTTCCTTTCAACTTGACACATCCACAAATGCTTTCTTTCAACTTGACACAATCACAAATGCTTCCTTTCAACTTGACACATCCACAAATGCTTCCTTTCAACTTGACACATCTACAAATGCTTTCAACTCGACACAATCACAAGTGCTTTCAACTTGACACATCCACAAATGCTTTTTAACTTGACACATACACAAATGCTTTCTGAATATCACTTCACTTCCCTGCAGTGCGAGATGATCTTCACCTTCACCTGTGGGGACACATTCGTCCCAGGGAGAGCAGACCCAATGTCACACATGCAGAGAAGCCTGTGATTTCAGTGATGCACAGTACAGTACCATACAATACAGTATACTAATCTAGACCTTAAATGTATTGTGTCATGGGTTCTTTTATGTGTGATGATCGTGTGTTGCACAGAGGACCTAGGTTCATCATTTCCATGCGAAAAGACTAGTGATTAAAATGAACATGCGAAAAGACTAGTGATTAAAATGAACAATCAACGAATGATTCTTTGAAATTTTTTTTAAATGGCAGCTGACGCTCCCGTGTTTATTGTGGAAGAAAGTATATCGTAAAAGAAAACCATGTAATAATAAACAGTTTATAGACAAATAGAAAAACGTGAAAAAAAAGCATGAATGCCATCTTAAAAATTCTGCAAAACCAAATGGATTCATTGAAGATGTGATGTAACCAACTGGATTACGAATCCCCCCCCCCCCCTCTTTCCCTCTACGCTCGCATGTACACATTTAGGTCATAAACAGGTAAATTTTCCTGATGCCTGTTAAATACAGGGAGAAAAATGTATACATCTGGCCTTTATAAACCAATCAGTCTCAAGGACACTTTGTTAACAACAAAAATATAAACATGTACACTTCCAGTAATATATATGTAAACTTAACAGTTTCAGGAATACATGTAAAGAAAAGAATAAGCTGAAGCATTTGGGCCAAACCAATTCCAGGAGCAATTTTTCATTAAAAAAAATTCCAAACACCTAAAACCTTTCAGCATTTATAAACAAACCAATTTCAGAATATTCATGAAAGAAAACAAGCAAACAAAAATCGCAGTATCCACAATCTTGTGGAGGCTGGTAAAAAGCCACACAGCGGCTTTCAGAATTATCACAGTGTCTTGTTAGTTCTGGGAGGCAATATCAACCACACATCATCATCAGCACATACAGAAAAATAATACTACTATTTGTCCCCACACCAATGCTACTACATCCCAATGCCAGAGTCAGGACGCTGTGGCCCGTCCTCTTCAGGTATTACGAAGAAATTGACCTCTGCCTGGTCCTCCTCCTCATCATCGTCATCATCATCATCTTCATCAGACGAATCGCTCTCCAAACTGAAATGAGACGGTGAAGAATGTGTTGTGAATTAGCAGTTAGATGGAAAATGTAGCAAAGTGGAGAACACATTATGAATCAGCAGTTAATCAGAATAAAAAAAATATATATATATATTTATACATGTATGCACACATCATCAATAAAACACAGCACACAACAATCACAAATCTTAACCCTTACAGCTCTGAATATCTGCTAACAATTACTTCCCCTATCCTGAATTTCTGCCCCTGCGCTCTCCCCTTCAGTCTGGTCAGCCGATTTCCTTGTGATAATGGTACCAGAGGATGGTTTGTTTATAGTGATCGGTCAAGTGGCTAACTGGCATCAATGGACTCGGGGAAAGTAGTTTTGATACAGCAAACACTGCTTCTCCTTTCCCACGAGAACGTGTATAGAGCTTCGTGTGTGTGTATGTAAAATTTACCTAGGTACCCATTTTGCACTCTTCTGCAACTCAGGAATTGAAGGAAAATTAGGTCATGCTGGTTTCCCTCCTTACAGGACTGAAGGGTAGCAGAAAGCTGAGCCGGAAAACAGGCTTGCCATATTGAAAGGGTTAAGTACAGTTCTGGGATCAAAACAGAGAGAAATTTGTCAAGATTACCTGGAATCCTCATCACTATCGTCATCATCATCGTCGTCATCCCCCTCCTCGTCCTCCTCTTCTCCACTTTCATCCTCTCCTTCCTCTGCAGCCTCTTGTTCTGTGAAGAAGAATGACGTGAAGGTATCCACAAACCAATGTCAGTTTATTAGATAAACTACACAGGACTGCATTTTTCATCTTCCCACAGTAGGATATATTGCATTAATTAACTAATGTCATTTAATTAAACCACACAGAAATGTATTTTGTTTCTTACTACAGTAGAATATACTGCAATAATTAATCAATGCCAGTTAATTAAACCCCACATAAATGCATTTTGTATCTTCCTACAGCAGGATATACTGCATTAATTAATGTCAGTTAATTAAACCATACAGAAATGCATATTGTTTCTTACTACAGTAGAATATACTGCAATAATTAATCAATGCCAGTTAATTAAACCATACAGAAATGCATATTGTATCTTCCTACAGTAGAATACACTGCATTAATTAACTAAAGTCAGTTAATTAAACCACACAGAAATGCATATTGTATCTTCCTACAGTAGAATATACTGCATCAATTAACTAAAGTCAGTTTAGTAAACCACACATAAATGCATTTTGTATCTTATTACAGTAGAATATACTGCCTGATGGTTTGCCACCTGTGTGCACATGACTGTCAGGTGTTCAGTGTCTCTACTGACCAGAATGGTGTAAGCAACACCTTATTTTCATGGCTGAAATTCTTCATCCAGGTCACCTGTTGGTGTCCATGTTTCACTTGCACATAGACTGTCAATTGGTGACCAAGACAACACATCTATCCAGAAAGCAAGGACTCACAGGTTTAATCCTTATTTTGTTTTGTTTTAGCGTTAGGGTTTTTGTTTGGTTGGTTGGTTTTTTGTTTGTTTATCTGCTAGACTTTGAGGTTCACCATTGGTGAAAGTTTGCATATAGGACCATTTTGGTCCAACAGTATCTCTCACAAGATCACATAACCAACAAGGAAGTGAAAACCAGAACTGAAAATGCCATAGAGTTCCTCACCTCAGTGACAAAATAAAAACTCAAGTAGTACGGGAACCTCACAGAAACATCCAGACAGGCCAAGACTGTCCTACAGGGAACAGTACAAAGAGGGAGGCGAAGAGGCAGACAGAGAAAGTGATGGGAAGACAACATCAGAGAGTGAACTGGCCTTGAGTGGATTTTGATTGGTTTAGGGGGAACAATAGAGATCATCCATCTCTCGTGCCCAAGAAAAATGACAGTCAACTTTGCGCCAGAATTTTTAAAATGCTTTTTACAAGCTTTTTGACGATATGATCCAGTGAGGAGGCGTTTAAGAGTCTCGATCTGGTTGAGTTAAACAATGACAACTTCTTTCAAAACTTGATAGAACTTGATCGCAATCCAACCAAACCAAGTGGTACTAGTTTTCCTGGATGCACCTCTTTGACCACTGCAACATCATGGACTGTTTTATTTTGTTTCTAAGACAACAAGGTTTCAAGATAATTGTAAAGACAAACTGATATACATCACACGAAATGAAAACATCATTACATTTTCATCAAAGAGAGCCACAACTTGGCACAAAATAAGCATTCACTGCCATGACAGTTGTGATGGGTTACCTTTGAAACTTTGTTTTCACCTCTCCATTCTTTGTTTACTTAAAGAAAAGACTGAGGGAAACGAACAGAACAGAACAGAACAGAACAGAACAGAACAGAACAGAACAGAAAAGAACAGAATAGAAAAGAAAAGAAAAGAAAAGAGCGTCTAGCACTGACCAAGTTGGAGTTTCTCCAGAATGATGGGGTGAAAGGTGACGGCCTCTTTGTTGGTTGGCTCATAGATCAAAACTGAAACACAAATAACAATGACCGGGTATGAATGACATTGTGAAGATAAATAACAGGAGTAGCTTATGTTGCTCTGGATATTGCAAGCACACACACACACATGTATGCATGCACACGTGCACACACACACACGCACACGCGCACACACACGCACACATGCGTGCGCGCACAAAAACACACACACACACACACATTCATCAAGGGATCTCATTTTATAGTCTCATTCCAAGGGAATTCAGGCCAGTGGAGATGGAGATATGCTGTGCTCAACTCTCAGTTACTGGCCAGTCACCAGTTCAAAGCTCTTCCCCTCAACTATCATATTATGCACACAGAAACAACTCAGCTCAATTTGGTTCTTTAGGGAGTGCAACATCATAGACCTTAGCTTCTCCAGGGACCAATATTTTGAAGGCAGCACCCATCTCCTCTCCCTTGTTGCTTAACCTTTCCTGACCCTAAAGAGGGCAGGTACCCACTGACAGGTGAGTGAACTAGGGGACTGTACCAAAGCCAAGGCACACAAACAGTCACCCACCCTAGAAGTAGCTACGCTCAATTCTGCTTAACCTTAGCTTGAGGAGAGCGACTGCTCTGCCCACTGAGCTACATACACTCCTGATAAACATACTCATAAACACAAAATAATATTAACAGACAGTTCTATTTTTCTTCAAAGGTTGAGGTTTTATGTTATTTGTTTCATCTTACACATAAACCTCCTTCACATCAATGCACATGAGTGCTTACTCAATCAACCTCAAAATATTTATATTAAAAAAAAAGAGAAAGAATACATAAATAAATATACCAGAGTTTTATTGACTTACTCATTCTGCACAGTTTCTCAGCTGTCTTGAAGTCTTTTTTCATGATACAGTCCAAGAACTGAAAAAAAAGAAACCCAGCAAATATGTAGCATGTGTCATGTGATACATGATTCTCATGTTTTTGAAAACAAAATTCTACAACCTGGAATGAAAAAAAAAGATGTGAACAAATTCTTAAAGGGTTGCAAAGAATCTGTACACAGCTACTATTATCAGCATCATCCCTTGTTGGAGGAGATCAAGAAATATCAACTGGTGTGTGTGTGTGTGTGTGTGTGTGTGTGTGTGTGTGTGTGTGTGTGTGTGTGTGTGTGTGTGTGTGTGTGTGCATGTGTGTGTGTGTGTGCGTGCGTGCATGCATGTGTGCGCATGTGTGTGCATGTGTGCATGCATGCGTGCGTGCGTGCGTGTGTAGGTGCGCAATTTTTCTCAATTTGAATTGTGTGGTTCTTTTAGCATCACTCAGATGATGATGATGAAAATAAGCTTTGTTGTGAATTTTTTTCCTCTTTAAAACCATATAGAGTAATAATAACAATCAAAACATCAACAAAAACAACACTATACAGGCCCCCCCCACCTCCATCAGGAGTTCATTGGGCGCTTTCCTGGGCTCTTCGTCCGAGTCACTGTCGTCATCCTCACCACCGTCACCACCATCACCCTCCTCGTCATCACCCTCATCATCATCTTCTTTGTCTTCTCGCTCCCTCCTGCCACTCTCCGGGTCTTTGTGCTGTCCTGAGCTCTGCAGTGCCATGGCTTCCATCTGTGTGGTCACGTCTCCTGGGGATTTACTGCTGTTGATGCCGCCGCCATGCACACAAAACAGCAGACAGGATGGGATAGCCTAGTGGTCACAACATTGAGCTGGCAATTTGAAGACCCAGGTTCGATTCCCGGTCGAGGGGATTTTTCTCCTGGAGTTAACATATGTGCGGACTCCACTCTCCCCAAAAGTCCTTTGGATGAGATTATAAACCGAGGCCCCGTGTGTGAACGCATACAGTACATCTTGCGCACACGTTATATCCTGTTCCGCTTTTTGTAAGAGTAGGCCATTGTGTGCCAGAGGGAACAGATGACAAGATTTACAAAACTGCCTACACATGGGGACTTAATGAAAAAAAAGTACATGAATGCTTATTCCATTATCCTCGATATAAAAGAATTTAAAAAAAAAAAAAAGAGTACTTGAGGTGGGGCCAAAGCGTAAGCTTCATCAGA
Source organism: Stramonita haemastoma (assembly GCA_030674155.1). Taxonomy (NCBI): domain Eukaryota; kingdom Metazoa; phylum Mollusca; class Gastropoda; order Neogastropoda; family Muricidae; genus Stramonita; species Stramonita haemastoma. The sequence continues at coordinate 15,141,947 of CM060338.1, forward strand.
ACTTCAAATGAGAGAAAAAAAAAAAAAACAGTAATAGAAAAGGGGAAATGTCTGGCATAGAATTTCCAAAAGGTGGGGGGACGCTGTTTACATTTATCTATTTATTTCTTTT
>CM060338.1:15152058-15164871 GCA_030674155.1 Stramonita haemastoma
TAAGACGTTCACTTGCCAAACAAGTAAACTGTGAGGTTCTGGATCTGATTCCTAGCCTTGCCCTTTCTTCCCAGTTTGACAAAAAGAATCGATCTTAATGTCAAAGTCCTTTGGATGATATTATAAATCAACTTTCTTTGTGCCATTTCTCACAGCATAACCTACATATACGTTAAAAGCCTGTTCCACCTTTTGGAAGAGTAGGCCATTTCATGGCGGTAGGAACGGATGACGAAATTTTATAAAATGCATGTACACAGATGTCATGTTTAGAAACCATCCCTGAAGTCGGAAAGAGGGGGAGGGGGGAAACAGTTGCATAATTATGCAAAAAATCTAACCATTGGTGAACATCAGAGCTCTAGCCAAGGAGCAAAACCCAAAACAACTACCACAGCTGTCAGTATCCCCCACGTTTAGCTCTTGTTTAGCTCTTCTCGGCTGCTAATTAATTATCCCATCCCAGGCCAGCCCAGATGTGGCCAGCTGGCGCTATTTATAGCAGGAGCTGACCACACATGGACTAGCTAGGTAAAAGGAAGGAGCGCGCTAAATTTAGCACTCTTGACTAGGCCTTACTGAGTGATATTGGATCGGTGCATTGTGCTACAGGAGAGAAGAAAGACTTTAAAAAAAATTTTGATTTATTCTTTTATTTCGAGGATAATGGAATAAGCCCTCTTGTGCTTTTTTACATCCAGTCCCTGTGAGTATGCAGTTTTATAAATGTCATCTGTTCCCACCGGCACACGATGGCCTACTCTTACGAAAAGCAGAACAGGATTTAACGTGTGCGCAAGATGTTCTGCATGCGTTCGCACTCGGGGCCTCAGTTTAAAGTCTCATCTGAAGGATGTGGCCAGCTGGTGCTATTTTTAGCAGGAGCTGACCACACACACACACACACACACACACACACACACACACACACACACACACACACACACACACACACACACACACACACTCTCTCTCTCTCTCTCTCTCTCTCTCTCTCTCTCTCTCTCTCTCTCTCTCTCTCTCTCTGTGACTGAAAGACGTGTGTGTTCATGTCACATACAGATGTGAGGCCTGCACAGCAAGAGAGGAAGCGAATGCTGACGGAGGAAATGATTCAGCAGGAACAGATTGAGAAAGAGGCTGAACTCATGCGACGCCAACAGGAAGCGGAGAAGAAACTGGTCTGACCTTGACCCACGCACGATGGCGGCAATGTTTTGATGCAGAATGGCATTGTGAAAGTATGATGAATTAGAGCGAGGTGGTTTCGAATTTGGACGTCGGTTGGTGACAGGGGCTGAGGAGTGCTTTATGTGAGCTGGATGGTGTATGTGTGTGTGTTGTGTGTGTGTGTGTGTGTGTGTGTGTGTGTGTGTGTGTGTGTGTGTGTGTGTGTGTGAGAGAGAGAGAGAGAGAGAGAGAGAGAGAGAGAGAGAGAGAGAGAGAGAGAGTAAAATATGAGTATTGTTTCTGCAAAATATCTCATTTGCATTTACGTCTGAAAAAATGTGAGAGAAAAATTAAAAAATCCATTGTGTGTGTGTGTGTGTATGTGTGTGTGTGTGTTCATTCCAGTTCAATAGATGGATGTGTGTTTGAGGTAGGTAATCATGAACTCAATCTTTTTCTTGTCATGGTTTGTGCTTTCATGTTTATCACGCTGTTTCCTTTATTGTGACTGCTACCAAATACATATATCATGAATATCAAAATTTGTTGTATTTCGTTTTCAATTGCTGGGATGTCCATATATGTGTGGTTGTAAAATATGTGTTCACATAATTTTTGTGGGTTTGTGTCAGTGTGTATGTGTGTGTGTTGTTGTTTTTTTTAAAGAGTTAATAAGGGGTTAAATAGTTCAGGTAAAATATTCATTCATTGTTTTATTTTGTAAATTGACTACATCAAATTTTAGAAACATTGATTCACACGCGCGCGCACACACACACACACTCTCTCTCTCTATCTCTCTCTCTCTCTCTCTCTCTCTCTCTCTCTCTCTCTCTCTCTCTCTCTCTCTCTCTCACACACACACACCGACACACACACACAACCAACCCACTTAATCACACACACACACACACACACACACACACACACACACACACAACCAACCCACCTACACACACACACACACACCTCTCTCTCGCTCTCGCTCTCTCTCTCTCTCTCTCTCTCTCTCTCGCTTCTCTCTCTCTCTCTCTCTCAAACGCGCGCACACACACACACACACACACACACACACATTAGCACTCACACACACACATTCTCACACATTATCACACACACACACGTATGTGTGTATTCTCACACACATACAACACACACACACACACACACACACACACACACACAAGCTCAAGAACACACATGGCAGTGAAAACATGAAGACAGCCACCCAGCATGTATCTAAGGTTTGCCGAACACATGGGTGTATGCAGCTGGCAGAGATTCCAAGTGGGTTTGGCAGCAGGATGGAATGTTCTGGCAGCAACATCATGATTTGGGGGGGGGGGGGGGGGGGGGGGGACTGGAAACTGAAACTGCTTAAAGGGCAGTCAGGCAGAAACTCACCAGTCTGAAAAAATATGGATGTTCCTGCTGGGGGCCTGTCTGTCACAGCTCTGAGCTGTCAGATTCTCCTACTTTCAGCCACTCTCACCTTGTATCCATTCTCTCCCATTGGGAACCAGCTGGTGCTAATCAAAGCAGGACTCACAGCACTTGGGACTTGGTAAAAGGAGGGTGAAGTAATTTTAGCACTGGCCTCTGGACCCTTGACTAAGCTATGCTGGGTTTGCATGCTGTGCAGTATAAATAGCATCCCCTCCTGGAGATTCTGTGCTAGGAATTCCCACTTTTCTATCCCTTCTCTTTGTTTCTGTCTCATTTCTTTTCTTCTTGTCACCTACTTCTTGTCTGTTTTCTGCCTTCTTGGTTCATTCTCCTTCCTTTTTTCCAGAAAGACTTAAAAAAAGATAACTTTTCTCTCCCATGCTGAAGTCATCTGTGCTGGGCCTGACTTGTTTTATTTAATTTTTTTTATTCTTTTTTATATCTAGTATAATGGAATAAAGCACTCGGTTTTTTTACATCCAGTCCCCGTATGTATGCAGTTTTGTAAATCTTGTCATCAGTTCCCACCAGCACACGATGGCCTACTCTTAGGAAAAGCAGAACAGGCTTTAATGTGTGCGCAAGATGTTCTGTGTGCATTCACACACAGGGCCTCGGTTCATAGTCTCATCCGAAGGACTTTTGGGTAGAGTGGAGTCAGCACTGATGTTAACTCCAGGGAAAAAATCCGCTCGAACGGGAGTCCAACCTGGGTCATCAAATTGCAATGTTCTGACCACTCAGCTATCCCGTCTCCAGTCAGGCGCTTAAGGGCAGCACAATGCGTTTTCATGTAGATGACAGACAACAATAGTTGCTGTCTGAGAATTCGACAAAGAAGAAAGCTGTGGGTTTAATCTTCCATGGAATGAGTGTTGAAGTCATTCATATAACCACAGCAGAGGTTGTAATATCCCACATTAAGTTGGCAATGTTCTGCCCATGGCAACATAACAATTAGGCCTAGCTTATGCCAGGCAAAATTTTGCTGGGAAAACCTCTGGGCAATGCTCTTCAGGGAAACTGAGAAAAATTGAACATCAGACCATTTTTGTTAGTGAAATATATTTGTTTATGGAGTCTTAACACATTTTGCATAAAACATGGTGGTTGGGGTTTTTTGTGTGTGTTTTTTTTTTGTGTTTTTTTTTTGGGGGGGGGGGGATGGGAAGCTTTGCAATAAGCCCTTATAGATACCTGGTGTCTTCAATATTTTGTCTTGCAGGTAAAAAAGCAAAAATTGAAAATTTCCGCCCCAGTTATAGTTGACATTCCCATGTCATTTATGAATGGAAAAGTTATCTCCCTTACTCTGTTAGCCTGGCTGTAGGCCTAGCTGACCTAGTTTACACAATTCTGATGACTACACTCCACCTTTAGCTGTGGGCTAATGGAGTGCTGATCAGAACAACAATAAATCTGCTGATTTTCACAGATTTTTGTTTTAAGTATTTAAAAAAATACACTGTGTACTTGTTTTGGGGATTGAGGACATAGAACAATATTGGGTAGTCATAATGTTGGAAATGATCATCCCAAATATCGGGTAGTCATAATCTTGGAAATTATCATCCAAATTGAAATAAATGAGTGCTTGTGTTCCTACAGTGTTGATCTCGTGCATGCATATTGTGGTTAAGAATCTAGCAGAGGATAAAGGACTGAGGGGGGTACAGTGTTTGCTGGGGAAAAAAATAAAAACCTACCAAAAGTGTGCAAAATCACACGAGTTCTTAGAGCATGGTTCGTAGGGGCCCTTTTAAGTCCTTTTAAATGTGATTTGGGTTTAAAGGTCTTTAAGTCCTTTGAGTTTGCAAGCCGGTCCTTTTATAAAATTATGTCATCAGGTCCTTTTAATTCCTGAAAGGTACTTAAGGTCATGTTCAATCAAGTAAAAAGGGTAAGAGAGATCCAACTTTTTCTGCCTTGTTAAGTAGTCAGCAGTGATGTTCTCTCCTGGAGAAGACGAAATTTAGACTCTCTTAGCTTTTCATGTTCAAAACAGTCTAGACACTACGTTTAAATTTCAATGTCTGTAGCTGACGTCATAGCGCGGCTTTGGCGTTGTTGTTGAGATTATATTATAGTCCCAACGAGTTCTGATTTAGGGACTGTAGCAGCAAGTCATCCCACTTTGACGCCGCGGGCCATCTTAAAAATAGTACAGTTATTGAAGTAACTGTGCCAGGCCCGCGCAAGCACAAGATAGCTGCACAAGCCCGAGCTGATATATTATTTTATACCACTTTAGGCTATATCACAGCAGATTTCTCTGCGTGAAATTCGGGCTGCTCTCCCCGTGGAGAGCGCGTCTCCACAAGTGCAGCGCCTACCCATTTTTTTCCCCCTCAGGGATGGTGTCTAAACACGACACCTGTGTGCATGCTGGTTGGTTTTTTTTGTTGGTTTTTTTTAATTTTGTCATCGGCTCCTATCGGCACACGATGGCCTGCTCTGCCGAAAGGCGGAACGGGGTTTTAACGTGTGCGCAAGATGTTCTGCATGCGTTCGTACACGGGGCCTCGGTTTATAGTCTCATCCGAATGACTTTGACATTCAGTTCGTTTTTTTTCGTCAAACTGGGAAGAAAGGGCGAGGCTGGGTACGAACCCAGAAACTCACGGTTTACACATTGGCAGGTGAACGTCTTAACCATCCCGCCACCTTCCTTCCCATAACGTGGCTCTGGTGGAGTTGACACAGGTTTATTTATATACATGGTGCTATCGCAGCACTTTGCCCAGTCGATTATTTTCTTTTAAACCTTCTCTCTTATCTCAGCACATTTCATGCTCTGCGGGCAGGAAATTGGAAAATGTATATAAAGGAGGCTTTCTTGATTTGATGATGATGATGGTGGTGGTGGTAGTGGTGATGATGATGATGATGTTGATGATGATGATGATGATAAGAAGAAGAAGAAGTCTATGACGTGGGAGTGGGAATTTGCAAAGCCAGTCAGTTACTTGGGATTTATATGCTGCATGTCTCAATATTCGAAGTTAAAAGTCTCCTTAGCCTTTTTTTTAAGGGGGTGGGGGTGGGGGGTGGGGGTCTTTTGTTGTGTTTGTCTTTCTTAGACATAATGTGTAGACAGAATATTCATGCAGAGGGGCCATGTTAGGGTGTGGGAGGGACAGGTAAGGGGGGTGGGATAAAGGGGGATGGGAAAGTAGATCAGATATGCTTGTTAGAGATCCTGTTATTCTCGTCAGCATTCCGTATTTTATGGAAACGCAAACATACTCAGCATGAACACTGGAGATGGGTGGACTCCACCACGTTCAACTTACCCAAGAAACAGCCTGAAAGATTCGGTGCAGTGCTCTAATAACTCCCCACCGAGAGAGGATGAGAGAAGACCAAAGAGAAGACTTTATCTTCTTCATGATTATGCTAATATCGTGTATATGAAGAACAGCAAAACTCTATCGACAGTCACATAAGCTGACCCGGGCAATTGTCATTCTGTTTTTAGAAAACCAAACTCTTCTCCCTCACAAACCAACAGAGATTTAAACCCAGACTTCGTGACATATAAGGCTTATCCCTCGTTCTACCCACTCTGCCTTATCATACCCATGAAGAACTGACGGCGAGTTGCTATTGTTAACAAGGTCCTCGGCAGTAAAACATGTAGGCCTAGGTAACAACATGATTTTTTTCCCTCAATTCATCATGCAAAACGCGGTTTTTTAAAAAACCCACAAAAGAACACGAGCAGCTTAGCAACAATATAGAAGATTATGTCGTCCTCGCGCACAATATTATATAATATCGCGCTCAAACACATAACATTGATTTTTTTTTTATGAAGGCATCAACCGCCACTAGAATGAAACTGAAAAGGAGAATTGTTTGAACACGGTGAAGATTGCTTTCTTAGTTCCAGTTCTCTATCTCGGTTTCACAATGGAGAATTCTCTTTCAGTTGTATGGATTTATATAGCCCTTTGCCGGCAGACTGAGTTAATACCTAAACTAGAGATTTATTTGTTTATTTATTTACTCTTTTATTTCGAGGATAATGGAATAATCACTCGTGTGCTATTTTACATCACTCTGACCACAAGGCTATTCCGAGAAAGAGACAGACAGAGAGAGAGAGGGGGGAGGCATATTTTACTTTTATTTATTCATTTTTAAATTCGACATACTTTATTTTTATTTATTCATTTTTAAATTCTTTTATTTCGAGGACAATGGAATAAGCACTCATGTGCTTTTTTGTTTTACATCCAGCCCCCGTATGTAGCCTATACAGTTTTGTAAATTTTGTCACCCGTTCCCACCGGCTCACAATTGCCTACTCTTCCAAAAAAGCAGAACGGGTTTTCATGTGTGTGCAAGATGTCCTGCGTGCGTTCACACACGGGACCTCGGTTTATAGTCTCATCCGAAGGACTTCAGAGGGGAGTGGAGTCGGCACTGATGTTAACTCCAGAGGAAAAATCATCTTGAACGAGGTTCGAACCAAAGTCAGCAGATCACGCGCGCAATGCGTATCACTCTAACCGCCAGGTTATAGGTCTACCGTCCCTAGAGACAGCGGGGTGGACAAACATACAGATACAATTACAGAAAGACAGAGACAGAGACTGAGAAAGATTATATAACCTGAAAGAGGCAGAGGCAGGGACAAAAACAACAAAAAACAACACAGAAACCTGAAATTATTCTATTGAGGGAAAAAAGAAGCATTCATGAACAACAGTGGTCAACAGACCCCCCCCCCCCCCTTCGCCCAGCCCTCCAGGAAGGAATATAATCCAGAAATATCAAAGAATATTAGATTTATCTCGGAACAAAGAAAGGATGACAGCATTCTCCAGCATTCTATCTCATCATATAACAGGAGAGAAAATAGTGTTGATCTTACAATGACACAGACAAAGAAAGAAAGAAAAAAAAGAAAGAAGGAAAGAAAGACAGACAGAAAGAAAGAAGGAAAGAAAGAAAGAAAGACAGAAAGAAAGAAGGAAAGAAAGAAACAAAGAAAGAAACGTATCTTGAGGCATTTTATTTCATTATGTGAAAACAAGTTATTTTGTAACACAGTCACCTGACCGGGGAGGCGGAGGGGGGATGGAAAAAGTAAGATAAAAAAAATATATATAAAGGAGAGATGGAAAGTTTGGAAAAGGAGAGAGAAGAGAGAGTGTGTGTGTGTGTGTTTGGGGGGGGGGGGGGGGGAGGTACGGTGGGGAGGGGGGGGGGGTTCAAAAGAAGAGGAGGGGAAGAATGATTCTGAAAAAGATGAATTGCGAAGACGAAAAATTGCAAGAAAAGAACTGCTAGGAAAAAGAAGAACACTATGGCGAGGTGCAATGCAGATGACATTGACCTCATGGGCAGCAGCAAACAAGAACTGCAAATCCTCACAGACAATTTAACAGATCGAGCGAGCACATACGGCATGGAGGTCAGTACAGAGAAATCAAAGATCATGGTCAACAACGCGAGTAATGACATCACGGAAATAAAGATGAATGGAGAAACACTAGAAGAGGTGAGCCAATTCAAATACTTAGGCTCCATCCTAACAAAAGATGGCACATCAAACAATGAAGTGAAAGCTCGCATTGCAACAGCAACATCTGCTCTAGTCAGACTCGAGAAGATCATCAGAAGCAACAACATCAGCTTCTGCACCAAATACCACCTTTACAAATCCCTCGTGATATCTATCCTCCTATATGGCTGTGAATCATGGACTCTGACAGCAGAGTTAGAGAGGAGAATCCAAGCATTCGAGAACAAGTGCCACAGAAGACTCCTCAAAATATCATACAAAGAACACAAGACCAATAACTATGTGATAGAAGAAATCAAAAAGCGTGTGGGCCCCCAAGAGCCTTTGCTCTCCACCATAAAGAGGAGAAAGCTGATGTGGTTTGGTCACACCACAAGACACAACACCCTAGCAAAAACCATCCTGCAAGGAACAGTCGAGGGCAAGAGAAGAAGAGGCCGCCAAAAGAAATCATGGGTTGACAACATCAAAGACTGGACCGCCCAACCCCTGCAACACCTCCTACTAGCCACGCAGGATCGTGAAGCATGGAAAAAGATCTCTGTTGCGTCTTCTCTCATGTCCCCCCTACGTCCCTTGGGACATGGGACTGAGTGAGTGAGTGAGTGATGGCGAGGAACAGGACGGGGACGTTACAGAAAGTGAGGAAAAAAAAAAAAAGACAAAAAAAAGAGGTAGTAATAGCTCACATGGACGACATCCTTGTTCACGCTGAGAATCAGTCTTTCCATGACAAATGCCTTCAAAAAGCCACGCAACAGCTACAAAAAGCAGGGTTCGATTCCCCTTCGAGGTGATTTTTCCTCTGGAGTTAACATCAGTGCTGACTCCACCCCCCCCCCCTCCAAAGTCCTTCGGATGACACTATAAACCAGGCCCCGTGTGCGAACACACGCAGAACATCTTGCACACACGTCAAATCCTGTTCCGCTTTTCGTAAGAGTAGGCCATCATGTGCCGGTGGGAACAGATGACACGATTTACAAAAACTGCATACACACGGGGACTGGATGTAACAAAGCACATAAATGCTTATTCCATTATCCTTGATATATAGGCCTATATATATATATATATATATATATATATATATATATATATATATATATATATATATATATATATATATAAAAAGACTATCAAAGGGCTTAGCCTACACTCAAGGGGAAAAATGCGAATTCTTCAAAAACTCCATTCGCTTTCTAGGACACATTATTGATGGCTTCGGCACCCGCCCTGACCCCGCAAAGCTGAGTGCGATCAACGTGTTCCCGGCTCCAACAAATGTCACAGTGGTTTGTTGGCATGGCCATCAACTGGCCAAGTTCATGCCCAATCTGGCCAGCATCACAGCCCCACTACGCTCTCTCCTGCACAAAAACAGTCAGTGTATGTGGGATGAACAACAAGAAACAGCATTTTAAAGGTAAAGGTATCCCATAACCTGTGCGGTCGTAGGGGAGCCAGGCGTCAGAGACCTCAGCTTCTCTAAGGGCAAGCATGTTGAGGGCGGCGCCCATCTCCTCTCCCTCCCTCGCTGCTTTACCTTCCCTGGCCCTAAAGAGGGCAGGTACCCATTTAAAGCTGGGGGAACTGTTCTGTAGCCAAGGCGCGCAAACGGTCACCCATCCAATTGGCAGCCACGCTCCACGAAACAGCATTTTAACAGGTGAAAAACCCGCTTCTCTCACCGCCTGGCCTGGCCCACTACAGTCAGTCCTCAAAGAGAGACCGTTCTAGCCACTGATGTTTCCAGTTGAGGACTTGGGGCAGTTGTGTTCCAAACACAAGGTGATCAGACACGGCAACCTGTGTGCTACATTATCACGCTCACTCTCAGTCACAGAACACAGCTATGCTGTCATAGAAAAGGAGCCTCTTGCGGTCACCTGGGCCTGTGAGAGACTGAGTAAAACCTTCTGGGACTTGATTTCACAGTTGAAACGGACCATAAACCTTTGGTCCCTCTCCTGTCCACGACAGAACTGGCCAAAATGCCTCCACGCATCTAACGCTTCCGACTGCGTCTGAGATTTTCAACCCATGTTATGCATGTTTCAGGAAAAAATAAAGTCTAAGCAGACACTCTCTTACTGCTCCCTAATCTCAACCAGAGAAAACAGACATCCACCTTGTCAGCGATACTGAACTTCTGGCCATGCAGACCGTATACAGCCTTCCTGCTTCAAAAAACAAACATGAAGAGATTAAGAAGCTGCAATAAAAAAAAAAAGACCCAGAAACAGCAGAAATCAGAGAATACGGTGTCAGTAGATGGCCCACCTATATGCCCGAAGTACCACTCTTAACACAATCCTGGACCAACAGAAAACACCTCTGTATTGTTGAAGATCTGCTGCTCTTTGATGACTGACATGTAATCCCAAGGGAGATGCGACTTGATGGACTCAATGGCAGTCATGAGGGACATCATCTTGGAATTGTTAAGTGCCAAGCACTTGCTTCATTCTCTGTCTGGTGGCCACACGTCTCCAAAGACATTGAAGACCTGATACAAAAGTGTCCCACTTGTGCCAAGCACAGACCTGCCCAAAAGGAGCCTCTCCTACACTCCTCATTTCCTGCCCCGGCCGAAAGCTGTGTCAGTTATTGATGCCAGCTCATTGCCAAGGCCTACACTAAAATGTTGTCATGTTGTAAAATGTTGTGTCGGGGATTCCCTTCAGCCATGACAAGCTCTTAACAGAACAACCTGCACTCTCTTTTAAAGGAGAAAAAATCCCCTGAAGTCGGAGTATGGCTGCCTATATGGCGAGGTATTTGAAAATAGTCATACAGGCAAACTTCTCATTCAGTGTGCTTTTTCAATCTCACAGGGATTCCCAGGTGGGATGAGTGAGTCAGTGTACATTCTGGGTGACACCCAGAGTGCTAAGCTGGGGAACAACAACAACAACAACAACTCCTCATTTCCTGACAGACCTTGGTCAAGACTGGGCATGGATCTGTTCGAGCTCAACGGCAACAGCATTGTCATCGTAGTTGATTCCTGCTCTCGTTGTCTTCGTTTGTCTAGGCAACCACACCAGCAGCAACTGAATCGAAAGCGAAAAGTCCTGGTCGAAGCGTGAGGTGGTTTGAATCCCGTTTAGGCCCAAAACTCCCCCCCCCCCCCCCCCCCATCCGTTAGACCATGAGTGGTTGGTCTCGGTACTAGTTTTTCGGATGAGACGATAAACCGAGGCCCCGTGTGTTACACATCATTATTAAGCGCACGTAAAAGAACCCATGGAAACTAGAGAATTGTCCCTGGCAAAATTCTGTAGAAAAAATCCCACTCTTATGGGGAAACAAAATACAGTTGCAGACAGGTAAAAAAGAAAAAAAAAAAGGGTGGCGCTGCACTTGTGGCGACGCGCTCTCCTCAGGGAGAGCAGCCAGGATTTCACGCAGAGAAATATGCTGTGACATAAAGTGGTATAAAATAAAATAAAACAAAATAAATTACGTTGGCAACTACTCCAAAGCATGGGAAGTGACTCTAACTCTTGTTGTTGCCAGAAGCATCAATAGAACAGGATGATAGGTAAAGGGATAAAAGAACATCATGTTTGCTTGACTTGTCTCTGCACCAAACCTGACAACATAACAGTGGTTGTTGTTCCCGCTGTTGATGTTGTAGCTGCTGTTGATGTTGTTGCTGCTGCTGTTGTTGCTGTTGTTGATGTGTATAGGCTGTTGCTGATGTTGCTGCTGTTGGTTTTGGTTCAGATGTTTCCGTTTCTCCATTCTTTGCATTCTCTTTGAAACTGTTCGTCTGCCGCTTACGTCCTTTGATTCTGGTCCTAATCCTTCCTTTGATTTACAGGCAGGCCTACATAATGGTCTTTGATGTAGACACTTTCTCTTTCTCTCCCTGTCTCTCTGTATGTCTCTGCTTGTGTGTGTGTGTGTGTGTGTGTGTGTGTGTGTGTGTGTGTGTGTGTGTGTGTGTGTGTGTGTGTGTGTGTGTGTGTGTGTGTGTGTGTGTGTGTCCCGACCTCTTTCAATTCAAGGTATATATATATCTATATCTATCTATCTATCTATCTATCTATCTATATCTATCTATCTATCTATCTATCTATCTATCTATCTATCTATCTATCTATCTATCTATCTATCTATCTATCTATCTATCTATCTATCTATCTATCTATCTATCTATCTGTCTATCTCTCCCCTCTCTCTTTTCTCTCTCTCTCTATTATATATATATAATTATATATATATATATATATATTTATATATATAATGCGACAAAAATAATTGATTTATTCGGGAAATACATTTTAGAAAGCATCTAACAAACTTCAAATGAAAGCCTTCAATTAGTCCCAAGGACTTTAGAGAGAAGAGGAACAGTGTGTGTGTTGTGTGTGTGTGTGTGTGTGTGTGTGTGTGTGTGTGTGTGGGGTGTGGGGTGTGTGTGCGGTGTGTGCGTGCGTGTGTGTGTGTGTGTGTGTGTGTGTGTGGCGTGTGTGCGTGTGTGTGTGTGTGTGTGTGTGTGTGTGTTTTGTTGTGTGTGTGTGTGAAAATCAAGTCAAGTCAAGTCAAAATGACCTTTATTGAGGGTAAAAGATTAAGTTTACACATTTTTTTTACCGCCCTCACAAAAAAAAAGAAAAAATGTGCGTGTGGTGTGGGTGTGTGGTGTGGTGTGT
>CM060338.1:15182471-15184971 GCA_030674155.1 Stramonita haemastoma
TCGTCTTCGTCTTCTTCTTCTTCTATGTATCCTTTTCCCGCTTCTTTTTTTTTTTAATTTGCTGGGTGTTCTCTGTCTTAATTAATACAACTCTGTGTGTGTCTCCAGGTGCCGAAAGATCAGGAGAGATGTGCTGTCCACCCTAGAGAGTTCAGCAGAGAGAAAGAGCATCTCCTGAAAGACAGTCCACAGTGGGAATGCTGAGTATACCACCGTGTGTGTGTGGTGTGTGTGTGTGTGTGTGTGTGTGTGTGTGTGTGTGTGTGTGTGTGTGTGTGTACGCGCGCGTGCGTGCAATGGCCTAACGGCTAATTGAAAACACACAAACATTCCCCTCACAGAAAAAAGGGGTTGTTCAATTCTCCTTGTTTCCGCGCAGGTGTTTCATGTCACGACTGTTTCCCAGCGTGGCTGTGACATGATTGGCTTCAGAGAGCCACAGAACTGATATGAACCAAAGCTGAATAATCACCAAGACCACAACTGCGGTGGATTGGATACGGCTAATGCACAACGAATCATGCCCACCACGCGAAGTTTTCAGCTGACACGGCTGAGAACTGATACAGTGCGCATGTCCGGAAACTAATCCCCTCACAAGTTCCGGCTCGTAACAAAATAGTGAGAAACAGAATCCGCCCCTACAGGGAGATAATGAGAATGGTGAGACACATTGTCTCCCTTCACTCGTTCCGCGTTTCCCTTACAGTTTTTGCATACAATCGTCAGATTGTTTTCTCACCGAGTCCAAGTATGTCTGTTATTTAGGTCAGATTCGTCTTGGCTTTTTTGATAGACGAAAACAAGGCATGCGAGGCAAATCAAAATTGTGTGATAATGATTCCAACGACAAACAGTAAGTACTGACGCGCTGTTTTGTTGTTTTGTTGTTTGTTTGTTTTTTTATACATGGCATCCCCACCCTAATTAGGGATTTATGTCATGATAATTAGATAGAAAGAAAAGAAAGTGCTGATGAGGAGGATGAAGAAAGACGAGAGGACAAAACAAAGCTCTGAAAGAGGACCCTAAGCAAAGGATTAGGCGTAACGAACATTGCAATAATTATTTGGCTGTTGTTAGTGGTTTGTTCTTTGTTGTTGTTATTGTTGTTGTTGTTTACAAAGTTGGGTACATCCGTGAGATCCAGGGTTTAGACCTGAAGAATCTATCGACAGCATGTAGATTCATTCAACAGTAGATGAGTAAAAGCATTTTTTGTTTGTTTTAGTACTCAATAGTTCCCATGAGGAATTTGAGGAGTATTTGACTATCTTAATCCTACACACACACACACACACACACACACACACACACACACACAAGAGTGTTCGAATGAGAAAAATGGTTTGTGAAAAAATGTTGTTTAGTTTTAGAGACAGACATGCAGAAAACAGACACACGTACATAGAGACCATTCATTCATTCATTCATTTATTCTTTTTTTTTTTCGAGGATAATGGAATAAGTACTCGCGTGTCTTTTTTTTAAACATCTAGTCCCCATGTGCATGCTTTTTTTGTAAATGTTGTTATCCGTTCCCAACGGCACACAATGGCATACTCTTCCGAAAAGCAGAACAAGTTTTAACGTGCGCGCAAGATGTTCTGCGTGTGTTCGCACATGGGGCCTCGGTTTATAGTCTCATCCGAAGGACTTTTGGGGGAAGTGGAATCGGCGTGATGTTAACTTCAGGGAAAGTATCCCTTTGAACAGGATTGGAACCCTGGTCAGCAGATTACGAGCGCAATGCGCAACGCTGTAACCAACGCAACGCAATGCGCAACGCTGTAACCCCCCCCCCCCCCCCCCCCCCCCCCCCCCGAAGAGCAAGAACAAAGAGAGAAAGAACTGTTTAGTAGTGGAGGCTGGTTGATACAGTTCTTAAATCACACAACTCCGCTGGGATTCTACTACAACCAATAAACACAACAAACAAACGCATAGATCGAGACCTGTAGACAAACAGACAGGTAGACACACAGATAGACAGATAGACAGAACAGATAGATAGACAGGTAAATAGAGACAGGTAGATAGACAGATAAAGTAGATAGACAGACGGACGGACAGACAGACAGACGTGTATCTAGATAGACTGGAACTAAAATAGACACTAATATATAGGGACAGACAGACAGAGACTAGAATACAGATTCAAACATAATATACGAAGACAGACAGACAGACGGACAGACGGAGACTAAAATAAACACAGACACTAAAACATAGACAGAAATATACACAGATAGAAGACTAGAATAGACACAAACAGACACACAAACAGACAGACAGAGAAACGCAGAAAGTTATAAGGGCTAGGCTACTACTAGGCTAGGCTAGGTTTGGTTATTTCTTCAGTTTGCTGTGTCGTCAAGTCAGGTTTGCGGAGTGTGCCGAGGACACGAGCCTCTCTCCCTGCCTCTGTCAACACGGCAAATACAGGGGAGACAAGTGCCTCCTTGTGGGGGGATGTCATCCCTGTCTTCTCTCCCTTGCC
>CM060338.1:15189971-15197471 GCA_030674155.1 Stramonita haemastoma
GCATCTTTTTATGTTTTGCTTAAATCATCTAATGTAAATCACAGGCATAATGTATCCAGATATGTTTTTCATGCAGTCAGTAGAAGGAAGATGATACTTGGTTTATAATGATAGCTTAAACATGTCTTTTTGGTGTTTAGTTTTCAAAGTACAATGGTAGGCACACTTGTGTTGCGCATTTGTTTTGTTTTGATTTTTTTTCCAAGTGAAAATACAAACACAGTAGCTGGTGTGTGTGTGTGTGTGTGTGTGTGTGTGTGTGTGTGTGTGTGTGTGTGTGTGTGTGTGTGTGTGTGTGTGTGTGTGTGTTTTTAAAGGGAAGCAAGTGGATGTGCAAAATGAAATTTACCCCTGGACTTATCTCCCCTCCTCATTCCTTTTATTTTCTATAAAGGATCATTGGACTATTGAAGATTTTGTAGTACAGCTTTATTTTGAGAGTTGAACATTGTTGGCATATGATTGCTATGAAAATGATATCATGTAATTGTTTTGTATAAGGATGTTGCTAAAGGTGTAGATTTTCTGTTTGGTTGGTGTGAGCATGGGATTGATAGGGTTGTTTTGAGGAGAAGAAAAAAGATGATGTACTCATGAGTCATGGACTCAATCCCCTTTGGTTCATGCTGATTGTGGGTTATTTTCAATGTAGTGAGTGGCAGGCACATTACCATGGACAGTCTCACATGGGGAGAGTTGGGGATGTTTATTTACATAGGTGTAAATTCATGATTAACTATGGTGTGTTTGAAATGTTCACATGTGCAGATATTTCATTTCCTTCACCTCCCCCCTCCCACCCCCCCCTTCACTTGGTGTATTATGGCCTAAGGCCAACTACTGTAAAACTATTTCAGGGCTTCCCTGTTTCCATTTTTCAGTATTATAGTATGTGGGATAATTTCCCCTGTTTTCATATTTTTATTGTTATAGTATGTGTAAAATTTACTCATGCTTTCAGTTTTCATCACCCATTTTTCCATTTTTCATTGTTGTAGTATGTGGGAATTTTTTCCATGTTTTCATTCTTTATTGTTATAGTATGTGTAAAATTTACCCATGCTTTCATTTTTCATTGCTATAGTATATGTGAATTGTATCCATGTTCTCATTCTACATTGCTATAGTATGTGTGAATTGGTGTGTGTGTGTGTGTGTTTTTTTTTTTTTTTTTTATCTATTTTTTTTTTATTTTAAGGGAAGCAAGTGGATGTACAAAATGAAATTTACTCCTGGACTTATCTCCCCTCCTCATTCCTTTTATTTTCTATAAAGGATCATTGGACTATTGAAGATTTTGTAGTACAGCTTTATTTTTGAGAGTTGAACATTGTTGGCATATGATTGCTATGAAAATGATATCATGTGATTGCTTTGTATAAGGATGTTGCTAAAGGTGTAGATTTTCTGTTTCGTTTGTGTGAGCATGGGATTGATAGGGTTGTTTTGAGGAGAAGAAAAAAGATGATGCACTCTTGAGTCATGGACTCAATCCCCTTTGGTTCATGCTGATTGTGGGTCATTTTCAATGAAGTGAGTGGGCAGGCATCATTTACCATGGACAGTTCTACATGGGAGAGTTGGGGATGTTTATTTTCTAAGTGTAAATTCATGATTGACTATGGTGTGTTTGAAATGTTTCACATATGTAGATATTTCATTTCCTTCACCTCCCCCCCTCCCCCCCTTCACTTGGTGTATTGTGGCCTAAGGCCAACTACTATAAAACTATTTCAGGGCTTCCCTGTTTCCATTTTTCAGTACTATAGTATGTGGGATTAATTTCCTGTTTTCATATTTTATTGTTATAGTATGTGTAAAATTTACTCATGCTTTCAGTTTTCATCGCTATAGTATGAGTAAAGTTTGCCCATCTTTCCATTTTTCATTGCTATAGTATGTGTGAATTTTACCCATGTTTTCATTCTTTATTGGTATAGTATGTGTAAAATTTACTCATGCTCTCATTTTTCATTGCTATAGTATGTGTGAATTGTATCCATGTTCTCATTGTACATCGCTATAGTTTGTGTGGTTTTTTTTTTTTTTTTTTTTTTTTTTTTTTTTTTAAGTATCTGTGAAATTTATCCATACTTTCAATATTGATTGCTGTGGTATGTGTGAAACTTACCAATGCTTTCATTTTTCATTGCCATGTATATGCGAAATGCATACATGCTTACAATATTTTGCTATAGTTTGTGTGAAATATATCAATGATCTCATTTTTCATTGCTATAGTATGTGTGAAATTTATCAATGCTTTCATTTTTCATTGATATAGTATTTGGGAAATGTACCCACGATTTCATTTTTCACTGATATAGTAGGCGTGAATTTTATACATGTTTTTTCCCTTTTTCTATGGCTATAGTATGTGTGGAATTTATCAATGGTTTGGTATTTCATTGCTATAGTAGGTGGGAAATATACCCATGCTGTAATCTATGATTGTCACAGTATGTGGGAAATCTTTCCATGCTTTCATTTTCTCACTGCCATAGTATGTTTGAAATGTATACATGATGTCATTTTGCATTACACTCACACCCCTGCCCCCCTCATCTGGTGTATTGTGGTCCAAGGCCAAAGTACCATTAAACCATTTCAGTGTTCAGTGTTCAGTGTTCTCACATACACACACACACACACACACACACACACACACACGCACACATACACACGCACTCTCTCTCTCTCTCTCTCTCTCTCTCTCTCTCTCTCTCTCTCTCTCTCTCTCTCTCTCTCTCTCTCTCTCCTCTCTCTCTCTCTCTCTCCTCTCTCTCTCTCTCTCTCTCTCTCTCTCTCTCTAATGCTGGCGATTGCACGCTCGCACGTGTGTGTGTGTGTGTGTGTGTGTGTGTGTGATTCAAAAGATTCAAGATTCAAAATATTTTATTGCCATTTAAGTCATGCAGACTTATTTGACACAACAAAACAAACATCAGTTTTAATTAACTTTCTGCCCAAAATGATGTCCACTAAAAACATGTTGCATTCTTCTTCTCTTTTTCTCTTTTCTCAAAACATTCATTCACATATCTAATGATATCGTGTGTGTGTGTGTGTGTGTGTGTGTGTGTGTGTGTGTGTGTGTGGTGTGTGTGTGTGTGTGTGTGTTGTGTGTAGGTACGTACGTACGTACGTATGTACGTAGGTAAGTGGAGTTCTTTATGCTAATGATGCCACAAGACATGGAACTTACTATCAGCGTTGATTCTGAAGCTTTGAATATATTGACACCCATTCATTCATCCCCAGACTCATAGGTCCACAGGCCACGATGGGGTCACCAGCCAGAAGGGCCCTGCACTGCTGCTGTGTCACGTTGGTGGTGTTTAGTTGTGTCTGTTCTGAGCTAACACGCGCAGGACATGACACCACTTTTCAAGCCACGTACTGAGGACAGTGATGGCCGAGTGGCAGGTATTCTTGGTAGGGCTGATTTAAGATCATTCATTCATTCAGTCAGTCAGTCAGTCAGTCAAGCATTCATTCATTCATTCTCTCTGTCTCTGTCTCATACAGAGAGAGAGAGAGAGAGAGAGAGAGAGAGAGAGAGAAGAGAGAGAGAGAGAGAGAGGAGAGGAGAGAGAGAGAGAGAGAGAGGAGAGAGAATCCACAATGCCAAATGATCAGAATATATAAATACATCAGGAACAGGAATGGAGAAAATAAGACAATATTTACATTTTGCCCCATCAACTGAACAACTGACAACTTCTCATACAGAAAAATGTTTAATGCAGAGTCTATAGATCTCGGCTTTTCCGTTTATTTACGGAATCTACGAAAGTATGGATATTGCTAGAACAGCAACCAAAAACAAAATTAAATAAAAAATAAATAAACATAAGAAACACAATATTTTTTTATCCTTATGGTAGAATAGAACACAATACAACACAATATGAATTGTCTATATCATACATGCTTCTCAGCCTGAATTCAGATACATATTTCCCATTTTGTGTTAGCTAATACACAGGTACCGTGGCCTGTTGGATAAGACGACGGATTTGTGGCCTGTATGTTCTTGGTGTCATGGGTTCGAATTTCAGTGGGAGTTTCCTAGTAGTTTGTCAAAAATTATGCACTTAAAAAAAAAAAACAACCTACATGGAGGGTGGGGGAAAGTAACCAGCCACCATGGCGGAGTGGTTAGCACCTTGGATTTCAGATAGGAAGGCCATGGGCTTGAATCCCATAAGTAGTCATGGGGATTCGAACTCCGGCCGGCTCCTACCCAGAGTGAGTGAGCTGTGGACTCAGTGTGGAGACTGGGACTATTACAGTCAAGCTTCATCCACTTTACCGATGCGAATTTGAGAGTGTTACTCAAATCACCTGACCAACTCTGCAGGTGTCTGTATCTCTTGGGTCTGGTTGAGCATGACAGTGAGGGCAAAGTACAGCACTGTCATGAAGAAGGGTGGGGATGGGTAGAGAGGGAGGAGAAGGATAAGGGGAAATATGTTGGGTGTAAGTGTAAGGAAGGAGGAGGTTTAGGGGGGGATATGATGGAGGGAGGGAAGGGAGGGAGGGAGTTGATTGGGGGTATGGTGGGGGTAGGGATGGAGAAGTTTAGGGGGGGTATGAAGGGGATAGGGAGGGAGGGAGGAGTTTAGGGGGAGGGGTATGATGGGGGTAGGTGTAGGGAGGGGGGAGTTGATGGGGTAGGATTGGGAGGGAGGAGGTTTAGGGGGAGGAGTATGATGGAGGTAGGTGTAGGGAAATGGAAAGAGATTAGGTGGGGGTAGGGAGGAGGAGAAGGGATAAGGGGAAAATACGCTTGTGGTAAGCGTAGGAAGAACGTTTATGGAGAGGAGTGTGATGGGGGTAGGTGTAGGGAAGGAGGAGATTTATGGGGGGTAGGTTTGGGTGGGGAAGATGTTAAGGAGGGAAGAAGTTTATGGTGGGGGTTGGTGTACGAAGGAGGAGGAGGTTGGGAGAGTATGATGGGGTAGGGTAGGGAAGGAGGAGGTTTAGGGGAGAAATATGATGGGGTTAGGTAAAGGGAGGGAGGAGTTGAGGGAGGGAGGGATGAGTATGATGGGGGTAGGTGCAGGGAGGGAGGAGTATGATGGGGTAAGGACTTGGGGAGGGAGGAGGTTGAGGGGGAGGAGTAGGTGCTGGTAGGTGTAGGGAGGGAGGGGTATGATGGGGGTAGGTTGGGGAGGGAGGAGGTTTAGGGGAGGAGTAAGGTGGGGGTAGGACTGGGGAGGGAGGTATGAAGGGGGTGGTGAAGGAGGGAGGAGTTTGATGGGGGCTGGTGAAGGGAGGGAGGAGTATGATGGGGGTAGGTGTAAGGAGGGAAGAAGTTTAGGGTGGGGGTATGTGTGGGAAGGATGTTTATGATAGGGGTAGTTAAACTGTAGGGAGAACGAGGAAGGGGTAGAGGTAGGTTGGAAAGGTGAGGTTAGGGGAGGAGTGTGGTGCACGTAAGGGGGAAAGAGGTTATAGTATAGGGAGGAGTTGATGGGGGTAGGTGTAGGGAAGAAGGAGTATGATAAAGGTAGGTGTGTAGGGAGGGAGGAGGAGGTTTTGGGGGAGGAGTATGGATGTGGGAAGGAAGATATTTAGGGGGAGTATGGTGTTGTGCGGAAGGGGGATGAAGTTTAGGGGGAAGTGTAGGGAAGGACGAGTATGAAGGGTGTAGGTATGAGAAGGGAAGAAGTTTAGGGTGGGGTATGTGTGGGAAGAAGGTTTATGATAGGGTAGGTGGGAAGCGGCTAAAATATAGGGAGGAGTATGATGGGGTTAGGTGTAGAGGAGGAGGAGGTTTAGGGGGGTAGTATGACGGGTATAAGGAAGGGGAAGGAGGGGGAGGAGTATGATGGGGGTAGGTCTTGAAGGAGGAGTAGATGGGGTAGGTTTAGGGGTGGTATGATGGGGGTACGTGTAGGGAAGGAGGATATGATAGGGGAGTGTAGGGAGGTAGGTGAGTTGGAGGGGAGTAGGATGGGGGTGGTGTAGGGAGGGAGAATGAAGGGGTTAGTGTTAGGAGGTTAGGGGGAGGAGTGTGATGGGGAAGGATGAAGGAAGGAAGAAGTTAGGATGGGGGGTTGTGGGGAAAAGGGTTTATGATAGGGGTAGGGGTAGGAGACAGGAAGAGGATAGGGGTAGGGAGGATGAGGAGTAGGGAGGACGAGAGTAGGATAGGACAGGAGTAGGATAGGAGTAGGAAGGACGAGGAGTAGGATAGGAGTAGGATAGACGGGATAGGATAGAGTAGGGAGGAGAGGGTAGGGAGGACGAGGAGTAGATGGACGAGGTAGGTAGGAGTAGGATAGGACGAGGAGTAGGATAGGAGTAGGAGGATGAGGAGTAGGATAGGAGTAGGGAGGACGGGAGTAGGAGTGGAGTAGGATGGAGTGGGAGTGAGGGAGGATGAGAGTAGGATAGGAGTGGGAGTAGGAGGACGAGGAGTAGGATAGGAGTAGGGAGGACGAGGAGTAGGATAGGGTAGGGAGGAGAGGAGTAGGAGTGGGAGTGGGAGTAGGATAGGAGGGGATAGGGAGGATGAGGAGTAGGATAGGAGTGGAGTAGGGAGGACGAGGAGTAGGATAGGGTAGGGAGAGAGGAGTAGGATAGGACGAGGTAGGATAGAGTAGGGAGGACGAGGAGTAGGAGGACGAGGAGTAGGATAGGGTAGGAGACGAGGAGTAGGAGGAGAGGAGTAGGATAGGAGTAGGGAGGACAAGGAGTAGGATAGGAGTAGGGAGGACAGGAGTAGGATTGGGGTAGGGAGGACGAGGAGTAGGATTGGGTAGGGAGGACGAGGAGTAGGATAGGAGTAGGAGAGGGAGGACGAGGAGTAGGATAGAGGTGGGAGGACGAGGAGTAGGATAGTAGGAGTAGGGAGGACGAGGAGTAGGATAGGAGTAGAGAGGATGAGGAGTAGGATAGGAGTAGGGAGGAAAGGAGTAGGATAGGAGTAGGAGAGGAGGACGAGGAGTAAGATGAGTGGGAGACGAGTAGGAAGTAGGATAGGGAGGGGAGTAGGATGGAGGAGAGGAGGATAGGATAGGAGTAGGATAGGAGTAGGGGACGAGGAGTAGGATAGGGGTAGGAGTAGGAGGATAGGATGGGAGACGAGAGTAGGAAGGTAGGAGTAGGGAGGACGAGGAGTAGGATAGGGGTAGGAGTAGGAGGAGAGGAGTAGATAGGGGTAGGAGTAGGGAGGACGAGGAGTAGGATAGGGTAGGAGTAGGGAGGACGAGGAGTAGGATAGGTAGGAGTAGGAGGACGAGGAGTAGGATGGGTAGGAGTAGGAGGACGAGGAGTAGGAGAGGAGTAGGCTTGGAAAGAGGAGGTTAGGGGAGGAGTGTGGTGTACAGAAGGGGGCAAGAGTGTTATAGTATAGGGAGGAGTATGGGGGGGTAGGTGTAGGGACGGAGGAGTATGATGGGTAGGTGTAGGGGGGAGTAGAGGTTGGGAGATGATAGGGTAGTTAGATGATGAAGGGGGGAGGAGCATGATAGGGGTAGTTGTAGGGAA
>CM060338.1:15202471-15212471 GCA_030674155.1 Stramonita haemastoma
CACGATGGCCTACTCTTAAGAAAAGCGGAACAGGATTTAACGTGTGCGCAAGATGTTCTGCGTGCGTTCGCACACGGGGCCTCGGTTTAAAGTCTCATCCTAAGTACCTATGAGGTCGACAGGTGAGACAGGTGAGGATGTGAGCCATGCTCAGCTGTGGGATACCAGTCTCCCCCTGAGTGCCTAGCAAAAATGAACATCACACGTTAAATCCTGTTCCGCTTTTCGTAAGAGTAGGCCATCGTGTGCCGGTGGGAACAGATGACATTTACAAAACTGCATACACACGGGGGCTGGATGAAAAAAAGGACAAAAGTGCTTATTCCATTATCCTCGATATAAAAGAATCAATCAATCAATCAATCAATCAATCAATCAATCAATCAATCAACATCTAGTTTGATACGAGCCAGCCAACCCCCCCCCCCCCTCCTTAAAAAGCCCAAGGCCCACGACAGGTCATGAAAACACTGTACATCTTTTGGTTTGGCCTTGTGGTCAGTGGTGTTTTTTTTGTTGTTGTTGTTTGTTTGTTGTTGTTTTTTTTTTGAGGGGGAGTTGTTGCCCAGACTAAAAAAAGAAAAAAAGCTCAATCCTGTTCCGCTTTTCGCAAGAGTAGGCCATCGTGTGCCGGTGGGAACAGATGACAAGATTTACAAAACTGCATACACACGGGGACTCGATGTAAAAAAATTTTTAAAAAAAGCACATGAGGGCTTATTCCATTATCCTCGATATAAAAGGATGAAAATTGAATAAATAAATAAAACATCTACTTTGATACGAGCCAGCCAACAACCCTCCCCCCTCCTTAACCCCTTCCCCCCCTCCCCTTAACCCAACCCCCCCCCCCCCCCACCCCAAAGGTGTGCCTCCAATGGGGTCAGAATCCACAAGGCAAGCTGCCGACAGCTAGGAATCCTGCATATCAGCCACATCCTCACGCAGCCGGTCAGATCAAATAACAATACACGTTAAAGATCCCCCTTATTCATGACAGCCTTCAGATGGGCCACAGGAACACGAACATACCCAGCATTCAAACCGGGGATTGGATGTTTAAAAAAAAAAAAAAAAAAAAAAAAAAAAAAAAAAAAAAAAAAGCACGTGAGTGCTTATTCCATTATCCTCGAAATAAAAGAAAAGAAAAGAAAGAAAGAAAGAAACAAAAGAAATACGTACAACTACTCCACTTGATCGATGTAGCAAAGTGGCGTTGTTGATCAGCATCTTGACGTCACATGACTTATGCAAAGTGACGTTGTCATTGATCAGCATCTTGACGTCACATGACTTGAGCAATGCAGCAAAGTGACGTTGTCACTGACCAGCATCTTGACGTCACATGACTGGTGAGGAGTGGTTGTGGCGCTGCACTGCACTGTTGAGGCAAGGGGCTCTGGTCAGTATGGCCTGTCGGAGTCTGTCCCAAACTTTTGATATCATGAAATTCTCTTTTTTTTTCTGCCTCATCTTCTGTAACATCCCCGTCCCACTGTTCCCACGCCGCTCATTTCAATCCCACCGCAACAGCCATACCTAGATTCGTTAGGTCTCATCCTCAGGGTCGGGAGTCCACAGGGAGCCCATCAATATTAGGCCGCCGTGGGTTCACCAGCCAGAGGGGCCCTGCACTTCTGCTGAGTCACTTTGGTTGTGTTCAGTGGTGCCTGTTCTTTATTTTTAATTTATTTTATTCTTTTATTTTAATTTTATTCTTTTATATCGAGGATAATGGGATAAGAACTCTTGTGCTTTTTTTTACATCCAGTCCCCGCGTGTATGCAGTTTTGTAAATGTCATCTGTTCTGAGCTAACACACGCAGGACTCCACCTACTATGCCCCCTACTAACGACAGTATTAGCTCAGTCGCGGAGCCAGACTGAGTGAGCTACCCACCTGAGGTGGCGACCACCACAACGTCCCTCCAATGACCTTCCCCCCACGAATCTCCAACCCCAAAGGCTTTGACACAAACTCACCACAGGCACAGAAGTAGACGGTGAAACCGAACCTGAGGTCATCGTGAGACCGAAGTAACGAGGGCTACCAAATTAGAGGCAATTTTTATTATTGCATGATAATCAACGGTAATGAGGATGATGTAATGATGCTGCTATGGAGTGCATCTGCTTTGATACTACTTGACAAGGTTTTGTAGTCTACGCTTAATATAATAAAATATTGTACAATCTCAGCGTCAACCGGGCCCGAGAGATACAGACACCTGCAGTGTTGGTCAGGTAATTTGAGCAACACTCTCAAACTCGCATCCATAAAGCTGGATGAAGCTCTCTCCAGTGAGCCCACAGCACACTCACTCTGGATAGGAGCCGGCTGGAGTCTGAAAAATCCCTATGACTTTTATGGGAATCGAACTCGCGACCTTCCAGTCCGAAATCCAAAGCGTTCACCTGTACAAGGGGATATTTTTCCTCTGGAGTTAACATCAGTCCAGACTCCACTTCCGGTTGTTCGGATGAGATTATAAACCGAGATCCCGGGTACGAACGCAAGCAGAACACCTTGTGCACACGTTAAAACATGTTCCACAATTCGGAAGAGTAGGCCATTGTGTGCCGATGGGAACTGATGACAACATTTTACAAAACTGCATACACACAGGGGCTGAATCTATTAAAAAAAAAAAAAAGCACACGAGTGGTTATTCAATTATCCTTGAAAAAAATTAAGAAAAACAAACATGGTATATTGACTGTATATCATAATTATCATCTTTTTGTAATATATCAGTGAAGAGATATCAAAAGAAAACGTCCACCCAGACACCCCCCTCCACACACACACGCACCACACACACACACACACACACACACACACACACACACACACACACACACACACACACACACACATACACACACACAACACACACACACACACACACACACACAAACACGCGCGCGCACGCACGCACACACACACACATGTACGTGCGCACGCACGCACGTACACACACACGCACACACACGCGCACACACACACATGTGCGCGCATGCACACACACACACACACATACGCACGCACGCAAGTATGCATGCACGCACGCTGGAAGTTAGCGCAGTAAGGGAGCTAATTGGGAGAGACTGCAGTCTGCCCCACAGATAATGATACATTAGGAGGCGACCATTTCCTTGTGATAATAATACAGCGAAAGGAAACTCCAGCCGACAAAGAAGCCCAAACTGACGATAATTCTATTACCCAAGTTTGTGTATAAAAATTATTGTGCTAATAGGGAACTATATCTGTCGGTATTATCTAATATGAATTATCCTTGTGTTAATTAAAGATGAAAACATTGATTCGTGATGTGAAATATTTTGAAATTGTATTTTACAGGCAGCAGAAAAATCAGTTCCCAAAATGCAAGATAACGCAAGGCTGGAAATGTTTTGGGAATGTCTGGGTGAGTCACGAATGTGAGGAAGCAATTTCCCTTAAGGGAAAATCAGCTTTCAAGAAATGGTCAGATGTGAATAAAGTGTGGAGAGAGGTTGTTTTTTTTTAATAAAGAAAGAAAAACGGAAACATTTTGCCTTTCTGTCCAGCAAACCTCCATAATATTGAAATGCCTTCCTCCTTGGACAAGGCTGAAGCATTAAGTTGGTAAAGGTTGTTTTTTCAGATAACAACACTTTTCAATCTAAATTCAACCGACAAAAACTCTACAGAGAAAGAAGAAAGAAAAGATAAATCTGAAATGTATGATTCATTTTTCAAACAAGAATTTTATTTAAATTCTTCTAGTACTTAAAAAAAAAGTTTTAGAGTCATTCTCTTCAAATTATAGTGTTGTGGGCATTGATGGCATTTCTTACAAGTTACTGCATCACCTGCCTTTAAAATGGAAGGGACTACTACATTCACTTTACCAAATATGTTGGTTAAGTGGATCTCCCCCTAGCCTCTGTAAGAGGTCAGTTGTAATACCGGTTCCAAAAAAGGGCAAACCTAGATCACGTATTAGTTATTATAGACCAATAGCATTAACTTCGCCAGTGGAAAAAAGTTATTGAAAAAAAACGTCTAAAGATGCCTTTTGTATAACTGTGAAAAGGAAATAACATTCCGATGAATCAGGCTGGGTTAAAAAAAAAAAAAAAAAAAAAGGTCATGTACAACAGCTCTTCGAGTGAAGCTTAGAAGTCATTTTTTTTTGTAAAACTGCTCAAAGAAAAAGCACGCTAGCCACTTTCTTTGACATTAGGAAAGCTTATGATAGCGTTTGGCATGCTTGATTATTATACAAACAGAAACTTATGGAGATAATGGTGAAGGATTTCATTTCAAGAGTTTCCTATCATAAAGATCAATATTATGTGCAAGAGTTGGCTTGGTGTATTCGTCTTTCGAAAATGCTGATACAGGTGTTCTTCAGGGGTAAGTGATAGTTCCTTTATTGTTTACTATCGTTATTCATGACCTCCCGAAAGTTCTGTCCGAAAGTACAAACCTAGTACAATATGCAGACTTTATTGCAGTATGTATGAATACAAGCATTAGAAGACATACGTCTTTAGAAAAGAGTTATAAATCATGTTAACAAAATCTATTAATTAGAAACACATAAGTTAGAAACTAATATAAAAGAAAATGAACTTTCTCTTTCAAGAGAAAAAAATAAATTAATGCTTTTTCTAAATGATGAAAACCCTAGCTGTTTACGAATTACCAGCATTCCAAATAAATGGGGAAACCTTACAATATTCTCAAAATGTAAATGTTGCTGCTCGTCATTTAAACTCCAAATTAGACTGGATAGTCTACATTGAAATAGTAATAAACACGGCAAGTATATGATTAAGCCTTCTTAAGATTATTGCCGTTGAGCCATGGGTGTCACGAATCGACCCAGGTTCGAATCCTCACACCCCTTCACCACCCCACTTACACCTCTCCTGACCGCCAGGGTGAAGGACTAGCGCCCTGGACACAGAGGGAGAGGTGTGGTTTCAAGGGGACTGACGGGAGGTCCTTTACCTCCACACCATTTTTCTTTTCCAACCTCCCCACTTTAGTTTTTTATTATTATTGTGATCCATACCCCTGAGCGCAGGCTAGCGTGTGCATGGAGATTTGTATGTCCAATGTCCTAGTTGTGTTGCGATGCATGAAGCTCCGCTGAGTGACCGCGTACGAGGCGCCCGTGGATGGCGAAGTTTCCGCCGAAACCGGGGTGGCAGCTCACCTGAGTTCAGGTGATAGCAGGCATATATTGCCTGTCGTGATGCCACCCCGACACTTTGTGCTCGGTAGCCAAGGTGCAGACAGAGAGAACTCCTAGCCGACGCAGGAGTAGTCATGCCGCGATCGGCACACGATGAGAACCACACAAGCTGTCTGAGGTAGGTAGCGTGTGGCAGAAATTGAATTTATTTTACTTGGTTTCGACACTCGGAAGTGTCCAACATTTTTTCGGGTGCATGCAACTTATTTGTTTGAATTATTTACTCATTCCGCCGACTGGAGTGAGTGGGTGTTGCACCGGGGTTTCGAACCCACGACTTCACCACTTTATGTTTTGTTCCAATAGTTTCTTCTCTCGAACTCTGCCTTGGTGGGGGAAGAGAGAAGGTATGTTTTTCCGAACATTCAGATTCCTTTTGTTTCCAAGACTTTATTTTCAGCGCTACATTCTTTTGTTTCTTTTTATGGTTCTGGGGTTTTGGGGCAGTCGCGGTGGATTGAAAGTAGAGGGGACCGCAGGTTCACCGGCGTCGTCTGATTGAAGCACAATCCCCAGTAATCCGTCCTGTTCCTCTGACTGTGGGAATATATGTGGCAGTCAGAGGTTATGTCGTGTTTATTTGTATGTCCCTGTGACAGCTTATTTGAACTGACAGTGGTAACCTCAGGGAGGAGTATGATGGAACTTGAATAAATTAAAGTGGGGAAGGCAAGGGATGGAGGGAGGGGGTTGACACTCATATTGTGACAAAATATTAATTCCCGTCACAGCTTTGTGTGATGGGCAGGCGGGACTGGGTGTCGGTGTGGACAGGCTTCAGGCCTGGACATTGTGTGGGGCAAAACTCCGCACCCAGCGTTCCAGCAGTCCTCCCCGGGCCATCTCAGCGGAGGGGGATGACGAGAGGAGCAAGGACCTTCCACAGCATGCTGCGAAGCTGTGCTGGACACTGGCGTCCAACGCCTCAACGTCAGCACTGTGGCAGTTGCAGAAGCTGAGTGTCCCCCCCCCCCACGTTTCCTCCCGTCCTGATGCCTTTCCCCCCATTGTGAACAGACTATGAGAGTGTGTGTGTGAGTATTATTTTCATTGATTTCTTTTTCTTGTTTATATATTTGTGTAGGGGGTTAGGGGTGTTAGGAAGGGCGGAGGGGGGGAAAGGGGCATGTTAACTTAGAGTTAAATTTGTATGAAAGTGAAATAAAGCCTCGTTTGTAATGTTTTTGCCTTTTTGAGTTGTGCTTTGGGAGATTGTTGTGATTGCCACCACCCCTTTTCCGGACGAATTTAAACGAGCTAGTTGCAACAAAAATCTAAGCTCGTCCTTTTTGGACGTTGGGGATTTTTTGTGTTGTGACAATGGGGTCAGCACTCAAAGACTCTGCTTTACTTAGCAACTAGTCTAGTCAGATCCATGTTGGTTTATGGGCAGGAGGATACTATTCAGCTCCACCTTCTTTATTCAAAAAGCTGCAAAGCATCGATAGTAAATCGAATAAATCAGCTCTTGGAGTTCAAGTGCATGCAAATACATTGAATACATATAGAGAAATCAATTAACTTTGTCAAATCATCCCCATCTATCTGTAGCCAAGTGTAACATTACAAATACAAGAAGTTTTTCAGGATCAAATTCATTACAAACTGAAGTACTTATTGATTCACACAAGGATTATCCTAAGCAGTGCCCAACATATCTCACCACTTTGACCAATCCGTAATAAACGATTTACTGATAGACTCTAATAGTGACAATTCTTCAATATCCATTGTAACTATAGTTCCTAAGATACCACAATTGGAGCATATCGAAGCTATGTTTAATGTTGATTAGACTATTCACAAAAAGATGACAATATCAATACGTTGACTTCTGATGTAAAGCATCTTGAAACAAATGACCCAAATCATCTAAAAGTGTTTACAGACAGTCCCGTTTATGACTTAAAAGCAGAATCCGGTTTCCTTAATCTCTCTGCTGTGAAAATACAAAATCATTGTCTAGGGAAGGGGTTTTTCAGTATTCAGAGCTGAACTCTATGCCATACTTAAGGTACTGATAACTATTATGAACAGTACTTTTGCATTCTTGTTTGTCATGTGTGTGTGGTGTGTGTGTGTGTGTGTGTGTGTGTGTGTGTGTGTGTGTGTGTGTGTGTGTGTGTGTGTATGTGTATGTGTATGTGTGTATGTGTGTGTGTGTGTTTATTTATTTATTTATTTATTTATTCTTTTATATCGAGGATAACAGAATAAGCAATCATGTGCTTTTTTTCATCCGGTCCCCGTGTGTATGCAGTTTTTGTAAATGTCATCTGTTCCCACCGGCACACGATGGCCTACTCTTACGAAAAGCGGAACAGGATTTAACGTGTGCGCAAGATGTTCTGCGTGCGTTCGCACACGGGGCCTCGGTTTAAAGTCTCATCCGAAGGACTTTTTGGGGAGAGTGGAGTCAGCACTGATGTTAACACTGTGTGTGTGTGTGTGTGTGTGTGTGTGTGTGTGTGTGTGTGTGTGTGTGTGTGTGTGTGTGTGTGTGTGCTCTAAATCTGTGCTATATAGCTTTCAAGACTGGAGCTCAAAAGTAAGACCATATTTATTATTTGAAATTAAATATTTGATACATTTTATCATGACAAAAAGCATCGGAATAAAAGAATTTTTAAAATACACACACACACACACACACACACACACACACACACACACACACACACACACACACACACACACACACACACACACACACTTCAGCTTAAGTGTGTGTGTGTGTGTGTGTGTGTGTGTGTGTGTGTGTGTGTGTGTGTGTGTGTGTGTGTATGTGTGTCTGTGTGTCTGTCTCTGTGTCTGTACTGTCTGTGTATGTGTCTGTGCGATTCATGGAAAATAATAATTATATCTAGCGGTAGCGTGTTTTGGTTTCTGTGGAAACAGACCGGTGATTGGCTGCCTTGTGGGCAAGTGCGCGCGTGTGGACCCGGCCGCGTGTGATAGCTGGTTTGTTTTTTTTATCCGCCAAAAGAACACAGAGACACACAGACAGTAACATCATCACTATCCTCACAACCCACACCACACATGTGTGTATACACCCTCTCGGCTGGGAAAGATAAACAGGTCAGTGAGTGTTCATTCATTCATTCATTCATTCACTCATTCATTCATTGATAGATTGATTCATTCATTCATTCATTCATGCATTCATTCATTCATTTATTCATGCATTCATTCATTCATTCATTCATTCATTCATTTATGCTTTTATATTGAGGATAAGTGGAATAAGCACCCATGTGCTTTTTATTTTTATTTTTTACATCCAGTCTTCGTGTGTAAGCAGTTTTGTAAATCTTGTCGTCTTTTCCCACCGGTACACAATGGCCTACTCTTAGGAAAAGCGGAACAGGATTTAACGTGTGCGCAAGATGTTCTGCGCGCGTTCGCACACGGTTTGATTTATTTATTTTTATTTTTTTATATCGAGGATAGTGGAATAATCACCCAAGTGCTTTTTTTTTTTTTTTACATCCAGTCCTCGTGTGTATGCTTTGGAAATCTTGTCATCTGTTCCCACCGGCACACAATAGCCTACTCTTACGAAAAGCGGAACCAAGATTTAACGTGTGCGCAAGATATTCTACGTGCGTTCGCACATGGGGCCTCGGTTTATAGTCTCATCCGAAGTGTGAGTGAGTTGAGTGAATTGTTTGTATGTTGGTTGGTCCTTTGATTGGTCAGTTGGCTTTTCTTTATTTTAATTTTTTTAATTCTTTTTATCGAGGATAATAATGTGCTTTTTTTTTTACATCTAGTCCCCGTGTATATGCAGTTTTGTCAATCTTGTCATCTGTTCCCACCGGCACACAATGGCCTACTCTTAGGAAAAGCGGAACAGGATTTAACGTGTGCGCAAGATGTTCTGTGTGCGTTCACACACGGGGCCTCGGTTTATAGTCTCATCCGAAGGACTTAGGGGAAGAGTGGAGTCAGCACTGATTTTTTTTTTTTTTTTTTACATTTATTTATCATTTTTTTAAAATTATTTTTTTATATACCACTTTATGTCACAGCAGATTTCTCTGCGTGAAATTCGGGCTGCTCTCCCCGGGGAGAGCGCGTCGCCACAAGTGCAGCGCCTACCCATTATTTTTTTCCCCTCAGGGATGGTGTCTAATTACGATACCTGTGTGCATGCTGGTTTTTTAAAAAATAATTTTGTCATCCGCTCCTAACGGCACACGATGGCCTGCTCTTCCAAAAAGCGGAACGGGATTTTAACGTGTGCGCAAGATGTTCTGTGTGCGTTCACACACGGGGCCTCGGTTTATAGTCTCATCCGAAGGACTTTCGGGAAGAGCGTAGTCAGCACTGATGTTAACTCCAGGAGAAAAATCTCCTCGAACGGGAACCAAATCATGGTCGTCAAATTGCGAGCGCAATGTTCTGACCACTAGGCTATCCCGTCCCCCTGTGAGTGAGTGAGCGAGTGTGCAAGTGAATGACAGAATGATGAAGTAAATGAACGAGAGGATGGCAGGGGGGGGGATGGTAAATTTATACTTCAAGACTTCAAAAATTGGATATGAAGGAGAAAACAAACAAACCACTGCACAACCAAAGTCAAAGTCAAAGTCAAATTTTTATTTACAGATGGTACATTGAGTAAGCACAACAATTGCTTTTTTTCATCAAGCCATCTACAAAAAAAAGTATGTAAGAAAATGAAAAAGAAAAATATCAACAATAATGACAACGACAATGATAACAGCAATAAAGAGGACTAA
>CM060338.1:15234971-15247471 GCA_030674155.1 Stramonita haemastoma
TAAATTTATCCAATAACGATGTCTTCTACTATAGACACATGGCCTTCTCAGGAAGGACTTCGTGTAGGATACCTAAATATCAATAGTGCTAGAAACAAGACAGAGGAAATATAATCAATTATACACAATAAAGGTACTAGCTTTCATGTATTTTGTGTAGCTGAATCGAGACTCAACAATTTAATTTCTGATTCAGATATGTATATCCCAGGCTATGACACTGTGCGACTCGATCCTGTGACTGCCAGATCTACTGGTTTGCTTTTATACTGTGCATCCTCTCTGTCGTGGAAAAGACTAACACATCTTGAACAGTTTCATGTAGAATCTATATGGGTAGAAATCACGTTTAGACGCTGTAAATCAATTATACTTGGCTTCATCTATAGGAACCCAGCTGAAACAATTGACTGGTATGATAAATTTAATTCAATGATGGATGCCGCAATTCTAGAGTCCAAAGAAATCTTTCTTATGGGAGATTTCAACATAGATCTGACAGTCCCTGGAACAAAGTGGAATATTAATTAGGCCATGTATGGTTTGGAGCAAATAACTGATCGTCCAACTCGCATCACTAATAACACTAGCACCCTCATTGATCACATTTACACTACTTCAAAGACCAACATAGCAGAAACATGCTCAGTGCAGACAGGCTGTAGTGATCACTCTTCCATTTGTTTTACATGGAGGAAAAAAGGAATCAAGATACCCAAATCAGGACACAAGGAGATATCCTACCGCTCTTTTAGACTTTTTGATAAAGATGCCTTCATTGATGATATTCTTAATTCAAACTTAGACTATGTTTATCAGCTTACAAACCCAGATGATGCTATTAACTACTGGATAGAGACGTTTATAGCTACTTATGATAAACACGCTCCATTTATTAAGAAAAGAATAAAACATTTCATGAAGCCTCCATAGTTAACAAAAGAAATCGAAAACGAAATGATTCTAAGAGACTATTTGTTAAAACCAAAGCAAAAAGATGAATATAAAAAGCAAAGGAACAAAGTCAATTCAATGAAGCGCAAAGCCAAAACAAAATACTTTCAAGACTTGCTGTCTTCTGCCCAGAATCCAAAAGCGATTTGGAAAGCCATTAATACCTTAACTAATAAATCAAGA
Organism: Stramonita haemastoma; assembly: GCA_030674155.1. Taxonomy (NCBI): domain Eukaryota; kingdom Metazoa; phylum Mollusca; class Gastropoda; order Neogastropoda; family Muricidae; genus Stramonita; species Stramonita haemastoma. The sequence continues at coordinate 15,236,109 of CM060338.1, forward strand.
CATAGCACCCAAAAAGTCATAAAAGAAATATCAGCAGAAAACCTGAATTCTCACTTTGCAAACATTGCTGACTCTATAATACCTAATGATAAAACAAAAACAAATGAGCTGAAAGAATTGAAACAATGCTGTTCATCAAAGAGCATCTCATCTGATTTTACCATACCCCCAATAACAGTAACAGAAGTGCTAAATAGCTTACTCAAATTGAAACAGTCAGGATCAAAAGACCTTGACAAAATCGATAGTAAAATATTAAAAATCAGTGCATATGTTATAAGTGATACCCTAACGTACATATTTAACTTGTGTATTGACAAACTTTATTTCCCATTGAAATTTAAACGAGCAAAAGTAATACCCTTACACAAATCAGGAGACCCTACCAATCCGTCGAATTATAGACCAATATCCATACTGTCAGTCCTATCTAAACCATTAGAAAAACATATACATTTTCACTTACTTTCTCATTTTAAAATATATGATCTAATTAATGAAAACCAGTCAGGCTTTCGTGAAAACCACTCTTGCCATACAGCCTTAATACAACCTATTGAGCATTGTCTTTTGAATATCAACAATAATGAAATTACAGGAGTTCTTTTTCTAGACTTTGCGAAAGCCTTTGACGTTATTAGCCACTCTCTCCTCATCAAAAAATTAAAATGCTATAAAATCTCCAACCAAGCATTGTCATTTTTAGACTCATTTCTCACTAATCGCCATCAACTTGTTGAAATCGGGCCTAGGAGGTCAACCTTACTACCCGTAAAATATGGAATACCACAGGGATCAATACTAGGACCACTTCTTTTCTCTATTTATATTAACGACCTACCTCTGCATATCCATTGTTCATGTCAAATGTTTGCTGATGATACATCAATTCAATGTAACAATGATGATCCAAACCAGCTTGTGAATGATATGCAGGCAGATATCAATAAACTTATCGAATGGACAGAACTCAATCATATGTCTCTTAATTCAAATAAAACAAAATGTATGTTTATAACCACTCTGCAAAAAAGACAGAAATTGCGTTCTCCATTCGGGCCAATATATGTCCATGGACAACTAATTGAAGAAGTTGTCTCACACAAAGTACTAGGTGCAGTGATTGACAACGACTTGTCTTGGTCAGATCACATAGCCACGTTAGGAAAACGAATCTCAGTAAGATTATATCAACTTAGAAAAATCAAGAATTTTCTAAATCTACAGTCACGAAAACTATTCTTTCACGCCCATATTCTATCTCTTATAAATTATGTCTCTACCATATGGGATACTGCAAGCGAAACAAACTGAAAGCATATAAACCGCCTGCACAAAAGAGCTGTGAAACTAATCCGTTTGAATCCTAATACACTGACCACCACCAACTACAAAGAACTAGATATTCTCCCACTCAAAGACAGACTGCAGTTCAACAAGAATCTATGTATGTACAATATATTAAACGGGAAAGCCCCAAAGAAAATCTTGGAAAAATTTGCTGTCAATAAAAACAGGCCTACCCATAGACTGTTTTTGCCCAGGCCCCATAACAATCTCTATAAATCCAGCCTTGCTTATTCAGGAAGAACATTGTGGAATAAACTGCCTTCCTTTCTAAAATCAGTTCCTTCAAAACAAATGTTTAAGAAACTTTTGAAGAAACATTTGATGGACAAATTATAAGCCCACCCTTATGCTTGACACATTTGGCTGCTTTGTTGTTATTCATACCCATGTTATTTTTTGTATTTCTATTATTTTGTATGTATGACTTGAGTATATTACTGTTTTGAGGTGTTGTGAGATTCTGTTTGGATGAAAATCCTCATTTTATTTTAGTTTTCAACCAAGGTTGATATTTGTATTTGATTGTTTTAGAAGTCAATTTTCTTGATTTTTTTTGTGAGGGCAGGATGAAAAAAAGTTGTGTGAACTTAATCTTTTACCCTCAATAAAGATCATTTTGACTTGACTTGACTTGACACACACATACACTTATACACACACACACATACACACACACACACACACATACACACACACACACATACACACACACATACACACCCACACCCACACACACACACACACACACACACATATACATGCAGTGGAAAAACCCGGGCGGCTGTTGTCTTATTGGCCGTCATGGTAAATCACATACAGCATGGCTAATAGAGCCGTTTGTCCTGATTATTGCTCGTTTCTGAGACCTTTGTGGATGAGGGGAGGCGGGAGGAGGAATGCTACTCATGGTCATTATGGTCTGATTGACAGATTGCCGATTCCAGGATCATCTTCGCTGGTTTCTTTCAGGAGGGTGCGTTACGTACGTTTTGCGAGGTAGGTGGTCAGAGAGATGATTGATTAATGCTCCTCTGCAAAGTTCATGTCCATTTGCCATGATATAACTATGTCACAAAAAGGACAGATGTGTATGTACATATTCCTGCCCTTTTTTCCAGGTCAGAGAACGAGAGAGAAAATGACGGATCCGTTCTGTTATTGCCAGGAAGTTATATCGCGGAGAAGGTTCTCCATTAAGGCATAAACATGAACACTACTGATAAGTGCATAGCACTCTCTCTCTCTCTCTCTCTCTCTTCTCTCTCTCTCTCTCTCTCTCTCTCTCTCTCTCTCTCTCTCTCTCTCTCGCCAATATTTCTCCAGATGTCCTTGCAGATGATGTTTACAGTAATCAACATAAAAGTAGTCCTGTTAGCTCGTTTCGCCATTCAGAAGATTGCGTTTTAAATAATTATGGAAAACTGCTATTAAATATGTGCACTGCATTGGATTTGTGTATTTTGAATAGTCATTGTAAAGGCGACCTGGAAGGTTGCTATACATATTTTTCTGAGTCAGGTAGCAGTGTCAACGATTATTTTCTATTTTCCAAAAATTTATTTTCTAAAGTAATAGACTGTTGTGAATTAACTGTATTGGAACGCATTGATTCAGACCATATGCCTTTGAAACTTTGTATTTCTTTTCCAAATGAAAACATGTGTGTAAAAAGTCAAGAGCAAGACTTTGTTATAGAAAAATTCGTATGGAATGGTGAGTTTGCTCATGTTTTTGGTGATAGATTGTGCAGTGAAGATATTAGTGTAAAGATTGATGTGGCAACAAATTTAATAGATGTTAATGTGAATGATGCACTAAGTATGTTTAATGATTGTATTAAGGAAAGCGCGATCTGTATGAAAAAGCAAGTGCGTGTGAATGGTAAAAAGCTATCTTGTGACTGGTATGATCAGGAATGTGTTGTAAGTAAAAAGAAAGTAAGAAAATTGTTAAAAATATGCAGACGTTCATGCACAGCAAATGATAAAGATGCTTTTTTAATTGCTAGGCGAGAATATAAGAATTTACTAAAGAGGAAAAAGAGACAATTTAATAAATCTTTTGTAGAGAAGCTAATAACTTCGGTGAACAATCAAAGAGAGTTTTGGAATACTGTTCGTCAAATGTCGTTTAAAGGGAAACAATCCAGACACACAATAACTACTGATGAATGGTTTTGTCATTTTAAAGCTTTATTAGAATCAGGCTCTGAAACTGTTGTTCTTGAATATGTATCAGAGGATAACACTAATGATTATATGAATCGCCCTATATTTAGAGAGGAAGTTTTGCTAGCCATAAGGAAACTTAAAAATCGTAAGGCAGCTGGTCCTGATGGTATAATTAGTGAACTGTTTAAAAATTCATCTGATCAAGATGTCCAATTTTTTTATTAAGCTGTTTAATAAATTATTCGATGATGGTGTTTACCCAAATAACTGGAATGAGTCTATTATTTTGCCACTCTACAAAAAGGGTGTCGTAAATAATCCTAATAACTATAGGGGGATTTCACTTAATGATGTAAGCAGTAAACTTTATGGAATAATTATCAATAAGCGTTTACAAGAATGGGTAGATGAAAACAACATTACAGGTGATCATCAGGCTGGGTTTAAAAGAGAATATTCAACTGTAGACCAATGTTTACCTTACTGGCACTTGTTCAAAAGCAATTCGCACATAATCGAAAACTATATGCTGCTTTTATTGACTTTGAGAAAGCGTTCGACTCCATTAATCGTAGTATTCTTTGGTCTGTTTTGGATAAGAATGGTATTAAAGGTAAACTTTATAGATGTGTTAGAAGTATGTATAATTCTGTAAAAGCTAGAGTTCGTTGTGGTGATAAATTAACTGATTACATTAATTGTACTGCTGGTGTGAAACAGGGAGATGCTTGCAGCCCAGTTTTGTTTTCACTGTTCATTAATGAGTTAGCAATAGAAGTTATTAATAATGGAAGACATGGGGCTTTATTATCAATAGATGCTTTTGAATTGTTTATACTTTTGTTAGCTGATGATGTCATTCTAATGTCAGAGACTGTGACAGGTTTGCAGACACAACTAAACAACTTGCATCGTTCAGCTGCAAAACTTCAGTTAAAAGTCAATATGAATAAAAGTAACATTATAGTATTTCGGAAGGGAGGTTATCCTAGCGTAAGAGAAAGGTGGGTTTATAATGGAGTGTTAATGCCAGTAGTGAATGTTTATAAATATCTAGGAATATTCTTTTCTACTCGTTTGAGTTTTAGTGGAGCGTGTAAAAATCTTGCAAGTAGGGCTAAAAATGTGTTGTTATTTATTATGAAAAAGCTACGAACACTTGACAATAATTCCTTTAAGGTGTTTATTAGGTTATTTGATGCCCAAGTTCAGCCCATCATGCAGTATGGTTCTGAATTATGGGGGCTAGAAAAAGCTGCAGTCCACTGTGAACAGGTTCATACTTTTGCCTTAAAGAGATATTTAGGTGTCGATAAGCGAACTCCCAATGACTTAGTTTATGGGGAAACCAACCGCCACCCATAGTATCCGCTGTTAATTGTATTCGCTACTGGTTCAAACTTCTGCATATGACTAGTGATAGAATACCCGTAAGGCATACGACATGTTACATAGTTTAGATGCTAGAGGTAAAGAAAATTGGGTAACCAAAGTTCGTGTATGTTTGTTTGAATATGGGTTTGGCTTTGTTTGGCAAAATCAAGGCGTTGGCTGTGTTGATAGTTTTGTACGTGTTTTTCGTCAACGTTTAGTAGATTGTTCTTGGCAGAAATGGTCTGATCATATTCAGAATAGTGATAGGTTTACAATCTACAGACATTTTTGCAGCTTTCTGATTTAAAGCCATATTTAAAGCTGGATATGGATAAACATTTAATGTTTATGACAACAAGGTTTAGATTAGGTGTATCGGAATTAGCTGTGCATTATTATCGATATAGAAATGCTAATAATGATGATTTAATTTGCCGTCTGTGTAAAGAGGCAGAAGAAAATGAAGTTCACTTTGTTCTTTGTTGCCCTCTTCTAACAACCATTCGAGAACAGTTTATCAAGCCCAAATATTATAGAGAGCCATCAATGTTTAACTTAACCTTGTTGATGTCATCATCCTCCCCGGAAGTGGTCCGTAATTTTGCCTTGTATTTATACAAAGCATTTAAGCTTAGAGACCTTGCTATGTCGTAAGAATTTTCCTTTTGTCACATGCAATCAGTATGTAGATCTTTTTTTTTTGTTTTGTATTTTGATCTTACTGCATTTGTTTGTTATCATGTTCGTATACCCCTTCATAAGGGGCCTTGGCCTATAAATGAATAAACCATCCGAATCCGAATCCGAATCTCTCTCTGTGATCATTGATTCTTACTTCTTATTTTCGTTTCTGGATGAGTGCCTTTTTATAACATTACCTTAATATTGTATCTCTGTCTTATTTCTTACCTGTTGGTATGGTTTCTTGCTCTTGGTATTTGGATCATTATAATTGTTGTTGTTTAGTTGAGGCTATCTTTTATCTTGATGTTATCCCTGAAAAGGGCGGGGATTGGATGTAAAAAAGCACTCGAGTGCTTATTCATCATCCTCGAATAAAAGAATTTGCCTTGCCCTCTCTCTCTCTCTCTCTCTCTCTCTCTCTCTCTCTCTCTCTCTCTCTCTCTCTCTCTCTCTCTCTCTCTCTCTCTCTCTCTCTCTCTGTCAGGCCTACAAACAAGGGCTGTACGGGCCCCTGGTGGTATGGGTGATTCCCAACCTGTTGGACAGCGGCTTTTGGAACCAGCTTCCTTCAGATATCAACTGCACCTCTGAGCAGATCTACCAAGTTGTGGACGGCGCTTTTGCCGTGGGGCAGGTAGGTATCTCAGAGTGTATGTATGTATGTATGTATGTATGTATGTATGTATGTATGTATGTATGTATGCATGCATGCATGCATGCATGCATGCATGCATGCATGCATGCATGCATGCATGCATGCATGCATGCATGCATGGATGGATGGATGGATGGATGGATGGATGGATGTGTGTATGTGTGTATGAGTGTATGTGTGTGTGTATGTGTGTATGTATGTGTGTATGTGTGTATGTGTGTGTATGTGTATGTGTGTGTATGTGTGTGTATGTGTGTGTATGTGTGTATGTGTGTATGTATGTATGTATGTATGTATGTATGTATGTATGTATGTATGTATGTATGTATGTATGTATGTATGTATGTATGTATGTGTGTGTGTGTGTGTATGTGTGTGTATGTGTGTATGTGTGTATGTGTGTATGTGTGTATGTATGTATGTATGTATGTATGTATGTATGCATGTATGTATGTATGTGTGTGTGTGTGTGTGTGTGTGTGTGTGTGTGTGTGTGTGTGTTTGTGTATGTATGTATGTATGTATGTATGTATGTATGTGTGTGTGTATTATGTACTATACCTACGCATATACGCAAAACTTTGGATGTAAACAAGATTATTGGTATTGTACTATCCTGTTTGTATGTTTGGTAGTTTTGTTTGTTTTTGTTCCCCTTAGTGACCATGTTTCTGTATACAATAATTGTAGGATTCAGAAAAGGGGGTTGTTGGTAACGATGAGAGTAGTCTTGTTTTGGTCTTATGACTTTCTAGGATGTTTTGGTGTTTTCCTTGTTGTAATTAGTGGTAATGAGCCGCCGCTGTAGTCTAATGGTTAGGGCGTTGGACTCGTAATCTAAAGGTTGCGGGTTCGATCCCAGCTTTCGGCTAAGGCGTTGTGCCCTTGGAAAAGGCACTTTACGGCTATTTTCTCACCCCACCCAGGTGTAAAAGGGGTACCAGCCTTGTGTTGGGGGTTAACCCCTGCGATAGACTGGCGTCCTATCCAGGGGGGAGTCTATGACTCTCAGTCGCTTAACGCCACAGAAACCGGGATAAGCACCGGCCTGATGAGCCTTAGGCTCGGGACAGACTTTAACTTTTTAATTAGTGGTAATAGTTTGTGTGCATGTGGGGTGTGCTTCTGAACTGTTTTTTGTACACTATTTGAAAAATTAAAAAAATATTTTTTTTTTAAAAAGGTATCTCAGAGAGCACAAATCTAACACCACTCAGACAAGAGTGCTATATTTAGCGTGCCCCTTCCTTTTTACCTAATCCAAGTGTGGTCAGTTGCTGCTATAATTGGTACCAGCTGGCCCCCAACTGGGCTGGGATGGGATGGATTTTAAGTAGCCGCTGAGAGGAGTGGGGAAAACTGACAGCTGTTATCTTTTATAGAAGTTTTATCCTTTTTTTTATAGACGTTTTGTCCGGGTTTTTTGGTTATTTTTAGACATTTACAAATATTTTCTTCGCAGGTTTTTTTTAGACGTTTACAGACGTTTTCTTTACAGTTTTTTCAGACGTTTACAGACATTTTCTTAACAGTTTTTCAGACGTTTACAGATATTTTCTCCACGTTTTTTTAAACGTTTTCTTAAGTTTTTCAGACATTTAGAGATGTTTTCTTTGCAGTTTTTCAGACGTTTACAGACGTTTTCTTTAGTTTTTTTCAGACGTTAATAGACGTTTTCTTTACAGTTTTTTTTTCATACGATTACGGACGTTTTCTTCACGGTTTTTCAGACGTTTACAGACGTTTTCTTCACAGAGTTTTTCTTAGACGTTTACAGCCGTTTTCTTTACATTTTTTTTATACGTTTACAGACATTTTCTACAGTTTTTTTCAGACGATTACAGTCGTTTTCTCCACATTTTTTTAAGACGTTTACAGACGTTTACTTCATATTTTTAGACGTGAACAGACGTTCTCTTCATAGTTTTTAGACGTTTACACACGTTTTCTTCACGGTTTTTCAAACGTTTTCGTCACAGGTTTACAGACGTTTTCTCCACATTTTTTTCAGACGTTTACAGACGTTTCCTTCAGTTTTTTAGACGTTTACAGACGTTTTCTTCACAGTTTTTCAGACTTTACAGACGTTTTCTTACAAGTTTTTCAGACGTTTACAAACGTTTTCTTCAGACAGTTTTCCAGACGCTTACAGACGTTTTCTTCAGGGTTTTTAGACGTTTACAGACGTTTTCTTTACAGTTTTTCAGACGTTTACAGACGTTTTCTCCAGTTTTTTATGCGTTTACAGACGTTTTCTTCATAGTTTTTTTTAGACATTTGCAGACGTTTTCTTCATATCATTTAGACGTGAACAGACGTTTTCTTCATATATTTGGACGTTTTCAGACGTTTTCTTCCTATTTTTTAGACGTGAACAGACGTTTACTTCATATTTTTAGACGTGTACACACGTTTTCTTCATATTTTTTAGACGTTTACACACGTTTTCTTCACGGTTTTTCAGACGTTTTCTTCACAGGTTTACAGACGTTTTCTCCACAGTTTTTCCAGACGTTTACAGACGTTTTCGTCACAGTTTTTCAGACGTTTACAGACGTTTTCGTCACAGTTTTTCAGACGTTTACAGATATTTTCTCCACATTTTTTCAAACGTTTTCTTAAGTTTTTCAGGCATTTAGAGATGTTTTCTTTGCAGTTTTTCAGACGTTTACAGACATTTTCTTCAGAGTTTTTTGAGACGTTAATAGACGTTTTCTTTACAGTTTTTTTCATACGTTACGGACGTTTTTGTCACAGTTTTTCAGACGTTTACAGGCGTTTTCTTCACAGATTTTCTGACGTTTACGGACGTTTTCTTCATATTTTTTTAGACGTGAACAGACCTTTACTTCATATTTTTAGACGTTTGCAGACGTTTTCTTCATATTTTTTAGACGTTTACACACGTTTTCTTCACGGTTTTTCAGACGTTTTCTTCACAGGTTTACAGACGTTTTCTCCACAGTTTTTCCAGACGTTTACAGACGTTTTCTGACGTTTTCTTCATAGTTTCTCAGACATTTACAGACGTTTTCTTCACAGCTTTCTTTAAACGTTTACAGACGTTTTCTCCGCAGGTTTTTTCAGACGTTTACAGACGTTTTCTTCACAATTTTTCAGACGTTTACAGACGTTTTCTTCACAATTTTTAGACGTTTACAGGCGTTTTCTTCACAAATTTTTTTCAGACGTTTACAGACGTTTTGTTCTCAGATTTTTAATACGTCTTAAGACGTTTTCTTCACGAGTTTTTCAGACTTTACAGACGTTTTCTTCAGGTTTTTTTATAAAATACGTTTACAGACGTTTTCTCCAGTTTTTTTATGCATTTACAGACGTTTTCTTCACAGTTTTTCAGACGCTTACAGCCGTTTCCTTCATAGTTTTTTTAGACGTTTACAACGTTTTCTTCAGTTTTTCAGACGCTTACAGCCGTTTTCTTCATAGTTTCTCAGACGTTTACAGCCGTTTTCTTCATAGTTTCTCAGACATTTACAGCCGTTTTCTTCATAGTTTCTCAGACATTTACAGCCGTTTTCTTCATAGTTTCTCAGACGTTTACAGCCGTTTTTTCATAGTTTCTCAGACATTTACAGCCGTTTTCTTCATAGTTTCTCAGACATTTACAGCCGTTTTCTTCATAGTTTCTCAGACGTTTACAGCCGTTTTCTTCATAGTTTCTCAGACATTTACAGACGTTTTCTTCATAGTTTCTCTGACATTTACAGACCTTTTCTTCACTGGGTTTTTTCAGACTTTTACAGACGTTTTCTCCAAAGTTTTTTTCCCGACGTTTACAGACGTTTCCTCTACAGGTTTTTTCAGATGTTTACAGACATTTTCTTTACAGTTTTTCAGACGCTAGAAACATGGAAATACGATAGATAGATTGGTAGACAGACAGACAGACAGAGATATTGAGAAGGGGAGAGACAGACAGACAGACAGACAAACAGACAGACAGGCAGGTAGACAGACAGACAGACAGACAGACGGATAGATAGATAGATAGATAGATAGATAGATAGATAGATAGATAGATAGATAGATAGATAGATAGAGAGAGAGAGAGAGAGAGAGAGAGAGAGAGAGAGAGAGAGAGAGGGGGGAGGGAGGGAGGGAGGTATACAGACAGACAGACAGGCAGACAGACAGGCAGGCAGGCAGGCAGGCAGGCAGGCTCCTCATTGCTATGTGCATGCACAGGTGACAGAAATGACCAGCCTTGGCGAAGATGGCAAACAGACGACGTCAGGTGTGACGCCACAGGAGTTTGTGACGCAGTTCCTGAACGAGACGCAAGGGACTGACGTCATCATGACGGAAGATTATGACGAGTTCAAAGCTTATGACGCCACTTGGGCCCTGGCTCTCAGCTTGAATAAAACACTCACCAACCTGACCGCGTCCCGTCATCTTCTGTCTGTCTGTCTGTCTGTCTGTCTGTCTGGTCTGTTCTGTTCTGAGTTCTGAGTTTGAGTTCTCTGCTGTCTGTCTGTCTTCTGTCTCTCTGCTTCTGTCTGTCTGTCTGTGTCTGTCTGTCTGTCTGTCGTCTGTCTGTCTGTCTGTCTGTCTGTCTGTCTGTCTTCCTCTCTCTCTCTCTCTCCTCTCTCTCTCTCTCTCTCTGTCCTCTCTCTCTCTCGTCTCGTCTTCATGTCCGTCTGCCTCTGTCTGTACTTCTTCTCATCAGGTCTTTCTCTGCTTCGTCTCTTCTCTCTGAATTCTGCTTTCTCTCTCTTCCCAACTCTTCTCTCTGTTCTTCTCTCCTCTCCTGAATATATCCATAGTGGTTTTACAAGCCAAAAGCAAAGCTGTTTGTACAGTTGCTTTTTAATTCAGAAAATTTTCTTTGTTACTCAGTCCATGCTGAATATTGTTGTCTTTAACACAACGCAAATTGAAAGAAATTTTGTTTATCATCAAAGGATGATAATAGCAAACGTGAAAAATAGAAAGAAATACAAAAAGGAAAAGGGCAAACACCGTTTGAATAATAAAGAAAAGAAAAAAGGAGGGGGGGAAAACCTAGCAACAACAACAGCTTTGATAATCATTTTTTAAAACAAATTGTTCTCGTCTTTTTCTTCTTTTTTTTCTTTTTTTCTTTTTTTGGGGTGGGGGGGTTGTTG
>CM060338.1:15254971-15257471 GCA_030674155.1 Stramonita haemastoma
ACGATTGTTTCTGACAGGTAGTTAGCTTCTTTGTTTGTATGATTATTTCTGACAGGTGTTTTAGCTTCTCTGTATGATTGTTTCTGACAGGTGTTTACCTTCTCTATATGATTGTTTCTGACAGGTGTTTAGCTTCTTTGTTTGTATGACTGTTTCTGATAGGTGTTTAGCTTCTTTGTTTGTATGACTGTTTCTGATAGGTGTTTTAGCTTCTTTGTTTGTATGATTGTTTCTGACAGGTGTTTACCTTCTCTATATGATTGTTTCTGACGGGTGTTTAGCTTCTTTGTTGGTATGATTGTTTCTGAAAGGTGTTTAGTTTCTCTGCATGATTGTTTCTGACAGGTGTTTAGTTTCTCTGTACGATTGTTTCTGACAGGTGTTTAGCTTCTTTGTTTGTATGATTGTTTCTGACAGGTGTTTAGCTTCTTTGTATGATTGTTTCTGACAGGTGTTTAGCTTCTTTGTTTGTATGATTGTTTCTGACAGGTGTTTAGCTTCTTTGTTTGTATGATTGTTTCTGACAGGTGTTTAGCTTCTTTGTTGGTATGACTGTTTCTGACAGGTGTTTAGCTTCTTTGTATGATTGTTTCTGACAGGTGTTTAGTTTCTTTGTATGATTGTTTGTGAAAGGTGTTTAGCTTCGTTGTTTGTATGACTGTTTCTGACAGGTGGTTAGCTTCTTTGTTTGTATGTATGATTGTCTCTGAAAGGTGTTTAGCTTCTTTGATTGTTTCTGAAAGGTGCCTCTTTGTTTGTATGATTGTTTCTGACAGGTGTTTAGCTTTTTTTGTATGATTGTTTCTGACAGGTGTTTAGTTTCTCTGTATGATTGTTTCTGACAGGTGTTTTTGCTTCTCTGTATGATTGTTACTGACAGGTGTTTAGTTTTCTGCATGATTGTTTCTGACAGGTGTTTTGCTTCTCTGCATGATTATTTCTGACAGGTGTTTAGCTTCTTTGTCTGTATGATTGTTTGTGAAAGGTGTTTAGCTTCTTTGTATGATTGTTTGTGAAAGGTGTTTAGCTTCTTTGTATGATTGTTTGTGAAAGGTGTTTAGCTTCTTTGTATGATTGTTTCTGAAAGGTGTTTAGCTTCTTTGTTTAGATTGTTTTGAAGGTGTTTAGCTTCTTTGTTTTATGATTACTTCTGACAGGTGTTTAGCTTCTTTGTTTGTATGATTGTTTTTGAACAGTGTTTACCTTCTTTGTTTGTATGACTGTTTCTGACAGGTGTTTAGCTTCTTTGTATGACTGTTTCTGAAAGGTGTTTAAGCTTCTTTGTATTATTGTTTCTGAAGATAGTTAGCTTTGTTTGTATGATGTTCTGAAAGGTAGTTAGCTTGTTTGTATGACTGTTTCTGAAAGGTGTTTAGCTTCTTTGTATGATTGTTTCTGAAGACAGTTAGCTTTGTTGTATGATTGTTTCTGAAAGGTAGTTAGCTTGTTTGTATCATTGTTTCTGAAAGGTAGTTAGCTTGTTTGTATGACTGTTTCTGAAAGGTGTTTAGGTTCCCTGTATGATTGTTTCTGACAGGTGTTGACCCCCCCCCCCCCTGTTTTGCAGGGTGGTAAAGGTGTCCTCCCCCAACCTGAACACGGTGACCTTGCTGGGGTGCATGCTGATGTCCGGGGTGGTCATTGTCAGCGGGGGTACGGGCCTCAGTCTGGAGACCTCCTGCATGGTAAGGCACTGGGCTGCAGCCCTGCTGTAGCGCTAACTAATTCACTGTCCACAAAAACCAAATATTTCTGGTTCGATCCCAAGGATTTATCTTTTTATTTCATATTTTATTTTATACCACTTTATGTCACAGCAGATTTCTCTGCATGAAATTCGGGCTGATCTCCCCGGGGAGAGTGCGTCGCCACAAATTCAGCGCCTACCCATCATTTTTTTCCCCTCAGGGATAGTGTCTAAACACGACACCCGTGTGCATGCTGGGTTTTTTAAATATATAATTTTGTCATCCCCTCCTACCGGCACACAATGGCCTACTCTTACGAAGAGCGGAACAGGATCTAACGTGTGCGCAAGATGTTCTGCGTGCGTTCGCACAACGGGCCTCGGTTACAGTCTCATCCGAAGGATGAGAAGTGGAGGGATCAGACCATCAAACTGTGACCTCGACAGAGAAATGAAGCCATGCCTTCTGTTTTTGAAGGTTTTTTTTGTTTGTTTGGGGTTATTTTGGAGGTTTTTTGGTGTGTGCTATCTTATTCAGAGCGCTCGCTTTCCCCCAGTCAAGTTAAGTAGCGTCGAGTATGGTTACCAGTTGGAAGACTTGGCTTCAGTACAGCCCCCCCCCCCCCCCCCCCCCCCAGTTCACCCAGCTGTAAATGTGTACCTGCCCTCTTTAGGGTCAGGGAAGGTAAAGCAGCGAGGGAGAGGAGATGGGCGCCGCCCTCAAATGCTGGCCCCCAGAGAAGCTGAGGTCTCTGACATCTCGCTCCCCCACGACCACCTAGGTTATGGGACACCTTTACCTTTTTTTAAAAA
>CM060338.1:15267471-15274971 GCA_030674155.1 Stramonita haemastoma
GCTATGGTCTGTGGTCCTTGTTCTGTGTCAAAACATGAAATCAGCTTTGAGCTATGGTCTGTGGTCCTTGTTCTGTGTCAAAACATGAAATCAGCTTTGAGCTATGGTCTGTGGTCCTTGTTCTGTGTCAAAACATGAAATCAGCTTTGAGCTATGGTCTGTGGTCCTTGTTCTGTGTCAAAACATGAAATCAGCTTTGAGCTATGGTCTGTGGTCCTTGTTCTGTGTCAAAACATGAAATCAGCTTTGAGCTATGGTCTGTGGACCTTGTTCTGTGTCTGAGGAGTGATTTTTTTTTTCAGGTGGCAGTCTTTCACCACAAGGGCAAGCTATGGTCTGTGATCCTTGTTCTGTGTGCTTTAAGCTATGGTCTGTGGTCATTTTCCTGTGTCAAAACATGAAATCGGCTTTGAGCTATTGTCTGTGGTCCTTGTTCAGTGTCTGAGGAGTGAAATTTTTTTTTTTTCACGTGGCAGCTTTTCGCCACCAGGGCAAGCTATTGTCTGTGGTCCTTGCTCTGTGTCAAAACATGAAATCAGCTTTGAGCTATGGTCTGTGGTCCTTGTTCTGTGTCTGAGGAGTGAATGGTGTTTTTTTCAGGTGGCAGCCTTTCGCCACCAGGGCAAGCTATGGTCTGGGGTCCTTGTTCTGTGTCAAAACATGAAATCAGCTATGATCTATGGTCTGTGATCCTTGTTCTGTGTCAAAACATAAAATCAACTTTGAGCTATGGTCTGTGGTCCTTGTTCAGTGTCTGAGGAGTGAATGTTGCGGGTTTGTTTTTTCAGGTGGCAGCTTTTCGCCACCAGGGCAAGGTGATGGCAGAGGAGCAGATACCTGATCACCCCGTGGCCTGCTGCTCCAGAGACCTGGTACCCCCCTCCCTCCACCCGCCTCTGCAGCCAAGAGATGCCGTCATCTCCAGCAAGTGATGACTTCCTGCTTATGTGCCTTTGAGGAGGAAGGAAGGAGGAAGGAAGGTGGCGGAATGGAAGGAAGGAAGGAAGGAAGGAAGGAGGGAAGGATGGAGGGAGGGATGGAGGGAGGGATGGAGGGAGGGAGGGAAGGAAGGAAGGAAGGAAGGAAGGAAGGAAGGAAGGAAGGAAGGAAGGAAGGAAGGAAGGAAGGAAGGAAGGAAGGAAGGAAGGTGGCAAGGGATGGAAGATGTTTATCTGCCTGATTTATTTGTTTTTTATGTGTTTGTTTATTTATTTTTGATTTTTTTATTTGTTTGTTTATTTATTTTTTATTTATTTCATTGATTCGTTTTTTTGTTTGTTTATTTATTTTTATATTTTCTATTTATTCGTTTCTTATTTGTTTGTTTATTTTTTTATCTATTTTATTTATTTGTTTGTTTATTCATTTTTCATTTATTTTATTTGTTTGTTTATTTATTTTTAATTTATTTTATTGATTCTTTTATTTCGAGGATAATGAACAACAGTGAGGTTCTGGCTTTAAATCCAAAACTTCGCCCTTTCCTCTCAAACTGACGAAAAAAGTTGATCAGGATATCAAATTCCTTTGGATGAGACTATAAACCGAAGCCCTGTATGTGAAGGCACACAAAACATCTTGCACACATTTTTTAAAAACCCGTTCTGCCTTTCGGAAGGGTAGGCCATTTCTTGCCAGTAGGCACGAATAACAAAATTTCAAAAATCCATGCACACGGGTGTCGTGTTTAGACAGCATCTCCAGAGTCAGAATGTGACTACCTTTCTTTTTTAATTTTAATTCTTTTATTCTTTTATAACGAGGATAATGGAATAAGCACTCATGTTGGGTTTTTTTCATCCAGTCCCCGCGTGTATACAGTTTTGTAAATATTGTCATCTGTTCCCACCGGCACACCATGGCCTACTCTTACGAAAAGCGGAACAGTATTTAAATGGTGGAGGGGGAGGGCGGCCGCATACGACAAAACCTCACCATTTGTGAAACCTGAAGGTCTTGCCGAAGAACGATATATATATATATATATATATATATATATTATATATATATATATATATATATATATATATATATATATATATAAATATATATATATAAAATTATATGTTGTGTGTGTGTGTGTGTATATTTATGTATGTATATTTATTTATTTATTTATTTATTATGTTTGTGTGTATAAACCCTCCAGGAAAGTTGCCCAACCCCAACCGTTTCTGTTATATGTTACCTCCTCCCCCCCCTTCCCCCTCCTTCACATAGTAATGGTGTTAGGGCTTGAAGAGAAGAAGGTGTGAAGTATCAAAGTTGGAGCTCTGGTGAGGGCAGAAGTGGGACAGGACAGACAGGACAGCTGTGGATGGTGTATAGACAGACAGAGACTAGGTCTACAGTGTTTCCTGGTCAGCCTGTTTCTTCGGCCTGGGACTTTTCTTTTGTTGTGGCTTGTTTGGAGTGACGGGGGGGGGGGGGGCAGTGTGCGTTTGTATTTGTGTGTGTGTGTGTGTGTGTGTGTGTGTGTGTGTGTGTGTGTGTGTGTGGTGTGTGTGTGTGTGTGTGTGTGTGAATCTCCCCCTTTTGCTGTACCAAGAGTAAAGAAAGATTGTGAACTAAATCGGGGAATTGGGGATAAGTTCTTTTCATTATGAAATACTTGAATACTTGCTATGGGTAGATATACGACACGGTTTGTGTCCAAAGATTTGATAAGTAGTATGTAGTAGTAGTAGTAGTAGTGTAGTATAGAGTATGTAGAGTAGTAGTAGTAGTAGATAGTAGTAGAGTATTAGTAGTAGTAGTAGTAGGCACCCATCAGTCTCGGAAGACTATGGAGTTGCGCTCTAGTCTTTAGAGCGCAAAGCCTGGGCAAGTATGTATGGAGGGCAAGCTGTTACCCATGCAGCAGACAACCCCTCTCCACGGCACTGGAATGATCCATTGGAAAGGCAATGACCGATACAAATGGTTCCAGTACCGTCGCAGGAGCCACCAGAACGTTGCCATAATTATACCTACAGCCCCGAGCCGCTCTGGGACTCCAACTCCCCGATTTTCCTCAGGGATGGTGTCTAAACACGACACCTGTGTGCATGCTGGTTTGTTATAACATTGTCATCCGCTCCTACCGGCACACGATGGCCTACTCTTCCGAAAGGTGGAACGGGGTTTTAACGTGTGCGCAAGATGTTCTGCGTGCATTCACACACGGGGCCTCGGTTTCGAGTCTCATCCGAATGGCTTTGACATTCAGTTCGATTTTTTCGTCAAACTGGGAAGAAAGGGCGAGGCTGGGTACGAACCCAGAAACTCACGGTTTACATATTGGCAGGCGAACGTCTTAACCATCCTGCCAATGATAATGATAATCGGGGTGATCGGGTATTATCATTATCCTGATAATGATAATAATATGGAAATTGCAGAGCGCTGAATCTTGTAAAGCAAACAAATCAAAGTCCTTGCATTCGTGACATTCACGCAGCGTGCAACGGTTCACAAAAGACAGACCCCAACATCAGTTTCTGGTTGTTGTTTTTTTGTTGTTGTTGACTGATCGTGTGAATTGAAGAGAAAAGCATCAGTAGTCACTAGATGTTAGACTGTGTACACTTGGGTGTACAATGTGCTCATGTACTGCAGGGAATCCTTCTATGTTCTGGTTTTGTTATCTGTCACTTGATGCTCAGTCATATGTCCCGTATGCCCCATAATGTGGTGATAGGAATAATAATTATATTGTATAAAATGTGTGTGTGTTGTGTGTTTGTGTGTGTGTGCGTGTGTGTGTTGTGTGTGTGTGTGTGTGTGTGTGTGTGTGTGTGTGTGTTGTGTGTGTGTGTGTGTGTGTGTGTACATGTATGCATGTGTATGTCAATCATTTATCAATCAAAAGGAATATCCAAAAAAGAGCTAAGGATGTCTCTTTTTTACAGTGGGTGTGTGTGTGTGTGTGCATGCGTGCGTGCTTGTACGTGCATGCTTGTACGTGCGTGCGTGCGTGTGTGTTTAAAGAGAAACAACACAAACACAGAGTATCAAACGCTACTTTATTAGTTCCAAATCGGATATTTAAAAAAAAACAACGGTACAACTTTTTAAAAGATAGAGACAGATATTTTACATACACTGAACAAAGAAATCTTCAATAATTATTTAAAAAATAGATATGTTAAAACCAATGGACGAGTGCTCTGCAAGGTAAAAAAAACAAAAAAGTTAGTCGTGACAAAAATCAAGTGGAAACCAATCGTCACACCAAGGATTCTTCGTCTTTTATGTCTTCGTTGTCATGTTACTCTGGAGAGGGGAGGAGGGGGGGGGGCTCTGCTACCAAGGTCAGTTTGTCCGGGACAGACTGCTGGAGAAGTTCAGTGCTGTTTCCCAAAGACTTCTCGGGAAGTTCTGGCAGAAGTTTGCTAGTTGTGTATCTCTCTCTCTGAGCTGACTGCTTCTCTCTGTCTTTTCCTGTGGTTGTATAACAACTCTCGGTCTTTTCCCGTGATTATATAACAGCCCTCAGTCTTTTCCTGTGATTTGTAACAACTCTCTGTCTTTCCTGTGATACGACTCTCTGTCTTTCATGTGATATAACTCTCTGTCTTTCCTGTGATATAACTCTCTGTCTTTCCTGTGATATGTAAACAACTCTCTGTCTTTCCTGTGATATAACTCTCTGTCTTTCCTGTGATATAACATCTCTCTGTCTTTCATGTGATATAACTCTCTGTCTTTCCTGTGATATAACTCTCTGTCTTTCCTGTGATATGTAACAACTCTCTGTCTTTTCCTGTGATATGTAACAACTCTGTCTTTCCTGTGATATAACTGTCTTTCCTGTGATGTCACTTTCTGTCTTTCCTGTGATATAACTCTCTGTCTTTCATGTGATATGTAACAATCTGTCTTCTGTGATATAACTCTCTGTTATCCTGTGATAATAGTAAACAATCTCGTTCTTCCTGTGATATAACTCTTGTCTTTCCTGTGATATGAGATCTCTGTCTGTACCTGTTTCAGTCTTTCCGGTCAGATTAAGTTCTGCTGTTTTCCTGGAATAGAATTCTCTATCTTTCTCTGGTAACTCTGTCTTTCCGGGTTATAACATCTCTCTATTCCTGTTATAACTCTGTCTTTCCTGTTATAACATCTCTCTTCTTTCCTGTGATATAACCCTGTCTTTCCTGTGATTATAACATCTCTCTGTCTTTCCTGATATAACACTCTCTGTCTTTCCTGTGATATAACATCTCCTGTCTTTCCTGGATTAATTCTCTATCTTCCGTATATACTCTCTGTCTTTCCTGTGATATAACATCTGTCTTTCCTGTGATATAACAACTCTCTACTTTCCTGTGATATAACTCTGTCTTTCCTGTGATATACATCTCTCTATCTTTCCTGTGTATAACTCTGTCTTTCCTGTGATATAACACTCTCTACTTTCCTGTGATATAACTCTGTCTTTCTGTGATATAATCTCTCTTCTTTCCTGTGATATAACACTCTCTGTCTTTCCTGTGATATAAATCTTTTGTCTTTCCTGCGATATAACATCTCTTTTTTCGCTCTTCCTCTTGTGTATATAACTCTCTGTCTTTCCTGTATATAAACTCTCTGTCTTTCCTGCGATATAACATCTCTCTATCTTTCCTGTGATATAACTTCTGTCTTTCCTGCGATATAACAACTTTCTGACTCCTTTTTTTCTCTGCCTTATCTGCTTTAGGAAGAACAAAGGTAATAATAACAGAGACCATGAGAAGAGGGAAGAACAATTCCAACATGATGCTGATATTCAACATGTCGGCGTGACGAGAGGTTTCCAGTTTTCACAAGAAAGATTCATTGGGATGCACGGGTTCAAAAAAGGCTTCAGCATATCTCCCTGCCACCCCCCTCCCTCTCCCTTCTCCCTCTATGCCTTTAAACTCTACATCGCAGGTATTTAATCAACTAACACAATCCCGTGCGCTAGAGAGAAGCTTCAAGTGCATTCTAAAGTGTTTGTGCGTTGAAGTAACTCGTCCAACACTACCATGAACAGCAGGATCTTTAACGTGCGTACTTCATCCTCTACGTGAGTGCAGATACACAGAGAAATAAGGCACTGGCAAGTCTGCGCATAAGCTGACCTAGGAAATCGTGAAAATTCTACATCAGGTGCAGCCGAGATACGAACCAGCGATCTACGAATTTAGAACCTTCAGGAAAAACACTACGTGGCTTTTTCCACTCGGCTGAGAG
Source organism: Stramonita haemastoma (assembly GCA_030674155.1). NCBI lineage: Eukaryota > Metazoa > Mollusca > Gastropoda > Neogastropoda > Muricidae > Stramonita > Stramonita haemastoma. The sequence goes on from CM060338.1 coordinate 15,273,673, forward strand.
GCACGAGGAAAAGGGGGGGGGGGGGTCACCATTACACTGTTGTTGTTCGTTGTTATTGTTGTTGTTGTTGTTCACTACATACAGAAATAACATTCAAAGTATTAACAGTGAGCAGGAGCAATATTCAAACAAAACGTCTTTCATAACAAAATGGAGATTCTCTCCCCTCACATAACATCATCTCCGTTTCAAGTTAAGTTACGACGTGTGTGTGGTGTACTTAAGCGGATTTCTTGTCCATAACGGGACTAACGCCTTCAACTGTACAAACCCGGTCCAAACATAAATTGGAAATTATTTTACAATGCTTCGCATGTCGTTTTCCCCCAACGCTCCTGAAAACACGACCCACAATGATACAAGATAAAGATATGACCAAAATATAAAAACGTATATATCATTGAAAGTGAACAGACGTTAATTAAATTGAAGACAACAACAAAAAACAACAACAAAACTATAGGCTAATCTCAGCTGAGACTGCGAACGTTAAAACCAATATTACCTAACTTTCCCTGGAAAATTGGTTGTTTTTGTCCCCCAATTCGCACGTTTTTAAAGACAGTTGGACTTGTTAGATTTGGAATCGTCTGTCCTGCCATTTGCAGTTTTTAACTATGAAAGCCTAGTGCCCACTTGTGAAGGAAAGGGGGGAGGTAAGTGTCCATGGGACATTTCCAGACATGGGGAGGATGTCTTATCTCCCTTGACACAACACGGGTGCAATTTCCTTTCTCCCACTTCATCCTGCTTGAAGACAATCATGAACATGCGGACATATACAATAACACAATAATAAAAAGAAGAAAAGAAAAAAACCGGATTGTTAAGTGATATGTTTTCTGGAATAATACAGCTCTGTCACAACCATAACAACAATAAATCAAAGATTTCATAGAACGGCTCGAATACCGAGTGTGAGTGAGTAACAATGTTATGTTATTTTGTTTTACAATGTGTGTGTGAGGGGATGGGGTGGATGACCGCTTATATGATTGTGTGTGTTAGTGTGTGTAGTGTGTGTGAGTGTGTGTGTGTGTGTGTGTGGTGTGTGTGTGTGTGTGTGTGTGTGTGTGTGTTGTGTGTGTGTGTGTGTGTGTGTGTGTGTGTGTGTGACTGACTTCTGCTGGTGTCGTTAATGACGATGCTAGGACTGGAAGCAAACTTTGAGGAGTTTTGTTTTTTTCTTTCTTTTTTTTTCGTTTCTCGGCTAGAGCGCCGAGGTTTACCAATGGTAAAAATTTGTGCGTATGTGACTGTGCCTCCCCCCCCCCCCTCCCCCACTCCCCACTTTCGACC
>CM060338.1:15279971-15282471 GCA_030674155.1 Stramonita haemastoma
ACATGAGATAACATCAACGGTAACAAACAAGAGACAAGAAATAAGGACAGAAAGACAATAATAAAATAGCAAAAAGGACGCACACATAGAGAAAACTGAAATCAGAAATAAACATCCAAATTGTGAGTATGATTTTAAAAGAGAGAGAGAGAGAGAGAGAGAGAGAGGAGAGAGAGGAGGAGAGAGAGAAGAGAGAGAGAGAGAGAGGAGAGAGAGGAAGAGAGAGAGAGAGAGAGAGAGAGAGAGAGAGAGAGAGAGAGAGAGAGAGAGGAGAGAGAAGAGAGAGAGAGAGAGAGAAGAGAGAGAGAGAGAGAGAGAGAGAGAGACGCTACGAAATAAGCAGCAAACAAGAAGACACATCGAGTTAGGAAATTGAAAAACATCATCCAGGCACCATCTATCAAAATGTAAGTCATATAAATCATAATATGCGGAACACAAAAGAAAGCTGGGGGGAGAGAGAGAGAGAGAGAGAGAGAGAGAGAGAGAGAGAGAGAGGAGAGAGAGAGAGAGAGAGAGAGAGAGAGAGAGAGAGAGAGAGAGAAGACAGAGACAGAGACAGAGCGACAGACAGACAGAGACAGACAGACAGGACAGACAGACAGACAACAGAGACAGACAGACAGACAAACAAGACACAGACAGAGAGCAGACAGAGAGAGAGAGAGAGTACACACAGAGAGAGACACACACCACACACACACACACACACACACACACACACACACCACACACACACACACACAACACACACACACACACTAAACACACACCCCACACACACCACTACACACCCACACACACCCACACCTACACACCACACACCCACCACCCACACCCACACCCACACACCCACACACACACCCACACCCCACACACACCCCACCCCCCACCCCCCACCACCACCCCACCCCCACCCACCCACACACACACACATACACACATATACGCAATCATCCTCATCACAGTCACACACACACACACACACACACACACACACACACACACACACACACACACACACAACACACACAACACACACACACACACACACATAAACACACACAACACTTTTTAAGAAACATCTAATGGACAAACTATAAGTCCGCGTTTGTGTGAGATACCATCTCACATTTGGCTGCTTGTTGTTATTCATGCCCATGTTATATTGTATTTTTATCATTTGTATGTATGATGTGAGCTTATGTTGTACTGTCTTGGGTTTGTTTTTTGTTTTGTTTTTTATCTTGAAAGATTTGTTGGAAAGTAATCCTCATTTATTTTAGTTTTTCAACAAAGGTTGATATTTGTCTTTGAATGTTTTAGAAGTCAATTTACATGATTTTTTTTTGGTGAGGGCAGGATGAAAAAAAAGTTGTGTAAACTTAATCTTTTACCCTCAATAAAGATCATTTTAACTTGACTTGACTTGACTTGACTTCACACACACACACACGCACGCACGCACGCACGCACGCACGCACGCACGCACACACACACACACACACACACACACACACACACACACAGGGGACGGGTAGCCTAGTGGTCAGAACATTGCGCTGGCAATTTGACGATCCGGGTTCGAGTCCGGTCGAGGAGATTTTTCTCCTGGAGTTAACATCAGTGCTGATCCCACTCTCCCCTAAAGTCCTTCGGATGAGACTTTAAACCGAGGCTCCGTGTGCAAACGCACGTAGAACATATTGCGCACACGTTAAATCCTGTTCCGCTTTTCGTAAGAGTAGGCCATCGTGTGCCGGTGGGAACAGATGACAAAATTTACAAAACTGCATACACACGGGGACCGGATGAAAAAAAAAAAAGCACATGATTGCTTATTCTGTTATCCTCGATACAAAAGAATAAATAAATAAAAATAAACACACACACACACACACTACACACACACTACACACACACACCACCACCACCACCACCACCCCCACCACCACCCACCACCACCAACCCCCCCACCCCCACCCACCCCCACCCCCACACAAACACACAGAGACTGACTGACCCCTTTACAGAAGGTGTGTTCTTTATGGGCCACACAGAGCTTGGTGCTGAGCACTTCACTAGGGTAGAAGGTGAGGAAAGCGAAGCACATCTCGTCACTGGTGGCGTCCCCGTATCGTGTGATTGTGCCTTTGTTCTTGGAGGAAAAATCGCAGGTGGTTCGAATCTCGTCCCCGGGCTGTAGGGTCACTGCAGGGTTATGCCTGTATGCAGTAGTAGTAGTAGTAAGTAGCACAGCATGCAATGCAACAGCGTGCGTGCAAGGCAAACAAACAAGATGCCGTCATTATCATTGTTGTTGTCGTTGTCGTTGTTGTCGTTGTCGTCGTCGTCGTTGTTGTTGTCGTTTTCGTTGTTATGATCATCAAGTCATTATTATCATTGTCGTTAGTCATCATCATTCATCATCTTTAGTATTAGTCAGCATCATCATCATTATCATTGTCGTCGTCGTCGTCGTCGTAGTCGTGGTCATCAT
>CM060338.1:15284971-15289971 GCA_030674155.1 Stramonita haemastoma
CACACAACACACACACACACACACGCACACACACACACACACACATACACGCACACACATACACATACACACACGCACACATACACACACATACATATAACAAACGAAACACACACACACGCACACACACACATACATACATACATACATACATACATACATACATACATACATACATACATACATACATACATACATACATACATTACATTACATTACATACATTACATACATACATACATACATACATACATACATACATACATACATACATACATACATACATACATACATGCATACATACACGCGCACCACACACACACACACACACACACACACCTCTTCTTTATCATTATTTTATCCAAACACCTTCACTTTCTGCTTCTTCCCTGCAACCAACCAACCAACCAACCAACCAACCAGCCAACCAACCAGCCAGCCAACCAACCAGCCAATAAAGTAACCTGTTTCTACAGACATTTTTTACAACCTGAATGGTTTGAATCCACACAGGGAGATCTTCATAAATGTATCCAGCAATTTTTTATTCTTAAAAAAAAAAAAAAGCAACATGATTTGGGGCACCGTTGGACCCGTGTCTACCCTTAAGGTCTGTTCACTCTAAGTGATATTTGACATACTGACCCAGATAGTGCATAATGTGGTTGACATACTGACATACTGACCCAGATAGTGCATAAAATGGTTGGCTGATTGACATGCTGACCCAGATAGTGCATAATGTGGTTGACATACTGACATACTGACCCAGATAGTGCATGTGGTTGACATGTTGTCTTCAGTCTAACGTCTTTTCACTCTAGTATAAGTGATATTTGACATACTGATCCAAATAGTGCATGACCTACTGACATACTGACCCAGATAGTGCGTGTGGTTGACATGTTGTCTTCAATCTAACGTCTTTTTCACTCTAATATAAGTGATATTTGACATACTGATCCAGATAGTGCATAATGTGGTTGACATCTTGTCTTCAATTTAACGTATTATCAGTGATATTTGACATACTGAACTAGATAGTGCATGACCTACTGACATACTGATCCAGATAGTGCATAATGTGGTTGACATATTGTCTTCAATTTAACGTCTTATCAGTGATATTTGACATACTGAACTAAATAGTGCACATGACCCACTGACATACTAACCCAGATAGCGCACAACATGACCTATTGACATACTGACCCAGATAGTGCATGTGGTTGACGGCCTGGATGACGTAGAAAGGACCCGAGGCGATGGCTGCGGTGCAGCCAGAGGGGCAGGTGCCCACAGCCTGAACCAGGGGCTGCAGGGGAGGGATTTCCAGGTAAGTCTGACCGATAATCAGCGTGGCCGCAGAGTTGGGCCGCAGGTTGGGCGTGTAGAAAAACCGCATGCCGCTGGAGTCTCTGTAGTCTGCTTTCAGCTCTGGGTTGTTCCAGTGAAACTGTGTACAGGTGTGGGGTTTGGGGAGGGGGAGTATGAGGTGTGAGCTTCCATTTATTTGTTTATTTATTTATTTATTTATTTGTCTATCCATCTACCTGTCTGTCTGTTTGCTGACTGACATACTGACCCAGATAGTGCCTAGTGGTCAAAGGGGTGATGGATAGCCTATTGGGGCGGATAGCGGATAGCCTAGTGGTCAGAACATTGCGCTGGCAATTTGAAGACCCGGGTTCGAGTCGGTCGAGAAATTTTCTTCCTGGAGTTAACATCAGTGCTGACTCCACTCTCCCCAAAAGTCGTTCGGATGAGACTTTAAACCGAGGCCCCGTGTGCGAACGCACGCAGAACATCTTGCGCACACGTTAAATCCTGTTCCGCTTTTCGTAAGAGTAGGCCATTGTGTGCCGGTGGGAACAGATGACAATATTTACAAAACTGCATACACACGGGGACCGGATGAAAAAAGCACATGATTGCTTATTCTGTTATCCTCGATATAAAAGAATAAATAAAATAAATAAAAAACATTGCGCTGGCAATTTGACGACCCGGGTTCAAGTCCGGTCGAAGAGATTTTTCTCCTGGAGTTAACATCAGTGCTGAATCCACTCTCCCCAAAAGTCGTTCGGATTAGACTGTAAACCGAGGCCCCGTGTGCGAACGCACGCAGAACACCTTGCACACACGTTAAATCCTGTTCCGCTTTTCGTAAGAGTAGGCCATCGTGTGCCGGTGGGAACAGATGATATTTATAATACTGCATACACACACGGGGACTGGATGTAAAAAAGCACAAGAGTGCTTATTCCATTATCCTCGATATAAAAGAATCAATCAATCAAAATCAATCTGTCTGTCTATCCGTCTGTCCGTCTGGCTGGCTGTCTGTCTATCTATCTGTCTGTCTGTCTGTCTGTCTGTCTGTCTGTCTGTCTGTCTGTCTGTCTGTCTGTCTGTCTATCTATCTATCTATCTGTCTGTCTGTCTGTCCGTCTATTTATCTATCCATCTACCTATCTACCTATCTATCTCTCTGCCTGTGTCTGTCTGTCTGTCAGTCTGTCTGTCTGTCTATCTATTTATCTATTCATCTATTTTATCCATCTATATAAGTCTTTTATTTCGAGAAGAATGGAATAAGCACCAGAGTGCTTTTTTATTTACATCCAGTCCCCGTGTGTGTATTCAGTTTTGTCAATTTTGTCATTCGTGTACTGTACTGTAGTGTACTGTACTGTACTGTACTGTAGTGTACTGTACTGTGCTGTCTTGTACTGTACTGTACTGTACTGTGCTGTACTGTACTGTACTGTACTGTACTGTACTGTGCTGTACTGTACTGTCTTGTGCTGTCTTGTGCTGTATTGTACTGTACTGTACTGCGCTGTACTGTACTATGCTGTCTTGTACTGTACTGTACTTACTGTATTGTACTGTACTGTACTGTACTGTACTGTACTGGACTGGACTGGACTGCACTGTACTGTACTGTACTGCACTGCACTGTACTGCGCTGCGCTGCACTGTACTGTACTGCACTGCACTGCACTGCACTGCACTGTACTGTACTGTACTGTACTGCACTGCACTGTACTGTACTGTACTGTGCTATATTGTACTGTAATGTATTGTACTGTACTGTACTGCACTGCACTGCACTGTACTGCACTGTACTGCACTGTACTGTACTGTACTGTACTGTACTGTACTGCACTGTACTGTACTGTACTGCACTGTACTTACTGTACTGTACTGTACTGTACTGTACTGCACTGCACTGTACTGTAGTGCACTGCACTGTACTGTACTGTACTGTACTGTACTGTACTGTACTTACTGTACTGTACTGTACTGTACTGCACTGCACTGTACTGCGCTGCGCTGCGCTGCGCTGCACTGTACTGTACTGCACTGCACTGCACTGTACTGTACTATATTGTACTGTACTGTACTGTACTGTACTGTAGGTTATTGTTCTGCAGTGGTAACAGGGATCTGCGTAAAATGGGTGTTACACATTTGCCATTAGGTTATTATTGTTATTGTCATCATTATCGTCATCATTATTGTCATCATCATTATCATCACCATCATTATCACTACCATCAGCATTATTATGATGATTATGAAGATCATGAGGAGGAGGAGGAGCAGGAGGAGCAGGAGGAGGAAGATCACGATTGCTGTTATCATTACTATATTATTGTTGTTATCATTATTATTGTTGTTGTTGTTGTTATTATTATCATCATCATCATCATCATCATCATCATCATCATTATTATTATTATTATTATTATTATTATTATTATTATTATTATTATTATTATTATTATTATACTATGATTATTATCATTATTGCTGTTGTTGCTGTTGATTTTTTTTCAATATAGACTTGTTACCTCCATTTTGATTCGGGTGAAGTGTCCCTTGCCAAAGGCAAAGCCAGCCTTGGGGTTGATGCAGGTACCGGAACTGCCCACTTGCCACAGACCAATCAGAATGTTGCATCCAGAGGTCGCCTCCATGCCGCATTTCACAGGCTCCGTCACATTGGGTAGTTTTTCTGTCAATCAAACCCCCCATCCAATGAAAACGTTGCAAACTATCCAATGAACGTGCTCAAGAAGGTAGTAGTGTTTAGGGGTGGGTGGGTGGGAAGCATGTCTGCATCTGCTCCGCCCCCCCCCCCCCCCCCTCCTCCTCCCTTGCTTCAAAACAGATTTATAATTAGTTTTAATTTTGACGCCAAAAAAATGAGGCCTCTTCTGAGAACTGGCCTATTTTAAATTTAATGAAGTCTTCCCATACTGGGTGGTTCACTGTAGAGTCAAATTTCTAACTTTCATAACACGGTAAATCCTGTTCCGCTTTTCGTAAGAGTAGGCCATCGTGTGCCGGTGGGAACAGATGGCATTTACAAAGCTGCATACACACGGGGACTGGATGTAAACAAGCACAAGAGTGCTTATTCCATTATCCTCGATATAAAAGAATAAAATAAATAATATAAAATAAACAAATAAAAATAAAGACTGGCAGTGTCTCTGGTTGGTTTGTTTAGCAGGGACTGGATGTGGGGAAGAAAAAAAAAAAAAAAAGGCACACGAGTGCGTATTCATTATCCACGAAATTTTAAAAAATGATTTGATTTGATTTGATTTGATTTGAATGCAAGCGCCTTGATTTGTTTTGTTTTTTACAAGATATAGCGCTAGCGCTGTATACATTCTATGTATTATTATTGTTGTTGTTGTTGTTGTTGTTGTTATTATTATTATTATTATTAATATTATTATTATTATTATTATTATTATTATTATTATTATTATTATTATTATTATTATCATCATCATATTCATCATCATCATCATCATCATTATTATTATTATTATTATTATTATTATTATTAGTTTTTAGATGTATCACACACATCTTATGAGTAAGCCATCTATTTTCGGTCAGTGTAAGTACGACGTATGTCTAGCCCCCCCCCCCCCCCCCCCCCCCCCCCCCTCTCTCCAACTTCTCTGTCTCCTCTT
>CM060338.1:15294971-15297471 GCA_030674155.1 Stramonita haemastoma
GTTGTTCCTGTTATGGTTGTTGTTATTGTTGTTGTGATTGTTTTTCTTGTTGTTGTAGCTGTTGTTGTGGCTGTTGTTACTGTTGTGGGTTGTTGTGCTGTTGTTATTGTTTATGGTAGTGTTATTGTTGCTGTGTTGTTATTGTGCTGGCTGTTGTTATTGTTGCTGGCTGTTGTTATTGTTATGGCTAATGTTACTGTTTGGCTGTTGTTGTTATTGTTGTGGTTGTGATTGTTGTTGCCTTCGCTGTATTGTTGCTCTGTAGTTCTTGCTGCTGGCTGTTGTTATTATTATTATGGCTGTTGCTATTATTGTTATGACTGCTGTTGTTATTGATATAATTGCTGCTGACTCTGTAGCAAGCAACTGACCCGGATGGGTGATGGCGGTGGTACGGTTAGGCAAGTCTCCCACCTTCCAGACACAGTCAGGGTCCCCCAGCTCCTCCCCGTTACTCACTCCGTCTCCGTCACTGTCCTTCTGACAGATCTGCTGGTTCCACTGCAACACGCGCGCGCGCACACACACACACACACACACACACACACACACACACACACACACACACACACACACACACACAACACAAACACACACACACACACACACACACACACACACACAATGGAGACGGGATAACATAATGGTCAGAACATTGCGCTCGCAATTGAGCGACCCGAGTTCGACTCCCGGTCGAGGGGATTTTTTCACCCCTGGAGTTAACATCAGTGCTGACTCCACTCTCCCCTAAAGTCTTTCGGGTGAGACTTTAAACCGAGGCCCCCGTGTGCAACGCACGCAGAATTCTTGGCACACTTAAATCCTGTTCCGCTTTTCGTAAGAGTAGGACAGTGTGTGCCGGTGGGGAACAGATGACAAAATTTACAAAACTGCATAATTCTCGGACTGTGCTGAGACTGTTTTCTGTCTGTCGTTTTCGTTAGATACATTCTTTCTGTCTGTACAAATTAAAATCATAAGATGAAGATGCTGAGGTCTATCATTTCTGTCTAAAGTCTTTCTGTCTGTCTTACTACACAATATTCGTCCCAGGCTCCGTCTTGACATAACTGGTATTTGTCTTTCTGCGTTTTGTTTCTGTGTCTGTTGTTGTGTGTGTGTGTGTGTGTGTGTGTGTGGTAGTAGGTAGTGGTGTTCTTTCGTGTGTCCAGTTCTCGTTGTGTGCCTGTGTGTGTGTCTGTCTGTGTGTGTGTGTTTTTCTTTGTGTGTCGTCTCTGTCTGTGTGTCTTTCTTTCTGTCTCTCTGTGTTGTCTGTCTGTCTATCTTTCTGTGTGTCTATCTTTCTGTCTGTCTGTCATGATATGATTAAAACAAAAAAAATTGCTGTTTTGCGGGTAAAAAAGTGCTTGTTAAAAAAATATATATATGATTTTTAAAAAATAATAACTTGCTGGTTTTGTTGTTGAAAAGTGCTGGTAAAAAAAAAAAACAAATAAGATATAAAAATAAAAACTTGCAGTGCCGGACCCAAAGACTCCTCCAGAAGCTCGGTGGGAAATGGCGGGAATGGGACAAAGAGGACAGTGAAAAGTAGGACAGGTGAAAAGTAGGATGGTGAAAAGTAGGATGGTGAAAAGTAGGATGGTGAAAAAAGGATACTAAAAGTAGGATGATGAAAAGCAGGATGCTAAAAATGTAGGATGGTGAAAAGTAGGATGCTAAAATGTAGGATGGTGAAAAGTAGGATGGTGAAATGTAGGGTGGTGAAAAGTAGGATGGCGAAAAGTAGGATGTGAAAAAAAAAAGTATGATGGTGAAAAGTAGGGTGGTAGAAGTAGGGTGTGAAAAGTAGGATGGTGAAAAGTAGATGGTGAAAAAGGATGGTGAAAAGTAGGATGGTGAAAAACAGGATGCTAAAAAGTAGGATGGTGAAAAGTAGGATGGTGAAAAGTAGGGTGGTGAAAAGTAGGGTGGTGAAAACAGGATGGTGGAAACAGGATGGTGAAAAGTAGGGTGATAAAAAGTAGGGTGGTGAAAAGTAGGGTGGTGAAAAGTAGGATGGTGAAAAACAGGATGGTGAAAACAGGATGGTGAAAAACAGGATGTGAAAAGTAGGGTAATAAAAAGTAGGATGGTGAAAAGTAGGGTGGTGAAAAGTAGGATGGTGAAAAACAGGATGGTGAAAAACGGGATGGTGAAAAGTAGGATGATAAAAAGTAGGATGGTGAAAAGTAGGATGGTGAAAAGTAGGGTGGTGAAAAACAGGATGGTGAAAAGTAGGATGGTGAAAAAACAGGATGGTGAAGAAAAAAAACAGGACGGAAAAAACAAAAACGTGCCGGTGAAAAACAGATTATGATGAAAAAACTTGCTGATTTGGCTGGTTAAAAAAAAAAAGGTGCTGGTAAAAAAAAAAGCAAATATGATTTTTTTTTGTTTGCTGGTTTCGCTGGTTTAAAAAAAAATGTGGCAGGTAAGAAACAAACATGACTTTTAAAAAACTTGATTTTGCTGGTAAAAAAAAAGTGCTGGTGAAAAA
>CM060338.1:15302471-15307471 GCA_030674155.1 Stramonita haemastoma
ATATATATATATATATATATAATATATATATATATATATATATATTATAGAGAGAGAGAGTAAAGTATCCATTATATATTTTTGTATATAATTGTGTGTGTCTGTGTGTATGTGTGTGTGTGTGTGTGTGTGTGTGTGTGTGTGTGTCTGTGTCTGTGTGTAAACACACAGAAAAAGACAGAGACAGAGAAAAAGAGACCGAAAACCAGCCCAAAACACATATATACATACATACCCAACTCGAGCCATGATATCGATGACTGTTGAACCAGCTCCAAGAAAATAAGATTTAACAAAAAAAAAAAATTTCACACTGTCAAGCAAAGAGTCACAAACTTCGTCAACTCCTGCTGTATTAGTGACAACACCGAAAAAAGACAAGAGATGTCAACTGTCCGGGCTATTTGTAGTTTGTGTTGAGCCGCTCCTCTTCTTTAAAAAACAGGATCTATTTATGCATGTTGTTTATCATGTGATGCTCTTAGGGTGCGTCTGCACTGCTAAATCTTCAACCGTACATGTATATGAAATAGCCTGGGGAGTAGTACACAGTGGGCCCTTGCCTAATTCCTGGACTCACCTTTCCTTCATGTCGAAATCCAGTGGGTGACACGGGTGCTATGTGTGCTGTGCCCCAGTAGTCTAGGCCTAGCCTACCTGGCCAGCCAGTTTCTTGCCACAGGTGTTTGAAATGAATTTAAATTCTCTCTGTCTCTCTCTGTCTCTCTCTGTCTCTGTCTGTCTGTCTGTCTGTGTCTCTGTCTCTCTCTGTCTGTGTCTGTGTCTGTCTTTCTCTGTCTGTCTGTCTGTCTGTCTATCTGTGTGTCTGTCTGTCTGTCTCTCTCTGTCTCTGTCTCTCTGTCTCTCTGTCTCTGTCTCTGTCTCTGTCTCTGTGTGTGTGTGTGTGTGTGTGTGTGTGTGTGAACAGATGACAAGATTTACAAAACTGCATACACACGGGGTTTGGATGGGGAAAAAAAGCACACGAGTGCTTATACCATTATCCTCGATATAAAATAATAAAATAAAAATAAAATAAATCTCTCTCTCATTATTCTTGTTTTTGTTTAGTTTATGGAGGGTATTTTTTTATCTGATAAGGGCGGGGACTTGTATGAAAAAGCACACGAGTGCTTATTCATTATCCTCGAATAAAAGAATTTACCTTGCCTTGCCTTGCCTTGCCTTGTCTCTCTCTCTCTCTCTCTCTCTCTCTCTCTCTCTCTCTCTCTCTCTCTCTCTCTCCTCTCTCTCTCTCCTCTCTCTCTCTCTCTCTCTCTCTCTCTCTCTCTTTAAATGTTTTACCACATTATAGTTGTTATAATGATATAATTTGCAGATAAAGTGCTAATGATCAAGAAAAACTTTGTCCTTTTTTGTAAAACACATTTAGAAAGTGAAGCCCGCTTTTTTGTGTGAATCCTCAACGTACTCCGATTGAGGGGGTGAGTTTTTTAACTGCGTGTATTAGCGTACCGATATCAGAGCTACTCCAAACATCAAATGGTTAAGTTAAAGTCTGTCCCGAGCCCTAAGGCTCATCAGGCTGGTGCTTATCCCGGTTTCTGTGGCGTTAAACGACTGAGAGTCATAGACTCCCCCCTGGATAGGATGCCAGTCTATCACAGGGTTAACCCCCAACACAAGGTTGGTACCCCCCTTTTACACCTGGGGTGGGTGAGAAAATAGCCGTAAAGTGCCTTTTCCAAGGGCACAACGCCATAGCCGAAAGCTGGGATCGAACCGGCAACCTTTATTTATTTATTTTTTTTTATTATTTATTCTTTTATATCGAGGATAACAGAATAAGCAATCATGTGCTTTTTTTCATCCGGTCCCCGTGTGTATGCAGTTTTTGTAAATATTGTCATCTGTTCCCACCGGCACACGATGGCCTACTCTTACGAAAAGCGGAACAGGATTTAACGTGTGCGCAAGATGTTCTGCGTGCGTTCACACACGGGGCCTCGGTTTAAAGTCTCATCCGAAGGACTTTTGGGGAGAGTGGAGTCAGCACTGATGTTAACTCCAGGAAGAAAATTTCCTCGACCGGACTCGAACCCGGGTCTTCAAATTGCCAGCGCAATGTTCTGACCACTAGGCTATCCGCCCCCCCCCCCCCCCCCCCCCAACGCCCAACGCCCTAACCACTAGACTACAGCAGCGACCATAAACATCAAATGGAGAACACAGTTATTATCTATCCAGACACATATTCCATTCCATTAATAGAAGGAAGAATTGTTGTGTCATGATGTGACTTGATTGATGTCTGTAAGAAATGTGTTTTAACAAATATTGTTTTATTAACCTGAATTGAAATACTACATTTTGACTTACACGGATTTTGATGTACATTTAACAATTTTCATATAGTCTAATATAATTATTTATCAAGCTCAGAGTCCAAGATATGATCATTGTCGCCATGATTTACACGAACTGCCGGTTAATTTTTTTTCTTTCATGTTTCATAATATTTTATATACCAAGTACAATGATTCTCCTTCACCCAAACTCCGTGTATTGTGGCCTAAGGCCATTGTACATATTAAACACGTTTAAAGTTCTCTCTCTCTCTCTCTCTCTCTCTCTCTCTCTCTCTCTCTCTCTCTCTCTCTGTGTGTGTGTGTGTGTGTGTGTGTGTGTGTGTGTGTGTGGTGTTGTTGTCTTCAATTTAACGTCTGTTCACTCTAAGTGATATTAGACGAGAAAAGTGGAAGGTGTCATGGAAGTTATTGAAGTGAGTGGAAGGGGTGAAAAGAGAAAACGTCATAAGATAGCATTGATGGTGGTATTTTTGTAGCTTAAAAAAAAGTGATAACAAAAATACTCTTAAAAACAGGAGCAAAAGTTAAACTCAACAAAGTAGGGGCATTTAACAATAATAATGTAACTACAATAAATATTCAAGTGGGCTGTGCAATCAATCAACAATGGCAAAGGCTAACTTTGAATTATCAAAAACATTGGTGTGTGTGTGTTTATTGATTAATTTATTCTTTTATATGAGGAAAATGGGATAAGCACTCTTGTGCTTTTTTACATCCAGTCCCCGTGGGTATGCAGTTTTGTAAATGTCATCTGTTCCCACCGGCACACGATGGCCTACTCTTATGAAAAGCGGAACAGGATTAACGTGTGCGCAAGATGTCCTGCGTGCGTTCGCACACGGGTTCTCGGTTTAAAGTCTCATCCGAAGGACTTTAGGGAGAGTGGAGTCAGCACTGATGTTAACTCCAGGAGAAAAATCTCCTCGACCGGACTCGAACCCGGGTCTTCATATTGCCAGCGGAATGTTCTGACCACTAGGCTATCCGTCACCCCTCTGTGTGTGTGTGTGTGTGTGTGTGTGTGTGTGTGTGTGTGTGTGTGTGTGTGTGTGTGTGTGTGTGTGTGTGTGTGTGTGTGTGTGTGTTAGAGAGACAGACAGACAGACAGTGAACACTACAGCTTTATTTATTCACTAACTCCATAGAAAGATGGTCTCAACAAAAGCCACCTGTTGCTGTTTTATTGGGAAGAAAATTGCCGTTCCAGGTGTTCTTGTTAGAACACATGCAGCAGCAGAGGGCAGAAAAAGGAAGGTGGTTTTTAGTCATGATTATCAAATTCCTTCCAGGGTAACAATGCTCTTTAAACTCAAAAAGTTATAATTTAGTATTTGTATTTTTTATATTTTGTACCACTTTAGTCACGGCAGATTTTTCTGCGTGAAATTCGGGCTGCTCTCCCCGGGGAGAGCGCGTCGCCACATGTGCAGCGCCTACCCATTTTTTTTTTTCCAGCATGCAAGTGTATTTGTTTCCCTATCAGGGAATATGTGTATATGTGTTATTTTCTTCTGGTCATAACGTTAAGTCTTTCGGATGAGACTATAAACCGAGGCCCCGTGTGTGAACGCACGCAGAACATCTTGCGCACACGTTAAATCCTGTTCCACTTTTCGTAAGAGTAGGCCATCGTGTGCCGGTGGGAACAGATGACAATTACAAAACTGCATACACACTTGGACTGGATGTAAAAAAAAAAATAAAAAAAAAAGTATATGAATGCTTATTCCATTATCCTCGATATAAAAGAATAAATGAAAATTAAAAAAATAAAATGTTTGATCTCTATGCTATCATTTGGTGGCGGGATAACCTAGTGGTGGTCAGAGCCTTGAGCTTGCGGTCTGACGATGGGGGTTCAAGCCACCAAAGAACACGCCTGTTTGATGAGATTTTTTCCTCTGGAGTTAACATCAGTACTGACTCCACTCCCCAAAAAGTCCTTCAGATGAGACGATAAACCAAGGTACCATGAACGAACGTGTGCAGAACATCTTGCACACGTTGGAACCCATTCCACCTTTTGGAAGGAAGAGTAGGCTTTAGCATTCGGTAGTAGAAACGGGTGACATATTTTTTAAGCAAGCACACCAGTCGTGTTAAGACATCATCCCCGTAGTTGAAATGCAACTATTTCAATGATGGGCACATGGTCATGGTCCCTTCTGGGGCATAGGCCACCAACCAGCTGTCTCCAGGCATCTCAGTTCTGGGCTAGGCGTTCCAGTTGTCCCCACGTCTTGCCCATCTGTTTCACATCTGCATCCAGATCCCGGCGCCAGGTATTTGTAGGCCGCCCTCTCTTTCTTTTCCCCTGTGGATTCCAGGTGAGTGGACACGGTATCATACTCAGAAATTCACTATTGGCGAACCTCAGAGCTTTAGCCCAGGAACGAAAAAATATCAAGTCAATCCTTACAAGAGCCGGCCGCTGTAGTCTAGTGGTTAGGGCGTCGGACTCATAATCTAAAGGTTGCGGGTTCGATCCCAGCTTTCGGCTATGGCGTTGTGCCCTTGGAAAAGGCACTTTACGGCTATTTTCTCACCCCACCCAGTGTAAAAGGGGTACCAACCTTGTGTTGGGGGTTAACCCTGCAATAGACTGGCGTCCTATCCAGGGGGGAGTCTATGACTCTCAGTCGCTTAACACCACAGAAACCGGGATAA
>CM060338.1:15317471-15322471 GCA_030674155.1 Stramonita haemastoma
CTCTACCTGTACCTCACTTCTCTACCTGTAGTTGTACCTCACTCCTCTACCTGTACCTCACTGCTCTACCTGTACCTCACTCCTCTACCTGTACCTCACTCCTCTACCTGTACCTCACTCCTCTACCTGTAGTTGTACCTCACTCCTCTACCTGTACCTCACTCCTCTACCTGTACCTCACTGCTCTACCTGTACCTCACTGCTCTACCTCTACCTGTACCTCACTGCTCTACCTGTACCTCACTGCTCTTCCTCTACCTGTACCTCACTGCTCTACCTGTACCTCACTCCTCTACCTGTACCTCACTCCTCTACCTGTAGTTGTACCTCACTCCTCTACCTGTACCTCACTGCTCTACCTGTACCTCACTCCTCTACCTGTACCTCACTCCTCTACCTGTAGTTGTACCTCACTGCTCTACCTGTACCTCACTGCTCTACCTGTATATATATATATATATATATATATATATATATATATATATATATATATATATATATGTGTATGTATGTATGTATTCGGATGAGACTTTAAACGAGACCCCCGTGTACGAACGCACGCAGACCATCTTGAGCACACGTTAAATCCTGATCCGCTTTTAGTAAGAGTAGGCCATCGTGTGCCAGTGGGAACAGATGACAATATTTACAAAACTGCATACACACGGGGACCGGATGAAAAAAAGCACATGGTTGCTTATTCTGTTATCCTTGATATAAAAGAATAAATAAATAAATAAGTACTTGTACCCTACTCCACTGCCCCCCCCCCCCCCCCCCCCCCCCCCCCCCCCCACTGAAACTTTGAAAACTTTCTTTATTCAAAGAGGGTAATAGAATAAGCAAAGATTGCTTTTTTACATCCAGCCCTCGGAAAAGACTCCCCCCCCCCCCCCACCTCCCCCCCCCCCAACACACCCAAAACAAAAGATAAACAAGCAAACAAAACCCCAACAATATACATGAAAAGTTGCAAATGTACACAATATGAAAACAGATAATGAAAATACTTTCGAACGAATCAAGCAAATACTAAATACAAAGGGTACAGAAAAATCAATTTCAAGATTCATGGAGAAGAGAGAGAGAGAGAGAGAGAGAGAGAGAGAGAGAGAGAGAGAGAGAGAGAGAGAGAGAGAGAGAGAGAGAGAGAGAGAGAGAGAGAGAGAGAGAGAGAGAGAGAGAGAGAGAGAGAGAGAGAGAGAGAGAGAGAGAGAGAGAGAATGAATGAACGAACGAATGAATGAATGAATGAATGAATGAATGAATGAATGAATGAATGAATGAATGAATGAGTATTTAAAGAAGGTAATGGCATAAGAAAACGTGCCTTTTTATAACACCCTTCTGGGGAAAAGGAAGAAAAGAAAAGAAAGGCATAGCAATAACAAACAAACTGCACATATACATTGTATGAGTGAAGAAAGAAAAAAAATCCATAACATCATCCAAATACAAGAAACATTATCTACGCTTATGCTTTATCTTTTACAAAATGAGAGAACAAAATCACAAAATCAGATTAGAAAATAAGAAATATGATTGACTAGAGAGTAGAGTAGAGTAGAGTAGAGTAGAGTAGAGTAGAGTAGAGTAGAGTAGAGTAGAGTAGAGTAGAGTAGAGTAGAGTAGAGTAGAGCAGAGCAGAGTAGAGTAGAGACTGACAGAGAAGGGATAGACAGGCAGATGAGAGATAGAATACAGACAGACGGACAGACTAAAGACACTCAGTTTCACAGGCAGGCAGACAGACAGACAGACAGACAGACAGACAGACAGACAGAGAATGACAGACAGCTGATAAAAAGACATATGTAAAACATGATTAAATGAAGTCATGGCAAACCATGACTGACATTTTGTCCGATTAACAAGAAAACAATATGCTTTTTTTTTTTTTTCTTTTTTTTTTATAAGACAAGATCAACAGCCAGTCTCTGTCAGCCTTTCATTCATAAGAAAATGTTTCAATGATTTTTTTAAGTTTAGCATAGAAGTTACACTTTTTAAGGATGCTGGCAGGTTATTCCAGTAAGTGCCACCGCTATATACAAGACTACTTTTAAACAGATCTATTCTTGGTTTGGGCACAGTAAGTTTATGTGAATGACGATATGTATTCATTTGAAAATGTTTTGCCAGAGTGGGCGGTGCATTTCCATACACTATTCTGTGCATCATTAAAGCTTTGTTGTATTCCAACTGCAATTTAAATGGCAAAATACCAACTGATTTATAGTCCACGGAAGTTAATGAGCTTGATTTCAATAGAATAAGCTTAATGGCACGCTTGTATAATCTAATCAGAGGTTTTAATGTATTTGCACTTGCAGAATCCCACAAGGTTGATGCATATTCTATAACAGAACTTATGTGTGCATGGAAAAACTGTTTTCTAGTGCTAAGATTAAGGAAGTGTTTTATTTTGGATAACTGAAACACCTTTTGAGATACAACTTTACTTAGATTGGCGATGTGGTCTTGCCATGAAAGATTATGATCAATAATGAGTCCTAGCACCTTGTGGAAATTTACTTCTTCAATTTTTTCACCTGAAACATTTATAGGGAACATAGAAGAGATCTGATTCTGTCGCTTTTGTCTGGTTGTTATACACATACATTTAGTCTTTCTTGGATTAAAGGACATGTGATTTAGTTCTGCCCATCTGGTAAGCTGATGTATATTGTCTTGGAGATTAGAAGACAAAATTTGTAAGGAATGATTTTCAGCATAAATTGAATTGTCATCTGCAAATAATTCACAACAAGCATTCATGTACAATGGTAAATCATTAATGTATAGAGAGAAAAGTATAGGACCCAGAACTGAACCTTGGGGAACGCCATTGGTCACTGTGAGAAAATCAGACTGAGACTTTCCAACAAAGACTGACTGTTGTCTATTTGATAAAAATGATTCAAAAAATTGAAAGGTATTCTTTGATATTCTATATAGGTGTAGTTTCTTTAACAGAAGTGTGTGGTTTATCACATCGAAAGCCTTTGCAAAATCGGCGAAGACAACTCCGGTAAACATATTGTTATTAATATTCAGAAGCCATTTGTCTACCATATTTATCAGAGCCGTGTGACATGAATGTTTTTTTCTGAAACCTGATTGACTTGGATTGATTAGGTCATATTTTTCTAAATGTAAAAGTAAAGATTTTTTAACATGCTTTTCTAAAGGCTTTGATAAGATAGACAAAATTGATATCGGCCTGTAGTTCGATGGGTCATCTGATGCGCCAGATTTAAAGAGAGGAATTACTTTAGCCTTTTTAAAATGAGAAGGAAATAAGCTTTGTCAATACAAAGATTATAAATATAGGTAAGGGTGTCTGCTATTACAGGCGCAGCAATTTTAATTATTTTACCATCTAGTCCATCAACATCTTTTGTGGTTGACTGCTTTAATTGTAAGAGGGATGTCAGCACTTCAGGTAAGGAGATAAATGGAATGTCTAATTTAGAGTGTATATTTTTAGACTCACAATATGCTCTTAAATGTTTCAAATCATTACTTTTCCAGTCTTCACACTTTATTAGGTTGTTGGCTATCCCAACAAAATGTTTATTCAGGCTCAAGGATGAAATATCTTTAACTGTAGTTTGTGCCTTTTTGTTAGTTTTATTTGTTAGTAGATTAATGGCTTTCCAAATGTGTCTGCAGTTTTTTCTGTCGGATACAAGATCTTGAAAGTACTTTTGTTTTGCTACACCCTTCATGTTTGTCACCTTGTTTCTTTGGTTTTTAAACTCTTAAACTCTGACTGACAGACAGACACTGATAAAGAACGTCATATATCACCCCCCACTCTAAATCCATATCTGTCAAAAAGTCATGAAGGTATCAAACTTTTTGTAGTTCAAGGGGTTATTAGTTTGTTGGGGGGGCGGGGTTTTTCTTTGAAGTGCGGCCATCCTAAACACTTGACCGACATCAATACAAGTGTTAGGTAAGTGTTCTCTTCAAGATTGTAAAGAAAAATCTTCCCACGGGGCAATGAACAACAGGGTGGCACTGGGTTTGATTGGATTGGACCCCCACAGTCTCTCTGATGCTACAGGGTGTACTGACACCTTCCCCTCCCTCCCCTCTCTGATTTATGCCCGGGGTATGTTTTAGTGAACCGAAACACAATGCGTCAGTGGGGTGATACATTCCACAGCGATCTCGTCTCTTTCTCTGCTTTTCCTTTGTTGTGGGGGCTGGGACAGTGGGCTGGTATTGTGTGTGTGTACCCTGTGTCGGGGTCATGTCATTCCTCGTAGATCCTTTTCCCCTCCCCCCGTTCCTTCCTTTTTTTCTCTTCCTTTCTTCCTTTCTTTTTTCTTCGTTTCTTTCTTTCTTTCTTTCTTCCTTCGTTTCTTAGTTCTTTCTTTCTTTCTTCTTCTTCTTCTTCTTCTTTCTTCTCTTCTCTTCTTCGCATTCTTCTTCTTCTTCGCATTCTTCTCTCTTATTTCGTCTCTCTTTTCAATTCTTCTTCTTCTTCTTCTTCTTCTTCGTCGTGCGTCCTGTCGTCGTGTCTCTCTCGCATTCTCTTCATTCTTCTGCATTCTTCTTCCATTCTTCCCCTCTTTTTCTCCGCATTCTTCTTTTCTTCTTCTCGCATTCTTCTTCTTTTCTTCTTCTTCTACTACTGCATTCACCCCATTCCAGCATTTTGCATACCCGTGTCTCATTTCATTCTTTCTTCTGTTCTTCCTGGTTTCTTCTCACTCACAACCAGGTACACGAATGTGTCACCCATCACAGGCAACAACCACGCTGCTTAACCCTACTAGCTTGGGGAGAGCAAGCGGGTGCTCCCACTGCTGCTGCATAATAAAATATGGTGAAGAACGTGTAGTTCACAGTGTAAACAGATATATCAAACATGACCATAGAAAAAAAAAAACATGTGATGAAAAAAATTATGACTCATAACAAGATAAATACCAAAACAGAAATACATAATGGACGAGGGGTGGGTTCAAATCTAAACTGCTCCACCC
>CM060338.1:15329971-15332471 GCA_030674155.1 Stramonita haemastoma
ATCAGGATGAACACCCAGGGTGAAAATACCCCCCCCCCCCCCCCCCCTTCCCCCTCTCGATTCCAATGGGGGTTTATCAAGATAGACACCCAGGGTGAAAATACCCCCCCCCCCCCCCCCTCTCTCTCTCTCTCTCTCCCTCTCTCTCTCCTCTCTCCTCCTCTCTCTCCTCTCTCTCTCTCTCTCTCTCTCTCTCTCTCTCTCTCTCAACTTCAATGGGGGTTTATCAAGATGGACACCCAGGGTGAAAATATCCCGCCCCCTCTCTCTCTCTCTCTCTCTCTCTCTCTCTCTCTCCTCTCTCTCTCTCTCTCTCTCTCAACTTCAATGGGGGTTTATCAAGATAGAGACCCAGGGTGAAAATATCCCGCCCCCCCTTTCCCCTTCTGGACTCCAATGGGGGTTTATCAGGGTGGCCACTCGGGGTGAAAATACAACCCCCCCCCCTTACAATGATAGATGACAAACCGTCAGAGTATTGGAGCCCAGAATAGAAAACGGAGGGAAGGATTGAAGTCTGGAATGGACATTCTATGTGATGCATATCTGGAATGAAAATTCCATGTGATGTATATCTGGAATGAAATTCCTATGTGATGTTTATCTGGAGTGAAAATTCCATGTGATGTTTATCTGGAGTGAAAATTCCATGTTATGTTTATCTAGAATAAAAATTTCATGTGATATACATCTGGAATAAAAAAAAATTTCATGTGATATATATCTGGAATGAAAATTTCAGGTGATATATATCTGGAATGAAAATTTTATGTGATGTATATCTGCAATGAAAATTTAATGAGATTATATCTGGAATGAAAATTTAATGAGATGTATATCTGGAATGAGAATTTCGTGTGATGTATATCTGGAATGAAAATTTAATGAGATGTATATCTGGAATGAAAATTTCAGGTGATGTATATCTGGAATGAAAATTCCATGTGATGGGGGACGGATAGCCTAGTGGTTAGAACACTGCGCTCGCAATTTGACGACCCGGGTTCGATTCCGGTCGAGGAGACTTTTCTCCTGGAGTTAACATCAGTACTGACTCCACTCTCCCCAAAAGTCCTTCGGATAATACTATAAACCGAGGGCCCGTGTGTGAGTGCACGCCGAACATCTTGCGCACACATGAAATCCTGTTCCGCTTTTCGTAAGAGTAGGCCATCATGTGCCGGTGGGAACAGATGACATTAAAAAAAAACTGCATACACACAAGAGTGCTTATCCCAGTATCCTCGATATAAAAGAATAAAATAAATGAATAATTATGTATATCTGGAATGGACGTTCCATGTGATGTATATCTGGAATTAACATTCCATGTGATGTATATCTGGAGTGAAAAGTCCATGTGGTGTATATCTGGAATAAAAATTCCACGTGATGTATATCTGGGATGAAAAGTTCATGTGATGTATATCTGGACTGAACATTCCATGTGATGTATATCTGGAATAAAAGTTCCATATGGTGCAATCTAGAATGCAAAATTCCATGTGAAGTTTATCTGGAGTGAAAACTCCATGTTATGTTTATCTGGAGTGAAAATTTCATGTGACGAATATCTGGAATCAAAATTTCAGGTGATGTATATTTCGAGTGAAAATTTCATGTGATGTATATCTGGAATAAAAATTCCATGTGATGTATATCTAGAATGGACATTCCATGTGATGTTTTCTGGAATGAAAATATAAGGTGATGTATATCTTGAGTGAAAATTTCACGTGATGTATATCTGGAATAAAAATTCCATGTGGTGTATCACACTCACTCACTCAGTCCCATGTCCCAAAGGACGTAGGGGGGACATGAGAGAAGACGCAACGGAGATCTTTTTCCATGCTTCACGATCCTGTGTGGCTAGTAGGAGGCGTTGCAGGGGTTGGGCAGTCCAGTCTTTGATGTTGTCAACCCATGATTTCTTTTGGCGGCCTCTTCTTCTTTTGCCCTCGACTGTTCCTTGCAAGATGGTTTTTGCTAGGGTGTTGTGTCTTGTGGTGTGACCAAACCACATCAGCTTTCTCCTCTTTATGGTGGAGAGCAAAGGCTCTTGGGGGCCCACACGCTTTTTGATTTCCTCTTTCACATAGTTATTGGTCTTGTGTTCTTTGTATGATATTTTGAGGAGTCTTCTGTGGCACTTGTTCTCGAATGCTTGGATTCTTCTCTCTAACTCTGCTGTCAGAGTCCATGATTCACAGCCATATAGGAGGATAGATATTACGAGGGATTTGTAGAGGTGGTATTTGGTGCAGAAGCTGATGTTGTTGCTTCTGATGATCCTCTGGAGTCTGACTAGAGCAGATGTTGCTGTTGCAATGCGAGCTTTCACCTCATTGTTTGATGTGCCATCTTTTGTTAGGATGGAGCCTAAGTATTTGAATTGGCTCACCTCTTCCAATATTTCTCCATTCATCTTTATTTCCGTGCTGTCATTACTCGCGCTGTTGACCATGATCTTCGATTTCTCTGTACTGACCTCCATGCC
>CM060338.1:15342471-15399971 GCA_030674155.1 Stramonita haemastoma
CAGGGGGGAAGAGAGAGAGGGGGAGAGAGGGAGGGGGAGAGAGAGGACAGAGGGGGGGAGAGACAGAGAGAGAGACAGAGAGGGAGAGAGAGAGATATATATTTGATTTGATTTATTCTTTTATTCTTTTATCGAGAGAGAGAGAGGAGGGAGGGAGGGAGAGAGAGAGAGGGAGAGAGAGAGGGAGAGATGGGAAGAGAGAGAGAGAGAGAGAGAGAGAGAGAGAGAGAGAGAGAGAGAGAGAGAGAGAGAGAGAGAGAGAGAGAGAGAGAGAGATCGGGATCGAGATCGAGATCGAGATTGGGATTGGGATCGAACCTGGCCCAGTACAGGGACATGTTTAACAGCATCACAGTGCTCTTGGCAATGTAGAAGAATGACATGAGTTGTTTGTCATTGTTCATCAAGGAATGTATCACAGTTGCCACAGACTTTCCTTCCCCTGTCCAGTTTCTGCAGCCAGTCCAGGTAAAAGCCAGTAACCAGTCCAGGTAAAAGCCAGTAACCAATCCAGGTCAAAGCCAGTAACCAGGTAAAAGCCAACCAGTCCAGATAAAAGCCAGCCAATCCCAGCTAAAAGCCAACCAGCCCAGGTAAAAGCCAGCCAGTAACCAGGTAAAAGCCGTTAACCAGTTCAGGTAAAAGCCAGTAACCAGCCCAGGTAAAACCCGTTATCCAGTCCAGGTAAAAGCCAGTAACCGACCCAGGTAAAAGCCAGTAACAAGCCCGGGTAAAAGCCAGTAACCAGGTAAAAGTCGGTAACCAGTCCATGTAAAAGCCAGTAACCAGCCCAGGTAAAAGCCAGTAACCAGCCCAGGACAAAGCCAGTAACCAGCTCCTGCCGACATGCCCAAGTGGGCAGTTCCCCTTCAGCCTCTGCCTGGGTAGCTCTCCCTGTACCAGCGCTGATGTAACATGCTCAAAACACTACCCTGCAATAAAGACCACTGTAGTGGCTTTGGTGTAAGGCTTTCATGCCATAACCACTACCGTAAGGACTTTTGCACATGCTGAAAACAACACTACCTTAGTGACTTTGGCGTACGCTATGAACACTATCTCTAAGCTAAAACACTACCACTTACACACACTTGTTTTTTATATATCAGATACTAAGAAGAAGGGTGGCAGGATGTTTTAAGGCGTTCGCTTGCCAACAAGTAAATCATGAGGTCCTGGGTTCGATTCCCAGCCTCGCATAGGAGGTGTAGCCAGAAATAGTGTTTTTGGCGTGTAGGCCTGTGCTATAAACACTACAGATAGTACTTTCAGCGTTGCCAAAATGACTATGGTAGTGTTTCTTGCATAGAGTGATTTTTTGGCTTATTACACCGGCTTGATCGTGGCTGCTCTGTTTTCCTTTTTTCTGTTGGCCTTGAGAATTCTATACGTGTCGTGTCTCCGGTAACAGGTATTTGTCTTCTCCTTTTACATACACGTATTCACCACCGTCAGCGTCAGCGTCTGACTGGCAGGAGCGTTCCAAAACATTGTCAGTCTGATCCACGTAATAATCGGTACTTCTGCACTGTCTGATGTTCCTGTGTTAGGTGGTAAACACAGTATAGGGTACTGCTTCACTGCCGTTCTAGTAGTGTCAAAACCACCAACTGCTTTGCCGTCCATCACTGGATCCTCCTTCACTTTAGGATCCTCCCTAGACAGGAGGATCCTACAGTCCTCCATTGGTATAACTATAACAATGTATATATAAGTTGCCAAGCTGCTTAGTATTTTGGTGAGGGGGAAAAAACAAAAAACAAAAAACAACAACAACTCAATAACAACAACAAAAATTACTGTATAAAAAAGTCAGATACACAAATATAACCTACGACAACAATATATCTCTTATTCTGAAAGCTTTACACAAATATAAAGTGAGGCTACGCACAACCTCTGGCTGGCTTGACGCCATGAGTAAACAGAGTCGAAAAGAATTAGGCTGCCTACTATATTTTACAGGGATGTAATTCTGCCTAACATCCTCTAATACTGGACAGCATAACACAAAATGTACTTCATCCTCAGGTGCTTGCTTACATAAAGGACATAGTAACCTGGGGTCATCGATATCTGAACTTATGAACATTTAAATCTGATACACCAAGTCTAAACTTTGACATAATTCTTTTCAGATGAATGTCCACATCAAGCTTTAGATAAGGTTTGACATCATGAGTACTTGTAAATTGGAGAGAGAGAGAGAGAGAGAGAGAGAGAGAGAGAGAGAGAGAGAGAGAGAGAGAGACAGACAGACAGACAGACAGACAGACAGACAGACAGACAGACAGACAGACAGACAGACAGACAGACAGAAAGAGAGAGAGAGAGAGAGAGAGAGAAAGAGAGACAGACAGACAGACAGACAGACAGACAGACAGACAGACAGACAGAAAGACAGACAGACAGACAGACAGACAGACAGACAGACAGACAGACAGACGTATGACAGACAGATAGATGACACATTTTTTGCATATTTTATTAACCAAATTTTTTAAAGTGCATCAGACCCTGTAATCATGTAAATACGTATGTCAGTAATAACAAGAATGAGGAGGATAACATCAACGACGACGACGACGACGACGACGATGATGATGATGATGATGATGATGATGATGATGATGATGATGATGATGGTGGTGGTGATGATGATGGTGATGATGGTGATGATGATGATGGAGAAAGATATGTCAAATCAGGGAGATTCATTAAGTAATTAAACAAGCTGATTTTAAATCTTGTGAAATCAGATTCAGATTTTAGGAGCTCTGGAATATGATTCCATAGCCATTCTCCAGAATACACAAGGCCAGATTTACAAAGATGACGTGTTGTGAAAGGAACATTTAACTTGTGTAAATATCTCTAATTATTGCAAGTAAACATATTCCTAAAAAAAAAAAAAAAAAAAGGAACATTTAACTTGTGTGAATGTCGAAACAGATTCCTAAGAGAACGCAGAGCTTTGCCATGAAGTACTTTATACATGAGAATGCGTTTATTGTATAACAATTTGGCTGGGAGGGGAAGATTATTTGTTTGTGTGTAGTCTAAGTCTGTTACAGTAGATGACTTATCCATGATGATTTTAATGGCCCTTTTTGTGAACGCTAAACAACGATTTAGTACGTTGTTACGTGCTAGATCCCATAGTGTAGATGCATAATCAATGTGAGATTGTAGGCCCTATATATGCTTAAAAGAATAGTTTCCTGGTATTTGAATTATCTAAATGTTCTTTATTTTTCTAAACTGATTCGGCTTTGATGCTATATTTCCAGGCATGTTTTAATGTTTTGACCATGGAAGGCTATCATCTAAAACTTTGATTCACAGATAGATAGATAGATAGATAGATAGATAGATAGATAGATAGATAGATAGATAGATAGATAGATAGATAGATAGATAGATAGATAATACATACATACATACATACATACATACATACATACATACATACATACATACATACATACATACATATACATACATACATACATACATTCATAGAAAATGTTAAACTTTATAAAGAAGAAACCTTTTTTTAAAGAGCGTTTTTCTATTTGGAACACCTGTTGACAGCAGCGCCCCCGTCTTGGTTCGTCATGGTTTGCTGATTTCTCGCCCAGTGATTATAGGTAGAGGTGAAGAGAGGGTAAAAGGTGAAGATGTGTAACCTGGAAAGGTCATGGCCGAATGAGAGAGAGAGAGAGAGAGAGAGAGAGAGAGAGAGAGAGAGAGAGAGATTGGCCTGGGGCCAAAGTATATTATTATGGGGTCGGGAATGTGGTGTAGTGTTCGAGATAAAATACACATTGATTTCGGCAGGGAAACTGGGCGTACAAAATCATATATGATAACTATATGAAGGGAAATGATGCATCAAGCATTGCTGCAAAAGAAGCAAGCGTCAGACAAAAACATTATAATTATAGACCTACACAAAGTCAACACAAATTATGTTTATATGCCAATACTTTGTACATATTTGAATATTCTAACAGAGAGAGACAGAGCCAGAGAGCCAGAGAGCCAGAGAGACAGAGAGAGAGAGAGAGAGAGAGAGAGAGAGAGAGAGAGAGAGAGAGAGAGAGAGAGAGAGAGAGAGAGAGAGAGAGAGAGATTCATACCAAACATAACTTTTTGTTCACTTCTGTTCAAGCCTATACCCCTATCAGTCACTCCAGATCTCTCTGCCTGAACTTCGCCCTGCTTTACCCAGGGAGACCGCGTCTCCATAAAAGCAGTGCCACCATGAGTGCCACCCTTTTTAAAGAAAAAAAATCCTGTCTGCATGTGTATTTTCTTTCCCTATCAGAATGGAGGGTTTCTGATGAATTTTGCCAGGGACAACACTCTAATTACTACAGTTTATATTTGTGTACGCTAAATGCACAATGTACACGAATCTCGTTTATTGCCTTATTCGAAAGACTAGCACCCAGACCACCACCCAAGGTCTAATGGCTGGGGGGGGGGGGAGGGAAGTTTGGGCACAAACTGGAATGAACCCACAGTGTCTGCTTTCTAGGTAGGTGTGTTACCTCTAGACCACGATCAATGGTTGTCAATGTTTTTTTATCTAAGGACCTTCTGCCAAAAAATCAGGATATTGCTGGGTGAGGGGGGGGGGGAGGAGGAGAGGGTAAGGGGTTGTGGTAATGGTTCAACAAGAATGGTTGTGGTCACATCAGCCCTGAGGACAGCTAGTGTCTGTTTGGCAGCGGTTTTCAGCTTCATTTCTTAGTTAATGGGGTCCCCTTCATTTCTTTATTAATGGAATCCACTTCATTTCTTAGTTAATGGGGTACACTTTTTTTTTCTTTTTTTTTTTTCTTTTTTTCCCCCCCCACAAAACAAGCAAACTCTTTCTTCCACAAAATACAGGCAACCTCTTTCTCCCACCGAAACTAGATAATGTCTTTCTTTAGCAAAACCAGGTAAAGTCTTTTTTCCACAAAACAGGTGAACTCTTTCTTCCGCAAAAAGCAGGTAGTCTCTTTCTTCCACATGGAGTTAAACTTTTTTTCCACATAAACTATAAAAACTCTTTCTTCCACAAAACCAGGTAAATTCTTTCACAATCTCTATCTTTCATAGAAACTGGGTAAACTTAATCTTTTTTACAAGCAAAGAATGTTTATATGCATGTCTGAAAAAAAAAGTTATAAACTTTTGTGCTAGATTTTACACTATTGACATATTGTCAAAGTTACAGATAATCAGGTTAACAGTACTTTTCTCAGGTCTGCTTCTTGTTCAAAAACCACCTGGTATTGTAGCGTAGATTTGGTCTTTTTAATCTTACTAATACACATTTTTCCAAGCAAAATCATTTTGTTGATCCAGCAATTTGTTGCAGTTAGGTTCTTTGGATTATAGCCAAACAAAATGTCAGTTGCTGAAAGATGAAGGTGTTTCCCAGTTACAGACAAGATAGTGGAGTCAATAAATGCCCAAAACCGTTTTACAGACGGACATTCATAAAAGAAATGGTCCATGAAATCGACTGTGTTTAAGCAGTTGTCACAATACACGGAATCAGTTATACCCATTTTATGTAGCAAAACATTAGTTGGATACAGATTGTGCAATATTTTCCATTGCAGCTCTCTCAGTCTTACTTCATTTGTAGCCAATCTTGGCATCAGCCATACATGTTTGTCAACGGTGTAGTCCAGTTTTCTTTGCCAGAAGTCAACTGCATGAGGAGTTAATGATTCATTTACATTTTTTGCCATCAGATAATGCTTAATTTGCTTTGGTTTGGCGTCAAATTTGCTTGCTTCTAAAGTTCCATGCTCTTCCACTGACAGATCAACCGTTCCCTCGGTAATTGTTTCAATCCATGGTCTAGGGATTGCGTTTATTATTGCATAATACTGAAATAGAGTAACTGCGTTATTTTGGTTCAGCACCTCAGTCACTTCATACAATGACAGGACGCGTTTTTTCCTGTGGTTTGCAAATATCTTTAACTCGTAAAAACCCTTTTTCTTTCCATTTTTGAAAGTTGATTATTCTATGTTTATACTTGACAAGTCTGTTATTAAAGAGATGCTGCTGTCCGATATGTTCTGCTAATACGTTTTCCAAACTAGTTTTTGACGTTTTGTCTAAAAATGTTGCATATACTTCTTTCCAGAATCCGTTCTTCACAACTGAAAGTCCTTGCATTTCATTGCTATAACAATTAACTTCAAACACATGTTGACCTGGGGCAATTTTATCTAAATACCAAAGAGGGATGGCACACCAGGTGCCTGTGTTTCTATTATGCAGTCTACCTATCCACTGCAAATTATATATCTCCTGCATTTCGACCATATCAACCATATTCAAACCCCCGTCTTTATAATCCGTTTTCATTACTTTCCGTTTGACTTTTTCGAACGCCCGTCTATTGCTATACTTCCTTTGCCAAAGAAATTTGTACAAGATTGTATTGATTTTTATAAGAATGGGTTTTGGAAGACCTACTGACTGCATAACATATGTGAACTGACTGATCAGAAAAGTTTTTATTACTACAATTTTGCCTTGTATACTTAGATCCCTTTTACACCATTCTTTAATCATGGTGAGTAAGCTCGTTAATCTTTTTTCCCAGTTGTCTTCTATCTCTTTAGCCATTTTTCCAGGTGTAAAAACTATTCCCAATATTTTAATTTTATTAACAATATCAAACGGCAGATCATTGTCAACTGCACAGCCTTTTCCCATCACTAATAACTTTGTTTTATTCCTATTTAACTGTAATCCAGAGAAGCAGGCAAATTGTTTTATTATTTCAGTTGCAGAGGTTATCTCATTTTTATTCTTCAAGAATAAAGTCGTGTCATCAGCTAATTGCAATATCTTAAGATGATTAGTGCTTCTTCTACCTACATCTGGTAATTGTATTCCTTCTATCCGAGAGTTTCTTATTTTGATAGCTAGCAATTCTACAGCTAAAACAAATGCAAGAGGGGAAAAAGGACATCCTTGCCTAATTCCACAATTAATTTTGAAGCTCTCTGATACCCATCCTCCATAGCTTATGTGACTTACAGGGTTTTTCATCAAAACCATTACCCACCTCTTAAAATCTTGTCCAAAGCCAAATACGTCAAACGTATGGAGCAAATACGATTTTGATATAGAGTCAAATGCTTTGGAGTAGTCTAGAGCCAGTAAATAACCTGCTTTGCCTGATTCATTGAGATAGTTAATAGTGTCATCAATAGTACGAATTATTGTCGCTATGTTTCTTCCTTTGATGTAACCAACTTGATCTTCACTTACTAACTTTGGTATAACTTGACCTAATCGGATCCCAATTATTTTAGCTAAAATTTTATAGTCAGTATTAGTTAGAGTTATAGGTCTCCAGTTTGTTAGATGTTCTCTGTCTAAGTCTTTCCCTTTGTGGATCAAAGATATTATCCCTTGGTATTGCGTGTATGACAGCTCGCCTTTCTCAAATGATTCGTTAAAAGATGCAGTTAGAATTTTGTTTAATTTTGACCAGAAAAACTTTAAGAATTCTATAGTAATTCCATCCATCCCTGGAGCTGAACCATTTTTCATTCTTGCTAGAGCCTGTGATGTTTCACCAACTGACACAAGTCCTTCACATAGTTTTGCATCTGTATCATTAAGACGGGGAATATTGATACCAGTTATAAATTCATCGGTGGCCTCTTTAACGTTTTCATCATCAGTTTTCTGATCATACAAGTTTTTGTAAAAAGACACTTGTGCAGACATTATATCTGTGGGAGTAGTCAATACTTGCCCTGATTCTGTGACCAGACGGGTCATTACATTTTTTTGTTTTCTTACTTTCTCTAGATGACAAAAATATCTAGAATTTTTCTCTCCATCTTCTATCCACTTAATCCTGGCTCTAGTCTGGGCACCTTTGGCTTCTTGCATTTCTAAGATTTCTAGCTTGTGTTTTACTTTTTGTAATTCTCGTTGTAACTTAATACTGAGGTTCTTTTATAATGTTGGTCTCTATGTGTTTTAATTGGTTTTGTAAATCCGCTTTTTCATTTCTTTTATGACAGGCTAGACATCTACCAAAATTTCTACAAAAGTTTCTTATTTTTGCTTTTAGTACCTCCCATTTGTTAAGAGAGCCTGATTGACATTCATCGTTTTCCAATTCTTCCTGTAAAAAATCATTCATTGCTTTAACAAAGTGTTCATTTCTAAGCAAGCTGTTATTAAATTTCCAATATCCTGGGCCTCGCTCAAACTGACTTTCTTCTAGTTCTATGATCACAGCTTTGTGATCAGAGTTAGGAACAGGGTAGTGTTCAACGGATGAACACAGGTGCAGAAGCTCGTCAGACATAAGGCAATAATCAAGGCGACGGGCAATAAATGGACAGTACCTATTCCAGGTAAAGTCCCTTTCCTCTGGGTGGAAAAACCTCCCAAAATCTGTGCATGAGAGCTCCTGCAATGCAGCTTGAAAAGCTCTTACTTCAGTCCTATTATGAGGATTTCCAGATATAACGTCAAGGTTATTATTCAACCCACAATTAAAATCACCACACAAAATCAGACTTTCTTCGTTTAGGTCCTCGAGTTTCCAATGCAAAAAGTGAAAAAAAGTTTTTTTTTCTACCGTGTCATTAGGGCCATAAACGTTAACTATATTTAAAGGATATCCTTTGTAGTTTATCTTGACTACCAGTATACGTTCCTCCGCTTTTACTTGTTCAACTTCTTCCCTAAAGTGTCTAGAAATCAAAATAACTTGGCCTTTACTGTGTGATGTTCCCTCTTGACAAAAGATTCTACCTCCCCATTCTTTCTCCCAAGCTGGTTTATCTTTGTTTGAAATATGAGTCTCTTGCATACATATAATATCAAAGTTTTGTAATTTAAAGTACCTGAACAAAGTTTTACGCTTCCATTTATTTTTTAAAACCCCTACAGTTCAAGGAACATATTCTAAGTTTGTCCATCTACACCGTTAATAATTATATCTTATGTTTAGCTTATAGGGCTATTCATATATAATCAGCATCCAAGAACCTGGGTAGGAAGCCAGGCAGTTGATTTGAAAAAAAAACAACAACAACAAAAAAAAACAACCCAAAGCGAAAAACAAGAAAAACAAAAACAAAACAACACTGGGCTGTCAAAAGAAGGGGAATAATGGGTGGGGGAGGAGGGTGGAGAAAGAGTAAAAGTTTCATCATCTCGGTCAACACTGGTCATTCTCTGAAACAATCTGACATTCCATCCTCTTCTCCCTCCAGATCTTTGGAGTCACGTCGTGGCAGTTTCCCTGCTGTACCAGCTTGTGGACTTTCTTGTTCACCAGAGCGACGTCTTTTGGGGGTCTCTGAGCGATGACGTTGACGGTCGTCACGGGGGGCTATGCTGGAGTGCAGGGTGGTTTGCTTCTTGGAGGCTACCCTTCCTCTTGCTGTAGCGGGCCTACCCATATCTAGCTCCCCAGGAGCAGTGGTCACTGACTTTCCTCCTTTCCCTTTCCTCCCGATTTCTCTCTGCCCACTGTTCTCGTTCCAGTAGGAATACTAGGGGACATCTGTTCTCCTTGCTTCCTCTGCTCCTTGTTCTGGCCGGTCGCCACCTCTCCGGAACTCTGTCCCTGCAGTTCCCTTGTAGCTAGCTGTCTGTCCACACTGGCATCAGGTCTGACTTCACAGCAGGCATCTCCTCTTTTATGCCCTGGCTGTTTGCACCCGCGACAGACCACCTCGTTCACACATACTGACACATGATGGTTGGGCAGCAGACAGTTAGAACAGATAACAGTTTTCCGAACGTCCTTTTGTTCTTTGTGGTAAATGGTGGCAGTGAATGGGCCAACTTTGAGAGTTTTTTCAAGAGGGACTGTGGGGACTGTGATGAAAACAAATCTCCTTCCCGTTTCAAATCTGGTTAGTTTGTTGTCTGCGTTTCTATAGCGCTCCTGTTTGATGTCTGATCGTAACTCGCACCCCACTTTGACTAGAGAATGTTCAATTTCTCTGTTAGCGACAGACATAGGAATGTCAGCCACCCAAACTTTGGTAGCGGCTTTTTCCTCCCCCGATCCCTCACGCAAGATAAAAGGGTTAGTGTCAGCGACTTGCAGAACAGTATTACGAACCGTCATACCTTTTATCAGCAGATCATTTCTTGCCTGTTTGGAGGTCGGGTATATTCGCCAGAGACTTCGGATGTTCTGTGCTCCGACAACGGTGCCAGAGCCTGCTGTCCGCTCCGCAGCCAAACACAGCTCCAGACCCGTTACACGGTTTTCTTGGGAATAAGGAACGTCTCGAACTTTCAGGAAAATTGGCGGAACAGACGACATTATGTGATTTATAAACAAAACCAAAACAGAGAAAAACGCGCACAAGGTGTAATACACGGCGGATTTAAGCAATGTCCAGGACCAGGCAGCCAAAGAAAAGTGGCCAAAAAAAAACTAAGTCCAAAAAATATCAGTCGATTCAGCGATTCAACGTATGAACTGAAATCAAACTTCAGTGATGAGAGCGCGCCTGAACCGTGACCGCACGCCACGGCAGTCACTCACCGAATGAGCGTAATGGGGTACACTTTGTTTCTTTGTTAATGGGGTCAACTTCATTTCTTTGTTATTGGGGTCCCCTTCATTTCTTAGTTAATGGGGTCCATTTCGTTTCTTTGTTAATGGGGTCCGCATAATTTCTTTGTTACTATGTGGTCCACTTCAAATCTTTGTTAATGGGGTCCACTTCAAATCTTTGTTAATGGGGTCCACTTCAATTCTTTGTTAATGGGGTCCACTTCTATTCTTTGTTAATGGGGTCCACTTCTATTCTTTGTTAATGGGGTCCACTTCTATTCTTTGTTAATGGGGTCCACTTCTATTCTTTGTTAATGGGGTCCACTTCAGTTCTGCTCTCTTTCCTGTGGTGAAGTGAAGTGAAGGCCACTAATCCTCAGGATGGACAAAGTTCATCCTGCACTACCAGGAATAGTGGCATTTCCAACATACAGTAGTCTTCAAATTGTATGTCCTTCCACGATACAAGTCCAACATACAGGTATTGTTTTTTGGCTGTTGGGTTGTTGTTGTTGTTGTTTTTTTGGGGGGTTGGGGGTGAGATTGTTTGTTGATGTTGTTTGGGGGGGTTGTTGGTTTTTCGGTTGTTTTTTGTGTTGTTTTTGTTTTTGTTTTTGGAGGTGGGGGGGGGGGCGGTTCCTTGATCAGCGGTCGTCTCTTTCTTGACACCTGGAGGCCGCCCTCAGAAGTGTGGACAAGGTGGTGTGCTGATGTGTGCTTTCCTGACCGGTATGGTGATGAGGAAGGAAGTCACCTGACTTACACCTGCCAACATCTGCACAATGGAAGAAAAACTGCTTCATACCGCCACGAGACATCATCCATCCGCTTCCTTCAACTTGCTCTGAAGAAAACTACCAAGAGAATTGTCCAGTGAAGGAAGGAAGGAAGGAAGGAAGGAAGGAAGGAAGGAAGGAAGGAAGGAAGGAAGGAAGGACCTCGGAGCTCTAGCTAAAGAATAAGAAAGAAAATAAAACAACAACAAAAATAAAACACACATACATGCGTGCATCAAAGCAGCAAGTATGGGGGAAAAAAACAAAACCACACAGCAACAAAAAATACACACGTAAAAAGCAGTTCATGTCATATGATAAAAGCCTTTTTCCTTGTGTGTGTGTGTGTGTGTGTGTGTGTGTGTGTGTGTGTGTGTGTGTGTGTGTGTGTGTGTGTGTGTGTGTGTGTGTAGTGTGTGTGTGTGTGTGTGTGTGTGTGTGTGTGTGTGTGTGTGTGTGTGTGTGTGTGTGTGTGTGCGGTGTGTGTGTGTGTGTGTGTGTGTGTGTGTGTGTGTGTGTGTGTGGTGACAGTGTTGGGGGTGTGGAGAAGGAGATAGTGGAACATACCGATTGCAGGCTGAATGCAGTGATTCTTGCTGCCTGTGTTCTGTTCTGTCTCCCTGTGGGGTGTGCAGTGTGTGTGGTGTTGTGGTTTCCTGCACAGGCCTTCATCAAGGCTCTGTATAGTCAATGGATGTATCAGAGTGCCCCAGAGGACTTCGCAATTCCTGTCTTTTGCCTGTCATTTTTCTCTAGATGCTTTGTTTGGAGACACGATTGCGGCCATTTCTTAATGATGATGATGATGATGATGATGATGATGATGATGATGATGATGATCATCATCATCATCATCATCATCATCATCATCATCATCATCATCATCATCATCATCATCATCTAATGATACATGGAATTTTTATAGCACTATATCTTGCAAAAACAAATCAAAGCGCTTGCATTTGACCTTTACAACACACAAGCAATCAATAACAACTAATAGTTTTAGCAAATTCGAATGTACACACACATGCAGGCGCCTGCGCGCGCGGCGCACGCACGCGCACGCACACACACACACACACACACACACACACACACACACACACACACAACACACACACACACACACACACACACACACACACACGTGCACACACTTATAAAGGTTATACACTTTGGCAGGGTGAAGGGGATTTCAGATGTTGAAGGCAGGGACAGATAGGAGATGGAAACAGATGGCGAAATTCTTAGGTTTGAAATAAGTGTGCCTTGAGGTTGGATTTAAAAGTGTCACAAGCAGCTTTTTCTTTCTTGCTGCCTCATCCGTCTGTGACGTTCTCGTACTGCTGTTCCCACGCCGCTCACTTCAATCTCCCTGCCACAGCCATACCCAGATTCGTTGTGTCTCATCCTCGGGATCGGCAGTTCACAGGGAGCACATCAATATCAGGCCGCCGTGGGGCCCACAGCCAGAAGGGCCCTGCACTTCTGCTGGGTCACTTTGGTGGTGTTCAGTGGTGCCTGTGAGCTAACATACGCAGGACACCACCTACCAAGCCCCCTACTAACGACAGTATTAGCTCAGTCGCGTAGCCAGACTGAGTGAGTTACCCACCTGAGGTGGCGACCACCACAACGTCCCTCCAACGACCGCCCCCCACCCCACGCAAACCTCCAACCCCAAAGGCTTTGACACAAACTCACCACAGGCACAGAATCCTATGGGCAAACCAATTCTGAGGTCACCATGAGACCAGAGCAACGGGGGCCACAGAATCAGAGGCAATTTTTATTATTGTATGATGATCAATGGTGATGGGGATGATGTAATGATGCTGCTGTGGAAGTGCATCCGCTTTGAGACTACTTGACAGGGTTGTTCTCTATGCTTACTGTCATAATATATCCCGGCGTCAACCAGGCCCGATAACCACAGACACCTACAGTGGTGGTCAGGTAATTAGAGCAACAGTCTCAAATTCGCATCCGTAAAGTGGATGAAGCTCGACTGTGTGGTCCCAGTCTCCCCACTGAGCCCACAGCACACTCACTCTGGGTAGGAACAAGGAGTCCTAAAACTCCCTATGACTCTTATGGGAATCGAACCCTCGACCCTCCAGTCCGAAATCCAAGGTGCGAACCACTGCGCCATGGCGACTGGTCAATAAGTAGGCTTTTGCCGAAGGGGGAGAGGGAGGTCATTCCAGATCGATGGACCAGAAATAAAGAAAGAGCGTCAGCCAACGGTAGATAGGTTGAATCTAGGTATTCTTAAGAACAAGGTATATGCAGCCGAGCGGAGGGAACGAGAAGGTGTGTGTCCAAGTGAAAACTATCACAGAGGTAGGAGGGTGCAGTTTTGTGAAAACATTTGTAACAGAGGGTACTGATCTTGTGGTTTCCTCTCTGTGGTAACGGCCTGTCCATCATTCACTGTGCACTATGCCACACGTAGCGGCACAGATGACAATAACAAAACTGCATACACACGGGGATTGGATGTAAAAAAAAAAAAAAAAAAAGTACAAGCGTGCTTATCCCATTATCCTCGATATGAAAGAATAAAACAAAATAAAAAATAAAAATAGATTAAAAAAAACCCAGACTGGCCATCCATAAGGGGCTGGGCTGTACTGAACAAGGGGAGCAGTCTAATGCCTCTGTCTCCCTGATCTTCCTACCTCCTCTCCTGCCTCATCCACCTTTTGCAGCTGCCTCTGACCTCCTGCCTCGTCTGTGCCAGCTGAAAATATAATAAAGTTATATAATTATATATATATATTTTTTTTTTTTAAGATATTGCAGCAAGCAGAGCGCAGCTGTCCCAACTGTGGCAGCATAGTCAGTGGCTGATGACAGATCTGAACCCTCCACCTCTCCGCCCCCCCCCCCCTTCTTCTCCTTCTTCCTTCAACAGTTGTTGATGAGGCACTGCACTCCAAGTCTTCAGGCTGTGTCCTTGGCAAGATAAACCTGGCGGAGCTCATCCCTTACCCCCCGTGTCGTAGGATGCATGCTGGGTCTGTTGATATCCCCCATGCTTCTGCCCCTGCCTACTCTCCTACACAAGTGGACTGAGTTTCACTGCGTGTGCCTGATGGTATGCCTGCCTGCGTCAGTGCACCACACTTTGGCTTCTAGACTCTGCTTCCCCTGTTGGGATGCTGAGGGTCTGTCAGTGTGAACAACATCTCCCCCTTCTGGACACTCTGTGCTAGGAATTCCCTCTCTTCTATCCCTCTCTTTGTTTCTGCCTTTTTCCCTTTTCTTCCTCATGTTCCTATCACTTCCTTCCTGTCTCTTTTCTGCCTGCTTGGTCCAGTCTCCTGCCTTACTTCCAGAAAGACTTAAAAAAAATAACAATTCTCTTCCACGCCAGAATCGGATGTGCTGGGCCCGACTTGTCAGGCGCTTAACGGTAGCGCAACGCTCATATGACAGACAACAATAGTTGCTGTCTGAGCGTTCGACGAAGAAAGAAGCTTTCGGTAAAGGATTTTCTAGGGGGGTGGACACAAAACCAGTCAGCCTACCTCCAGAAAAGAAATCCCCTAGAATAGGCACTCAAGCGAGGACTGGAACTCCTGCCCTTCTTAGCCCCTATACTAATGGATTGTGACACTCTGACCACACGGCTCTTTAACCCACCCACCCTCCCCCCCTTCGACTCCCACCCTCCATCTCCCTACCCCTTTTTTATGAAAAAATTACAGGTTAGTCTGGTAGTCAGAACACCAAGGCCTGAAAAATGGCGCCCACTCAGCCAGCCCTTCACTCGGGAGGTCAAAGGTGGCAATGGCGGACAGAGAGCTTCCGGTAGTGTCGCTGCCCAGTGAGCAGTGCTGTCCAAACAGAGAGGAGGGTCGCCATGCTCTTTCCCTTTGAGCACTCAGAAATGTAGGTCAGGGTATGGGTTTCTTTTTTCATCAAAACAAGAGAGTTTTTATCAGTCTTGTTCAAGTTTGTGTGTCTATTAGGAGCACTCCCACCCATAATATTCATTGTTCTAGTTTTCAGCTCTACTTTAATGCGTAACTTTACAATGACGTCAAAGGATTGAGTCTGTCTTCCAAAGCAAAACATCAGGCTAAACAATTGACCTTCATTATAAAACTTTCAGATTTTCTAGATCTAATGCGTGTTAGTGAATCTTAAGGAAAAGGATCTTGTACTCTGTGTTAAAAGAATACAGGGAGGGGATCTTTAAACAGATAGTATTTGTTGAAAAATTACAGGAAGAGGATTTTTTAAACAGATAGTTTGTTTTAATTGTTTTTCATGTAAAGTTTGTTCACTCTAGGTGATATTAAACTTAAACAGGAATTAAAAGTATCTATAACAAACCCATCAATTAAAACAATTACATTCAAAAAGAAAAGTAAACCTATAACAGAACATTAATAGCAGACCAATAAATAACTTTCTGGTCTAAATTTCTGGTCAAGGAGTGAGTAAACCCACAGATTCCCTTTTTTAGATCTCTGATATCAGAGTTTTCTATAACGAAGTCAAGATAGGGCAATTAAAAAGAATGTGTTCACAAGATAATGAGTGAGAACAAACACATACCACACTTTGGGAATACTTGGTTTTCCAGGAGTTTAAAGGCAACTTATAAATTATATTTAAAATGTGTCTTGGGAAAGACTCAAGATCTGAATTTTTTTCGTAGATAGAATTTATGTATATGATTCACTAATAATGAATTAATTTAATGAAAATCAAGTTTAAATGTACTTTCTAAACAGATAGTTTATGTTAAAGGATAACAGGAACAGGATCTTTAAACAGATCTATGTCACAGGAATATAGTGGTAAGGTTTCGACTAAAACCGAACGATAAAGTTACTGTTACTCATACCCTATTTTACCCATAGAAAGAAATTCCATAGATCTATCCCAAATCAGTTTTGTTGTCAAGCTGGGGGGTTTTCATGTAATTATTTTATCTTATCAAAGGACACTCAAAATGGAACTATTCCGTTTAACATATCCCCAGATTGAAAAAAACCCAGTCAAAATAGGACAGCAAAAAATTTCGAACTATAAGAAATACACATAAAATGCAACATTGGCAAATATCGCTGCAGAAAGGACATCCTGTGCCATATTTGACAAAACATAAACGCAAACAGTCAACATTTCATAAAAAGTTGTAGATCTAGAAATGCGTGCAGTTCGATGACCAGTTTAGAAACAGAATGGACAATCTTTCCAATGCGCTGAATGAAATGACAACACAGCTGGCAAAATTGCAAGAGAACAAATTTGTTGGTAGAGAGATGTGTGTTCATTATTCCAAGGATGACTGATAACAGTGGGACTCTCTGTGACATGAGAGACCATGATGTCCAAGGTAAGCATGAAATAAATCAAAACATGTGGGGTAGATCCGCACCATGACGTGTTAGCAACCATGTGATGATGGAACCTGTCTGGCGTTGTCTCTGGTCTTGTCCTGAAATGTTTGCTTTGAACATTCCCCTCCCCACTGTGTCCTTGTGAGTGGACTGAAAAACCTGACAGCATTTCCCTTTATTCGTTTTCTATCCCTGAGTTTTGACTTTTGTGTGTTTTGAAATTTATCAACATGTTCCTGCATTACCCTACCGTTCCACAATTGGTTGTATCGTGGCCTAAGGCCGAAGTACTATTAAACCAGTTCAGTGTTCTCTCTCTCTCTCTCTCTCTCTCTCTCTCTCTCTCTCTCTCTCTCTCTCTCTCTCTCTCTCTCTCTCTCTCTCTCTCTCTCCCCTCTCTTTCTCTCTCTCTCTCTCTCTCTCTCTCCTCTCTCTCTCTCTCTCTCTCTCCTCTCTCTCTCTCTCTCTCTCTCTCTCTCTCTCTCTCTCTCTCTCTCTCTCTCTCTCTCTCTCTCTCTCTCTCTCTTTTCTCTTCTCTTCTTCTCTCTCTAAAAAACAGTCTGTCTGTCTGTCTGTCTGTCTGTCTGTCTGTCTGTCTGTGACTGAAGCCTGTGTTGCTGGACCTGACGTAGCTGACAAGTGATTCATTGTGGGCAGTGTCATCTCCATAACTTCCATGACCATTACTGTCGTCATCAAACTATTCCACCACCATCACCAGCAGCAGCAGCAGCAGCACATTTACCATGACCGTCATCATCAGATCACATCATCATGATCATTACCATCATCATCATCACAACTATACCATGACCATTGCAGTCGTCATCTGATCACATCATCATCACCACCACCATCATCATCATCATCATTACCATAACCATCATCATCATCATCATTATCACCATCATAACTGCTAGTTACTACCTTGATCATTACCATTGTCATCAGATCATCACCGTCATCACCTTCATCATCATCATCACCATCATAACTACTAGTTACTACCATCATCATCACCATCCTCACCACCACCACACCACCACCACCACCACCACCATCATCATCATCATCATCATCATCATCATCATCATCATCATCATCATCATCATCACCACCATCATCATCATCATCATCGTTATCGTCGTTGGTGGCGTCGTCGTCGTCATTATCTTAAAGTAGTCATCCCACTGGTTTCCTAAATGCTTCACATTTGTAACTGATCCACTGTCCACAGAGTTCTATCCCTCATCCAACTACTCTTGGCAGTGTCGCACCCGGGGTGGGGATTCTTGGAATTCCGGGATCGAATTCCCAACGGGAAGCAGGTGCCCCACCCCTGCAAAGCCAACTACAGATGGCGGGGGGTGGGCCATCACAACCCTTGGGGTGGAGGGGCCAGAAACACATTTGGGAAGGATTTCCTTCGTTTTGGGGCTAAGGTGAATTTTATATTTTATATCGACTTCTGTTCACTCTCTCTTGTCTTGTCTTGTCTTGTCTTGTCTTGTCTTGTCTTGTCTTGTCTATTTGGATCATTATTATTGATGTTGTGTAGTTAGAGATTTTTTTTTTATCTTGATGTTATCCCTGAAAAGGACGGGGACTGGATGTAAAAAAGCACACGAGTGCTCATCTCTTATCCTCGAATAAAAGAATTTGCCTTGCCTTGCCTTGCCTTGCCTTGCCTTGCCTTGTCTTCTCTTCTCTTCTCCTATCTTCTCTTTTCTTCTCTCCTCTTCTCTTCTCTTCTCTTCTCTTCTCTTCTCTTCTCTTCTCTTCTCTTCTCTTCTCCCTTCTTCTCTCCTCTCCTCTTCTCCTCTCCTAGTCACTATTTTCAGATGAATAGAGGCAAATAATTATAGTCGAAGGCAGGGACGACATGAACACACACACACCCAGCATGCCATCAGCGATATAGAGAAAAATGAACTCCACCAAATTAAATTTTCCCAAGGAGCACAAGTTTTTCCCTAACGGGTAAGGAAAAAAACCAGCCAAGTCAATGTATGACACGAAAGGGAAAAAAATAACCGTAGCGAAAACTAAAAAAAAAAAAAAAAGAATAATAATCATTAAAAAAAAAAAAAACTGTAGCACAAACTTCCCAGAGAGTGTGTGTGTGTGAAACATGGATGAGTTTAATTAATTAACGTTTTCCTAGCTGTAATGCTTTAATTTAAGGGACAAGTTGTTATCGCATTACCGGTAGTCTTGCTGAGTAGAATAGTGTGTGTGCGGACTGAGGGGCCGTTCTATACCAACCCTCGCAGTGGACCCAGCAGTTATGTGGGAAGGACAGTGACGGAGACGGGGTGAGTAACGGGGAGGAGCTGGGGGACCCTGACTGTGTGTGGAAGGTGGGAGACTTACCTAACCGTACCACCGCCATCACCCATCCTGGTCAGTGTATTGCTACGCCCAGCTTCTTTCTCTCTTCTCTTCTCTGCCTGTGTCTTCTTTTTTTTTTTTTGGTCTACATACAGGTGTATTGTTCATTCCTTGGTTGGAGTATGTGTATGTGTGGGTATGGGTATGGGTGTGTGGGGGGGGTGGGGGGGGAGGGGGTGTTGTGTGTGTGTGCGTGTATTTTGTATTTTGTACCACTTTATGTCACAGTAGATTTCTCTGCGTGAAATTCGGGCTGCTTTCCCCGGGGTGAGCGCGTCGCCACAAGTGCAGCGCCTACCCATTTTTTTTGTTTTTGTTTTTCCTTCATGCAACTGTATTTGTTTCCCTATCAGAGTGGCTTTTTTCTACAGAATTTTGCCAGGGGTCAACCCCCTTGTTGCCGTGGGTTCTTTTACGTACGCTAAATATTGATGTGTAACACACGGGACCTCGGTTTATCGTCTCATCCGAAAGTGTGTGTGTGTGTGTGTGTGTGTGTGTGTGTGTGTGTGTGTGTGTGTGTGTGTGTGTGTGTGTGTGTGTGTGTCTGTGTGTCTGTGTGTGTATTTTGTGGTGTTGTGTGTGTGTGTGTGTGTGTGTGTGTGTGTGTGTGTGTGTGTGTGTTGTGTTTGTGTGTGTGTGTGTTTGTGGTGGTGTGTGTGTGTTGTGTGTGGTGTGTGTGTGTGTGTGTGTGTGTGTGTGTGTGTGTGTGTGTTTTGTGGTGTGGTGTGTGTGTGTGGTGTGTTGTTGTGTGTGTGTTGGTGTGTGTGTGTGTGTGTGTGTGTGTGTGTGTTTGTGTGTGTGTGTGTGTGTGTGTGTTGTGTGTGTGTGTGTGTGTGTGTGTGTGTTGTGTGTGTGTTGCGTGTGCTTTCTTGTGTGTGTGTGGTGTGTGTGTGTGTTGTGGTGTGTGTGTGTGTGTGGTGCGTGCGCGCGCGCGCGCGCGCGTGTGTGTGTGTACCTATCTCACGATTCCCTGCCACCTCCATACCCCCCCCACCACCTCTCAAAGTTTCTTTTCCCCGGAACTGCTATCACGCCTTCAGATGTGGAGAGTTTGATGCGCTTTATCAAACATACATTCAGTCATTTTTTTTCATTCATGTATTTGTATCGACATACTGTCCCAGGTCTGCATAACCAAAACAGATATTTTGTGTTCCTCGGCTAGAGCTCAAAGGCTCACCAAAAGGTTACCATTTTACCCACCATTAAGGTAAAAGGTAAGCGCATTCTGACTTCGGAAATATGAAAAAAATAAAATAAAATAAAAAAAACAATCTTTACATGTCAACGGTGTACAAATTTTCAAGGAAATGCTGTTTTTGACATTGAGAATTTACATTAATGCCTCGAATTTGCAATAAGAATTTCAATGTAAAGTGTCCCCCTTTTTTC
This sequence comes from Stramonita haemastoma, assembly GCA_030674155.1. Lineage (NCBI taxonomy): Eukaryota > Metazoa > Mollusca > Gastropoda > Neogastropoda > Muricidae > Stramonita > Stramonita haemastoma. The sequence goes on from CM060338.1 coordinate 15,362,970, forward strand.
TTTCTTTTTTTTTTTTTTTTTTTTTGCTGTGAGTAAAATGAATAACAGTAGCAGCAACAACAGCAACAACGATGCCAACAAATAACAATAAAGCAGCAAAAAATAACAGTAGCACAACAATTACGAAGGCAAACAACAACAGCAACAAACTATCTATACTGTGTGCAGGTGTGTGTGACCCCTGGAAAAGGCCAGGTGTAAATTAGCCAACGCAAAGATGGAGTGTGACATGGGAGATTTTCGCTGTAAAGCTGTGGACACCGATCCAGGTGAGATGACTGTTGATGTTATCCTTGCTGTGAGGTGTTGTGTTGCTATGACTGAAAGAGGATGTTTTATTAAAATCATTATTGATGTTATCCGGGCTGTTATCTTCTTTGATTATTTGTGTTTGCACACTAATCCGTTAACTTTTGCGCAAGAGTCCTGCTTGTTTGTGTCTGCAAAAAAAGTCTTTTTTGTTTCTGATTGCACAAAGTCATGTTTGGTAGTGTTTGCACAAAAGTCTTTTTTGTTTGTGATTGCGCAAAAGTCATGTTTGTTAGTGTTGGCACAAAAAGTCCCCCTTTTTTCTGATTGCACAAAAGTCGAATTTGTTAGTGTTTGCACAAAAGTCTTCTTTGTTTCTGATTGCACGAAAGTCACGTTTTGTTAGTGTTTGTTGCACAAAAGTCCTTTTTTTTTTTTGTTTCTGATTGCACGAAAGTCACGTTTGGTTAGTGTTTGCACAAAAGTCTTCTTTGTTTCTGATTGCACAAAAGTCATGTTTGGTAGTGTTTGCACAAAAGTCTTCTTTGTTTCTGATTGCACAAAAGTCATGTTTGGTAGTGTTTGCACAAAAGTCTTCTTTGTTTCTGATTGCACAAAAGTCATGTTTGGTAGTGTTTGCACAAAAGTCTTCTTTGTTTCTGATTGCACAAAAGTCATGTTTGGTAGTGTTTGCACAAAAGTCTTCTTTGTTTCTGATTGCACAAAAGTCATGTTTGGTAGTGTTTGCACAAAAGTCTTCTTTGTTTCTGATTGCACAAAAGTCATGTTTGGTAGTGTTTGCACAAAAGTCTTTTTGTTTCTGATTGCACAAAAGTCATGTTGGTAGTGTTTGCACAAAAGTCTTTTTTGGTTTGTGGATTGCCAAAAGTCATGTGTGTTTAGTGTTTGCACACAAAGTCCGTTATTTGTGGTTGTTGGTATAGCAAAGAGTTCCTGTTGCATATTGTGTTTGTGTTCATGTTTTGTAATGTTTTGCACACAAGTCTTCTTTGTTTGTTATTGTTGTGTTTGCGCTATACAAACGCCATATAGGAGCTATCTGGCCTGTCTGAGTCATATCTGTTGTTTTATGTTTATTTGTTTATGTCTGCACACAGCTTCTTAGTTTGTTGTGTTGACTATACAACGCCCTTCAGGATTATCCATCATCATGATTACTTTCATCATATCCTTATCATTATGACCTTGACCTGTTCAGAGGTCAGGAACGTGACATCACCGCTCCCCTTACCAATCCTGGCAAGGAGACGACCTACACGTGCATGACCTTTGACCTCCCGGTGTCCGAGGTGTCGACCTGGTACAGTACAGCCTGCTGGACAATCTGAGGTTTGACCACAGCGGGGCCTGTCGGGTCACGGTCAGGAGGGGGGGGGGGGGGGGGGGCGAGGGGAAGGTCATGATGGATCTGTGGTCTAGGTGGTAACGCGCCTTACCTAGAAAGCAAAAAGTCCGGGTCGGAGTGTGCGGTGGTTCGTACCCCGTTTTTTTTTTTTTTTAATTTAATTTTTTTTTAATTTATTCTTTCTATATCGTTTGGGCCCAAAACTTTTTCCCAACCATTAGACCCAGAGTGGTGGTCTGGGCGCTAGTCTTTCGGATGAGACGATGAACCGAGGTCCCGTGTGTTACACATCACTATTTAGCGCACGTAAAAGAACCCACGGCAACAAGGGGGTTAACCCTGGCAAAATTCTGTAGAAAAAAGCCACTCTGATAGGGAAACAAAGACAGTTGCATACAGGAAAAAGAAAGATAAATGGGTAGGCGCTACACTTGTGGCGACGCGCTCTCCCCGGGGAGAGCAGCCCGAATTACACGCAGAGAAATCTGCTGTAACATAAAGTGGTACAAAATACAAAAACAAATACAAATACAAAAATGCACCACATACTACTTCTAGCCTGTCCGGACACGGTCAGTGGGGGGGGGGGGGGGGGGAGGATGCGTGTGTGTGGGGGGGGTGTGTGGAGGGGGTTGGGTGGGTGTGTGGGTGTGTGTGTGTGTGTGTGTGTGTGTGTTAGTGTTTGCACATTCACCCTTCCGTATTACCCTTTCACGCCCCCACCCACTCAATCAGCCACTTTTTGTTTCCTTCCTTCCCTAACCCCTCCCTGCCTCCCTCCCTGCCCACCCAGGCGGTTCTGTGCCACAGCTGTCCACCCCAACACCCTGTGGCATGGCGTTACCCGGGTGTACCCAGATCGTGGGCTGGTGGACAGTGGGGTACCCTGGTCACTGCCAGACTGACGGTGTGGGATTCCGCTTCGGCAGAGGCCTGTATACCCGGGTAGCTCTGCAGGTGAAGGGTGGCTGGATGCCTTCATCTTGGTGGTGGTGGTAGTGGGGGTGGTTAGGGGGTTGGGGGGGGGGGTGATGGGGGTGGGGGTGGTCGGGGTGGTGGTGGTTGGGGGTGGTGGTGGTAGAGGTGGTGGTGGTGATGGTGGTGGTGGTGGTGGTAGTAGTGGTGATGGTGGTGGTGGTGGTGGTGGGTGGGGGTGGTGGTGCTGGTGGGGGTGGGGGGGGTGGTTGTGGTGGGGGTGGTGATGGTGGTGGTGGTAGAGGTAGTGGTGGGGGTGGTGGTGGTGATGGTGGTGGCGGTGGTGGTACTGGTGGTTGTGGTGGTGGTGGGGATGGGGGTGGTAATGGTGGTGGTGGGGGGGGTTGTGGTGGTGGAGGTGGGGGGATGGTGGTGGTGGTGGTGATGGGGGTGAGGGTGATGGTGGTGGTGGTGCTGCTGCTGCTTATGGTGGCGGTAGTGATGGTGGTGGCGGTAGTGGCGGCACTGGTGGTAATCTCGTAGACCGTTGGGGCACCACTGAAGATTTTTTGCGACCAGCTTCCTCCACTCCTCACGGTTTTCAGCTTTCCGTAGCAAATCGTTCCGCTCAAGGCCAGTCCACTCCCTGATGTTGTCTTCCCATCGTTTTCTCTGTCTGCCTCTTCATCTCCCTCCTTGTACTGTTCCCTGTAGGACAGTCTTGGCCAGTCCAGATGTTCGTGTGACGTGCCCGTACCACTTCAGTTTGCGTTTTGTCACTTGTCAGGAGCTCTTCATGTGGTCTGATAGCGCTTACAGTTCTGGTTTTGGTTTTCTCTTTAGTTATGTGATCTTTGTATGAGATACCAAGAAGTTTGCGAAAGCATTAATTTTCATATCCATTACCTGTATCCTTCTTTCAATGTACGATTTTTTGTACGTATGTGAAACATGGAATCGACACTTGATACTGAACTGTGAACATCATGTAAGCGCTTTCATTTGTGTACTCTTCAAGATTCAGCACTATATAAATCCCTTTTTTTTTTTTTTTTTTTAATTATTATTATTATTATTATTATTATTATTATTATTATTATTATTATTATTATTATTATTATATCACCAGTTTGTCAGGCTACCGTCTTTGACTTCAGCTAAACCAGTTCCAGCCATATATATATATATATATATATATATATATATATATATATATATATGTGGGGGGGGGGGGGTGTAAAGATGCGGCTAGGACCCTGATGCCATCATCCATTCTATCTCCATCAGACGACAGTAACTCCCTGTATGCCCTATGTCAGCTGGTCCTTAGGATGAGACTATAAACCGAGGCCCCGTGTGTGAACGCACGCAGAACATCTTGCGCACATGTTAAATCCTGTTTTGCTTTTCGAAAGAGTAGGTTATTGTGTGCCGGTGCAAACAGTTGACAAGATTTACAAAACTGCATTCACACGAGAACTGGATGTAAAAAAAAATAATAATTTTTTTTTAAAAAAGCACATGAGTGCTTATTCCAGTATCCTCGATATGAAGAAGAAAGAAAGAAAGGACCCTGTGCAATAGTCTGCTGCTTTGGGTCTGAGTTTGGCTACACACCACCTCTAGAAAAGCGCACTTTTTCCTTCTGCTTTTCTATACGACTCTTAATACCATACCGCACGTACTAAGGCATCCACAGAAATAAATTAAAAAAAAAACTTTTTGTGAAAAACTAGCCTCTGACTGAAAACTGATGTGATTTTGCACAAATTTGATAGGTCTGAACTTAAAAAATTTCAGGAAACACTTTACCCGCTCGGTCCTTTGTTGTCTGCTAGCTTCCTAACCCCAATATGCATGCGCGGGGGTCAACACTGTAGGAACACAAGCAATCCTCACTTGATGATCATTTCCAAATAACTCTTGACTATCCGGTATTGTTTTATGTCCTCAATCCCAAAAACAAGAGCACAGTGCATTTTTTTATTCTCTAAAAAAAATCAGTGAAAACCAACCCAAAAAAATGTCCTACTTGCAGCCTGTAGAAGATATTAATCCTACATGACCCGCAAGCTAATACAGGAGTGTGGCCTTTACAGGCCTCCTGCTAAAACGGCTTCACTGGCTTCCTGTCTCAGAGAGAATCCAGTGTAAAACAGCCGGTTTGTTTTTTCAGTTGCTTTGCTGTTCATGCTTTTCCATGCCTCTCTGAACTCCTTCCAGCTTATAAGTCTTCTCCAAATCTCCGCCCTGCCGACGATTCTCGCATACAGACCATTCCATTTTATAGACACAAAACATAGTAGCGGTTCTTTTTCTTGTTTCAGTTCTGCTGTGTAGAATTCTCTTCCCTATAAATTCAGACCCAGCACGACAATCCCCTCTTTCAAAAACAACCCCAAATAATTGTCATACTCTCTGTATGTACTATGTTGACTGAAACAATGTGTGTGTGTGTGTGTGTGTGTGTGTGTGTGTGTGTGTGTGTGTGTGTGTGTGTGTGTGTGTGAGAGAGAGAGAGAGAGAAGAGAGAGAGAGAGAGAGAGAGAGAGAGAGAGAATTTAAAACCTTTTTGTGAACGGTTGTATGCGTGTGAATGTTTTGAATGCAAGTGATTTAAGTTGTTTGCTTTATAAGATTAAGCGCTATGAAAATCCCATATATCATCATCATCATCATCATCATCATCATCATCATCATCATCATCATCATCATCACTATCATCACTATCATCACCACAACAATCATCATCATCACAACCACTACCACACCACCACAACCATCACCACCACCACCAACCACCATCCACCACAACCATCACCAACCACCACCACCACCACCACCCATACTCACCATCACCACCACCAACCACCACCACCATCACCCCATCATCACCACCACCATCACCACCACCACCATCCTCCTCCTCCTCCTTTCATCCTCTTCTCCTCCTCCTCCTCCTCCTCCTCCTTCTCTTCCTCCTCCTCCTTCTCCTCCTCATCCTATTCCTCCTCCTCTTCCTCCTCCACCTCCTTCTCCTCCTCCTCCTCCTCCTCCTCCTCCCTGTGGGCTCCAGATTCACTGGAACAACCCAGAGCGGCGCACAGGCTACAGAGACAGCAGCGGGGTGACCGTGCACTACACGCCCCGTCTGAAGGCCCAGAGAGCGGCTACACTGCTGGTAGGCCAAGAGTCCCTGCTCATCCCGCCCAGACAGTCCTCTGTTCTCCGCACAGGCCTCTGCTCCTCCGCCTGTTCCCGCCGTGTCTTCAGCCGCCCTGTCTTCGTTACGGATGCTTTCAACCACATGCACTACATGGGTACGTTTTGGTGGGGGGCTGGTGTTACTGCAAATTTCATGATTCTGCAGGTGAATGTGTTTGTAGTTGGGTACGTTTTCTCTTCGGGGCTGATTTTACTGCATATTTTATGTTTCTGCAGGAGATATGTTTTCTTGGGGGATGATTTTACTGCATACTCTTGTTTCTGCAGGAGATATGTTTTCTTGGGGATGATTTTACAGCATATTCATGTTTCTGCAGGAGATATGTTTTCTTTTTACTGCATGTTTCTGCAGGAGATATGTTTTCTTTTCTATTGCATATTCATGTTTCTGCAGGAGATATGTTTTCTTTTTACTGCATATTCATGTTTCGGCAGGAGATATTATGTTTTCTTTTAATTGCATATTCATGTTTCGGCAGGAAATATTATGTTTTCTTTTTACTGCATATTCATGTTTTTGCAGGAGATATGTTTTCTTTTTTCTGCACATTCATGTTTCTGCAGGATATATGTTTTCTTTTTACTGCATATTTCATGTTTCTGCAGGAGATATGTTTTCTTTTTACTGCACATTCATGTTTTTTGCAGGAGATATGTTTTCTTTTTTCTGCACATTCATGTTTCTGCAGGAGATCTGTTTTCTTTTTACTACATATTTCATGTTTCTGCAGGAGATATGTTTTCTTTTTAGTGCATATTCATGTTTCTGCAGGAGATATGTTTTCTTTTTAGTGCATATTCATGTTTCTGCAGGAGATATGTTTTCTTTTTACTGCATATTTATGTTTTTGCAGGAGAGATCTTTTCTTTTTACTGCATATTCATGTGTTTGCAGTCGGGTACGTTTCTTTTAGGGGCTAGTGTTAATGCACATTTCATGTTTCTGCAGGAGATGCGTTTTCTTCGGGGCTGATGTTACTGCATGTGAATGTTTTTGCAGTTGGGTACGTTTTCTTCAAATTCAAATTCTTAGTTTTCTCAAAGACTGAGAACTTCACGCTTTACGTTTTCTCTTCTGGGGCTGATGTTACTGAATGTTAAATGTTTCTGCAGGAGGCATGTTTTCTTGGGGTATGATTTTATTGCATATTCATGTTTTTTGCAGTTGGGTACGTTTTCTTCAAATTCAAATACTTTGTTTTCTCAAGACAGACAACTTCAATCACGCTTTACGTTTCTCTTCCGGGCTGATGTTACTGCATATTCACGTTTTTGCAGGCAGTACCTTTTCTTTGGAGGGAACTGGTTGTCAAGTCTTCAGGGGTGCCCCCACGGTCGCCAGACTAAGGGATAGATAGATAGACCTTTTCTTAGGGGCTGATGTTACTGTACGTGTATGTTTTTGCAGTCGGGTTCGTTTTTTTCCAGGCTGATGTTACTGCACATTCATCTTTATGCAGGAGATATGTTTTCTTCGGGGATGATTTTACTGCATATTCATGTTTTTGAAGTCGGGTACGTTTTCTTCGGGGCTGATGTTACTGCAGGTGTATGTTTTTGCAGTTGGGTACGTTTCTCTTCAGGGCTGATGTTACTGCACAGTCATGTTTTTGCGGGTGGGTACAAGCAAATATGCTTCACCATACACAACATCATACTCACCGCATTGTGCTTTATCTGTATGGCTACAGGCAAGAGTCAAAAGATCGAGTTGCTCCGAAACGGTCGTTTCGTGACTTCCATCACTTATCAAGAGGTTTACAGCTACGATTTGCCTGCACGTCAATTGTGAGTGCTTAACTAGCCTGGTCTGTGTCTGTCTGTTGCTCCTGTGTCTGTCTGTTGCTCCTGTGTCTGTTTTTTTTATCATCATTGCTCTGTCTGTTTCTTCTGTTATATCGAGGATAATGGAATAAGCATTCTTGTGCTTTTTTACATCCAGTCCCCGTGTGTATGCAGTTTTGTAAATGTCATCTGTTCCCACCGGCACACGATGGCCTACTGTTACGAAAAGCGGAACAGGATTTAACGTGTGCGCAAGATGTTCTGCGTGTGTTCGCACACGGGGCCTCAGTTTACAGTCTCATCCGAAGGACTTTTGGGGAGAGTGGAGTCAGCACTGATGATAACTCCAGGAGAAAAATCTCCCCGACCGGACTCGAACCCGGGTCGTCAAATTGCCAGCGCAATGTTCTGACCACTAGGCTATCCGTCCCCCCCCCCCCCCCCCCCCCCCGTTGCTCCTGTTCTTCTGTTCTCCTGTGCCTGCCCTGTTGCTCCTGTGTCTGTCTGTTGCTCCTGTGTCTGCCTGTTGCTCCTGTGTTCTGTTGCTCCTGTGTCTGTCTGTTGCCCTGCATGTATCTGTGTGTCCCTCGCTTTTTTTCCCTTTTCTGCCCTTTTAAAAAAATGGGTTTTTTTTTTTCCCGTCCCCGGTTTTTCCCCCGGATTTCGCCCCCCCCCTTTCTTTCCTTTTCTTTCGTTTTTTTTTATTCCCTTTTTTTTTTCTCCTCCGTCCCCTTTTTTTCCCCCTTTTCCCCGGGACGGCTTTTTTTTTTCCCCCCGTTTTTTTTTCCCGGGCCCGGGACCCCCTTCTTCCCCCCCAACCCCGCCCCTTTTTTCTTTTTTTCCCCCCCCTGTTCCCGGGCCCTGCCCATGTGTGTGGGGGGGGCTTTTTTTTTTGCCCCCTTTTTTCCCGTATGGTCGGGGGCCCCCTTTTTTCCCGGGGGTTCCTTTTTTTTTTTCTCCCCTTTTTTTCCGGTTTTGGCGGTTTTTTTTTTTTCCCGCTGTCCGTGAGGGGAAAAATTTTTTTTTTTTCCCAGTTCACCCCGTCAAAAAGGTTTTTTCCTCCCCAATTTTTGACCCAAAATTCTTTTTCTCCCCTCCCCCCATTTTTCCCTGGGGAAGAGTACGGCTTTTTTTTTTTCCCGGCCCCCCCCAGGGCAAAAACAGGCCTTTGCAAACGCCCAGGGGACTAGGGGGCTTCTTGCTTTCTTCCGTCCCCATTTTTTTCCCATGTGTGACTAAGAGGACCTCTTTTCTCCCCCCTTTCTGTCCCTTTCTGACCCCTTCCCCTGTCCATTTTGCCTTTGGGATGTGACAGCTTTTTTTCTTCTCCTGCCCTTTTCTTTGCCCCCTTGTGATGGTTATAAAAAGCTTTTCCCTTTTTTTTTCCCCCCAGTTTTTCTGCCCATTGTGATTTTAAGGGAGGGGTTTTTTTTTTTTTTCCTGCCCCATTTTTTTTCTCTTTCCAAGTAAAATAGACAAATTTTTTATCTTCCCCCCTTTTTTCCCGTTTTCCCTTTCCCTTTTGGGACAAATGATGACGGCTTTCTTCTCCTGTCCCAGTTCGTCCATTTTTGTGACAAAAAGGTGATGCTTTTTTTCTTCCCCCCGCCCCATTTTCTTCCCTTTGGGGGACAGTTAACACTTTTTTTTTTTTTTTTTAAAAATTACGTATAAAATTCCATCTTTTTTTTTTTTTTTTTTGTTTTCTGTTTTTAATTTTAAAAAAAGTTTAAAATTTAATTTTTTTTCTTTATAATTTTTTTAATTTTCTTTTTTTTTAATTTTCCTGCCTTATCCCAGGGTAAGACAAAAAAATTTTTAAGAGGTGCTGAGTGAGGGTTTTTTTCGGGAAAAAACATTTCCCCCAAGTGCCTGGTCTGTTCCCCAAGCATTCAGTCACCAAGAGTTCATGCCCCAAAAATGGTAAATCCGCGGGGACTCTAGAAAAAAGAAACCCCCCCAAGTTTTATTTTTGTAATTTTGCAGGGTTTTTGGGGTTTTTTCTTCCTGTGAGACCCACCGGGTGGCGCCCCCAAACCCCCTCCACATCTTCTTCTGTAACCCTGGGAAACAAGAAATTTTAAAACTAATACACAGGGGGGAAGGGGGAGAAAAAAGACAGATCTTATTCCATTTCCTGTTAAAAAAAGAATAAAAAAAAAAATAAAAAAATAAATAAAAAAGCCTAAAAGCTTTGCATTCAAAACCAAGACGGGGGGAAACTAAAATTAAAACCCAAACCAAAACCAGATAACGGGGCCCAAACCGAATCAGGGGCAATTCAAATTGATATGAAAAATGGAATGTTTGGGGTTTTCCCCTTACAAAAATTGGTAAAATAAATTCCAGTTTATATCAACAAGGAAAAATTAAAAGCGCTTGGAAGTGCATGTGCTTAAAATACAAAGGGGCTTACTTACGTTTACATTCATCCGGGGGTAAAAGGCCCCAAAATACAAAAAATATTTTCAAAAATTTTTAAAAATAAAAATTTTAAAAATTAAAAAACCGACGGGGGGCCCCATCGCCCATGACCCCACAACAACCGGATAAAACCCCAAAAAAAACCCAAGGACAAGGGAAAACCCAACCCCCCCAAAACCCCAAACCCCCAAATAAAAACCCCATTTAGGGTTTTTTAATTTTTGACGGTTAAAAATTTTCAAAGTTGGATTTTTTGACAAAAAATAGAATCCCCGGGGCCATTTTGTTTAAAAACAGGTGGGTCTTTGATGGTTAATTCATATGACTTCGTCAGTGGGGTTTGGTCCGTTTTAAGAGCGTTTTATACACGAAGACAGCCCTCTTTTGACCTTTATGGGGGGGGGGGGGGGGGGGGGGGGGGGGGGGGGGGGGCATTACTGTCAACAACATGGTCAATAAAACAGCTTTTTATTTCTTTGTTTTTCCTTGCCTGAACCCCAAAATGGTGAGATTTTGCATATGTGATGTTTTTGCCTACCTTCATGGAGCTTATTCCGACTTTGGGGATGTTGCTGGGTAGTTCTTTGGATGAGACTACAAACCAAGGTCCTCTGTGAAACCATCTTGGGCAACGTTAAAACCCATTCCATTTTTGAAAGGTGGCCCATTGTGCGGTGGGAACAGATGACCCAAATTTACCAAACTGCATACACACGGGGACTGGATGTAAAAAAAAACCATGAGTTTTATTCCATTATCTCCGAAATAAATAATAATAGTAGTAGTAGTAGTAAGGCACCCATCAGTCTCGAAGACTATTGAGTTGCGCTCTAGTTTTTAGAGAGCAAAGCCTGGGTAAGTAAGTAGAAGGGCAGCTGTTACCCATGCGCAGACCCCCCCCCCCCCCCCCCCCCCCCCCCCCCCCCCCCCCCCCCCCCCCACGCCACGGAATGATCCAGGGAAAGGAATGACCGTACGAATGGTTCCAGTACCCTCGCAGGGCCCCAGAACGTTGCCATGTAAGCTAAATATTAAAAAATGTAATAATAATAATGATGAGATGCACCACACATCAACATACAAAGCACTCGCACACTCACACCACACACACACCACACTAAAAACAACCCCGCCCCAACCACACACACACCACCACAAAACTCCCACCCACACACACAAAACACACACACACACAAAAACACACACACACACACTGTACACACTTGATTTTGCCTTAATTTTTTTTTAAAATTTATATATATATTATTTAATTTTTTATAAAATATATATATAATTTATATTATAATAATTTTATATTAAATACTATCATGTAGGCCTACCACACAGCTAAGAAGCGGCAGAGAGCAAAAATTCTCGGAGGGTGTCCTAGGGAACCAGATATAGGGAGCCTCTAAGGACAGTGCCTCATTCGAACATTGCCCTTTTGAGTAGGGTTGTACGCACCCACACAACGTATTCAGCTGGTGTTTTTGAATAATCTTTATATTTTCCCAAGGTAACAGAGGGAAGCTTCATTCACAACTTTTTTTTTTACCGGCCCTTGCTTGCACTGGTAAGGGAATAGCACCCCCACCCACCCCAAAAGACCTGATTTTTTGGTGATTTTTTTTGTGAGCCCATGTTTTTGGGAATTCGCGCTATATAAGCCTCCATTTTATTATTATATTATTTTTGAATAAGTCACGGTTTTCTTTGTTTGTTTTTTTAATCACAAACAGTTTTCTGTGAATGTATAGGACAGATTGCATATTGACAATGTCACGGAATTTCAGTGCAGCAGCACTAAAAGTTCCTGAGTGACAGAGCAAAATACAGGGGTTGGGTGTGTGTATTCCCACAGCGTATGGCGAAGGTTTAACGTGATCTTTATGGACACAACAAAGCAAGCGATAAAGAGTCACTTGTTTCTTTGTGTCTGTGGTCCTTGTTCGGGCATTAAAGACTGATGTTTTGCTTTATGTTCGCACACGGGACCTTGGCTTTCCAATTTCTTCCAACGTTGGTGTGTGGTGTGTGGTGTGTGTGTGTGTGTGTGTGTGTGTGTGTGTGTGTGTGTGTTTTGTGTTTCATTCTTTCATGTCATTCTTTCTTTCTTTTTTTCGAAGATAATGGGATAACTACGCATGTGCTGTTAAACATCCTGTCCCCGTGTGCATGCGAAATTTTGTCATCTGTTTCCACGGCATACAATGGCCTTTTCTTCCGAAAAGTGAAATAGGTTTTAACGTAAGCACAAGATATTCTGCATGTGTTCACACACGGGTCCTCGTTTTATTGTCTCATCCGGGTGTGTGTGTGTGTGTGTGTTGTGTGTGTGGTGTGTGTTGTGTGTGTGTGTGTGTGTGTGTGTGTGTGTGTGTGTGTGTGTTGTGTGTGTGTTATTATTTCTTTGTTGTTTTCATTCTTGTATTTCGAGGATAATGGAGTAAGCACTCATGTGCTCTTTTAATCCAGTCCCTGTGTGTATGCAGTTTTGTCATCTGTTCCCACCAGCACACAATGACCTACTACTCCTAAAAGCGGGACTGGTTCTAACGTGTGCGCGAAGATGTTCTGCGTGCGCTCGCACACTGGGGCCTTGGTTTATGGTCTCAACCGATGGGCTTTGGGGGGAGTGGAGTCAGCATTGATGTTAACTCCAGAGCAAAAATCCTCTTAAACGAGATTCCAACCCTGTGTGTGTGTGTGTGTGTGTGTGTGTGTGTGTGTGGTGTGTGTGTGTGTGTGTTGTGTGTGTGTGTGTGTGTGTGTGTGTGTGTGCATAAGCGTGTGCCAGCAGTCTTTTAACACAAGATAACTTCCTCAGAGTTTTTCTTCCAAAATCAAAACCAAACAACTGAATACAAATCTCTCTCTCTCTTTTTCTCTCTCTCTCTCCTCTTCTCTCTCTCTCTTCTCTGGGAACACTTCCAGCAGTTGAAATGTAAACAGCTGTTGCTTGAAGCTCCGGATTTAAATGTAAATTCTACGTTCCCGTGCCTTTGCCTGAGTCAGTGAAGTGAGTGGAGGACATCATGCCAGAGGTGGCTTTAAGTTTCAGAGCCCTGTGTGCTACTTTGTGGCCACCTTCATGGCATTTATGCCTCTACGTACAATGCTGAGAAAAGCATTGTGCATTCCGACATTAAAGTTGGGCAGGTTGCATGACGGTGTAACCGTAGGTTTGCTCCTCGCCTATTTCTACCTAGGCGTTTTTCTGCATCGGTGTGGCGATGTGGAGCTGAACCCTGGACCGGACCTAAGGGAAGGAAGGACAGTCTCCGTCAAACTCAGCTAACTCTGATGCTGGTTCTGCTTTAGCATCTCCTAAGAGGACAAGTAAGGAGCTGACACTGAAAGAGGTCGTAGCAAGCCTGCAAGAGCTGACCTCCATGTTTAAGGAACTGAAGGAAGAGGTGAGGCAAGTCAAAGAGACATGTTCTGGCATTTTGAAGGAAATGGCATACTTGAAAGAGGATGTTAAAGAACTGAAACAGGAAAACTAAAAGACTGAAAGAAGAAAACGAAAAGTTGTGTGAAAAAGTTGAAAAGCTGGAACTAAAGGCTGATGATTTGGAGGGGTATTCTAAAAGAAATAACATTCTTTTCTATGGTATACCAAGACTGGACAATGAAACTCGCGACGACTGTGAAGGACTGACCAAAGACTTACTGGCTGTCAAACTAGGACTGAGTGAGTAGAGACATGGAATTTGACAGGATTCACCGTCTTAACAGGAACCCTGATTCACATATCATAGGTAGATGTACATTCCACAGGGATAAAGAGATGGTTCTGAAGGCTAAGCACAAACTCTGTGGATGCAATGTCTTCACTGGAGAAGACTTCACCCCACGTGTGCGAGATGTCAGAAGGAAACTAGTTCCTCATTTGAAGGATGCCAGAAAAGATGGAAAACATGCGTTTATGGTCTAGGGGCCTATGATCATTGACGGTAACAAATTGTATCTGGACGAAAGTCCAAATCTTACAAGTACCACTTAGCATTATAGCTGGCATACTTAAGAACTTAGCGCATGCTACACTGCTTGTCTCTGTATTCTGTCTACAATTTCTGTTTCTCAGTCAGAGGGAACAAATGCAAGTCAGGCACCGCCTACATTAAATTTCGCCCCCTCTCCTTCACGTGCAAACTGCACTGAGTCTTGTCTTGTCTTGTTTGTCACAGGGGCTGCTGACACGTTAACTGTGTCATTGTTGCCACCTGACGTGTTGGCACTCACGTAAATTGTGTGAATCAGCTCCTGTCTTTTTTTAAATATTCAAAGTGTGCGAGGTTAAAAGAGAAACTGATATGTACACACAAAAAAGGTTCTGAGCAAGATAGAACTGATATTGGTGCGCGCCTGCGTGCGTGTGTGTGAGTGGTGTGGGTAGGAGAAGGTGAAAGAGTAGAGGACGGAGAGAAAGCACCATTAAACCCATGCTGCACTTACTGTTGTATTGGGATGTCAATGGATTTGTGTCAAAGATAAATGACAAAAATGTTTTGTTATAATTATCATAATGTTTGTGACAAGATACTGTATGAAAACACATGTTCAAAATTGACAGTTGAATATGTTTCTTGTATTGTTCGTTTTTCAAACAGTTGTATAGTGTGTCTTGCACTAGCTACTTATTCAGGTCTTTAAGGAAAAAGGCCCAGGACGATCATTTGTATGATCAAAAAGGAACTTTCAGAGTGTATTAAAGGAATAAAATATCACTGACGTTGATAGCGGTATGTTTATGTCTGGAAAGAGTTGCTCATAAGATTTAATTAAGAGTTGTCAGATGTGTTATGTATTGCTGAGTAGATATACGCTAAATGGAATGCAGACATTGTCCCAGATATCATAGACAAAGATTCTCATTCTTTTAGTATTACAGGCACGTCGTGCTTTGGTAAATAGATGCTCTGAGAATTATATGATATAGAATTATGACAAATATATGATAAATATGTGTAGGAATATAAATATGTTTTCTCACAGGCTAAATGTACGAGTGATGATCGTGGTAATTTTACATATATCTGACAAAGGTAAGTAAAAGTGTAATGATTATATTTTGTTATCTGCTGATTTGTATAAAGTTTATAGATGACACAACAGAAAAGAATACGATCGCCACAGTGAAGATTTTCTTTTTTCAGGTTACTTGAACCATTTGCTTTTAAAGAATGTTGATATACATATTCTTCTTCTTCTTCTCTCGTTCGCTTTACACTGTCAGATGTGTCTGGGAAAAATAATGGCATGTCCTTTCCAGCTCCTCTCGTGGGCCGTACAGTTTGCTTTGTAGGGTTATCTCCGTCGGCCACACTTTCTTCCTCAGGTCGCTGAATAGCGTACACCTTTGAAGGATGTGCTCGCCTGTCTGGTTTTCTTTACCACATACACACAGGGGAGGAGCAAGTTTCAGTTTTGTGGACATATGGTGGTTTAGATCTACATATTGAAAATGACATGTTTACAGATTAAGATTTAGATCACATGGCCACTGTTTGGCTTTAAAACTGGTGTATTGTACCCCCTTCAGTGCGGGGCCATAACCTATACTGAATAAACCAGTTCGAGTTCCTCTCTCTCTCAGCATGTTGATTCTCCTCCCTCCCCCAAACTCCGTGTATTGTGGCCTAAGGCCAATGTTCATATTAAAAACGTTCAGAGTTCTCTCTCTCTCTCTTCTCTCTCTCTCTCTCTCTCTCTCTCTCTCTCTCTCTCTCTCTCTCTCTCTCTCCATTTCACCCTCCCCCCCCCTCAAGCAAGCATCAGTATCATTCATTGAGTTGTCTCGATCTCCTCCAGACAAAACAAAACCAACCAAAACAAGCATAACGCTGAACACAGAACTGCCATTATTGCATTGTTTATTTGGGTAGCAGTTGTTTTACATCCACTGATATGACTACTGTTAATATTGCAGCCACGCTCGCTGGCAAAGACATCAAAAAATCAAATCATAATAATAAAAATCAATAATAAAGCACTTAATAATACAAATAAGAACATTAGTGTCATTGGTCAATATTTCCACAACAACGTTGAAACGCACAACCACAGATGTAAGTTGGGGATTATGGTTACAGGACTGGGGAGTTTGTTTGTTTTTTTTATTTAAAAAACATGTGGGTCTGGATTTTTGTTATTGTTAAGTACAATGGCGCGTTTACCCTCCTCTTTTCTGATGCTGCACAGATCGACACCGTGATTGCGTATGTGTTAGTAAACCTTCTATTTGTTGAAGTCTTCGTTTTGTGTGTGTGTGTGTGTGTGTGTGTGTGTGTGTTGTGTGTGGTGTGTGTGTGTGTGTGTGTGTGGAGAGAGAGAGAGAGAGAGAGAGAGAGATGGTGGTGTGTGTGTGTGTGTTGTGTGTGTGTGTGTGTGTGTGTGTGTGTGTGTGTGTGTGTGTGTGTGTGGTGCACATGCTAATGCGCATGCACGCACGCATTCTCACGCCTTTCATATGCATTGTAAACATATACTCTGCATGAGCGTAGGTGTGTGCACACACAGGCGCGAGTGTGTGCACTAGTGCCCTACCAAAGGACAGAAAACTATATAATCAGTGTCGGCATCACTCTTTTCTCTTCAAACTACACTACCTGACTACAGTACTACTAGCCTACACTACCCAACAACAGGACAGTACCATTCCGGTCCAAGCTGTTTATAGCCCTAGGCCCTATATTACTGACCACGAAGGCTGGCCGTATTATCAGGGCTGTCTGTCACCTAGTTGTTTCTGCAACTCTTTATCACATTCACTGCAAGTTCTACATCTTATCATTTATTTATTAATTTTGTTAATTAATTATTAATTCTGTTATTTTTTTTCTTTTATTCAATCTTTTATTTCAAAGATCATGGAAGTGCACCCGTGCTCTTTTTTTTTCCTTTTTTTTTTTTTTTTTTACATCCAATTCCTGTGTACATGCGGCTTTGTAAATTTTGTCATCTATTCCCATTGGGCACACAGTGGCCTACTCTTCGAAAAGTGGCACACGTTTAAACTTGCGCAGGATGCTCTGCGTGCACTCAAAAAATGCGACTTAGGTTTATAGTCTCATCTGAAGGACTTATCGAGCCGGGAATGGAGTCAGCACTGATGTCAACTCCTGGGGAAAAAGTCCCCTTGAACAGGAGTCTCAGTGGTGACTCCAAAACCTGGGCCCTCAGATCACGAGCACAACACTATCCAATCCCTTCAAACATCCAACACTGCTAATCTGAGGAAAAAAGAAAAACCCAACCCCAGCTCAACATTAAATGACAAAATACCTGAATGATTTCATCCCTTAAGGTCAATAAACCAGGCTGTGCTGAGGATGCCAGCCTTTCTGCTAAATGATCCTCCCCAGGTTACAAAAAAAGGTGACAAAAAAGCATAATGAACACTTCAATGTACTAAAAAAAAAAAAAAAAAAAAGATACATAAAAATGGGGCAATACGGGCAAATTACACTGCAGAATGGACATTCCTGTGCCCATCTCAGCGTTTACAAAATCACTACCTGGTCGCCAGAACAAAACAATACGGGCAAAGTGTCGTATAAGGAGGGAAAAAAGAGAAAACATTTGCAAGATTTGCTTAAAAAAACAAACAAACCCAAAACAAAATTCAAAACAAAGCAGGACAATGGACTGGGAAGGTAGGAAATCAGGCAAGAAATATGATAAAGAAAGATCCGTTAAAAAAAGGCAAAAATAAAGAGAGTGGCAGAAAACAGGAAATTTCTAACAGAATTTCAACAACAAAAAAAAAGTGGGGATGATATTTATACTGAAACAGCCCCTCTGGCATCCCCATCATAGAGTACTTAACTACCATACCTACAAACAATTTCTCGTTACATTGCAAGAGAGAAGCCAGAGAAGAGAAAGAAGACAAGTTGGCAGGGCTGTCAATACTGTGCACACACTGCTAGTGATATTCATCGTATTGTCATAGCAGCATGCACACACAGATGCAGCCTACAAAGCCAGCCAGCCAGCTCTTCCTGACTAAATCGACATGAATGACTAGCTATCATAGTCTACCCTTGGACAAAAAAGCACACAAAGATTCAACATAAAAATGGAGTTAAACATCAAACAAACACGGGCGTTGCTGCAGATTGAAAAAAACAAACAAAAAAAAACAGGAGGCACAACAGCCATCCCCATAAATACTCAGAGAGCAAATAATTGGCAAATGGAATGGTTAAACGGTTTATTTTGAATATATAATAATAATACACAAATCAAGTGGTGACAACCCCCCCCCCCCCCCACCCACCCCCAACCCAACCCATCCACCCCTCCCAACCAGTTTTCACGAAACCAGAAATTGAGCAGTACAGACGTCGATCTCTCCAATTAATTCACTTCAGTGGTGGAAGGAACTCTGCCAAAATACTGGACCACAATGTTCAGCTCCTTGGAAAATGTGCAGCACCTTATCAGTGGGGAACAGGATACTTGCAGTGGAGAGAGGGAACAGGATAGCCTGGTGGTTAGAGTGATACGTTCGTCATCTGATGACCCAGGTTCGAATCTCGTTCAAGAGAATTTTTCCTCTGGAGTTAACATCAGTGCCTACCCCACTCCCTCGAAAAGTCCTTCGGATGAGACTACAAACCGAGGTCCCGTGTGCGAACGCATGCAAAACGATCTTGCGCACATGTTAAACGCACCCGTTCAGCTTTTCGGAAGAGTAGGCCATTGTGTGCTGGGTGGAACGGATGACAAAAACTGCATACACACAGGGACTGAATGCAAAAAAAAGTGCTTATTCCATTATCCTCGAAATATAAAGAATTATAAAAAAAAAACTACTAACAGTACACTACAGGCTTAAGAAACCATGAAAAAAACGGCCCCCCACTCTACAAGCCAATACTAAAGAACAGAGCACTGCCTCTCCATGCCAGACACCTAGAGCACTATAAAACAGTGGGTCTAATAACGAAACAAGACAGAATGCGGACAGCAAACTGTGGGTGCATAATGACGATAATAAGGACGTACAGGACAGCTCAGTGGTCAGAGCGCTTTTTCTCCCAGAGCTAAGGTAAAGAAGCGTTGAGCATCGTTACCTCTTGGATGGGTAACCACTTGTGCACCTTGGCTTCAGTACAGTCCCCAGTTCACCCAGCTGTAAAATGGGTCCCTGCCCTCTTTTAGGGTCTGGGAGGGCAAAGCAGCGAGGGAGAGGAGATGGGCACCCCCTCAGTATGCTGGCCCCTGGAGAAGCTGAAGTCTCTGATGCCTCGTTGCCAACGACGGCATACGTTAGCAGAAACCTTACTTTACCTAAAACTGACATGACTGAAACGTATTCTCTGAGATATGCCCACGGTATGCAGCATATCACTACAATTAGCAACAAGATGGGAAAAAAAACTCAATTCATGAGAAATCTATCCAAAAATATCCCCCCTCTCCCTGCCCCCAAGCAAAAATCAGTTTAACAACAAATGAATAAAGGCAATTCACATATGAAGGCACAAAATGAGTGGGAACTAACTTGTGGACAAAATCCAGATGGCTGATCCAATGAGGCAGACAGGAGTCAGGCAGGACACCAGGCAGGAAGACGAAGAGCACAAAACACGGGGACAGACAAGGCCACTTCTAGCACAGAATGCAGAGATGACAGTTACTTACACCAAACAAAATAAAACAAACAATAAGAAAGCTTGCAGCACTCTACCTGACAATGGATTTCCATAAAAACAAGCCACAGATTCGTGAACAAAGACCAAATTTCCCACAGCAAAAAAAAAAACAAAACCCTGCTACACCAAGATCTTTAAAAGAAAAGAAAAAAGGGTGCACATGATGACTAATCAGGGACTAGTGCTGAGGTAGCAACAATTAACACAACAAAACTGACAAACAAAGCAAAACTGAAATGGAAAAAAAAAGACCAGGTCCAAATAAACAAAGGCTAAGTACAAAGCAAGGAGCAAAGGAAAACTGACAACCATCATGAAAATGATACCAGAAAAACAAAACAAAACAAAGCGAAAACAGCAAAACAAAGATTGAAGCAAATCTAAAAGACCAAACAAAGAAGACAGCACAGAGCCCAGGAAACAAAAAAAAATAAAAGACAACACAAAACTAAGAACAGGAAAAGCAACACAAACAGGAAACAAAGGTAAATAATACAAAACAAACAAAAATGACAAAGCCAAAGTAAAACCACCAAGAAAAAGGAAAACTGAAACCCTGAAGAATAAAATCACAGATGAAAAAATTAAACCATGGACAACATTACGGCAAGCTACTTAGGTACAGGAATATCATCAAACCAATTCATCCATGATTCACTCACTCACTCAGGCATTCATCCATTCAAGTCATTCTTAAAAACTGATACAAAGGGTCTGAGAGAAAAAAAGAAGTATGAAAATGATATGGTATGACCATTACAATATTACATTGTTGAAACCAGGAACACCTTTAGTAATAATGATTTTTTTTTAAAATTGAACAAAATATATACAGGAAAAAAAGTGTCAAAGAAGCACCTGTGTGAACCAAATCTACCAATCAGCAAATAAAGTGAACACTACATCAATTAAATACAGAAAAAAGGGGGTTTAGAGTCGACTCTGTTCCTGTCATAGAAGCAAAGAGAGAGAGAGAGAGAGAGAGAGAGAGAGAGAGGAGAGAGAGGAGAGAGAGAGAGAGAGAGAGAGAGAGAGAGAGGAGAGAGAGAGAGAGAGAGGAGAGAGAGAGAGAGAGAGAGAGAGAGAGAAAGAAAAAAGAAAGAATGATACATGTGATCAAGCCTGTGGGTGTGGAGGTCTTAATGTGCGAGCTCTATAAATCATACCTTCAATCATTCATACAATACACCGACTTCAGGCAAAGCACGCCTTTCTTCTTTTGTCTCCTTCAAACTTGGTGTATCGCAGGCAGGCTAGACTTGCCCGTATGTATTATTTTGGTTTTCTTTTCTTTTGCTTTTCATCTCTTCTTTGATTGGTTTTAATTAAGCATCATTTAAGTACTTGGGGTTAATACCAGTTTTCTCTCTTGTGAGACGCCGATGGCTGTACAAAAGTGATTGTTCGCGACTGTGGTTCTGTGGAAAATTAAACGTTGGTCAATGAGAACACTTTGGACATGACTGCCTACGGATTTTTGTCCAGCTGGCTGAGGCAGTGGATAACACTTTCAAATCAAGAGGTACATTATAATATATATATATATATAATTATGCTTTGGTCTGACAGAAAAGCTGGGGTCTGGATGCCTGCTGTTATTATTTTTTTCTACAAGATAACATTCATATAAAAGTATGTCAGATTTTTTGTTGTTGGTATCTTTGCAAAAAGAAAAAATGCAACTACAATAAAACAAATCATTTCTGCAAATAACACTGGGA
The DNA here is from genome assembly GCA_030674155.1 of Stramonita haemastoma. Lineage (NCBI taxonomy): Eukaryota > Metazoa > Mollusca > Gastropoda > Neogastropoda > Muricidae > Stramonita > Stramonita haemastoma. The sequence continues at coordinate 15,384,320 of CM060338.1, forward strand.
CTTTTTTTTAATGACAGCAGTTTGTTTTTGTTTCCTGTGTCAACAGTTTTCCTGTGAAAATACAAGGTCAAACCAACTGGACTCCATCTCCTGTCACTGTAGTAAGGACATGCTGGCCCAGTACCCACCCACCCACTACTTCATTAAAAAAAAAAATCCTCAAAGTCAAAATCCCTCAATCCTTCATTAAAAAAAAAATTTCAATTTTCATCAACCTGTCCCTACAATTTCAGATAGGTTTTTGATAAACAAAAATGATGCTAGAAATTTTGTGACAGATCTAAGACAAGACTTTGCTGCTCATAAAAATGGGTTTTTACACACAAGTTCTGATCTAGGAATTATCCAAATTAGCTTAAATATATATCTGTTTCCACAACTTTACTTTTCAATCATAGGAAAGAAAATTATAATACAGAAATTGATTTTTTTTTTTAACATCTAAAAATGAGTCATGTTCTGATATAGAAATTAACATCAAGATCAGCTCTATTCATTATCAGTTTTTAAACTTTCAGAGCTCTACTTCTAAACATCACAAAATTTACCATCAAGTTTCTTACTATCAAAGTTCTACTTCTAAACATTTCAAGATTTCACCATAACTTTTCTTACTATAAAAGTCCTACTTCAAAACATTGCAAGTTTCACCATCAAGTTTCCTACAATAAAAGTTCTACTTCTAAACATTGCAAAATTTTACAGTCAAGTTTCTTACTATAAAAATTCTACTTCTAAACATTGCAAGATTTCACCATCAAGTTTCTCACTGTCAATTCTCTACTTCACAACATGGTACCATTTCACATTCAAAATAGGTCCTGGACATCTCAAGTTTCTTTCAAAGCATCATTTCTAAACATCAGGTCACAAGATTTCCTTTTGGGCTGTTTTCACTTGTACTGAGTGCACGTGATGAAGACATTACAGGTTGATCAATCAGTGTTCACTTTCTACAGATCTATAAAAGAGAAAGAAGAAGAAATACACAGACATTTGTTAGTTAGTATAGTACAGTATGGTATAGGATACAGCCATACGAGCATAAAACGGTGGCTTGGTTATGGATTGTACACTGTGGATTATTGCGCGGAGTATGGCTGGTTGGTTCTGTACACTCTCAATACAGGTATGTATGTATATCATACGTCCACACGACACAGGTGCCATTTCTGGTTTTGAGCATTGCATTAACAGTACAATTTCTTCCTCATTAATTTGTCGACATAAAATGGAAACATTCTCCAGAGGAGATGGAACAGAACACATCAACATTCATTGACAAAATATTGCTTTTTTTTCCTGCAGACATGAAGATGAAATATGGGACTTTTCTTTGCTCCCCTGTGAGGGCCTCCCACATAATGATAAGTAAGCTGGACAAGGTGTAACCCTGATACAGGACTACAGACAGTAAGTGAGGGTTAGTCTGGGGTAAAATAAGTTTTTTGCTTTAGTATAAACGTGACTATGTTTCATTGTTTCCATTTCAGTTCAGTTCAAAGGGAAAAGTATACTTTTTAGTAGGTAAGGGAAAAAAGTAAAATTTTTGTCTTCAAAAAGCTCAATAGTAAAAACCCAGCTTTATGAGGAACAAAGGAAAAAATTCTTACCTTGAACCATAAATGAATATACACACATGACAGATGGTCAAACTGTAATGTTAATATTCAATTATTTTACTTGTCCATGGCAAAAACTAAACTATCCATGTTAAAGAAAAATGCTTAACAACAGTGGAGAAGCTCACTGTGAAGCAACTTTCCTCAACATGGCTTTAGGGTATGGAGACTTTGAAGTACTACACTGTTAAACATTCAACAACATGAAAATCATATTACCCAAATAAAGATCCTTCTCTCCTTTTCTTAATAGTTGATTTTCAAACAAAATGTTCTTCAAAAACTCAACTTACAAATCATTTTGTGGGAGACAGTCACCTTGGAAGTAGACAGACATTAGGGGACAGAAACTGTATCGACATCGTATTATAATACACAATTCAAAGAGCGGACCTGAAACGAAGGTCAACGTTGGCATGGCAGAGCTGACCAACACACAGTTTGTGTGCAGACAGGAAGGTCACACTGCTTTTCTCACTGGCCATCTTTCCCACACACAGAGAGTAGTTACTTACAAACAAACCGTCAGCGCCAAAACAGATCAACCATTGCACAGAACAACAGGGCGCAGAACAAAAATTAATCAACTGGGTCTGCAGAGATTTGCTTGTTTACAAGAAGTGCACCGGTACACAAGTTTTGCAAAACAAACAGGCACCCTACATTTATTCGTGTTCGCGCACACACACACACGCACATGCATGCCACACACCACACACACACACACACACACACACACACACACACACACACACAGCATCACACACACACACACACACACACACAGTATACACACTTTCCGATGGGTTTATAGCTTGGAGGAAAACTTAAGTGTTGCAGTGACAAATTTTAATGAGGCTGTCTGAAACAGTCAGCCCCAACCCTTTCCTCCTGACCACTGGGGTGCTATTAGTTCCATGCTTAGCTAAACCCGCCCAGCCTTCCCCCCATCTATCTCCTACTTCATCCCCGAAGTCAGAATGTGGCTACCTTCATGGTGAGCGAAAATGGTCGCATATGCAAAATCTGACCATGATGAACCTCACAGCTCTAGCGGAGGAAGGAACAAATCTGAACAAATCTGGTTCCCCTTGTCATGGGAATTTTCATGACAGGACATTGCCAGTCTTAAGTGCATCAATGGTGAGATTATTTTTAAGGCAGCCACATTCCAACTTCAGCAGTAAATAATGTCTGCACATGACACCACTGTTCATTTAAAAACAAAACAAAAAAAAACCTGTCATTCGTTCCTACCCGGACATAATCGTTTACTCTTCTGCATAGGTGGAACAGGTCCTTGTATGCAAGACGTTCTGCATGTCTTTGTATACAGGACCTCTGTGTGACTTTTCGGAGAGTGGAATCGATACTGATGTTAACTCCAGGGGAAAGACGGTGGCTCAAACCCACACCATCAGATCATGAGCTCAATGCTCTAACCACTAGGCTATACCCCCCTCCCCCTGTCAAGTTTCACCATCATCTGACAACACTAGCAACAGAAGACAGCTGACAGCTGACATACTGTGTAATACAGAGGGCACAAGCCTGGCATGGGAGAATCTGCATAGCCTGGTACTTGTTTAGCCTTCTTCCCCTATACACAGGACTCCACTCACTCACAGCAAACCAGTCAATACACAGCAAACTACACAGACAAAGTAGGGTCTAGGCATACCAGGACATCATCATCGTCATCATCGTCATCATTGTCATCATCATCATCATCATCATCATCATCATCATCACCATTATCTATCATTGTCAGATTGAATGACACAAAGCTGCACTAACAATACTAGTGTATTCTAGTATACAAGCAATCAACATGGAGCTCCACTAGCAATACTAGTGTATTGCAGTAGTATGTATACTGTACATGTACAAATGGGACACGCAAGCAACCACATCTACGCAATACTGCATAAAACACAGAGATATGTTTCAGCGCACCTGATACATATTTCTTTCAAGGACACCTGGACAGACATACTGATGATACTCTTTCATGGAAGAGTGTTGAGTTCACACACAAATCAGCTGCAGCAAACTCTCTCTCTCTCTCTCTCTCTCTCTCTCTCTCTCTCTCTCTCTCTCTCTCTCTCTCTCTCTCTCTCAGCCACTGTAATTAATTAATTAAAGCTTGACCAGTCTGGGAAGAAACAGTAATAACGGCAACATGGGTGATTCACAATTTCCTGTGAGCAATAAGGATTCTGTTAATTAACTGTAATCTGCATGTATACATTACATCACAAAATCTCAACCACTGCTAACAGAGCAGAAAAGTCACGTTTTCTTACTGATCAGCACATACATTATTATTATGTATGCGCACACACACACACACACTGTACACCAAACATTCATAAACAAGTTAAACACACACACACACACAACACACAACACACACACACACACACAAGGAACATTTTTCTCACACACAGAAGAAAAAAAAAAAAAAAAAAAAAAAAAAAAACCACCCTACTATTGCAAATCACAATATTGCACCTCTTTCTTCACTTTCTCATAAACATCAAACCAAGTGATGAACAATGGGGAGAGAAAAAAATGACAATTTCAAATCATGGCAAATGAACGAGGCAGAGACAGCACAGCAAGCACAGTGGAATGGAAACATCATGAAAAGCACATCTATACTTGTCCATGCGTTCACAATAATTATTTTGTCCATGTATTTATTTTTTTCCACTTAGGAAGAATGTGTGTGTGTGTGTGTGTGTGTGTGTGTGTGTGTGTGTGTGGTGTGTGTGTGTGTGTTGATGTGATGATGATGATGATGATGATGATGATGATGATGATGATGATGATGATGATGATGATGATGTGTGTGTGTGTGTGTGTGTGTGTGTGTGTGTGTGTGTGTGTGTGTGTGTGTGTGTGTGTGTGTGTGTGTGTGTGTGTGTGTGTGTGTGTGTGTGTGTGCAGCACGCGCATGCATGCATGTGTGCATGCATGCATACATGCGTGTGTGCATGCGTGCGTGCGAGTGTACAATCGCATGTATTTGTGGAGAGAAAGGGGGTGAGTGATACAAGCTGTTGTGAACAAGTCTAAAAGCACAGCTAAACCCTGACAGCCACATCAGGACTGTGGTAAATGGTTACCACCACAATCCATCAATCAAAAACCAACCATGTCCATTTTCCCCACCATTGTCATCTCTTGGGCTACTTGTCAATGGACACTGTGAATGTCTGACCTCCACACACACACAAGAAAAAATAAAAAAAGAAGGAAAAAAAAACAACAATATCAAAAATATCAATCTTGACAAACACAAAAACTCACTAACCTGATAATGAGGGGAGTTGGTGATATATAGTCTTAATTTGAATCCTTGAGGCAAACAAGACAAAGCTATGCTGATAATGCTAGCCCTTGTGTTGTGCTGGGGTCCCTAAATATTGCACATGCGCGCATCGCATGCATACACTCATGCATGCACACACATTGTGACACATACACACACACACACAAACACACACACACTGTCACACACACACACACACACAAACACACACACACTGTCAAACACACACACACACACAAACACACAGGACAGTGGACTGATATCTTCTAACTGTCAACAGCACAAATAGTTAATACTATACAAAAGAGAGCAACAACAACAACAAAAGAAAGCATGTCACAGTTTACTTGACAAAAGAGACAGAAATGGATTAGGGCAGGAGGGAGAGAGAGAGAGAGAGAGAGAGAGAGAGAGAAAGGCAAACAGAGAGACCAACAGAGACAGAGAGACACAGAGAGAGACAGAGACACAGAGAGAGAAAGAGATGCAAAGAAAAAAAGAGAGACACATTCAAGCACTCTGATACTCATTCAGACAGACAGACAAAAGTTCAAACATACTGGTCCTGTCACTCAGAGCCCACTAGGAACCCCTGGATTCAAAGTGAGTTGCATTGCAAGTTGCTAGTGTGGAGAATCATGAATGGAACAAACCAGCCGGGGTGTGTGTGTGTGTGTGTGTGAAATTACAGGTTGTGTTTTCCAACATATCAACACAATGTCATATTCTGTGCTGTCACTTGCTCTAACACACACTGAAAAATGACAACAAAAACTGGGTCATGCACGAACGTCTGTAACAAAAAAACTGATTGTTTTGAAACATGCACAACATCTTTAAGAATCAATTCACAGACATTGGCAAAATATTTAGGATGCAAAAATTGTTATTTTCTTCCCAAATCTATGTTTAGCTCACTGATATACTGAACATGTTTAGATTGTAACAAACTTGGGTTAAAGGGACAGTCACTCTGTCGGCAAATGTAATTATACAAACATTTTGTATGGTAAACGCTGTGGCATAAAGATGTCTTTGATCCGTAAATGCAATTGTATACACATATTGTATGGTAAACACTGTGGCATTAAGATGTCTTTGATCTGCAAATCCACAGCACACATTTCTTGTAGATAACTTCTGTTTCTGTATGTGGTAAACACTGTGGCATTAAGATGTCTTTGATCTGCAAATCCACAGCACACATTTCTTGTAGATAACTTCTGTTTCTGTATGTGGCTATTTGATACTTCTCTCCCCCCCCCCTCCCCAACCTAGTGACAGCATCGAGAAATACATGCATGTCAAACAGTGAGGCAGCCATGTAGGAGAGCTTCCAGTCTCCTTGGGTAAGCGGTAAAAGATGATGAGACAGATATGTGCAGAACAGAGGGAGGAAAAGTCATCCTGACAGCTCCACAACCAACAGCTTGTGTTGACACTTGAACTAGGACACAGACCAGATCTGTCAGGGTGTTATGCCATATCCTTCATGAAGATCACCCCCCCCACCCCACCCCCCGGGTCTCCCTAAATGGATTTTTTATATTTCTTGGCTACAGCTCCGAGGTTCACCAATGCATCTGTGACTGTTTTTCATTGAGGTAACTGCTGCACTCCAACCTTGGGGGTTACAGATGGAAATTGGACCCACTGTTGTTGCCGGGACAGTTGAGATGTGCCTCCCTGCTCTTTCTGATTTAACTGTCATAGGTTCTTCTAACATACACAAGTACAGTCTGTAAGCATACAGGTCTCCTCTGAAAGACTTGACATTCAGTTCAATTTTCCTGTTCAACTGGGAAAAAAGGGCAAGGCGAGGCTGGAAATGGAACCCAGAACCTCAAGGTTTCCATGTTGGGGAGGCGAAGGTCTAAACCATTCTGCCACCTTCCTTCTCAAATAACCCTGGCTGGGCTATCACCGAGTCAATCTCCTTGAGGAGGCCTCAGCAAGCACACACAGACTGTTCAAGAAACAGACATGGGGGTCGACAGGAGGCCGGTCAGCAGAGGTCCAGCCAGTCAAGACTTCATGGCCAGCTGCTGAGTGAGATGGAAGACCTGTAGCCTTTTGCCAGGGAAGTCAGCAGGCCTGTCCTTCTGACCTCTGACTGCACAGGGAGAGAGGGGCTGTGTGTTGTGTGTGTGTGTGTGTGTGTGTGTGTGTGTGTGTGTGTGTGTGTGTGTGTGTGTGTGTGTGTGTGTGTGGTGTGGTGTGGGTGTGTGTGGGTGTGTGTGTGTGTGTGGTGTGGTGTGGTGGGTGTGGTGGTGTGTGTGTGTGTGGTGTGTGTGTGTTGTGTGTGTGTGTATTTTTGTGTGTGTGTAGATTGTGTGTGTGTGTAGTTGTGTGTGTGTGTGTGTGTGTGTGTGTGCTGTTGCGTGCGTGCGTGCTGCGTGTGTGCGTGCGTGCGTGCGTGCATGCGTGTGCACGCGACCATCTGCAATTCCTGTAAGCCTTAGCTTTGTTTGCTATCTTCCATTGATGGATCTTTTCTCTTTTAAAAATTTTTTTTTTTTTCGGGGGGGGGGGTCTTTTAAAAGCTTTACTTTATCTTCTGAAGTCTTACTAAGAGTCTGACTGTGAGAGAGGTGTGGTGAATGAGGAGCATGGCATACATACATACATACATACATGTATACATACAGACCACAGGCAGCTTTAGGCCACAACTCTGACATACAATCATCCTGGCTGGCACAGCCTTCATTCCAGCCAAGACTGCCACAGCAGAACATACAATGGCAAAAGAGCCTGATATAGTAGGATATGTGAGGCCCAGATATCTGTGTATGACGATCAAAAGCAATCAGAAACAAGCTCTCCCTCTTTGGTGTTGTCAGTGAGCATCGTCATCATGGCAAAACAGAATGAAAGGCCTCAGCTTAGATGGCAGGGTTAGGAGGAGGCCACGCACCTCGGTTGATTAGTTGTGTGTGTAGTAACTTTTCATGGCCAATTGTGTAGTAACTTTTCATGGCCATCTCCATAGTTTTGGGATGAACAATGGATGAAATAACATGCACAAAAATATAAAAATCATGGCAGTCAAAAGGAGAAGAGAACACGTAACCACACAAATCACTCTTGTTGCGTTCCTCTTTTTACAGCCAAGCATTCCCAATGTGATATCTTTCCTTTTTCTCATGTGATTCCTTCGCTACATCTGATATGCACCCGATAATCTCTAGATCAACATGTGCTGTGTCACATGTACATCAACAACAAACAAAACGAAACAAACAAACAAAACAAGCAAAACAAAATTTTTTTTAACCCCCTCTGACCCCAGCAGTAGAAATGTTTATAACTCCTTGTGATTGTCTTCTACCTCAGTAAATGTCACTGACAACTGCATAGCAGTACACAGCAGAATCCTTCCTGTCAAAGTTTCACACAATTTCCCTTGTTCCCTTCCTGCACAATTCTGGCTCAAAACAAGATTTATCCCTGTTTGAATTCAATGGAAACTTTCACATATTTCTCCACAAAAGCGTATCTCAATCATCAACACGAAGCAAGGTTACACACGACGGCAACTAACATCAACAAGGGAGGACATCACTAACAAGAGCAAACAACCCATGGACAAATCCAGAAAGTCATATTGGCTGAAAACACAGGACAATCACACACACAGTTTTCAGAGAAAAAAAACAACAGAACAGAACACAGCTTTGTCAGGAATCCACTTAGAACTGAAGGAGAGGGAAAGGATGGTATACTTATGTTTGTTTTGAACTGAACACCAATCTTCAAAATACCCACTTCGGTCTTACACTTCCACAGGGACAAAGAATTTAGTTTCCATGAACTGAATGCCAAACTTCAAAATACCCACTTACACTTCCACAGGGACAAAGAATTTAGTTTCCATGAACTGAATGCCAAACTTCAAAATACCCACTTACACTTCCACAGGGACAAAGAAATGTTTCCAGTTACCCAACCAACCAAGCATACATTTTGCAGAACTCCTCCAACAGACAACTGCAGTCATGTGATGCTGACACCTACAAGTTACAGACAACTGCAGTGCTGCAGTCATGAATATGAAGACAGCATGACCTTATTTTCTAAAGAGCTGATATGTTATCTAGCTGCCGAATGAAACTGTGTCATGTTTTGTCTTTGGAGCATGCTACGTAATAACTAAATAAGTTTTTGCTTACAGTATTTTTGGTATATGATAACCGTGTGGGGTTTTTTTTCTGAATAAAGCATCTTTTTCAAACAGTCTTAATGGGGTCCTCACTACTCGAGACTTGTTTCAACAGAAGAAAATTTACATTTATGGAGGCCTGACATGTAGGTCAACAATGATCTAGAAAAACACAAATAAAACAAACCAACCTCAACCAACCTTCCTCTTTCTGTTTTCCAAACCATGTTACCAGAAGCAGACAAATTTTTTTTGGCTTTAAGGGGAAGGAAGAACACTCCAATCTAAAGGCACAGACTGAAAACAGAAAGACAACATCCAGAGCACACACTGTCAGAAAATAACACGTCCCGTGACAAAGACTGACATGTCAATGACCACACATTTTCCCCCTTGTCGACATTTTTGGCAAAGAGACTGTGAACTAACTCCCTCCCTCTTTTGGTCAGTAGTCTCTGTCAGAGACTGAAGGAAGCATCATTTCAGAGGCGCTGGGGGAAACAATGAACAAATATGGAGTATTACGACCAAAGGGACAAAGCATCTCAATGAAGAAACATGAAAAATCAGACGCTTACACTGAAAAGTGTGCACCATACCTTTTTCCCCCCAAGAACGAAGCACCAAATAAAATCCACAGCACAGCACCTCTCCTTTTCATGTTCTACTTTCCACCAAGAAAACTGATGCCACAAACACAAATCTGAACTGTGTAGTCATGACAGTCAACGCTGCTCCACCTGGATTTGTCAAAAGAGAGAGAGAGAAAGGGCAGACACTACACCTACTCCAAACATCTCTGAAACAGGAGAATCCTTCTCAACCTTGCTGTTCAAGCCTGTTCGTTCAAACCTGTCCCTGGGAAAAGGACGAACTGCCGCATGAAACGTTTGACAAATGTACAAAGTACAAGGTCACTGTACCCAGGCTTTGATCACATCAACAACACACACACGCATGCTCATACATGTAAACAGACCTGTCACTATAATCTGAGTGCTGATTGGCTGGAGGCTACGAGTTTGCCATTTGTGTCTGATCCAAATAGAACACACTCTTTCTAAAAAGGTCCAGTTGAACCAAACACCACAAACCACTTGAGATGTCCATTTACAGTGAGAGATGATCTGTTACGGATCTGTTTTGGCCTGACCGTCCCAACATTGCTACTCAGGAGGCCAGTCTGTTGATTGCTTTGGCCGTGACTGAATTAGAAAGCATAATGTTCTCTAAGATGTGTTGCTAAACAGCAACATTTCTCAGATTTCTTTGTAACCCCTCCCCCCTCCCTTTCCCAATTCCACCGTTTTACCCACCATTTTAACCAAGTTCAAAATTTGTCTTTTTTTTTTTAATATCAAGTAAATTAGAGAAAAAATCAGAATTTTATTTTGTTATCATGGGACCTTAATTTCTCTGCACATGCTTTAAAACCTTACAGATACAGCGTATATTACATATGGGGGCTAACACACACACACACACAACCATAACAGCAAAACACACCACAACACACATACAACAAAACACAATACAACATAACAACACAACAAAACACAACACTCACACACTTACTGCATCTCTAACACTGAGATAACTCTTGCACCCTCTCCACACCTTTATACTGGCTTCAACATATTGACATATAATAATCTCTTCATAATGCTGATAATGTTGTCAGTCACTGAGTCAGATGACATGTATTTGCTTTCCTATATATGTAATACGCAAAAGACAGACCAATACAAAAATACAATGATGAATTGTGGTGCTCTCTCTCTCTCTCTCTCTCTCTCTCTCTCTCTCTCTCTCTCTCTCTCTCTCTCTCTCTCTTTCTCTCTCTCCCCTCTCTCTCTCTCCCCCCTCTCTCTCTCTCACATACCAAAAAAGAAAACATTTATAATCAACTTTCTTACATCAAAAGACGCATTTCTTTTCTTTTCCTCACAACTGCAACAGTCAGTCATTTTCTAGACAAAACCATCTCTTGAGCAATTAAAAATACATTTAAAAACAAGCGACGTTTTTTCACGCGTCTGTCGTAATACAGAGTTAAAACTTTGCGTTAAACCATAACAATTAGTGTAGACATGTGTAAGTCAATGAACATTTCATTTCCATTACATGATGATGTAAGCTGAGTGTTATCATGACACATTTGCTCAGACCCTGTTAACTCATGGTAGTTTAGTCCCACACTGAGAGCAAACTGCTGCACATCCACAGTTTAGCCTGCAACAATAACCCTAGATGTCACTGTCCAGGTCAACTTAAAACTCATACATAAAATCTCCCCGGATATTCACCTTCTACTTCCTTTATAGGAACGCCTAGCCCAGAGCCGAGATGCCTGGAGACAGCTAGTTGGCGGCCTATGCCCCAGAAGGGACCACAGGCAGACACACACACACACTTCCTTTATAGGATAATCCCCAAACACATTTTGTCAACAATTCAGCTTTCTTGTATTATCGTGCCAACTGTTCTTTGTCCGAATGCTCATTCATTTACTCTGTATATATATGTATTTAGTCAGTTATCGAGACTAAGTAAGAAATGTTTGACACAATGTCAAGTTTCTTTCTCCATTTTTGTTCTCCTTTTTTTGGGGGGGTCTTTCATTCCATCCTCAACTTGTACAGGTCTATGTTTGTTGTGAGCAAAAACATATGGGAGTATTACACAATCTTTCACACACACACACACACACACACACACACACACACACACACACACACACACACACAAAACATCAGAGCTAAAATATGACCATACGATGAAAGTTTAACTAAGTGGACGGTGGTCATGGCAATTCAAAAAAAGGCTGTTGTTTAATTTCTCGTTTGGAGCCTTGGAGTTAAAAGCAGAAGCAGGCGCAAACAGGTGCGTAATCAGGTACAGCGTATAGTATAAGCACACACACACACACAGACACAGACACAGACACAGACACAGACACACACAACACACAGCGTAATACTGTTCAATTGACCTGAAGAGTAACTCTTAGCTGAAAATGTTTTCACCCAGAGAAAACCTGAAATGTAAACCACAGAGAAAAAAATAGTCTCTTGCCAGTACCAGGGTTATACTGACCACCAGTCATTTCCTCACAAAGGCACCTCACTGCAGGGGAGGGGTTCTTTTTCTGTCAGTGAATTTGCCTGTGAGATAACTAACTTTCCAATTATTATTATTATTATTATCATTATTAAAAACAACAACAACAACAAAACACTAACTTTCCAATTTGTTTTGTTTCTGAAAATTGTCATCACTTCCCTTTCCTTTCAAGTACATTGCTTCCCTTTGATAAGATTATTTCCCATTTTTTCTATCTCCATTTTTGACTTGCTATATATATCTGCTTTTTGTTACAATTTTTCACATATTCTGAATTACACACATTTACTTCAATCTTTTGTGCTCTCATTTTAGTAACATCACTGGGTTGTGTTTTTTTTCTGAGATCTTTCTGACATATATTTTCGCAAAACTGACTAAAGCTGCTTCCAGGCCATTTTCAAAGTCCTTTAAAAACAGAAAGAAAAAAGATTCAAGTTTACCATAAGCTTACACGCTGTTGTACATAAGTCATCCTCTTCTGCACCCAGAAACATTCTACACGGTGGTAAGGGAAAATCAGGGACCTTCAGCTCTGAAATATGACAAAGTGGCCATTTTACAGGGACTTCATTTATTTTTCACCCACAGAAAGCCTCAAGCTTTCTTCTTTTAACACAAAAACTTCAGAAAAAAGATGTGTTCTTTTTCTTTCTTCTTTGTATGACATAATACAAAAATAAATCTAAAACACTCATTCACACTCATCACACCCATCATCAGGATTTTTCTGTACAATTCTGTCTCACTGGGAATGTTTTTTTTAAGAAGGAACACTTTCTTCAGAACCTCATTCTCAAGAATTTCATGCAGACGGTTTACAAACCATGCTCACTGTTGGAACACACCCCCCCCACATTTCAAAATAATGCTGACAACGTCTGTCTGCTAAGGGCTGCCAGCAAAACTTCACACCAATGGAAAAGGAGGAAATAACTTGATAAAAATGTGCGTAGTACCCATTTGAACAAGGCGGCTTTTAACCTCACAAGGGCAGACACACAAGCCGGCCACGGTGTAGTCTTCAGTCCTTTTTTCCTTCACGGATTACACACACACAGCACACACAACGCCCATGTCCACAGCACAAAGACCTGATACCACCCTCAGTCTTTTTCCTGTTCTAGTCCAAGGTTTAGGAACACATTGCTCACAGACGGAGAGACTTGTAAAATTTACAAACGTCCATGCTGAATGCAGGCAAAACCTCGTGGCCACCTTGTGCTCAGTCCTGCTGCACAGAAGGGACCTTGACACCAGAGCAGGTCAGGGATGTTTTCCCACCTGTATGTACCTTGGCAAGCAGAGGTTGGTATCATCGCGCTTCACCTGTCAGCCTTGCTGTTGCTGCACAAGCCACGCTGCTTGCTTGCTTTCTGCTGCTGAGGCACCAGACGTCCGTTTCTGAGCACACACACCTTCTCACTGATGTCTTTGAGCACACATACTCTCTCCTCACCGCTTGCTTCCTTCAGTGCGTGATAAATAAATTAGACGCTGTCTGACTGGGCGACCGACCCAGCCACATCTACACACATACACATACACATACACATACACACACGCATGCACGCACACACACACACACACACACACACACACACACACACACACACACACACACACACACACACACACACACACACACAACACACCCACACGCCTCAACTCTCTCACTCAGCACGTTCTCACTTCTATCAATCCTCTTTGTCTTCTTTTATTGCTCCGTTGGTCCCGCTAACGGTGGCGTTTTTTTTGTCGCCGGAAAAGATGGCGGCCTTGAGGCGCATGTAGATCTCCTGCCTGACAGTGGCAGTGAACTTGTTGACAAGGGAGAGGGTGGTGGCGGCGGCGAAGACGATGTTGATGAAGAGAATGAGGTAGAAGTTGCCCAGCCACTCCATGCTGCCAAAACTCCCTATCAGGTCAAAGTTCGTGATACCTTGAGAACACACACAGGCAAAGCAAAAGTTCACGTTCGTGATACTTAAAGCAAAATGAATGAATGAATATATATCAAATTCATGGCTAAATGACTGATATACTTACAGCTTGCACAATCTCACTGACTAACTAGCGGTCATGTTTGGTTAAAAAAAAATTTTTTTTAATTAATGGTCATGGTGCCTGAAGACAGCACAGCCAAAACCTGAAATAATGCACAGACTAAGGCATCAATTCCCATTAACCCTAGCAGTGCACCTGAAGTATTGCACACACTTAGGCATCTATTTCCATTAACCCTAGCAGTGCAGTTCCCGGACCATTCCAGATAGACCTTGCAAAGCTCCATGGCAGATCATAGAAAGCCACCACTTGGCATGAACTGAAAGTTCATCACCATGACGACTGTGACCATTTGCCAACCATTAAGGCAGCTGCATTCTGACTTTGGAGATGACATCTATACATGACACCAGTGTGCATGTGTTTTTTAAAAATGTTATCATCCATTTCTACCTGCACATACCATACTTCCAAAGAGCGGAGTATGTTTTAGCATGTGCACAAAATATACAGTTCTTCACATTCATACACAGGACACCAACACCACCAACAAACCACAACCACCCACCACCACCCCCCCCTTTACTGCGCAGGCTGTATAGAGAAAGAGTCAGGCAGGGCCCAGGCACTGACCTAACATTTTGGAGACGATGGGCAGGGCAGAGCTGAGCAGGAGCAGCACGCTGCAGTTCATGATGATGATCACCATGGAAGTGTCGCCGCGCCGTGGCTGCCACCGGCACAGGTACGGCAGGCCGAAGAAGCCCACCACCGCCGTGCAGATCAGGTAACTGACACGCTGGTCAAGGAATACGTCTGTCTGGCTGTTTTTGTTGTTTTTTTTCTCTACAACAGCTCTACCTGTAATGTTTGGCTTTGTTGTTGGTTGGTCTAGGTTTGGTTTTTTCTCTGTATGACACCTCTGTCACCTCTCTATCTATTTATCTCTGCAGACGAAAAAACCCACCACCGCTGTGCGTATCAGATAAATGACTGCTGGTCAAGGAGCCTGCCTGCCTGCCTGTGTGCCTGTCAGTTTGGGGTTTTCTTTTTCCTCTACTACAGCTCTGCCTGTTATGTTTGGCTTTGTTGTGGATTGGTTTAGGTTTTTTTCTTTTTTCTTTTGTACAACAAAGGAGGAAAAGACTGGCAAAAACCACGTCACCACCAGTCTGATCTTCTTCTTCTCTACTACTACTACTACTACTACTACTACTACTACTACTACTACTACTTCTACTACTACTTCTTACTACTACTACTACTACTACTACTACTACTACTACTACTACTACTACTACTAACTACTCCTCCTTCTTCTTTTTCTCTTCTCACCTCTGCCTGTTATGTTTGGTTTTGTTGTGTTTTTCTTTTCTTTCTGTACAACAGAGGAGCACAAGA
>CM060338.1:15408303-15415803 GCA_030674155.1 Stramonita haemastoma
TTTGCCAGCGAGCGTGGCTGCAATATTAACAGTAGTCATATCAGTGGATGTAAAACAACTGCTACCCAAATAAACAATGCAATAATGGCAGTTCTGTGTTCAGCGTTATGCTTGTTTGTTGGTTTTGTTTTGTCTGGTGATAGCATGAGAATCGAGACAACTCAATGAATGATACTGATGCTTGCTTGGGGGGGGGGGGGGGGGATGGGAGAGAGGAGAGAGGAGGAGGAGGGAAGAGAGAGAGAGAGAGAGAAGAGAGAGAGAGAGAACTCTGAACGTGTTTAATATGAACATTGGCCTTAGGCCACAATACACGGAGTTTGGGGGAGGGAGGAGAATCAACATGCTGAGAGAGAGAGGAACTCGAACTGGTTTATTCAGTATAGGTTATGGCCCCGCACTGAAGGGGTACAATACACCATTTTAAAGCCAAACAGTGGCCATGTGATCTAAATCTTAATCTGTAAACATGTCATTTTCAATATGTAGATCTAAACCACCATATGTCCACAAAACTGAAACTTGCTCCTCCCCTGTGTGTATGTGGTAAAGAAAACCAGACAGGCGAGCACATCCTTCAAAGGTGTACGCTATTCAGCGACCTGAGGAAGAAAGTGTGGCCGACGGAGATAACCCTACAAAGCAAACTGTACGGCCCACGAGAGGAGCTGGAAAGGACATGCCATTATTTTTCCCAGACACATCTGACAGTGTAAAGCGAACGAGAGAAGAAGAAGAAGAATATGTATATCAACAATTTTTAAAAGCAAATGGTTAAGTAACCTGAAAAAAGAAAATCTTCGCTGTGGCGATTTATTCTTTTCTGTTGTGTCATCTATAAACTTTATAAAATCAGCAGAAACAAAACATAATCATCACACTTTTACTTATTTGCGATATATATAAAATTACCATATGATCATCACTCGTACATTTACCCTGTGAGAAAAACATTTATATTGCACACATATTTATCATATATTTGTCATATTTCTATATCATATAATTCTCAGAGCATTCTATTTACGAAAACACGACGTGCCTGTAATACTAAAAGAATTAGAATTTTTGTCTATGATATCTGGGACAATGTTTGCATCCATTTATGTAATAATTATCTACTCGGCAATACATAACATATCTGACAACTCTTAACTAAATCTTATGAGCAACTCTTTCCAGACATAAACATACCGCTATCAACGTCAGTGATATTTTATTCCTTTAATACACTCTGAAAGTTCCTTTTTGATCATACAAATGATCGTCCTGGGCCTTTTTCCTTAAAGACCTGAATAAGTAGCTAGTGCAAGACACACTATACAAGCTGTTTGAAAAACGAACAATACAAGAAACATATTCAACTGTCAATTTTGAACATGTGTTTTCATACAGTATCTTGTCACAAACATTATGATAATTATAACAAAACATTTTTGTCATTTATCTTTGACACAAATCCATTGACATCCCAATACAACAGTAAGTGCAGCATGGGTTTAATGGTGCTTTCTCTCCGCTCCCTCCTACCCACCACACACCACACACACGCACGCAGGCGCGCACCAATATCAGTTCTATCTTGACTCAGAACCTTTTTTGTGTGTACATATCAGTTTCTCTTTTAACCTCGCACACTTTGAATATTAAAAAAAAGACAGGAGCTGATTCACACAATTTACGTGAGTGCCAACACGTCAGGTGGCAACATTTGACACAGTTAACGTGTCAGCAGCCCCTGTGACAAACAAGACAAGACTCAGTGCAGTTTGCACGTGAAGGAGAGGGGGCGAAATTTAATGTAGGCGGTGCCTGACTTGCATTTGTTCCCTCTGACTGAGAGAACAGAAATTGTAGACAGAATACAGAGACAAGCAGTGTAGCATGCGCTAAGTTCTTAAGTATGCCAGCTATAATGCTAAGTGGTACTTGTAAGATTTGGACTTTCGTCCAGATACAATTTGTTACCGTCAATGATCATAGGCCCCTAGACCATAAACGCATGTTTTCCATCTTTTCTGGCATCCTTCAAATGAGGAACTAGTTTCCTTCTGACATCTCGCACACGTGGGGTGAAGTCTTCTCCAGTGAAGACATTGCGTCCACAGAGTTTGTGCTCAGCCTTCAGAACCATCTCTTTATCCCTGTGGAATGTACATCTACCTATGATATGTGAATCAGGGTTCCTGTTAAGACGGTGAATCCTGTCAAATTCCATGTCTCTACTCACTCAGTCCTAGTTTGACAGCCAGTAAGTCTTTGATCAGTCCTTCACAGTCGTCACGAGTTTCATTGTCCAGTCTTGGTATACCATAGAAAAGAATGTTATTTCTTTTAGAATACCCCTCCAAATCATCAGCCTTTAGTTCCAGCTTTTCAACTTTTTCACACAACTTTTCGTTTTCTTCTTTCAGTCTTTTAGTTTTCCTGTTTCAGTTCTTTAACATCCTCTTTCAAGTATGCCATTTCCTTCAAAATGCCAGAACATGTCTCTTTGACTTGCCTCACCTCTTCCTTCAGTTCCTTAAACATGGAGGTCAGCTCTTGCAGGCTTGCTACGACCTCTTTCAGTGTCAGCTCCTTACTTGTCCTCTTAGGAGATGCTAAAGCAGAACCAGCATCAGAGTTCAGCTGAGTTTGACGGAGACTGTCCTTCCTTCCCTTAGGTCCAGGTCCAGGGTTCAGCTCCACATCGCCACACCGATGCAGAAAAACGCCTAGGTAGAAATAGGCGAGGAGCAAACCTACGGTTACACCGTCATGCAACCTGCCCAACTTTAATGTCGGAATGCACAATGCTTTTCTCAGCATTGCACGTTGAGGCATAAATGCCATGAAGGTGGCCACAAAGTAGCACACAGGGCTCTGAAACTTAAAGCCACTTAAAGCTAAGCATGATGTCCTCCATCACTTCACTGACTCAGGCAAAGGCACAGGAACGTAGAATTTACATTTAAATCCGGAGCTTCAAGCAACAGCTGTTTGACATTTCAACTGCTGGAAGTGTTCCCAAGAGAGAGAGAAAGAGGAGAGAGAAGAGAGAGATTTGTATTCAGTTGTTTGGTTTTGATTTTGGAAGAAAAACTCTGAGGAAGTTATCTTGTGTTAAAAGACTGCTGGCACACGCTTATGCACACACACACACACACACACACACAACACACACACACACACACACACACACACACACACACACACACACACACACACACACACAGGGTTGGAATCTCGTTTAAGAGGATTTTTGCTCTGGAGTTAACATCAATGCTGACTCCACTCCCCCAAAGCCCATCGGTTGAGACCATAAACCAAGGCCCCAGTGTGCGAGCGCACGCAGAACATCTTGCGCGCACGTTAGAACCAGTCCCGCTTTTAGGAGTAGTAGGTCATTGTGTGCTGGTGGGAACAGATGACAAAACTGCATACACACAGGGACTGGATTAAAAGAGCACATGAGTGCTTACTCCATTATCCTCGAAATACAAGAATGAAAAAACAAAGAAATAATAACACAACACACACACACACACACACACACACACACACACACACAACACACACACACACACACACAACCACACACACACACGGATGAGACAATAAAACGAGGACCCGTGTGTGAACACATGCAGAATATCTTGTGCTTACGTTAAAACCTATTTCACTTTTCGGAAGAAAAGGCCATTGTATGCCGTGGAAACAGATGACAAAATTTCGCATGCACACGGGGACAGGATGTTTAACAGCACATGCGTAGTTATCCCATTATCTTCGAAAAAAAGAAAGAAAGAATGACATGAAAGAATGAAATAAAAACACACACACACACACACACACACACACACACACAACACACACACACACACACACACACACACACACACACACACACACACACAACGTTGGAAGAAATTGGAAAGCCAAGGTCCCGTGTGCGAACATAATGCAAAACATCAGTCTTTAATGCCCGAACAAGGACCACAGACACAAAGAAACAAGTGACTCTTTATCGCTTGCTTTGTTGTGTCCATAAAGATCACGTTAAACCTTCGCCATACGCTGTGGGAATACACACACCCAACCCCTGTATTTTGCTCTGTAAATCAGGAACTTTTAGTGCTGCTGCACTGAAATTCCGTGACATTGTCAATATGCAATCTGTCCTATACATTCACAGAAAACTGTTTGTGATTAAAAAAACAAACAAAGAAAACCGTGACTTATTAAAAAATAATATAATAATAAAATGGAGGCTTATATAGCGCGAATTCCCAAAAACATGGGCTCACAAAAAAAATCACCAAAAAATCAGGTCTTTTGGGGTGGGTGGGGTGCTATTCCCTTACCAGTGCAAGCAAGGGCCGGATGAAAAAAAAGTATGTGAATGAATGCTTACTCTGTTACCTTTGGAAAAATATAAAGATTATTCAAAAACACCAGCTGAATACGTCGTTGTGGGTGCGTACACACCCATACTCTGAAAGAGGTCAATGTTCGAATGAGGTCACTGTCCTTAGAGGCTCCCTATATGCTGGTTGCTAGGACACCCCTCCGAGAATTTTTGCTCTCTGCTACGCTCTTAGCTGTGTGGTAGGCCTACATGATAGTATATATATATATATATATATAATAATATATATATAATATATATATATATATATATAATATATATATATATGTGTGTGTGACAATATATATATATATATATATTAATATATATATATAATATATATTGTTATAGATTAAGGCAGCAAATCAAGTGTGTACACGTGTGTGTGTGTGTGTGTGTGTGTGTGTGTGTGTGTGTGTGTGTGTGTGTGTGTGTGTGTGCGTGCAGGCAAGCATGTTGTAGGTGCGTGTGCATGTGTGCAGTGTGTGTGTGATGTGTGTGTGTGTGTGTGTGTGCTGTGTGTGTGTGTGTGTGTGGCGCGAGTGCATGTATGTATGTATGTGTGTGACATCATCATCATTATTATTATTATCATTTATTAATATTATAGCTGTACATGGCAACGTTCTGGTGGCTCCTGCGAGGGTACTGGAACCATTCGTATCGGTCATTGCCTTTCCCATGGATCATTCCAGTGGCGTGGAGAGGGCGGCGGGGGGGGGGGTCTGCTGCATGGGTAACAGCTTGCCCTTCATACTTACTTACCCAGGCTTTGCTCTCTAAAGACTAGAGCGCAACTCAATAGTCTTCCGAGACTGATGGGTGCCTACTACTACTACTACTAGTTATTATTTTATTTCGGAGATAATGGAATAAACTCATGTGCTTTTTTACATCCAGTCCCCGTGTGTATGCAGTTTTGTAAATTTCGTCATCTGTTCCCACCCGGCACATGATGGCCTACTCTTTCAAAAATGGAATGGGTTTAACGTGTGCACAAGATGGGTTTACACAGAGGACCTTGGTTTGTAGTCTCATCCAAAGAACATACCCAGCATACATCCCCAAAGTCGGAATATAGCTACCATGAAGGTAGGCAAAAACAGTCACATATGCAAAATCTCACCATTGGAGTTCTAGGCAAGGAACACAAAGAAATAAAAAGCTGTTTTATTGACCATGCTTGTTGACAGTAATGCCCCCCCCCCCCCCCCCCCCCCCCCCCCCCCCCCCCCCCCCATAAAGGTCAAAAGAGGGCTGTCTTCGTGTATAGAAACGCTCTATACGGACCAAGCCTCACTGACTGAAGTCATATGACACTTTTAAATCCAACATCAAGACACACTTGTTTCAAACCTAAGATTTTTACCTTCTGTTTTCATCTCCTATTTGTCCCTGCCTCCAACATTTGAAATTCCATTCACCCTGTCAAAATGTATAACCTCTATAGGTGTGTGTGTGTGTGTGGTGTGTGTGTGTGTGTGTGTGTGTGTGTGTGTGTGTGTGTGTGTTGTGTGCGCGCGTGCGCGCGCGCGTGTGTGCTTTCGATTTTGCTAGAATTATTTATTGTCATTGGTTGTTTGTTGTGAGGGTCGAATGCAAGCGCTTTGATTTGTTTTTACAAGATATAGCGCTATATAAATTCCATGTATTATTATTATTATTATTATTATTATTATTATTATTATTATTATTATTATTATTATTATATTATTATATATGTAAGTGTACACATCAAAGATCCTCTTACCCGTTCTGAATAGAGACAATGGCCCAATATAACAGCTATTCTCTGTATAGCAAACCACTCAAGGTACTTTGATGTTTTCAGCTGAACATTGTCACTTCCAAAAAGACCAGCCGCATAGTGGTTAGTGGTTATCACCTTGGGTTACGGGCTGGAAGGTCGAAGGTTCGAATCCCACTAGGATCCTAGGAATTCTTTGACTGGCTTTTACTCAGAGTGTGCTGTGGGCTCAGTGGGAAGACTGGGACCACACAGTCGAGCTTCATCTATTTTACATATATACGATTTGGCTGGTTGCTCAAATTACCTGACCATCACTGCAGGTGTCTGTGTCTCTCGGGCCTGGTTGATTCCGGGGATGTATTATGATAGGAAGTGTAGAGTGCAGCCCTGTCAAGTAGTTGCAATGCACATGCACTTCCATGGCTGCTTCTTTACATCATCCTCATTAACATAGTACATGGAATTTATTTTAGCACTATATATCTTGTGAAAACAAATCAAAGCATCATGCAATAAAAGCATACTGCCTCTGATTCGGTGGCCCCAGTTACTCTGGTCTGGTTGTGATCTTGGATTTAGTTTTCCCAAACACGTCTGTGCCTGTGGTGAGTTAGTATCAAAGCTTTCGAGGTTCACAGAAGAAGATCGTTGGAGGGATGTTGTGGTAGTCGCCCCCCATCCCCCGTGAGTGTCTCACAGGAAGAACCTCAAAACCAATGCAGAAATACACTAGAATACTTGGCCGGTGGGTTGACTGTGCTAGAGTCCTAGCGGAGTCATACCATTTAGGGACTATGAGCTCTATGGACAGGGTGACTAGAATGCTTGGAACAGACTAGGAGGACTTGGGGGAAGGTGTTTACCTGAGAGAACCCTCACTCAGCACCTCTTTTTAAAATATTTTTTATTGATCTTATCCCTGATAAAGGCAGGTACTGGATGTAAAAAAAGCACACGAGTGCTTATTCATTATCCTCGAAATAAAAGAATTTTCATTGCCTTGCCTCTCGATGCAGGCGATGTCCTTTGGGTGCCTCAGTTACATATGGGACAGTAAGGACAGAAAAATGGGACAGGAGAGGGGAGAAAAAAAGACTGTCATCATCTTAGTCACACATGAGACAGAAAACTGCAAAACACGAAGAAAGAGAAAAAGACTGTCATAATCCTGGTCACACATGGGACAGATAGCTGGGACAGGAGAAGAAAGCCGTCATCACCTTAGTCACACATGGAACAGAAAACTTAGGGACAGGAAAGGAGAGATAGAGACAGTCATCATCTTGGTCACACATGGGACAGAAAACTGGGACAGGAAGAAAGATAAGAAAGCCGTATGGGTGCTAGTTACTCCTGGGAC
>CM060338.1:15420803-15431630 GCA_030674155.1 Stramonita haemastoma
AGAAATAGCGGATAGTCACGAGAAAGTTTGAAATTATCATCAAGTGAAGATTGCTTGTGTTCCTACGGCGTTGACCCCGCGCATGCAGATAACAGTTAGGAAGCTAACAGATGTCAAAGAAGTGAGTGGGTAGTGTTTCCTGAATTTGTTTTTAAAGTTCAAACCTATCAAATCTGTGCAAAATTACACGAATCTTCGATCAGAAGCTAGTTTTACACAAAAAGTTTTTTTTATATTTCTGTGGATGCCTTAGTACATGAGGTATGGTATTAAGAGTCATATAGAAAAACAGAACGAAAAAGTGCGTTTTTCTAAAGGCGGAGTGTAGCCAAATACAGACCAATAGCAGCAGACTTTTGCGCAGGGTCCTTTCTTTCCTTCTTCTTCATATCGAGGATACTGGAATAAGCACTCATGTGCTTTTTTTTTTTTTTTTTTACATCCAGTTCTCGTGTGAATGCAGTTTTGTAAATCTTGTCAACTGTTTCCACCGGCACACAATAACCTACTCTTTCGAAAAGCAAAACAGGATTTAACATGTGCGCAAGATGTTCTGCGTGCGTTCACACACGGGGCCTCGGTTTATAGTCTCATCCTAAGGACCAGCTGACATAGGGCATACAGGGAGTTACTGTCGTCTGATGGAGATAGAATGGATGATGGCATCAGGGTCCTAGCCGCATCTTTACACACACAACACACACACACACACACACACACACACCACACACACACACACACACACACACACACACACACACACACACATATATATATATATATATATATATATATATATATATATATATATATATAATATATATATATATATGGCTGGAACTGGTTTCACTCACTCACTCAGTCCCATGTCCCAAAGGACGTAGGGGGGACATGAGAGAAGACGCAACGGAGATCTTTTTCCATGCTTCACGATCCTGTGTGGCTAGTAGGAGGCGTTGCAGGGGTTGGGCAGTCCAGTCTTTGATGTTGTCAACCCATGATTTCTTTTGGCGGCCTCTTCTTCTCTTGCCCTCGACTGTTCCTTGCAAGATGGTTTTTGCTAGGGTGTTGTGTCTTGTGGTGTGACCAAACCACATCAGCTTTCTCCTCTTTATGGTGGAGAGCAAAGGCTCTTGGGGGCCCACACGCTTTTTGATTTCTTCTTTCACATAGTTATTGGTCTTGTGTTCTTTGTATGATATTTTGAGGAGTCTTCTGTGGCACTTGTTCTCGAATGCTTGGATTCTTCTCTCTAACTCTGCTGTCAGAGTCCATGATTCACAGCCATATAGGAGGATAGATATCACGAGGGATTTGTAGAGGTGGTATTTGGTGCAGAAGCTGATGTTGTTGCTTCTGATGATCCTCTGGAGTCTGACTAGAGCAGATGTTGCTGTTGCAATGCGAGCTTTCACCTCATTGTTTGATGTGCCATCTTTTGTTAGGATGGAGCCTAAGTATTTGAATTGGCTCACCTCTTCCAATATTTCTCCATTCATCTTTATTTCCGTGCTGTCATTACTCGCGCTGTTGACCATGATCTTCGATTTCTCTGTACTGACCTCCATGCCGTATGCGCTCGCTCGATCTGTTAGACTGTCTGTGAGGATTTGCAGTTCTTGTTTGCTGCTGCCCATGAGGTCAATGTCATCTGCAAATCTGGGGTTGCAAAGGGGTCTTCCACCAATGGAGATGGAAGTGTGGTGGTTTTGCAGTGTCTCTGTCATGATGTTTTCGAGGAAGAGGTTGAAGAGTACAGGTGAGAGAAGGCAGCCCTGGCGGACTCCAACCGTGGTCTTGAAGAACTCGCCCACGTGATTGTTTATGAGAACTGCACTTCTTGCATTCTCGTACAGAGCCTTGATGACTTCAATTAGGCAGTTGTCAATGTTTAAGTGCCTGAGTACTTGCCAGAGGCCGTCATGCCATACCCTGTCAAAGGCCTTTTTGAAGTCTATAAAATTGTGGTACAAGTCTTTTTGGTGTTGGAGATGCTTCTCTATCAGAATTCTCAGGTTGAAAATTTGTTCCATTGTGCTGCGTTTTGGTCTAAAGCCCGCTTGTTCTTCTGCCAGGAGTTTGAGGAGTTTGAGTCTGTTGAGGACTACCTGCAGCATGATCTTGCTAGGATGGCTTATGAGACTGATGGTTCTGTAGTTCTGACATTGCTTGAGGTTTCCTTTCTTTGGCAGGGTATTACAAGAGACTGTGTCCATTCTTTTGGCCATTTTTTGGTGTCGTGGATCTTCTGACAAAGATCTGTGAATCGCCTTGCTGTTTCATTCCCTCCATTTTTTATGAGTTCAGCTGGGATGTTGTCGATTCCAGGGGACTTCCCCTTCTTCAATTGCTTAATAGCTGTGTCTACTTCACACCTTAGTATTGGTGGGTCTTTATCTTGGTGTTCAGGGGGTTTGTTAGAAACTATGTTGGTATCTGGGCGTAGTGGGTAGTTATACAATCCCTCACAGTATTCTGTCCAGCGTTGGAGGATGGCATTGTTTTCCGTTAAAAGATTTCCTTCTTTGTCTTCAATAACAGAGGCTTTAGGCTGTGTGGTTTTAGTTAGTGCTTTCAGAGTGTTGTAAGCTGTTTTGCTGTTTCCCTTGGCCATTCCATCTTCGATGTTGTTGCATTGTTCTTCTACCCACGCTTCTTTGGCTTCTCTCATCTTTTTCCTCACTTCTCTGTGGCTATCCATGTACTTGTTGTTGGCTTCTTGACTTGTGAACTTTTGCTTCTTAAGTTCTCTTCTTTTGTCGCAGAGGTCAAGAACCTCATTTGTCACCCAGGGTTGTTTCTTTGTTCTGCTTCTGCCTAATGTTTCTTCTGCTGCTGTCGTTAGCACTTCTTTAAGGTTGTTGGCTAATGTGTTCACATCATTGTCAATGGCTGTGAGTGCGGCGAACTTTCCTCCAATGCTGGCTTGGAAGATCTCAACCACTGTTGGGTCTTTGAGTTTTTCCAGGTCGAATCTTATGCGTGGGCTTTTTGGCTGTTGTTTTGCTTTCAGTTTCAGCCTGATGGTGGTAAGTACAAGGTCGTGGTCACTGCCAATGTCAGCTCCTGGGAATGTTCTTGTATTTGCCTTGTTTATGCTGGATTTGAATCTTTGGGGTGACAGAATGTAATCAATTTGATTATGAATCAGACCATTTGGTGAGTGCCAGGTTGATGTTCTAGATGGCTTGTGAGGGTGGAGCGTGTTAGCCAGAGTTAGTTTGTGCTTCTTTGCGAATTCCAGCAGCCGCTGTCCTCTGTCATTTGTTTCTCCCAGTCCAAAGCGTCCTGTGGTTCCTGCCCAGGTGTCATAGGCATCAGGTCCCACCTTAGCATTCCAATCGCCTTCCACAATAAGGATGTCTTTTTTGGGCGTTTTGGAGATGACGTTTTCAAGTTCTGGTTTAGCTGAAGTCAAAGACGGCAGCCTGACAAACTGGTGATATAATAATAATAATAATAATAATAATAATAAAATAATAATAATAATAATAATAATAATAATAATAATAATAATAATAATAATAATAATAATAATAAATGGGATTTATATAGTGCTGAATCTTGGAAGAGTACACAAATGAAAGCGCTTACATGATGTTCACAGTTGAGTATCAAGTGTCGATTCTATGTTTCACATACGTACAAAAAATCGTACATTGAAAGAAGGATACAGGTAATGGATATGAAAATTAATGCTTTCGCAAACTTCTTGGTCTCTCATACAAAGATCACATAACTAAAGAGAAAACCAAAACCAGAACTGTAAGCGCTATCAGACCACACGAAGAGCTCCTGACAAGTGACAAAACGCAAACTGAAGTGGTACGGGCACGTCACACGAACATCTGGACTGGCCAAGACTGTCCTACAGGTAACAGTACAAGGAGGGAGACGAAGAGGCAGACAGAGGAAACGATCGGAAGATAACATCAGAGAGTGGACTGGCCTTTAGTGGAACTTTTTGCTACGGAAAGCTGAAAACTGTGAGGAGTGGAGGAAGCTGGTTGAAAAAATCTTCAGTGGTGCCCCAACGGTCTACGAGACTACCACCAGTGCCGCCACTACCGCCACCACCATCACTACCGCCACCATAAGCAGCAGCAGCACCACCACCACCATCACCCTCACCCCCACCACCACCACCACCACCATCCCCCCACCTCCACCACCACAACCCCCACCACCACCACCATTACCACCCCCATCCCCACCACCACCACCACCACCACCACAACCACCAGTACCACCACCGCCACCCCCCCCCCACCACTACCTCTACCACCACCACCATCACCACCACCATCACCACTACTACCCCCCCCTACCACCCCCACCACTACCACCCCCACCACCATCACCACCACCACAACCACCCCCATCACCACAACCACCCCCATCACCACAACCCCCCCCCCCCTCACCCCCCCCTCACCCCCCCCCCCCCACCACCACCAAGAAGAAGGCAGTCAGGCACCCTTCACCTGCAGAGCTACCCGAGTATACAGGCCTCTGCCGAAGCGGAATCCCACACCGTCAGTCTGGCAGTGGCCAGGGTACCCCACTGTCCACCAGCCCACGATCTGGGTACACCCGGGTAACGCCATGCCACAGGGTGTTGGGGTGGACAGCTGTGGCACAGAACCGCCTGGGTGGGCAGGGAGGCAGGGAGGGGTTAGAGAAGGAGAGAGAGAAACAAGAAGTGGCTGATTGAGTGGGTGGGCGCGTGAAAGGGTAATACGGAAGGGTGAATGTGTAAACACTACCTAGCATACACACACAACACACACACCACACACACACACACACACACACACACACACCCCCACCCCCCAACCCCCTCCACCCCCCCCCCCCCCACACACACATGCATCCTCCCCCCCCCCCCCCCCCCACACACACACACCACTGACCGTGTCCGGACAGGCCAGAAACAGTATGTGGTGCATTTTTGTATTTGTATTTGTTTTTGTATTTTGTACCACTTTATGTCACAGCAGATTTCTCTGCGTGAAATTCGGGCTGCTCTCCCCGGGGAGAGCGCGTCGTCACAGGTGTAGCGCCTACCTATTTTTTTTCTTTTTCCTGCATGCAGCTGTATTTGTTTCCCTAACAGAGTGGCTTTTTTCTACAGAATTTTGCCAGGGACAACCCCCTTGTTGCCGTGGGTTCTTTTACATGCGCTAAATTGTGATGTGTAACACACGGGGCCTCGGTTTATCGTCTCATCCGAAAGACTAGCCCAGAAGACCACCACTCTGGGTCTAATGTTTGGGGGAAAAGTTTTGGGCCCAAACGATATAGAAAGAATAAATAAATAAAATTTTTAAAAAACAAAACAAAAAAAACGGGGGTACGAACCACCGCACACTCCGACCCGGACTTTTTGCTTTCTAGGCAAGGCGCGTTACCACCTAGACCACAGATCCATCATGACCTTCCCCCTGCCCCCCCCCCCCCCCCCTCACTGACCGTGTCCCGGACAAGCCAGCAGCAGCATGTGGTGCATGACCTACCCCCCCCCCCCCACACACACACATCCCCCACCCCCCACTCCCCCCCCCACACATATAACCCCCCCACACACACACATACACACACACACTGACCGTGTCCCGGACAGGCCAGCAGCAGCATGTGGTGCATGACCCGCAGATTGTCCAGGGCAGGCTGTACTGCTACCAGGTCGTACACCTCTGACCCCGGGAGGTCAAAGGTCATGCACGTGTAGGTCGTCTCCTGCCCAGGGACTGGCGTAGAGGGGATGCGGAGAGTCACGTTCCTGACCTCTGACCAGGGTCAAGGTCATAATGATAGAAGATAATGATGATAATAATCATGATGATGATGATAATCCTGTATGGAGTTTGTATAGTGCAAACACAAACAAACAAAGAAGACTTGTGTGCAAACATAAACAAACATAAACATAAAACAACAAATATGACCAGACCAGGCCAGATAGCTCCTATATGGCGTTTGTATAGCGCAAACACGAACAAATAAACAAACAAAGAAGACTTGTGTGCAAAACACTTACAAAACATGAACACAAACCAATAAGTATGACTCGTTTGCTAAATACCAACAACCACAAAAACCGGGGACTTTTTGTGCAAACACTAACACACATGACTTTTGCGCAATCACAAACAAAAAAGACTTTTTGTGCAAACACTACCAAACATGACTTTTGTGCAATCAGAAAAAAGGGGGACTTTTTGTGCCAACACTAACAAACATGACTTTTGTGCAATCAGAAACAAAGAAGACTTTTGTGCAAACACTAACAAACATGACTTTTGCGCAATCACAAACAAAAAAGACTTTTGTGCAAACACTAACAAACATGACTTTTGTGCAATCAGAAACAAAGAAGACTTTTGTGCAAACACTAACAAACATGACTTTTGTGCAATCAGAAACAAAGAAGACTTTTGTGCAAACACTACCAAACGTGACTTTTGTGCAATCAGAAACAAAGAAGACTTTTGTGCAAACACTACCAAACGTGACTTTTGTGCAATCAGAAACAAAGAAGACTTTTGTGCAAACACTACCAAACGTGACTTTTGTGCAATCAGAAACAAAGAAGACTTTTTGTGCAAACACTACCAAACGTGACTTTTGTGCAATCAGAAACAAAAAAAACTTTTGTGCAAACACTACCAAACGTGACTTTTGTGCAATCAGAAACAAAGAAGACTTTTGTGCAAACACTACCAAACGTGACTTTTGTGCAATCAGAAACAAAGAAGACTTTTGTGCAAACACTACCAAACGTGACTTTTGTGCAATCAGAAACAAAAAAAAACTTTTGTGCAAACACTACCAAACATGACTTTTGCGCAATCACAAACAAAAAAGACTTTTTGTGCAGACACAAACAAGCAGGACTCTTGCGCAAAAGTTAACGGATTAGTGTGCAAACACAAATAATCAAAGAAGATAACAGCCCGGATAACATCAATAATGATTTTAATAAAACATCCTCTTTCAGTCATAGCAACACAACACCTCACAGCAAGGATAACATCAACAGTCATCTCACCTGGATCGGTGTCCACAGCTTTACAGCGAAAATCTCCCATGTCACACTCCATCTTTGCGTTGGCTAATTTACACCTGGCCTTTTCCCAGGGGTCACACACACCTGCACACAGTATAGATAGTTTGTTGCTGTTGTTGTTTGCCTTCGTAATTGTTGTGCTACTGTTATTTTTTGCTGCTTTATTGTTATTTGGTGTCATCGTTGTTGCTGTTGTTGCTGCTACTGTTATTCATTTTACTCACAGCAAAAAAAAAAAAAAAAAAAAAAAGAAAGAAAAAAGGGGGACACTTTACATTGAAATTCTTATTGCAAATTCGAGGCATTAATGTAAATTCTCAATGTCAAAAACAGCATTTCCTTGAAAATTTGTACACCATTGACATATAAAGATTGGTTTTTTATTTTATTTTATTTTTTTCATATTTCCGAAGTCAGAATGCGCCTACCTTAATGGTGGGTAAAATGGTAACCTTTGTGTGAGCCTTTGAGCTCTAGCCGAGGAACACAAAATATCTGTTTTGGTTATGCAGACCTGGGACAGTATGTCGATACAAATACATGAATGAAAAAATGACTGAATGTATGTTTGATAAAGCGCATCAAACTCTCCACATCTGAAGGCGTGATAGCAGTTCCGGGGGAAAAGAAACTTTGAGAGGTGGTGGGGTGGGTACGGAGGTGGCAGGGAATCTTGAGATAGGTACACACACGCGCGCGCGCGCACACACACACACACACACACAGACACAGACAAAGACACACACACACACACACACACACACACACACACACACACACACACACACACACACACACACACACGCACGCACGCACACACACACACACAACACGTACAACAACAACAACCACAAAACCACAACACACACACACACACACACACACACACACACACACAAAACACCCGCCCCCCCTTCACACACACACAACATCTGCCTCCCCCCCCAACACACACACACACACACACAAACACACACACACACACACACACACACACACACACACACACACACACACACACACACACACACACACACACACACACACACACACACACACCACACACACACCCATACCATCCCCTATCCCCCCCCCCCCATACACACACACACGTACACATACTCCAGCCAAGAAATGGACAATACACCTGTATGTAGACAAAAAAAACCACACAGTCAAAAAACGCAAACTGAAGTGGTATGGGCACGTCGCAAGATCAACAGGGCTTGCCAAGACGATTCTGCAGGGAACTGTGCAGGGCGGGAGAAGGAGAGGCAGGCAGAGAAAGAGATGGGAGGACAACATCCGAGAGTGGACGGGCCTCAGGCTGAGTGACACCCTGAGAAAAGTCGAGGACAGAGGGAAATGGAGAGAGCTGGTTGCGAGGTCTTCCATGGCGCCCCAAACTTGTCTAAACAGACTATGGGATAGAAGAAGAAGAAGAAGAAGAAGAAGAAGAAGAAGAAGAAGAAGAAGAAGAAGAAGAAGAAGAAGAAGAAGACAAAAAAAGAGAAAAAAGACACAGGCAGAGAAGAGAGAGAAAGAAGCAGGCCAAGGCAAAACACTGACCAGGAGGGGTGATGGCGGTGGTACGGTTAGGCAAGTCTCCCACCTTCCACACACAGTCAGGGTCCCCCAGCTCCTCACCGTTACTCAACCCGTCTCCATCACTGTCCATCCGACATATATGCTGGTTCCACTGCAAGGGTTGGTATAGAACAGACCCTCAGTCCGCACACACACTACTCTACTCAGCAAGACTACCGGTAATGCGATAACAACTTGTCCCTTAAATTAAAGCATTACAGCTAGGAAAACGTTAATTAATTAAACTCATCCATTTCACACACACACCCACACTCTCTGGGAAGTTTGTGCTACAGTTTTTTTTTTTTTTTTAAATGATTATTATTATTATTTTTTTTTTTTAGTTTGTGCTACAGTTATTTTTTCTCCTTTCGTGTCTTGCATTTGACTTGGCTGGCTTCTTCCTTAGCTGTTTGGGGGAAAACTTGTGCTTCTTGGGCAAATTAAATTTGGTGGAGTTCATTTTTCTCTATATCGCTGCTGGCATGCTGGGCGTGTGTTTGTTCTTGTCGTCCCTGCCTTCGACTATAATTATTTGCCTCTATTCATCTGAAAATAGTGACTAGGAGAAGAGAAGAGGAGAGGAGAGAAGAAGGGAGAAGAGAAGAGAAGAGAAGAGGAGAGAAGAAAAAGAGAAGAGAGGAGAAGAGAAGAGAAGAGAAGAGAAGAGAAGGCAAGACAAGGCAAGGCAAGGCAAGGCAAGGCAAGGCAAGGCAAGGCAAATTCTTTTATTCGAGGATAAGAGATAAGCACTCGTGTGCTTTTTTACATCCAGTCCCCGTCCTTTTCAGGGATAACATCAAGATAAAAAAAAATCTCTAAACTACACAACATCAATAATAATGATCCAAATAGACAAGACAAGACAAGACAAGACAAGACAAGACAAGACTAGAGAGAGGGAACAGAAGTCGAGATAAAAGTCACCTTAGCCCCAAAACGAAGGAAATCCTTCCCAAATGTGTTTCTGGCCCCTCCACCCCAAGGGTTGTGATGGCCCACCCCCCGCCATCTGTAGTTGGCTTTGCAGGGGTGGGGCACCTGCTTCCCGTTGGGGATTCGATCCCGGTATTGCAAGAATCCCCACCCCGGGTGTGATAAACCCCTAAGAGTAGTTGGATGAGGGGTAGAAATCTGTGGACAGACTTACCACTATATTCCTGTAACATAGACTATCATGTTTAAAGATCATTTCCCTGTAATCCTATAACATAGACTATCTGTTTAGAAAGTACATTAAAACTTGACTTTCATGAAATCAGTTCCTTATTAGTGAATCAAATGCATAAATTCTATCTACGAGAAAATTCAGACCTGGGGTCTTTCCCAAGACACATTTTAAAAATAATTTATAAGTTGCCTTTAAACTCCTGGAAAACCAAGTATTCCCAAAGTGTGGTATGTGCTTGTTCTCACTCATTATCTTGTGAACACATTTTCTTTTTGATTTCCCTATCTTGACTTCGTTATACAAAAATTCTGATATCATAGATCTGAAAAAGAAATCTGTGGGTTTACTCACTCCAAGACGAGAAATTGTTGATATTGCTCAAGTTATTTCTGGGTCTGCTATCAATGTTCTGTTATAGATTTTCTTTAGAATTCAATTGTTTTAATTCTTGGGTTTGTTTATGGTACTTTTTATTTTTTGGGAAAGTCTAATTCACCTAAGTGAACAAAATTTACATGAAAAACAAAATTAAAAAAAAACTATCTGTTTAAAAAATCCTCTTCCCCCGTAATCTTTTAAAAAATACTACTGTTTTAAAGATCCCCTCCCTGTATTCTTTTAACACAGACAAAAAGATCCTTTTCCTTAAGATTCACTATCCGCATTTGTCTAGAAAATCAAAGTTTTAAATGAAGGTCAATTTTCAGCCTGCTGTTTTCTTTGGAAGACAGGTCAATCCTTTGACTTCATTGTAAAGTTACGCATTAAAGTAGGCTCAAAAATAGAACAATGAAAAATTTTGGGGGGGATGCTCCCAAAGACACACAAAAAAAAATGAACAAGACTGATAAAAACCTCTTGTTTTGATGAAAAAAGAAACCCATACCCTGCCAAATTTCTAGCGCCCAAAGGGAAAAAAGCATGGGGACCCTCCTCTCTGTCTGGGAACCCGCTCATGGGCAGCGACGCTACCGGAAGCTCTCTGTCCGCCATTTCCCCA
>CM060338.1:15436730-15449230 GCA_030674155.1 Stramonita haemastoma
AACCCTGGCTGGGCAATCACCGAGTCAATCTCCTTGAGGAGGCCTCAGCAAGCACACACAGACTGTTCAAGAAACAGACATGGGGGTCGACAGGAGGCCGGTCAGCAGAGGTCCAGCCAGTCAAGACTTCATGGCCAGCTGCTGAGTGAGATGGAAGACCTGTAGCCTTTTGCCAGGGAAGTCAGCAGGCCTGTCCTTCTGACCTCTGACTGCACAGGGAGAGAGGGGCTGTGTGTGTGTGTGTGTTGGTGTGTGTGTGTGTGTGTGTGTGTGTGTGTGTGTGTGTGTGTGTGTGTAGGTGTGGTGTGGTGTGGTGTGGTGTGTGTGTGTGTGTATTTTGTGTGTGTATTTTGTGTGTGTGTGTAGATTGTGTGGGTGTGTGTGTGTGTGTGTGTGTGTGTGTGTGTGTGTGTGTGTGTGTGTGTGTGTGCGCGCGTGCGTGTGTGTGTGCGTGCGTGTGTGCGTGCGTGCGTGTGCACATGACCATCTGCAATTCCTGTAAGCCTCAGCTTTGTTTGCTATCTTCCATTGATGGATCTTTTCTCTTTAAAAAAAATTTTTTTAGGGGGGGGGGGGGGGGGGGGGGGGGGTCTTTTAAAAGCTTTACTTTATCTTCTGAAGTCTTACTAAGAGTCTGACTGTGAGAGAGGTGTGGTGATTGAGGAGCATGGCATACATAATACATGTATACATACAGACCACAGGCAGCTTTAGGCCACAACTCTGACATACATACAATCATCCTGGCTGACACAGCCGTCATTCCAGCCAAGACTGCCACAGCGGAACATACAATGGCAAAAGAGCCTGATATAGTAGGATATGTGAGGCCCAGATATCTGTGTAGCACTATCAAAAGCAATCAGAAGCAAGCTCTCCCTCTTTGGTGTTGTCAGTGAGCATCGTCATCATGGCAAAACAGAATGAAAGGCCTCAGCTTAGATGGCAGGGTTAGGAGGAGGCCACGCACCTCGGTTGATTAGTTGTGTGTGTGTAGTAACTTTTCATGGCCAATTGTGTAGTAACTTTTCATGGCCATCTCCATAGTTTTGGGATGAACAATGGATGAAATAACATGCACAAAAATATAAAAATCATGGCGGTCAAAAGGAGAAGAGAACACGTAACCACACAAATCACTCTTGTTGCGTTCCTCTTTTTACAGCCAAGCATTCCCAATGTGATATCTTTCCTTTTTCTCATGTGATTCCTTCGCTACATCTGATATGCACCCGATAATCTCTAGATCAACATGTGTTGTGTCACATGTACATCAACAACAAACAAAACGAAACAAACAAACAAAACAAGCAAAAAAATTTTTTTTAACCCCCTCTGACCCCAGCAGTAGAAATGTTTATAACTCCTTGTGATTGTCTTCTACCTCAGTAAATGTCACTGACAACTGCATAGCAGTACACAGCAGAATCCTTCCTGTCAAAGCTTCACACAGCTTCCCTTGTTCCCTTCCTGCACAATTCTGGCTCAAAACAAGATTTATCCCTGTTTGAATTCAATGGAAACTTTCACATATTTCTCCACAAAAGCGTATCTCAATCATCAACACGAAGCAAGGCAACTAACATCAACAAGGGAGGACATCACTAACAAGAGCAAACAACCCATGGACAAATCCAGAGTCATATTGGCTGAAAACACAGGACAATCACGCACACAGTTTTCAGAGAAAAAAAACAACAGAACAGAACACAGCTTTGTCAGGAATCCACTTAGAACTGAAGGAGAGGGAAAGGATGATATTATACTTATGCTCGTTTTGAACTGAACACCAATCTTCAAAATACCCACTTCGGTCTTACACTTCCACAGGGACAAAGAATTTAGTTTCCATGAACTGAATGCCAAACTTCAAAATACCCACTTACACTTCCATAGGGACAAAGAATTTAGTTTCTATGAACTGAATGCCAAACTTCAAAATACCCACTTACACTTCCACAGGGACAAAGAATTTAGTTTCCATGAACTGAATGCCAAACTTCAAAATACCCACTTCCACAGGGACAAAGAAATGTTTCCAGTTACCCAACCAACCAAGCATACATTTTGCAGAACTCCTACAACAGACAACTGCAGTCATGTGATGCTGACACCTACAAGTTACAGACAACTGCAGTGCTGCAGTCATGTGATGCTGACACCTACAAGTTACAGACAACTGCAGTGCTGCAGTCATGTGATGCTGACAGCTACAAGTTACAGACAACTGCAGTGCTGCAGTCATGACTATGAAGACAGCATGACCTTATTTTCTAAAGAGCTGATATGTTATCTAGCTGCCAAATGAAACTGTGTCATGTTTTGTCTTTGGAGCATGCTACATAATAACTAAATAAGTTTTTGCTTACAGTATTTTTGGTATATGATAACCGTGTGGGTTTTTTTTTCTGAATAAAGCATCTTTTTCAAACAGTCTTAATGGGGTCCTCACTACTCGAGACTTGTTTCAACAGAAGAAAATTTACATTATGGAGGCCTGACATGTAGGTCAACAATGATCTAGAAAAACACAAATAAAACAAACCAACCTCTACCAATCTTCCTCTCTCTGTTTTCCAAACCATGTTACCAGAATCAGACATAATTTTTTTTGGCTTTAAGGGGAAGGAAGAACACTCCAATCTAAAGGCACAGACTGAAAACAGAAAGACAACATCCAGAGCACACACTGTCAGAAAATAACACGTCCCGTGACAAAGACTGACATTTCAATGACCACACATTTTCCCCCTTGTCGACATTTTTGGCAAAGAGACTGTGAACTAACTCCCTCCCTCTTTTGGTCAGTAGTCTCTGTCAGAGACTGAGGGAAGCATCATTTCAGAGGCGCTGGGGGGAAACAATGAACAAATATGGAGTATTACGACCAAAGGGACAAAGCATCTCAATGAAGAAACATGAAAAATCAGACGCTTACACTGAAAAGTGTGCACCATACCTTTTTCCCCCCAAGAACGAAGCACCAAATAAAATCCACAGCACAGCACCTCTCCTTTTCATGTTCTTCTTTCCACCAAGAAAACTGATGCCACAAACACAAATCTGAACTGTGTAGTCATGACAGTCAACCTGGATTTGTCAAAAGAGAGAGAGAGAAAGGGCAGACACTACACCTACTCCAAACATCTCTGAAACAGGAGAATCCTTCTCAACCTTGCTGTTCAGACAGACCGTTCAAGCCTGTTCGTTCAAACCTGTCCCTGGGAAAAGGACGAACTGCCGCATGAAACGTTTGACAAATGTACAAAGTACAAGGTCACTGTACCCAGGCTTTGATCACATCAACAAACACACACACGCATGCTCATACATGTAAACAGACCTGTCACTATAATCTGAGTGCTGATTGGCTGGAGGCTACGAGTTTGCCGTTTGTGTCTGATCCAAATAGAACACACTCTTTCTAAAAAGGTCCAGTTGAACCAAACACCACAAACCACTTGAGATGTCCATTTACAGTGACAGATGGTCCGTTAGGGATCTGTCTTGGCCTGACTGTCCCAACATTGCTACTCAGGAGGCCAGTCTGTTCATTGCTTTGGCCATAATTGAATTAGAAAGCATAATGTTCTCTAAATTGTGTTTTTAAACAGCAACACTTCTCAGATTTCTTTGTAACCCCTCCCCCCTCCTTTCCCAATTCCACCGTTTTACCCACCATTTTAACCAAGTTCAAAATTTGTCTTTTTTTTTTAATATCAAGTAAATTTGAGAAAAAATCAGAATTTTATTTTGTTATCATGGGACCTTAATTTCTCTGCACATGCTTTAAATCCTTACAGATACAGCGTATATTACATATGGGGGCTAACACACACACACACACACACACACACATACACACACACACACACACACAACCATAACAGCAAAACACACCACAACACACATACAACAAAACACAATACAACATAACAACACAACAAAACACAACACTCACACACTTACTGCATCTCTAACACTGAGATAACTCTTGCACCCTCTCCACACCTTTATACTGGCTTCAACATATTGACATATAATAATCTCTTCATAATGCTGATAATGTTGTCAGTCACTGAGTCAGATGACATGTATTTGCTTTCCTATATATGTAATACGCACTAGACAGACCAATACAAAAATACAATGATTTGTGGTGAGCTCACTCTCTCTCTCTCTCTCTCTCCCTCTCTCTCTCACACATACCAAAAAAGAAAACATTTATAATCAACTTTCTTACATCAAAAGACGCATTTCTTTTCTTTTCCTCACAACTGCAACAGTCAGTCATTTTCTAGACAAAACCATCTCTTGAGCAATTAAAAATACATTTAAAAACAAGCGACGTTTTTTCACGCGTCTGTCGTAATACAGAGTTAAAACTTTGCGTTAAACCATAACAATTAGTGTAGACATGTGTAAGTCGATGAATATTTCATTTCCATTACATGATGATGTAAGTTGAGTGTTATCATGACACACTTGCTCAGACCCTATTAACTCATGGTAGTTTAGTCCCACAGTGAGAGCAAACAACTGCACATCCACAGTTTAGCATACAACAATAACCCTAGACGCACATCCACAGTTTTGCCAACAACTATAACCCTAGATGTCACAGTGCAAGTCAATTTAAAACCCACACATAAAATCTCCCTGGATATTCACCTTCTACTTCCTTTTCAGGATAATCCCCAAACACATTTTGTCAACAATTCAGTTTCGCGTATTATCGTGCCAACTGTTCTTTGTCCGAATGCTCAGTCATTAACTCTGTATATATGTATTTAGTCAGTAATTGAGAATAAGTAAGAAATGTTTGACATATTGTCAAGTTTCTTTCTCCATTTTTTTGTTCTCCTTTTTTTTTTGGTCTTTCATTCCATCATCAACTTGTACAGGTCTATGTTTGTGTGAGCAAAAATATATGGGAGTATTACACAATCTTACACACACACACACACACACACACACACACACACACACACACACACACACACACACACAAAACATCAGAGCTAAAATATGACCATACGATGAAAGTGTAACTAAGTGGACGGTGGTCATGGCAATTCAAAAAAAGGCTGTTGTTTAATTTCTCGTTTGGAGCCTTGGAGTTAAAAGCAGAAGCAGGCGCAAACAGGTGCGTAATCAGGTACAGCGTATAGTATAAGCACACACACACACACACACAGACACAGACACAGACACAGACACACAACACACAGCGTAATACTGTTCAATTGACCTGAAGAGTAACTCTTAGCTGAAAATGTTTTCACCCAGAGAAAACCTGAAATGTAAACCACAGAGAAAAAAATAGTCTCTTGCCAGTACCAGGGTTATACTGACCACCAGTCATTTTTCCTCTCAAAGGCACCTCACTGCAGGGGAGGGGTTCTTTTTCTGTCAGTGAATTTGCCTGTGAGATAACTAACTTTCCAATTATTATTATTATTATTATTAAAAACAACAACAACAAAACACTAACTTTCCAATTTGTTTTGTTTCTGAAAATTGTCATCACTTCCCTTTCCTTTCAAGTACATTGCTTCCCTTTGATAAGATTATTTCCCACTTTTTCTATCTCCATTTTTGACTTGCTATATATATCTGCTTTTTGTTACAATTTTTCACATATTCTGAATTACACACATTTACTTCAATCTTTTGTGCTCTCATTTTAGTAACATCACTGGGTTGTGTTTTTTTTCTGAGATCTTTCTGACATATATTTTCGCAAAACTGACAAAAGCTGCTTCCAGGTCATTTTCAAAGTCCTTTAAAAACAGAAAGAAAAAAGATTCAAGTTTACCATAAGCTTACACACTGTTGTACATAAGTCATCCTCTTCTGCACCCAGAAACATTCTACACGGTGGTAAGGGAAAATCAGGGACCTTCAGCTCTGAAATATGACAAAGTGGCCATTTTACAGGGACTTCATTTATTTTTCACCCACAGAAAGCCTCAAGCTTTCTTCTTTTAACACAAAAACTTCAGAAAAAAGATGTGTTCTTTTTCATTCTTCTTTGTATGACATAATACAAAAATAAATCTAAAACACCCATTCACACTCATCACACCCATCATCAGGATTTTTCTGTACAATTCTGTCTCACTGGGAATGTTTTTTTTAAGAAGGAACACTTTCTTCAGAACCTCATTCTCAAGAATTTCATGCAGACGGTTTACAAACCATGCTCACTGTTGGAACACACACCCCCCACATTTCAAAATAATGCTGACAACGTCTGTCTGCTAAGGGCTGCCAGCAAAACTTCACACCAATGGAAAAGGAGGAAATAACTTGATAAAAATGTGCGTAGTACCCATTTGAACAAGGCGGCTTTTAACCTCACAAGGGCAGACACACAAACCAGCCACGGTGTAGTCTTCAGTCCTTTTGTCCTTCACGGATTGAACACACACAGCACACACAACGCCCATGTCCACAGCACAAGGACCTGATACCACCCTCAGTCTTTTTCCTGTTCTTGTCCAAGGTTTTAAGGAACACACTGCTCACAGACGGAGAGACCTGTAAAATGTACAGACGTCCATGCTGAACGCAGGCAAAACCTCGTGGCCACCTTGTGCTCAGTCCTGCTGCACAAAAGGGACCTTGACACCAGAGCAGGACAGGGATGTTTGCCCACCTGTATACATGTACCTAGGCAGCCCTTGGCAAGCAGAGGCTGATGTCATCGCACTTCACCTGTCAGCCTTGCTGTTGCTGCACAAGCAGTGCTGCTTGCTTGCTTTCTGCTGCTGAGGCACCAGACGTCCGTTTCTGAGCACACACACCTTCTCACTAATGTCTTTGAGCACACACTCTCTCTCCTCACTGCTTGCTTCCTTCAGTGCGTGATAAATAAATTAGACGCTGTCTGACTGGGCGACCGACCCAGCCACATCTACACACATACACATACACACACACACGCACACACAACACACACACACCTCAACTCTCTCACCCTCTCACTTCTATCAATCCTCTTTGTCTTCTTTTATTGCTCCGTTGGTCCCGCTAACGGTGGCGTTTTTTTTGTCGCCGGAAAAGATGGCGGCCTTGAGGCGCATGTAGATCTCCTGCCTGACAGTGGCAGTGAACTTGTTGACGAGGGAGAGGGTGGTGGCCGCGGCGAAGACGATGTTGATGAAGAGAATGAGGTAGAAGTTGCCCAGCCACTCCATGCTGCCAAAACTCCCTATCAGGTCAAAGTTCGTGATACCTGAGAACACACACAGGCAAAGCAAAAGTTCACGTTTCATGATACCTAAACGCAGTAAAATGAAAGAATGAGTATATATCAAATTCTAGGCAAAATGACTGATAATAGCTCACAGGCTAACGGTCATGTTTTTTTTTTTTAATTAACAGTCACTGTGCCTGAAAACAGCACAACCAAACCTGAAATAATGCACACACTAAGGCATCAATTCCCATTAACCCTAGCAGCACACCTGAAATATTGCACACATAAGGCATCAATTCCCATTAACCCTAGCAGTGCACCTGAAATATTGCACACATAAGGCATCAATTACCATTAACCCTAGCAGCACACCTGAAATATTGCAGACACTAAGGCATCAATTCCCATTAACCCCAGCAGTACACCTGAAATAATGCACGCACACATAAGGCATCAATTCCCATTAACCCTAGCCTCACACCTGAAATATTGCAGACACTAAGGCATCAATTCCCATTAACCCCAGCAGTGCACCTGAAATAATGCACGCACACATAAGGCATCAATTCCCATTAACCCTAGCAGCACACCTGAAATAATGCACACACATAAGGCATCAATTCCCATTAACCCTAGCAGCGCGGTTCCCAGACCGTTCCAGACTGACCTTGCAAAGAAACATGGCGGATCCCGGAATAATCTAGGATGACATAGGTGATTGTAATTGATGGCTCACTTTCGCTTTCAAAGGTCAACAAGACGCAACAAGACTTTAAAATAACTGTTGTTGAGGCAAACTGATATGCTGATGACTGCTTGGCATCACATGAAATCAAGCCGTCATGTTTTCATCATAGAAAGCCACCACTTGGCATGAAATGAAAGTTTATCGCCATGACGACAGCGACCATTTGCCAACCATTAAGGCAGCTGCACTCTGACTTTGGAGATGATATCTATACATGACACCACTGGCCATATGTTTTTTCTTTTGTCATCCATTTCTACCTGCACATATGGGCTACACTTCCGAAAAGCAGAACATGTTTTAGCATGTGCGCAAAATGTTTTGCACATGTTCACACACAGAACCTCAGTTTATAGTCCCATCTGAAGGACTGCTAGGGGAGTGACAACACCAACAAAATCACCACAACACCACCACTACCAATAACACTACTCATCCACACCAACACCAACAAGGCAATCTTTGTGCAGACTGTGTGGACAGAGGCAGGGGGGAGACAGGGCCCAGGCACTGACCTAACATTTTGGAGACGATGGGCAGGGCAGAGCTGAGCAGGAGCAGCACGCTGCAGTTCATGATGATGATCACCATGGACGTGTCGCCGCGCCGTGGCTGCCACCGGCACAGGTACGGCAGGCCGAAGAAACCCACCACCGCCGTGCAGATCAGGTAACTGACACGCGGGTCAAGGAATAAGTCTGTCTATCTGGCTGGCTGTCTGGAAGTGTTGGCATAACCTGCATTGTACAACTCCCGCCCCCCCTTCTCTCACTGTCTCTGTCTGTCTGCCTGTCTTGTCTGTCTGTCTGGAAGTGTTGGCATAACCTGCACTGTACAGCCTTCCCCTTCCCCCCCCCTTTCTCTCTCTCTTTGTCTCTGTCTGTCTGTCTGTCTGTCTGTCTGTCTCTGTCTGTCTGTCTGTCGGTCTGCCTGCCTGTCTGGAAGTGTTGGCATAACCTGCATTGTACAGCCCCCCCCTTCTCTGTCTGTCTCTCTGTCTCTGTCTGTCTGTGTGACTGACTGCCTGTCTGTCTGTCTGCTTTTCTGTCTGTCTGTCTGGGGTTTTCTTTTTCCTCTACAACAGACCTGCCTGTTATGTTTGGCTTTGTTGTGGGTTGGGTTTTTTGTTGTTGTTTTTTTTCTTCTGTACAACAGAGGAGGAAAAGATTGGCTAAAACCATATCACCACAGTCTGATCTGCTTCTTCTTCTTCTTTTTCTCAACTCCTTTCAGAGTCATTGGGACACTGAGCTGAAGAGGTTTTTGCCAACCCCCCCCCCCCCCCCCCTCTCCGGTTTCTTGGCAAGAGCTCCGAGGTTCACCAATGGTGAGATTTTGTGTGTGTGGACCGTTTTTTTTTTCCCACCATGGAGATAGCCACATCTCAACTTAAGGGTAGACACAGGTCCAAAAGTGCCCCAAATCATGTTCTTTTAGAACAAAAAATTGCTGGATACATTTATAAAGGTCTCCCTGAGTGAATTTAAACAATTCATGCTGTAAAAACTGTCTGTGGAAATGGGTTACTTCAACTTGTTATAGATAAAAAGGTTTAGAAGTTTGAAACATTTAGCTTTGGTGGCCATACTGGATTGTTTCCATGGAAACAGTGCAGAAAACTGAGTAATTCTTTCAGGTGGGACATGGGGGTTGAAACTGATGAAATTTTGTTTACAAGCTCATGTTAAAAGGTATGCCATATATTGAAAGGGCATCTCTTGTAAAGCATAAAAATAAAAGATTTACTCAGTTTTCTGCTCTGTTGCCATGGAAACAATCCAATATGGCCGCCAAAACTCAATATTTAAAAATCCTAAGCCTTTTTATCTATAATAAGTATGAGTAACCTGTTTCTACAGACATACTTTACGGTCTGAATTCTTTAATTTTACACACGGAAATCTCCATAAATGCATCCAGCAATTTTTAATTCTAAAAAACATGGTTTTGGCCACTTTTGGACCCGTGTCTCACCTTAAGGGATCGGTACGTTCAATTCTGGACTGTATCCCAAAAGTCAGAATGGGGCTACCTTAATAGGGGAGCAAGAGAGAATGGAAAAGTTCCATACACAAATATCTCATCGACTGGTGAACCTGAGCTCTAGCCGAGGAACGGTGAAAAGAGACAATTTTTTTGTGTATTTAGTTCAAAGAGCGAAGTCAAGGATACAGGATGAGGACGATCTCTAGAGCAGCGCCCACAGGGCCAAAGGTGGACAGTGAGGACAGGCCCAGTACTGTGTCCTGAAACACAATCACAGCCATCATAACAATGCACACACACTGTGACACCACAGATATACCACACAAACGCACAGCCATTATCACAATGCACACTGTGACACCAGATATAACACACACACACATACAGACCTGTGCACCCCCTTACTACTGATTTCAGTATTTTCATGGCACTTTTCAGTATTTTTCACCGAGTTTCAGTATTTTTGCGCGTTGTTCGTGATACACTTTTTCAACATGAAGCATAAACGTCTTTTTTTTAATTGGGTTTTTGTATCTGTATTTGTTTGCTCATCCCCCTTCCAATTTCTTTCCATTGTACAAAAGCTCATAAG
Organism: Stramonita haemastoma; assembly: GCA_030674155.1. Classification (NCBI taxonomy): domain Eukaryota; kingdom Metazoa; phylum Mollusca; class Gastropoda; order Neogastropoda; family Muricidae; genus Stramonita; species Stramonita haemastoma. The sequence continues at coordinate 15,447,261 of CM060338.1, forward strand.
TTTTTTCTTTTATCAACTAACAAATCTGGACAGGTCTGATGACTTCATAAGTGATGTAATATACAGAGTGTAGAATTGGGAGAGAAAAAAAAAGAGGAAATTGAGCCGGGGTCCAGGGGCCGCATAGGCCCCGGTGGGGTGCAGGGGTAAAGCCCCGCTGGGGGGCCCAGGAGGGCGAAGCCCCCCGGCTGAAAACGATTTTTTGCATTTTAAAGGCAGTTTGGAGGCCTCTCCAGGCACCATTTTGTGCAATGTGGAGGCAGGTGTGTGTGTGTGTGTGTGTGTGTGTGTGGTGTGTGTGTGTGTGTGTGAGAGAGAGAGAGAGAGGAGAGAGAGAGAGAGAGAGAGAGAGAGAGAGAGAGAGAGAGAGAGAGAGAGAGAGAGAGAGAGAGAGAGAGAGAGGAGAGAGAGAGAGAGACTCAGACCTTCCATAAAGAGCCACCAGAGTATGTCAAACTTGTTATAAACAGATCTATTCTGGGTAGCGGTAATATAAGTTTGTGTGTACCACTGTGATGGTTAATGGAAAACGTGGAGAGAGAGAGAGAGAGGAGAGAGAGAGAGAGAGAGAGAGAGAGAGAGAGAGAGAGAGAGAGGAGAGAGAGAGAGAGAGAGATCAATACACTCTCTGGTGAAGATTTAAGAAGATCCTATGCCTTTCTCATTTTATTTTTAATCTGATTTCGGAGTGGACTCACAATGACAGTTTGCATGGCCAGAAAACAAGTGCTGTGTATGTGTGTGCTCTGCTGCTGTCCAGTACAGCACCAGAGCGGAAGCCATGTTCAGTACGATATAACTTCAGAGCGAGTTTTCATGTAACTTCAGAACAAGTCACTTTGCCGTTTTAACGATCAACTGATTTTTCGAAGATGCAAGAAATTTTACTGTTCCATGATTTTCCAAGAAATCAGCGCTTCAATAAATGAAGAGCCGTGGTTTGCTATGTTCCGACCGCATTCCAATTTTCGACACCACTTGCGAATGAAAGTTCAACTTTCACTAGGCCTAGCGAGTAGCCTGATGCGAGAGACCTAACGCAGGTTTCAAACCTTACTCGGCAAAACGAACAGCCAATTTTGCTGCTTATGCATCTATATCCGCAACTGTACCTCTTTTAGCCCCATCCTGGCCTGTTAGCGTCATTTTGCATTCACTCCGCGTCTTTCTTTGCTTATAAGTGTATCAGTTTGGTCTGTTTCTCCGCGAAAGTTTACACTTTCCGCCATTTTGTTTTGAAGATACTGTTGTGCGCATGCGTCATCAGGGGAGATAAGTAACTGAACGATAGGGCTTAGCAGACGACGTAACGGGAGATAAACGGCATCGCTGAACGATAGAAGACGACGTTTTCGATTTCCGGATTTTTCGTTGACAAAAATCGGATTTTGATAAATAAAATCATATTTCCGTATTTTCCAACTTTTTCCGGAACAAATACGGAAAAATACGGAAGGTGCACAGGTCTGCACATACACACAGCCATCATCACAATGCCTACAGACTGTGACACCACATAGTGTTAGATATACCTCACACACACAGTCATCATCACAATGCCTACAGACTGTGACACCACATAGTGTTAGATATACCTCACACACACACAGTCATCATCACAATGAACACACACTGTGACACCACATAGTGTCAGATATACCACACAACAGCCATCATCACAATGCCTACACACTGTGACACCACATAGTGTCAGATATACCACACAACAGCCATCATCACAATGCCTACACACTGTGACACCACATAGTGTCAGATATACCACACAACAGCCATCATCACAATGCCTACTCACTGTGACACCACATAGTGTCAGATATACCACACACACACACAGCCATCATCACAATGCCTACACACTGTGACACCACATAGTGTCAGATATACCACACAACAGCCATCATCACAATGCCTACACACTGTGACACCACATAGTGTCAGATATACCACAC
>CM060338.1:15461840-15464340 GCA_030674155.1 Stramonita haemastoma
ACAACATGTTCACTTCATGCTGTTAGTAAAATAATATGCTCTAACATGCACATCATGCACTAGTATGAGTCAAAATTGAAAAAAAAATAGTGTCCTACCTACAGGCCCTCTGTAGGATTCCACGTCAGGGTAATCCGATTGAATAATATACATCACATGAAGATTGTCACCAAGTCCATTGTCTGGGACTGTACAGTTTTTCTACACACTAAAGAGAAATAAAAAATACGCAAACACGGTACATTATTCACGGGATGGATTGCGTCGTGCCTTGAACTGGGCTTTGATATGTGATGTCATTGAGAAAGGGCCTGATCTTGAAGAGAGGGTCGTACTGGGGGCTGTCACGTCCAGGTGTGTCACTTGTGTCTCTCAAATGAAAATACTGATTCAGCTTCAAAAATCTTATTTTGGGCATGACAGTACTGATCCATGAGTGAGAAAACTTGGGGTCAGTGGACCAGTACATATGTATTCTGGGCAGACGATTGATTCCCATCATTATCAGTATAGACAGGTAAGCCCTGATCTCCTCAGGTGTTGTGTCTGTCCACAAAGGATCAGAAGCCACACCTAGCAGCGATCTTTTGTTTAGCATACTTATTTGTCTCATCTGCCGCACTACGAAAAAAAGTTGGGGAAACAAACAGAAAAAAATAATCCAGGGGCTTGGCACTGAGCGGTAGTGTGTGTACAGGGCCTGCAGGCAACTGAAAATCTTTCACTGCCAGCGCTGTGTGCGCCGCGCGCCACGTCGTCTGCAAATTTAGTAGTGGAATGTTGTCTTCAGGGTCACTTTCTACTGCATAATCCTCATCTATTTCATCCCTTCCTTCTTCAGTTTCAATTTCAACATCAGATTCTCCATTCTGTTGTCTTTCAATCTCCTCAACTTGACGCATAATTTCGTCGATTTCATCTTCTGGAAAATCTTCCCACATTTCATCTTCGTGCTTTGCCGCCATTCTTAACTATGAGAAAATGTGTGAATGAAAATGAGAGACGCTGACCAATTTCTTGAGAATGGAAGGATGTGTGGTGCCAAAAATAGTACTGAAAAGCCATTGGGCTATCCTTACTATAGCGGGAAAAGTCACTCATGGTGTGTGTGAACTTGTTCATGCTCACAGCGTGATGGAAAAATACCCACTGGCCGCGAGCGATTCTCGGCATGCTGCGGCACGATAAAATAAATGGGGCCTTTTCCGAAAAGCCCGCTGCGGCATTAGAAAATGGGAGAGGGTTAAGTAAAAGTGCAATGTCTAATGTTCTAAAGAAGTAAGATTCTTCTTTTTCTTCACATCCAATAGAGAATGTTAATGTTCACTAGCAACATCATCTTTTAAAAGCATGTTCCTCTACTCTAAGAACACAGGGCACATCAAGAAAATCTCAAGAAACCAGAGGAATGAGTAGTAAAGTGAATGACTGACTGTGATGTGATGAGAAACTATGTGCTCTCAGTATCCAGAAAGAATATGAAAAAGAAATCTGCACCCAAATATTCCCTGTATTCAGACCAATCAGCACAATGGCCAAAAACAAGGGGAAAAAATTGATTAGCCAGACCCTTGGATCAAACAATACATACATGTCTCTCCTTAATCTCCTATCACTGTCAGTGACAAATATTTCAGGCTATTCATCTGCCCATTCCAGTGACACATGATTCAGGCTAGCTATTCATCTGCCCATTCCAGTGACACACGATTCTGGCTATTCATCTGCCCATTCCAGTGACACATGATTCAGGCTATTCATCTGCCCATTCCAGTGACAAATGATTCTGGCTATTCATCTGCCCATTCCAGTGACAAATGATTCTGGCTATTCATCTGCCCATTCCAGTGACAATTGATTCACTCATTCAGGCTATTCATCTGCCTAGTTCCAGTGACAAATGATTCACATCATTCAGGCTAGTCTTCTGCCCATTCCAGTGACAAATAATTGTAGTTATTTATCTGCCTAGTTCAAGTGACACATGATTCAGGCTATTCATCTGCCTAGTTCCAGTGACAAATGATTTATTCAGGCTATTCCTTGCTTAGTTCCACTTCCAGTGACAGATGATTCAGGATATATTCATCTTCCTTGCTCCAGTGACAAATGATTCAGGCTATATGTCTGCCTAGTTCCAGTTCAAAATCATGAATGAAAAAGATTATGAAATGACCTGCACTAGATCACGCATTGGAGATTTAAGGCCTGAACAAGAATGAGCACAACTGGCCATGTAACAATATTTTTTTTCTTTAGTTGCCACATCCTCTATGGCTTCTCCACTACCAGGTTACCAGGTTATCAGGCTGATGTGCCTCCAGACTCTGGAACAGCAAACAAAATCTGTTACTAGTGTAAGAATACAATTCCCTTTAGCATGTCAGGTACCGGACCAGAGCAGATTCCTGCTTCAAACAATTCCCTTTTGTCTTCGGCCTTTCGTTTATGGTCTATTCTCCCTCCTGCATCACCACATATCAGCTCCTCCCCAACTTTT
>CM060338.1:15471840-15478944 GCA_030674155.1 Stramonita haemastoma
AGGGCATAGAACAATATTGGGTAGTCATAATGTTGGAAATGACCATCCCAAATATCGGATAGTCATAATGTTGGAAATGATCATCCCAAATATCGGATAGTCATAATGTTGGAAATGATCATCCCAAATATCGGATAGTCATAATGTTGGAAATGATCATCCCAAATATCGGATAGTCATAATGTTGGAAATGATCATCCCAAATATCGGATAGTCATAAAGTTGGAAATGATCATCCCAAATATTGGATAGTCATGTTGGAAATTATCATCCAAATTGAAACAAATGAGTGCTTGTGTTCCTACAGTATTGATCTCGTGCATGCATATTGTGGTTAAGAATCTAGCAGACGATAAAGGACTGAGGGGGGTACAGTGTTTGCTGGGGGAAAAAAATCAAACCTACCAAATTTGTGCAAAATCACGAGTTCTTAGTCATAGCATGGTTGGTAGGGGCCCTTTAAGTCCTTTAAATGTGATTTGGGTTTAAAGGTCTTTAAGTCCTTTGAGTTTGCAAGCCGGTCCTTTTATAAAATTTTATCATCCGGTCCTTTAATTTATGAAAGGTACTTAAGGTCATGTTCAATCAAGTAAAAAGGGTAAGAGAGATCCAACTTTTTCTGCCTTGTTAAGTAGTCAGCAGTGATGTTCTCTGCTGGAGAAGACGAAATTTAGACTCTCTTAGCTTGTCATGTTCAAAACAGTCTAGACACTACGTTTAAATTTCAATGTCGGTAGCTGACGTCATAGCGCGGCTCTGGTGTTCTTGTTGTTGAGATTATATTATAGTCCCAAAGAGTTCCGATTTAGAGACTGTAGCAGCAAGTCATCCCACTTTGACGCCGCGGGCCATCCTAAAAATAGTACAGTTCTTGAAGCAACTGTGCCAGGCCCGAGCAAGCACAAGATAGCTGCACAAGCCCGAGCTGATATATTATTTTATACCACTTTATGTCACAGCAGACCTCTGCGTGAAATTCGGGCTGCTCTCCCCGTGGAGAGCGCGTCTCTACAAGTGCAGCGCCTACCCATTTTTTCCCCCCTCAGGGATGGTGTCTAAACACGACACCTGTGTACATGCTGTTGTTTTTTAATTTTATAATTTTGTCATCCGCTCCTACCGGCACACGATAGCCTGCTCTGCCGAAAGGCGGAACGGGGTTTTAACGTGCGTGCAAGATGTTCTGCGTTCGTTCGCACACGGGGCCTCGGTTTATAGTCTCATACGAATGACTTTGACATTCAGTTCGATTTTTTTCGTCAAACTGGGAAGAAAGGGCGAGGCTGGGTACGAACCCAGAAACTCACGGTTTACATATTGGCAGGGGAACGTCTTAACCATCCCGCCACCTTCCTTCCATAACGTGGCTCTGGTGGAGTTGACACAGGTTTATTTATATACATGGTGCTATCGCAGCACTTTGCCCAGTCGATTATTTTCTTTTAAACCTTCTCTCTTATCTCAACACATTTCATGCTCTGCGGGCAGGAAATTGGAAAATGTATATAAAGGAGGCTTTCTTGATTTGATGATGATGATGGTGGTGGTGGTAGTGGTGATGATGATGATGATGTTGATGATGATGTGATGATGATGATAAGAAGAAGAAGTCTATGACGTGGGAGTGGGAATTTGCAAAGCCAGTCAGTTACTTGGGATTTATATGCTGCATGTCTCAATATTCGAAGTTAAAAGTCTTCTTAGCCTTTTTTTTAAGGGGGTGGGGGTGGGGGTGGTGGGGGTCTTTTGTTGTGTTTGTCTTTCTTAGACATAATGTGTAGACAGAATATTCATGCAGAGGGGCCATGTTAGGGTGTGGGAGGGACAGGTAAGGGGGTGGGATAAAGGGGGGATGGGAAAGTAGATCAGATATGCTTGTTAGAGATCCTGTTATTCTCGTCAGCATTCCATATTTTATGGAAACGCAAACATACTCAGCATGAACACTGGAGATGGGTGGACTCCACCACGTTCAACTTACCCAAGAAACAGCCTGAAAGATTCGGTGCAGTGCTCTAATAACTTCCCACCGAGAGAGGATGAGAGAAGACCAAAGAGAAGACTTTATCTTCTTCATGATTATGCTAATATCGTGTATATGAAGAACAGCAAAACTCTATTGACAGTCACATAAGCTGACCCGGGCAATTGTCATTCAATGTTTTTAGAAAACCAAACCTTTCTCCCTTACAGTCCAACAAGAGATTTAAACCCAGACTTCGTGACATATAAGGCTTATCCCTCGTTCTACCCACTCTGCCTTATCATACCCATGAAGAACTGACAGCGAGTTGCTATTGTTAACAAGGTCCTCGGCGGTAAAACATGTAGGCCTAGGTAACAACAGGATTTTTTTCCCTCAATTCATCATGCAAAACGCGGTTTTAAAAAAAAGCCACAAAAGAACACGAGCAGCTTAGCAACAATATAGAAGATTATGTCGTCCTCGCGCACAATATTATATAATATCGTGCTCAAACACATAACATTGATTTTTTTTTATGAAGGCATCAACGGCCACTAGAATGAAACTGAAAGGAGAATTGTTTGAACACGGTGAAGAATGCTTTCTTAGTTCCAGTTCTCTATCTCGGTTTCACAATGGAGAATTCTCTTTCAGTTGTATGGATTATACAGCCCTTTGCCGGCAGACTGAGTTAATACCTAAACTAGAGATTTATTTGTTTATTTATTTACTCTTTTATTTCGAGGATAATGGAATAATCACTCGTGTGCTATTTTACATCACTCTGACCACAAGGCTATCCCGAGAAAGAGACAGACAGAGAGAGAGAGGGGGGAGGCATATTTTACTTTTATTTATTCATTTTTAAATTCGACATACTTTATTTTTATTTATTCATTTTTAAATTCTTTTATTTCGAGGACAATGGAATAAGCACTCATGTGCTTTTTTATTTTACATCCAGCCCCCGTATGTAGCCTATACAGTTTTGTAAATTTTGTCACCCGTTCCCACCGGCACACAATTGCCTACTCTTCCAAAAAGCAGAACGGGTTTTCATGTGTGCACAAGATGTTCTGCGTGCGTTCACACACGGGACCTCGGTTTATAGTCTCATCCGAAGGACTTCAGAGGGGAGTGGAGTCGGCACTGATGTTAACTCCAGAGGAAAAATCTTCTTGAACGAGATTCGAACCAAAGTCAGCAGATCACGCGCGCAATGCGCATCACTCTAACCGCCAGGTTATACCGTCCCTAGAGACAGCGGGGTGGACAAACATACAGATACAATTACAGAAAGACAGAGACAGAGACTGAGAAAGATTATATAACCTGAAAGAGGCAGAGGCAGGGACAAAAAAACAAAAACAACACAGAAACCTGAAATTATTCTATTGAGGGGAAAAAGAAGCATTCATGAACAACAGTGGTCAACAGCACACCCCCCCCCCCCCTTCGCCCAGCCCTCCAGGAAGGAATATAATCCAGGAATATCAAAGAATATTTAGATTTACCTCGTAACAAAGAAAAGGATGACAGCATTCTCCAGCATTCTATCTCATCATCATATAACAGGAGAGAAAATAGTGTTGATCTTACAATGACAGGGACAAAGAAAGAAAGAAGGAAAGAAAGACAGACAGAAAGAAAGAATGAAAGAAAGAAAGAAACAAAGAAAGAAACGTATCTTGAGGTATTTTATTTCATTATGTGAAAACAAGTTATTTTTTAACACAGTCGGAGGGGGGATGGAAAAAGTAAGATAAAAAAATATATATATAAAGGAGAGATGGAAAGTTTGGAAAAAGGAGAGAGAAGAGTGGCGGGGGGGGGGGGGGGGGGGGGGGGGGGGTGCTATTTATTTATTTATTTTATTCTTTTATATCGAGGATAACAGAATAAGCAATCATGTGCTTTTTTTCATCCGGTCCCCGTATGTATGCGGTTTTGTAAATATTGTCATCTGTTACCACCGGCACACGATGGCCTACTCTTACGAAAAGCGGAACAGGATTTAACGTGTGCGCAAGATGTTCTGCGTGCGTTCGCACACGGGGCCTCGGTTGAAAGTCTCATCCGAAGGACTTTTGGGGAGAGTGGAGTCAGCACTGATGTTAACTCCAGGAGAAAAATCTCCTCGACCGGACTCGAACTCGGGTCGTCAAATTGCGAGCGCAATGTTCTGACCACTAGGCTATCCGGGGTTACGGTGAGGAGGGGGGGGTTCAAAAGAAGAAGAGGAGAATAATGATTCTGAAAAGGAAGAATTGCAAACACGAAAAATTGCAAGAAAAGATTTGCGAGAAAAAAGAACACTGGCGAAGAACAGCAGGACGGGGACGTTACAGAAGATGAGGCAGCAAAAAAAAAAAAATAAATAAAGAGGTAGTTATTGCTCACATAGACGACATCCTTGTTCACGCTGAGAATCAGTCTTCCCGTGACAAATGCCTTCGAGAAGTCATGCAGCAGCTACAAAAAGCAGGGATCATTCCCGTTCGAGGGGATTTTTCCTCTGGACTATAAACTGAGGCCCCGTGTGCGGACGCACGCAGAACATTTTACGCACACGTTAAATCCTGTTCCGCTTTTCGTAAGAGTAGGCCATCATGTGCCGGTGGGAACAGATGACACGATTTACAAAAACTGCATACACATGGGGACTTGATGTACTCAATCGCAGTCATGAGGGACATTTTGGAATTGTTAAGTGCCAAGCACTTGCTTCATTCTCTGTCTGGTGGCCACACGTCTCCAAAGACATTGAAGACCTGGTGTACAAAAGTGTCCCACTTGTGCCAAGCACAGACCTGCCCAGAAGGAGCCTCTCCTACACTCCTCATTTCCTGCCCCGGCCAAAAGCTGTGTCAGTTATTGATGCCAGCTCATTACCAAGGCCTACACTAAAATGTTGTGATGTTGTAAAATGTTGTGTCAGGGATTCCCTTCAGCTGTGACAAGCTCTTAACAGAACAACCTGCACTCTCCTTTAAAGGGGAAAAAATCCCCTGAAGTCGGAGTATGGCTGCCTATATGGCGAAGTACTTGAAACTAGTCATACAGGCAAACTTCTCATTCAGTGTGCAATTTCAATCTCACAGTGATTCTCAGGTGGGATGAGTAAGTCAGAGAGCACATTCTGGGTGACCCCCAGAGTGCTAAGCTGGGGAACAACAACAACGACAACTCCTCATTTCCTGACAGACCTTGGTCAAGACTGGGCATGGATCTGTTCGAGCTCAACGGCAAGACCTGTGTCATCGTAATGTTTCCTGCTCTCGATGGCCCGAACTTCTTTGTCTAGATAACCACACCAGCAGCAACTGCATCGAAAGCGAAAACTCCGGGTCGAAGTGTGCGGTGGTTTGAATCCTGTTTGAGCCCCAAACTTTCACCCCATCCATTAGACCATAAGTGGTGGTCTGGGCGCTAGTCTTACGGATGAGACGATAAACCGAGGCCCTGTGTGTTACACTTCGTTATTTAGCGCAGGTAAAAGAACCCACGGAAACAAAGAGAGTTGTCCCTGACAAAATTCTATAGAAAAAAAACCCACTCTGATAGGGAAACAAATACAGTTGCAGACAAGAAAAAGAAAGAAAAAAAAGCCGCCATGGCGCAGTGGTTAGCGCCTTGGGTTCCGGACTGGAAGGTCGTGGGTTCGAATCCCATGAGTCATAGGGATTTTTCGGGCTCCGGTCGGCTCCTACCCAGAGTGAGTGTGCTGTGGGCTCAATGGGGAGACTGGGACCACACAGTCGAGCTTCATCCACTTTACGGATGCGACTTTGAGAGTGTTGCTCAAATTACCTGACCAACACTGCAGGTGTCTGTATCTCTCGGGCCCGGTTGACGCCGGGATGTATTATGATAGTAAGCGTAGAGTACAGCCCTGTCAAGTAGTCTCCAAGCATATGCACCTCCATAGCAGCATCATTACATCATCCTCATCATCATTGATCCTCATGCAATAATAAAAATTGCCTCTGATTCGGTGGCCCCCGTTGCTCTGGTCTCATGGTGACCTCAGATTCGGTTTCCCCATACGCTTCTGTGCTGTGGTGAATTTGTGTCAAAGCCCTTGGGGTTGGATGTTTGAGGGAGGCAGTCGTTGGAGGGACGTTGTGGTGTCGCCACCTCGGGTGGGCGACTCACTCAGTCTGGCTCCGCGACTGAGCTAATACTGTCGTTAGTAGGGGGCTTAGTAGGTGGTGTCCTGCGTATATTAGCTCAGAACAGGCACCACTGAACTCCACCAAAGTGACCCAGCAGAAGTGCAGGGCCCCTCTGGCTGGTGGCCCAGCGACGGCCTAATATCGATGAGCTCCCTGTGCACTTCTGTCCCTGGGGATGAGACATGACAAGCCTGGGCATGGCTGTGGCGGGAAAGTTGAAGCGAGCGGCGTGGGAGCGGCGGGAGCTGGAGCGTCACGGAAGATGAGGCAGCAAAAAAAAAAAAAAAAAGGTGGCCCTGCGCTTATAGCGACGTGCTCTCCCCAGGGAGAGTAGCCAGAATTTCACGCAGAAAAAACTGCTGTGACATAAAGTGGTGTAAAATACAATACAATACAATACAATAAAAAACGTTGGCAACTACTCCAATGCATGGGAAGTGACTCTAACTCTTGTTGTTGCCAGAAGCATCAATAGAACAGGATGATGGGTAAAGAGGGAGGACGACAAAAGAACATCATGTTTGCCAGATCTGCTTGACTTGTCTCCGCACCAAACCTGACAACATATCAGTGGTTGTTGTTCCCGTTGTCGATGTTGTTGCAGCTGTGGATGTTGCTGCTGCTGCTGTTGTTATTGCTGTTGTTGATGTGTATAGGCTGTTGCTGATGTTGCTGCTGTTGGTTTTGGTTCAGACGTTTCCCTTTCTCCATTCTTTGCATTCTCTTTGAAACTGTTCGTCTGCCGCTTCCGTCCTTTGATTCTGGTCCTAATCCTTCCTTTGATTTACAGGCAGGCCTACAACATAATGGTCTTTGATGTAGACACTTTCTCTTTCTCTCCCTGTCTCTCTGTCTGTCTCTGTCTGTCTCTGCTTGTGTGTGTGTGTGTGTGTGTGTGTGTGTGTGTGTGTGTGTGTGTGTGTGTGTGTGTGTGTGTGTGTGTGTGTGTGTGTGTGTGTCTCC
>CM060338.1:15484044-15486544 GCA_030674155.1 Stramonita haemastoma
ATCCGAAGGACTTTTGGGGAGAGTGGAGTCATGTGTGTGTGTGTGTGTGTGTGTGTGTGTGTGTGTGTTAGAACACAAGCAACTATCCCCATAGCAGCGCAGTCGAAAATGAACAAAAACAGAAACAAAATTAAAGTATACATATAACGAATTATTTATCCATTAAAACATTTAAACAGGTAACTACTAGGTCTAGTTTTGTCTACAAAAGACTAACCTTTCACCAAAGTGACTTTCCTTTGCATTATCACAAACTGTCAACGAACCCCAATGTCCCTGTCAGTTTGTTCGGCTAGTATGAAACATGGCTCCTGTCAACAGATATTCCTGAATGCACACTGTGCAATAACTCGTGCTTTTCGTGTCACACTTGTGGCTTTCTAGAATGTGTTTCCTTTTCCTTTCAGGCGCTTTATCGAGTATGATATTCCGAGTGTCTGTTATAACCTATATTTGGTGACCTCGGAAACCTGCTTCGCGTATTAATTATAAAGGTAAAAATATAAAAATGTGTTAGTCTTGGACAGCTGAAGTTGTTGACACAAAAACTCACCTGCATCTGCTGCAGGCGAACTGATGAAAACAAGAGCTGGCCGTTAGTAAATGCAGTGAGCCAGAGTCCGCATAGGGCTTTACGTGATAACGGTTGCCTAGTAAGAAGAGGCAAGCAGATGTGTTAGACACCAACGCAGATCTATAGCATCATACTATAGGAGCTGTTTGATAAGGCATAATGTAGGTATTGTGTTAGGCTTATATATATCTATTTTCTAAATCTCTTTTTCTGTGCGCAGATCGATAATTGAGTGGAAGTTGTGGGGTGTCCTATTTTACACCTTGTGAACATAAGTTTTGTTTGTTTGATTTTTTAAAATCTACAGTGTGTGTAGATTTGGTTGTATTTTTCATATGAATGATTATGATGTTAGTAGATCTGGTTTTAACGCTGTTATTTCAGACAAAAATGTAGGCAAAAACACGTTATAATTATTGTCACGGTTCACGTAGCCCTGTTGCAGTTTGGTCGTGTGTTCAGCTGCTTCTACTCATTAAGTGTACATGTACTGTCCATAGACAATTGTGTATTCACGTTAAGAGGGTACAGAAAAAAGTGGATGAGTGGGAGGGTGGAAAGGTGAAGAATACAATGAATGTTGAAACGTCTATAAGATTTATTTACAGTAACTCTCCTTGTGGTGACTGCAACGAATATTACGACATGCGATTCTGAATCATACATAACACTTTGGATATTTCCATATTTTTTTGCTTAGATCTATTCCTTTGCTTTTATACGAGGCACTGAGCACAAACCAATCAAAAACTTGTATGGACTGGTATAGAACAGAACAGAAGGGATGCAAGAAGAATTTTGGGAACATTTAGTTTTCCAAGCATTCAGACTTAGTTTATAAATTATAATTCTATATTTCGAGGGTGACACAGATGATCAAAATGAAGTCTAAAAACATTGGAACATACAGAGCCTGCAAGAACTGAAATTGAAACGGAACTAATTTTTAAAGATGATAAGCTTACGCCTGTACTGTTAATCATGACGTCACGTCTGCATTGAGTCACTTTGTTTCGCTAAGGAGTCAATCGACGTACGTATTTAAGTAAAGACCACAATGTGACGGCACCCAGCAGAAATTATTCCCAGTATCTTTAGATGCAAAGGAATGTATACGGAACTTGATTTCAATTCTCATTTGAGAGTCCCAGTGTGTGTGTGGTGTGTGTGTGTGTGTGTGTGTGTGTGTGTGTGTGTTGTGTGTGTGTGTGTGTGTGTGTGTGTGTGTTTCTGTCTGTCCGTCTGTCAGTCTGTCTGTCTTGAGTGCCCGTGTCTGTGTGCGCATATAGCATTCCTCGCGTATGTAACTCGAACGTTCTCAAGTGAATCAGGATAGTGGTTCATTCCCTCCTCTCTGCAGGTTTGCATGAAGGTAGACTTGTAGTAGAGCTCCTGGCTGTGAGTGAGGCTCTGGATTTATTTTTTACCTGACTGCTCTGTGGCATCAGATAGGAGGGGGACCTGATTAGTCAGTGGACAGTCAGCTCTCTGGCCACAGGTCACGGGTCGCCATTCCAGCGTCGGCTGTTGGGCGTTTCTCAGTGTCACTTCTCTACTAGCGCTTTGATTTGTGTAATCTACAAGATTCAGCGCTATATAAATCCCATATATTATTATTATTATTTATTATTAATATTAATATCATTATTATTATTATTATTATTATTATTATTATTACAGAATACGAAGGGATATGTACAGGTAATCTGTATGCAAATATCTTTGCTTATGGTCTGGAGGGAACTTTAAAAGCGTAGGTGGTGACAGTCCGGGCATTCCTTAGTGTGAACTAAGACCTAAGATCAAATAGAATTAAGATTTAGTGCAATTTTGTGCATTAGGCGAGTATGCGGCTAATGTACGTTTATTAATGTTCCCCTCTAAAGCCAATTTTCTTCTGTGGAATGTTGCTTTAAAAGTACTGTA
>CM060338.1:15491544-15494044 GCA_030674155.1 Stramonita haemastoma
GATTTAGGGGCTGAAAACTGACATTTTGCATGCTGCTGTTAAAACAGAAAGCCACACAAGTGAAATTTTAGTGATCTTTCTGAACAGGATGCACAAAGAAGAGAGAGAGAGAGAGAGAGAGAGAGAGAGAGAGAGAGAGAGAGAGAGAGGTCTTATGATCAGGCAGGGTATATATGTTGAAGAGGGGCAACACATAAACCTTTTGTGCTTCAAATATTGTTAGAGAAAATTAGAAACACTGAACAAGAGACGTTCACAACTTTAGACTATCCTAAGGCTTTTGACAGTGTCAAACATCAAAGTCTGTTTATCGTAATGTTAGAAATAAGTTTTCCAAAACATCTGATCTTGCTCATAGTAAAATTGTATTCGAATCAGAAAGGAACCATCGAAGAAATGGCAAACGCTGCAATTTTTTTTACATAAAAAAGGAGTGTGGCAGGGGTGCACATTGTCCCCACATATATACAGAAATGATCATGAGAAAGGCAGACATAGATATCATGGGCATTAAAACAGGATGCAGAAACGACACCAATCTCAGATAATTATGCTGATGATACAGCACTCATGGCCAACAATAACACAAACTTAGGGAAAAATAAAATTCTGAACAGAGTCAACACAGAGAGCAACACTGCTGGCCTTCAGTCCAATATCAAAAGACCAGAGTGATGCATGGTCAAAACACCCCTCAAAATCAATAGAAATCATTTGGAACATTTCAAATTTTCAAATAGGCAATTATAAAATGATATTTTGTTTCATTTTGTTTTATCAGTCTCTGTCTGTCTGTCTGTCTGTCTGTCTGTCTGTCTCTCTCTCTCTCTCCCCCCTGCAGAGGAATACATAGAACTATCAGGGCTACGTCATTTATCGTACATGTAAAACAACAACAACAAACCAACCAAAGAAAAAAAACAAAACCTCAAACTCCCCCAAAACAGACAATAACAACAACAACAACAAAACACTACTGATTTTCAAAAAAATGGACATAATATTGTGGATTATTTTATGTATCCCATTTCAGTCAGGTTTTCATGCGCCTGTGCGCGCGCCCCCGCGCGAGCACGTACACACACACACACACACACACACACACACACACACACACACACACAGAGACACACACACACACACACACACTCACACACACACTCTCTCTCTCACAGACACACACACACACACACACACACACACACACACACAGATCCACACACACACACACACACACACACACACACACACACACACACACACACACACACACACACACACACAGATCCACACACACACACACACACACACACACTCTCTCTCTCTCACAGACACACACAGACACACACAGACACACACAGACACACACACACACACACACACACAGATCCACACACACACACACACACACACACACACACACACACACACACACTTCACTATTATACTGGCGTTAGCTACTGGCAGCTCAACAGGGTTTGTTGGTTCAGGCTGGTTCAAGCGTGACCCCACGTAGAGGTGACTGGTGGGGGGGGGGGGGGGGGGGGGAGTCAAATGCTTTCGCTTGATCGAACACACTTAATAGTGAACTTTATAACTAAGAGAAGTCTTAAGGACACAGAATGACTAACCCTCCCCTCCCTCCCCTTCCTCCTCTCCTATTTTTAAAAATCTTTTTTCTCTCAAAGGAATCGAAGCGTGACTGCGTCTAATATGTGACACGTCACAAGTTTTGCATTAATTTTGTGTCGAGTATCATTCTTGTCTAAGAAAGTAGGCATTGTTTTCCAAGTGTGACTGTTTTCTTGTTGAAATGAACTCTTTCTGAGGGGTATACAAAGGTCAGTTGGATATATTTCATACCACTTGAAGTCACGGCAGCTTTCTCTGCGTAAAATTCGGGAGAGCTCGTCTCCACAAGAGCAGCGCCTCCCATAATTTTTTTTCCCCTTTTTCTATCTGCAAATGTATTTTTTCCTTATCAGAGTGGCTTTTTCTATAGAATTTTGCAAGGCACAATTCTCTTGTTGCCGTGAGTTTCTTACGTGTGTTAAATTATTTTGTGAAACAAACGGCACCTCGGTTTATCGTCTCATCCGAAAGACTAGCACCCAGACTCGTGGTCTAATGGATGGGAGAAAAGTTTTGGGACCAAGCGGGGTTCAAACCACCGCACACTCCGACCCGGACTTTTCGCTTTCTAGGCAGGCGCGGTACCTCTCGGCCACCGATCCACAGGTAGGTTTGGGGTTTGTACATAAGTAGTTCATGCTCAATGACTGATCCATTGCAAGGAAAAAACCAGCTGTAATAACAAATTGTCACATCTGCCAGTGCTTTCATTCCCTCCGTGTCTATACTCATGCAGACGATCAAATGCAGGTTACAGATCCCGTCATTCATGTCAACAACACTGTACTGGGTTACGGAAACACGAACATGTTCCAGAGAGAACATACCCAACATACACCGTCGGGTTAC
Organism: Stramonita haemastoma; assembly: GCA_030674155.1. Classification (NCBI taxonomy): domain Eukaryota; kingdom Metazoa; phylum Mollusca; class Gastropoda; order Neogastropoda; family Muricidae; genus Stramonita; species Stramonita haemastoma. Next base: position 15,494,026 of record CM060338.1, read on the forward strand.
ATACGGGAAATCTCACCGT
>CM060338.1:15496544-15501544 GCA_030674155.1 Stramonita haemastoma
GAACCTGTCGTCTGCTGGGCGGCTCTTGTCTGCGATTGGCTGACAGATTCAGGCGGCGGAGGGGTGGTGCTGCGGCCTTGGTCAGTTTGGTCACTGGAGCGGGTGACGGGGGGATGGTGGCTGGTGGCGGGGGTGGGGGAGAGGTGACGGCGGAGGTGGTGGTTGTCGGGACACTGCCAGGTCCAGCCAAGTCTCTCCTGAGCGTTCTGCGTCTCCAGCCACTGCTGCAGCGGCCTGAAGTAGTGCAGCAGGGCGCCGGCGTCCATCTTCCGACGCCCCGTCATCTCTTCCAACACGTCCGGCCAGGGCTGGGAGGAGCCCTTGCTTAGCATGGACCTGTACAGAAACAGGTGATGCATAATGACACCTAATGACAGGTGGAGTATATTTTATTATTTTATTTATTCATTCTTTTATATCGATGATAATGGAATCAGCAAACATATGCTTTTTTTTTACATCCTGTCCCCGTGTGTATGCAGTTTTTGTAAATGTCATCTGTTCCCACCGGTACACGATGGCCTAGTCTTACGAAAAGCGGAACAGGATTTAACGTGTGCGCAAGGTGGTCTGCGTGCTTCGCACACGGGCCTCGGTTTATAGTTTCTTCCTAAAGACTTTTGGGGAGAGTGGAGTCAGCACTGATGTTAACTCCAGGGGGAAAATCCCCTCGATCGGGAATCGAACCCGGGTCGTCAAATTGCCAGCGCAACGTTCTGACCACTAGGCTATATCCCGCCCTGGGATAGTGTATAATGATTCATAGCAACATATAATCAATGTATAGGGAGAGCCATTTGTTCATCATGGACAAGCACAGGAGAAGGAAGACTAGATAGGCCTACGACCACTGCTCACCCAATACTAGAAGAAGAAGAAGAAGAAGAAGAAGAAGAAGAAGAAGAGAAGAAGAAGAAGAAGAAAGAAGAAGAAGAGAGGAGGAGGAGGAGGAGGAGGAGGAGGAGGAGGAGAGGAGGAGGAGGAGGAGGAGGAGGAGGAGGAGGAGGAGGAGGAGGAGGAGGAGGAGAAGACGAAAAGAGGAGGCGGAGGAGGAGAAAAAGACGACGACGAAGAAATCATCTATTTAACTTTTTGTGAGTGTAGCAGGTACTAGGTACGTGTCCGTCAGTGTGTGTGTGTGTGTGTGTGTGTGTGTGTGTGTGTGTGTGTGTGTGTGTGTGTGTGTGTGTGTGTGTGTGTGTTTATTTATTCTTTTATGTATATTTATTCTTTTATATCGAGGATAATGGAATAAGCCCTCCTGTGTTTTTTTTTTACATCCAGTCCCCATATGTATGAAGTTTTGCAAATCTTGTCATCTTTTCCCACCGGTACACAATGGCTGATTCTTACGAAAAGCGGAACAGGATTCAACGTGTGAACAAGATGTTGTGTGTGTGTTTTGTGTGTTTGTGTGTGTGTGCGTATGTGTATGCGTATGTGTGTGTGCGTGTGTGCATGCGTGTGCATGAGTGCCTGTATGTGTGTGCACACTCGCGAGCGCCTATGACCACGTATATATATATATATATATATATATATATATATATATATATATATATATATATATATATATATATATATATATATATGTACATGCAATAGCCTGAAGGTGGACAAACACGAAGACCTCCACGGCGGCCTGACCTGAGCTTCTGTCCAGCTGCTGCAGAGTGGAAGATGTCGCACTGATGCAGGGGCCCTGTGTGACCGGCAGCCTGACACAACGCCTGGTGGAACTGGAACTGCAGCACGAAGGAGGCGAAGTACCTGCAACATAACAACAACAACGGTTAGTGTGTATGGTCTGGTTCTGCAATATAGCAACATATACAACAACAGGATATATGCGATCTGCAATATAGCAACAACAACAACAACAATCAGCATGTATGCGATCTGCAACATTGCAACAACAACAGTAAGCGTGTTTCATCTGCTTCTGCAACATAGTAACAATAACAACAACAGTCAGCGTATATATAATCTGCAAAATAGCAACAGCAACAACAACAGTCAGCATATATGTGATCTGCAATATAGCAACAGCAACAAGAACAGTCAGCTTGTGTGCTCAGATTCTGTAACATAGCAACAAATACCACAACAGCTAGGATATAAATTATGTGATCTGTAATATAGCGACAACAACAACAACAGTCAGCATATATGTAATCTGCAATATAGCAACAACTACAACAACAACAACAGTCAGTGTATACAGTTTTGTAAATGTCATCTGTTCCCACCGGCACACAATGGCCTACTCTTACGAAAAGCGGAACAGGATTTAACTTGTGCGCAAGATGTTCTGCGTGCGTTCGCACACGGGGCCTCGGTTTAAAGTCTCATCCGAAGGGCTTTTGGGGGAGAGTGGAGTCAGCACTGATGTTAGCTCCAGGAAAAAAATCTTGGAGGTAGGAGTAGGACTTGAAAGTCTACACTGCCAAATCAATATCACTCCCCCCTCCCCTCAGTTACCAATAACAACAGCAACAAAAAAAGCTCAAAATTTATGTATGTAACTGTTTTGTTTTGTATCTTATTAATCACTTCGGGGATTCATTTGTGAGGTACTTTTCTTTCAGATTTGAGTGTACGTCGACTTTCCTTTCTTTCGCTGTAAGGAAAGAGTGAATGCAATGATGTGGGGGTGTTTTGGACAAGATGCACCGTTTGTATCGACACACTCACCTGATGTAGGGCGTGTTACCCGGAATGTGATACTTTGAACCCGGGTCAAAATCTTCTGCTGATCGTGCAACTGGGGGAGATATACCCTGGTAGCGACACCTGAAACCATAAAGCACTGTTGTATTATACTTGTCAGAAAGGAACACGCATAGAGACACATACACACACATATACACTCACGCACGCACACACACACACATAAACATACACCTATATGCGCACATGCACGCACACAAACATACACACACACACACACAAACACATTCACACATACGCGCGCGCGCACACACACACACACACACACACACACACACACACACACACACACACACACACACACACACACACACACACACACACACTGATAAATTATGTTTCTACCTTATGGGACAGTGCAAGTGAAACAGACCTAAAGCATATAAACCGCCTACATAAAAGAGCTGTTAAACTAATCCGATTGAATTTTAATACACTGACCACCATCAACTACAAAGAACTAGATATTCTTTCAATATGTTCAATATATTAAACGGAGAAGCCCCAAAGAAAAGTGTGGAAAACTTTGCTGTCAATAAAAACAGGCCTACCCATAGACTGTTTCTGCCCAGGCCCCATAATAATCTCTATAAATCAAGCCTTGCATATTCAGAAAGAACACTGGAATAACCTACCTCCCTTTCTAAAATCAGTTCCTTCAAAACAAATGTTTAAGAAACTTTTGAAGAAACATCTGATGGACAAACTGTAAGTCCGCGTTTATATTCGATACTACCTCACATTTGGATGTTTGTTGTTATACATGCCCATGTTACTTTGTATTTTTATCATTTGTATGTATGATGTGAGCTTATGTTGTACTGTCTTGGGTTTGTTTAATTTTTTTTATATCTTGAGAGATTTGTTGGAAGCAAATCATTTATTTTAGCTTTTCAACAAAGGTTAATATTTGTCTTTGAATGTTTTAGAAGTCAATTAAAAACTTTTTTTGTGAGGGCAGGATGAAAAAAAGTTGTGTAAACTTAATCTTTTACCCTCAATAGAGATCTTTTTGACTTGACTTGACTTGACTTGACCCACAGAGATTCAAACTCTGGGAACACCCAATTAGAACAACATAAACACTCTTTATAACATTGTATAACCTGAATGAAAGGAAAACAGTGGAAACAAAAGATATGGGAGGTTGGGGATTTGGCAGACAGATGACAACACACACACACACACACACACACACGTACACACACGTACACACACACACACACACACACACACTACACACACACACACACACACACACACACACACACTACACACACACACACACACACACCACATACACACACACACACACACACGTACACACACACACACACACACACACACACACAACACACACACACACACACACACACACACACACACACGTACACACACACACACACACCACACGCACACACACACACACACACACACACACACACACACACACACAGAGTCATACCGAAGCTGCCACCAGTGGTCATTGTAGTGGTCAGGTGTGGTGTTTCCAGCAAAAACTGACCACCTCCACTGGTCAATCAGATAGCCGAAGGGCAGGAAGGCCACCTTCTCCAGAGCCATCTCCATCAGAAAGTTGATCTCATCCACTACAAGACAAAACACAACACTCTGCACAGGAGCATTGAAGGAGAAAGTCCTTTTTTCATTAACGAAGACCACCTCTATCAGACTACAAAAAGGTAAAGGTGTCCCATAACCTGTGTGGTCGTAGGGGAGCGAGGAATCAGAGACCTCAGCTTCTCTTTCTTCTTTTTTTATATCGAGGACAATGGAATAAGCACTCTTGTGCTTTTTTTCATCCAGTCCCCGTGTGTATGCAGTTTCGTAAATGTCATCTGCTCCCACCGGCACACGATGCCCTACTCTTACGAAAAGCGGAACAGGATTTAACGTGTGCTCAAGGTGTTCTGCGTGCGTTCGCACACGGGGCCTCGGTTTAAAGTCTCATCCGAAGGACTTTTGGGGAGAGTGGAGTCAGCACTGATGTTAACTCCAGAAGAAAAATCTCCTCGACCGGATTCAAACCTGGGTCGTCAGATTGCCAGCGCAATGTTCTGACCACTAGGCTATCCGTCCCCCCATTAATGAAGACCACCACTATCAGACTATAAAAAGGTAAAGGTGTTCCATAACCTAGGCGGTCGTAGGGGAGCGAGGTGACAGAGACCTCAGCTTCTCTAGGGGCCAGCATATTGAGGGCGGCGCCCATCTCCTCTCCCTCGCTGCTGTACCTTCCCTGACCCTAT
>CM060338.1:15509044-15521544 GCA_030674155.1 Stramonita haemastoma
TCATCGACTACAGTTTCGAGGTTTACACTAATGGCGAGATGTGTATACGACCGTTTTTGTCCACCATGAAGGTAAGCACGTTCCGACTATGGGTACGGTATCTCAACCCCGTGTGTTTTTCTAAATATATCTTCAGTCATGCGTTCTTACCGGCACTTATGGTTTACTCTTCCGAAAGGCAGAACAGGTTTTAGCGCGTGGTCAAGGTGTTCTCCTTGCGTTCACACACAGGGCGTCAGTTTATTGTCTCATCGAAAGGATTTTCGGGGGACTGGAATAAGTACAGATGTTAACTCCAGGGAAAAGTCCCTCTAAACGGGCTTCTTTGTAGAGGCTCGAACTTGCGGTCGATCCCGGGCCGTCAAACTGAAAGCCCAACGTTCCAACCACTAGGCTATGCTTCAGTTACTGATGTAAGTGAAACGCTTAGGCTTGCATTGAAATCTTGTTATACTTTAATATGTCAGCTTGAAGGCCCCCAAGCTTACCTGTTCGTCAAATAACTGATTATTGACTAGACCCAGAAAAGGGCACCCACGCTCACCTATCTGTTGTGTACACTGATTACTGACTGTACCCAGAAAAGCCCACCCAAGCTCCCTATCTGTCAAATGCACTGATTACTGACTGTACCCAGAAAAGCCCACCCAAGCTCCCTATCTGTCAAATGCACTGATTACTGACTGTACCCAGAAAAGCCCACCCAAGCTCCCTATCTGTCAAATGCACTGATTACTGACTGTACCCAGAAAAGCCCACCCAAGATTACCTATCTGTCAAATGCACTGATTACTGACTGTACCCAGAAAAGGCCACCCAAGATTACCTATCTGTCAAATGCACTGATTACTGACTGTACCCAGAAAAGCCCACCCAAGATTACCTATCTGTCAAATGCACTGATTACTGACTGTACCCAGAAAAGCCCACCCAAGATTACCTATCTGTCAAATGCACTGATTACTGACTGTACCCAGAAAAGCCCACCCAAGATTACCTATCTGTCAAATGCACTGATTACTGACTGTACCCAGAAAAGCCCACCCAAGCTCCCTATCTGTCAAATGCACTGATTACTGACTGTACCCAGAAAAGCCCACCCAAGATTACCTATCTGTATATTGTGGCCAGAGAAGCTTACCCAAACTTACCTGTCTGTCAAGTATACCCAGACAAGGCCCCCCAAGCTCCCCTGTCTGTCAAATATACCCAGACAAGGCCCCCCAAGCTCCCCTGTCTGTCAAATATACCCAGACAAGGCCCCCCAAGTTCTCCTGTCAAATATACCCAGACAAGGCCCCCCAAGCTCCCCTGTCTGTCAAATATACCCAGACAAGGCCCCCCAAGCTCCCCTGTCTGTCAAATATACCCAGACAAGGCCCCCCAAGCTCCCCTGTCTGTCAAATATACCCAGACAAGGCCCCCCAAGTTCTCCTGTCAAATATACCCAGACAAGGCCCCCCAAGCTCCCCTGTCTGTCAAATATACCCAGACAAGGCCCCCCAAGCTCCCCTGTCTGTCAAATATACCCAGACAAGGCCCCCCAAGCTCCCCTGTCTGTCAAATATACCCAGACAAGGCCCCCAAGCTCCCCTGTCTGTCAAATATACCCACAGAACGCCCCCAAGCTCACCTATCTGTCAAATACACTGTACCCAGAGAAGGCCAACAAGCTCACCTATCTGTCAAATACACTGTACCCAGAGAAGGCCAACAAGCTCACCTATCTGTCAAATACACTGTACCCAGAGAAGGCCACCCAAGCTTACCTAACTGTCAAATATACCCAGACAAGGCCACCCAAACTCAACTATCTGTCGAATACATTGATTCTAGACTGTACCCAGAGAAGCCCACCCAAGATTACCTATCTGTCAAATACACTGATCACTGACTGTACCCAGACAAGGCCACCCAAGATTACCTATCTGTCAAATACACTGATCACTGACTGTACCCAGACAAGGCCACCCAAGATTACCTATCTGTCAAATACACTGATCACTGACTGTACCCAGACAAGGCCACCCAAGATTACCTATCTGTCAAATACACTGATCACTGACTGTACCCAGACAAGGCCACCCAAGATTACCTATCTGTCAAATACACTGATCACTGACTGTACCCAGACAAGGCCACCCAAGATTACCTATCTGTCAAATACACTGATCACTGACTGTACCCAGACAAGGCCACCCAAGATTACCTATCTGTCAAATACACTGATCACTGACTGTACCCAGACAAGGCCACCCAAGATTACCTATCTGTCAAATACACTGATCACTGACTGTACCCAGACAAGGCCACCCAAGATTACCTGTCTGTCAAATACACTGATCACTGACTACCCAGACAAGGCCACCCAAGATTACCTGTCTGTCAAATACACTGATCACTGACTGTACCCAGACAAGGCCACCCAAGATTACCTGTCTGTCAAATACACTGATCACTGACTACCCAGACAAGGCCACCCAAGATTACCTATCTGTCAAATACACTGATCACTGACTACCCAGACAAGGCCACCCAAGCTTACCTAACTGTCAAATATACCCAGACAAGGCCACCCAAGATTACCTATCTGTCAAATACACTGATCACTGACTACCCAGACAAGGCCACCCAAGCTTACCTAACTGTCAAATATACCCAGACAAGGCCACCCAAGCTCACCTATCTCTCTCACACCCTGGTTGCTGAGGGTCACGAACTGCTGGTACAGGGGCTTCATCCTCCTCCCCGACACGTTCCTCCACCCCTGCCACGCCGCCAGCAGACGATCGTAGTCACGCTCCTTGGCCATGATGTCTTCTAGCTCTGTGGAACAAAATTAATGATCATCAACAACAACAACAACAATGTATTGTGCGATGTTTTCTAGCTCTGTGAAACAAAATTAATGATCAACAAAAACAATGTATTGTGTGATGCCTTTTAGCTCTGTGGAGCAAAATTAATGATCAACAACAACAATTATTGTGTGATGTCTTCTAGCTCTGTGGAACAAAATTAATGATCAACAATAAATAACAACAACAACAACAATGTATTGCGTGATGTCTTCTAGCTCCGTGGAACACAAATAATTATCAACAACAATATTGTGTTGTTTGATGTCTTGTAGCTCTGAGGAACAAAATTAATTATCAACAACAATATTGTGTTGTGTAATGATACCAGTCAAACTCAACGGATTTTCCCGGAAAAAGTTCGGGAGTAGGCCTACTCTTTTCATGTTTGCAGTCTCGACTGAGTTTTAATTCAATTATTATCTTTTTATTGTCTCGCGCTGGGGTCGTGTGTATATGTATATTTTGTATAAAGACAATGTGTTGAGCAGTTGTACGTGTGTGTAACAAACTTCAGTTAATACAACCACTATTTTTTTTATTTTTTTGTTTACAAAAGCTGAAAAAAATTCCTCTGAAGCCGGAATGTGGCTGTCTACATAGTAAAGTACCCCTGACCATGCAGGAGTATCGGCCGTTCCTCTACCACCCCCCCCATTCCTCAGCTAGAGCTCCAACATTTACCAATGGTGAGATATTTGCGTCAAATTGCGACCGTTTGCCCACCCTGAAGGTAGGTAGCCACATTCCGGCCTCTGGCAGATTGAACTTACCGGGCTCCAGAGCCAGACATTGAGAATTTCCGTTCAGGCAGACCTTGCCTGCTCCGTAGATGCCCTCCATCCGAGTCTGTAGTGTCTGCATCTGCAACAACAACATGTCGCATCTGAGCCACTCTGATAGGGAAACAAATACAGTTGCATGCAGGAAAAAGAAACAAAATAATGGGTAGGCGCTGCACTTGTGGCGACGTGTTCTCCCCGGGGAGAGCAGCCCGAATTTCACGCAGAGAAATCTGCTGTGACATAAAGTGGTACAAACTACAAAAATAAAATATCTGCCGTGAGCATCTGTCAACTACACTCTTGAGTGTCTGGGCGTTTCCCAGCTTAAAAGCCCGGTGACCAACTCTTGTCTCACTCACCGTGTCTAGATAATTATGACTGTGAGACTGTACAGATAAATACATACTGATTGAGAAAGTGTGTGTGTGTGTGTGTGTGTGTGTGTGTGTGTGTGTGTGTGTGTTGTGTGTGTGTGTGTGTGTGTGTGTGTGTGTGTGTGTGTGTGTGTGTGTGTGTGTGTTTTATTTCTTCTTTGATATCGAGGATAATGGAATAAGCACTCATGTACCCATTTACATCTGGGTGAAAGAGGGGGATGTACTGAAACGAAGGTGCGCAAACGGTCACCCATCCAATTGGTAACCACGCTCGATGCTGCTTAACCTTGGCTGGGGGAAAGTGAGTGTTCTGACCACTGAGTTATCCCGTACCGTTCTTCCTACATAGCTAAGTATTTTTTAAAAAATAATTTAAAAAAAGCACACCAGCCCTACCCGGGATAGACGGGATAGCCTAGTAGTCAGAACATTGAGCTCGCAATTTGACGACCCGGGTTCGATTCCCGTTCGAGGGGATTTTCCCCCTGGAGTTAACATCAGTGCTGACTCCACTCTCCCAAAAAGTCTTCCGGATGAGACTATAAACCGAGGCCCCGTGTGCGATGCACGCAAATATCTTGCGCACACGTTAAATCCTGTTCCGCTTTTCGTAAGAGTAGGCCATTGTGTGCCGGTGGGAACAGATGACAAGATTTACAAAATTGCACGCCCACGGGGACTGGATGTAAAAAAAAAAGCACAAGAGTGCTTAATCCATTATCCTCGATATAAAAGAATAAATAAATCAATAAATAAATACCCGCAAACATCTCCTCCAGTGTGTCCTCACAGTATTACTGACAGTGACCCACAGACATGTGAGAGGAATAATCCAGAATGCCTATTTTGGGTGACCTCAAGCTTGTTTAGCCCAGGAACGCCCAACTGCACCCCCCCTCCTACCCCCACCCCCCCTTTGATCTGCTTCTTTTTAGTCTTCGCTTTTCTGCATTCTCTTTACTTACCGGGTGAGGTGCGTATAGTAGTGCCTGGTCTTCTCCTGTGCTTAAAACTCTGCATGAGGTCTGCCCTCTGGCCTCAGCCGACAAGTTCCGACTTCAGAACAGCTTTTTTTTTTTTAAATTTTTTTTTTTACAAGATGCACGCTGCATATGTTTGCTTTCTCGTCACCCACCCAACACTGATATGAATGACGGGATCTTTAACATGCACAATTGATATTCTGCATGTGTACATACACGAAGAGAATTAAGGCACTGGCAGGTCTGCACGTTACGTTGACCAGGAAGATTGTAACCCCCCCCCCATCCCAAATTCACCAGGCACCGATGCCGAGGTTCGAACCCAGGACTTCAAGTACGCACAGGATTGAAGCCAAACAGTGTTAACCACTCAGCTCCAGAGACTGTTATGTCAATCAAGTTTAAACAGTGTTAACCACTAGGCTCCAGCGGCTGTCATGTCAGTCAGGTTCAAACCCATAACCCCTGACCTCTTCAAACTTGGCGGGGTCGCTCATGGCGCTGGGCCCAATGTTGGTCAACAGCTGGAACTGCCGACGGATGGTGACGTCAGAGAGGTTCCGCCATTGCAGCTGTTCCGCCTTGCGCGCTTCCTCCTTCTGGAATGTCGCCAGTTTCACTCGTCCCTGTACCTGTCAGGAACATTAAAAACTTCTTTTTTTTTAAAGCGTCGGGGTGGGGGTGGGGGGGGGGGGGGTCACAGATAATTTTGCGATAACATTGACCAGCAATGTGAAGAGAAAAAAAGGTTTGGCTTATAATTTTTTTTTGGGGGGGTGTTTTATGGAATCTAGAAAATACATTACCAAGACCCTCTCTCTCTCCCTCTCTGTCTGTCTGTCTTCTGTCTGTCTCTCTCTCTTCTCTCTCTCTCTCTCTCTCTCTCTCTCTCTCTCTCTCTCTCTCTCTCTCTCTCTCTCTCTCTCTCTCTCTCTTTCTCTCTCAGTTCAAAACCTATCTCTTTCTTCTTTTAATCCCGTATCTTCGCTCTCTCTACTCCTCTCTATTTAATATGTAAATTTGTGCTGTTGTCAAATTTGAACTTTTTGGGTGGAAAAGACTGACGGGCAGCTACAAATAAAAATTTAAAAAAACCTGAACAATGCACACTAATATAAATAAGATTACTAATCTCTAAAAGGCAGCCGCTGTAGTCTAGTGGTTAGGGCGTTGGACTCGTAATCTAAAGGTTGCGGGTTCGATCCCAGCTTTCGGCTATGGCGTTGTGCCCTTGGAAAAGGCACTTTACGGCTATTTTCTCACCCCACCCAGGTGTAAAAGGGGTACCAACCTTGTGTTGGGGGTTAACCCTGTGATAGACTGGCGTCCTATCCAGGGGGGGAGTCTATGACTCTCAGTCGCTTAACGCCACAGAAACCGTGATAAGCACCGGCCTGATGAGCCTTAGGCTCGGGACAGGACAGAATCTCTAAAAGATTCTCGGGACAATGGGGTAATAAATAAACAAACACGTATACAGAATGATAAACAGAAAAGTGGGGGAAGGGGGGAGGGTGAGGTACGTATCCATGGCAACACACTATGACAAAGGCCATGCATATTCATTATGAAGACTGAGGCAAGAAAGCCAAGTGGTTAGAGCGTTGAGCTCGTGATCCGACGACCCGGGTGCGAGCCACCACTGAGACCACTGTTCAAGAGGATTTTCCCCTGGAGTTAACACCAGTGCCGTCTCCACTTCTCCCAAAAAGCCCTTGGATGAGACTATAAACTGAGGTCACGTGCGCCAACGTACGCAGAACATCTTGCAAACACGTTCTACCTTTTGGGAGAGTAAGCCATTGTGTAGGAATGGTAGAAATGTATGACAAAATTTTAAAAAAAACATTCCACACTGTTTAAATATCTTTATCCCCTAATTCGGAATGCGGCTACCTTAATGGTGGGTAAAAACAGTCGCATGTGTAAAATCTTACCATTAGTGAACCTCGGGGCTATAGCTATAGCCGAGGAACTTAAAAAAAACCAAAAAAAACCCATCATCTCCGAGGTCAAAATACGGCTACATTAATGATGCACAAAAACGGCCGCATAGCTTAAGTCTTACAAGTGGTCAACCTCGGGGCTCTAGCCGAGGAACGAAAATAAAGTTTTCTGATGCTTGAAAAATTAACCAGGAAATCAGGTTTTTGCAGGGTTGCTATTGCCATTAACACCTGTCCCCCTCCTCCTCACAACAAAGTCAAAACAACAACACAACAACAACAAACAAAACAACAACAACCAGACATAGTAACCACAACAAACACCCTCTTACCGAAACTGCTGAAGTTTCGTCAGTGATGTTACTGGCGTAGTTCCAGTCATCAAACGTACTCTGCGAGCGAACCTTTTCAAAGCGTTCATGGTAGTCCTCCAACCATTGGCTGGCATGCGTCAGGGATTCCCTAGGGCATTCCTCTTCCCAGCCAATGGGATGGCCGGCGTTCTGCTCTTTCAGCCAATCGTGAAGCGGCTTAAAATATTCGAGAAGAGCCCCGACATCCATTCGTCTAGACCCGGTGATTTGCTCTAAGGCGTCTGGCCACGGTTTTGAAGATCCCAGTTTCAGCATGTTGCTATAAAGAGATCAATGAGGGAGGGGTGAGAAGAATGTCTGAATAAATGAAAAAAAAAACGGAAGGAAGGGTAGGCAAGGGGGAAGAGAGGGCAGGCAGCGGATAGAAAGGAATGGAAGAATGAAAGAAGGTAGGGAATGATGAAGATATACGTATGTTTAAAATAATATAGAGAACTCGAACGTTTTATTTAGTGTATTTGGACAAACCAGTGGCTTCTTTACACCAAAGAGAAAAAACAAAGGCAGTGACATTATTCAATACAAAACAAAAGTGGAAAACTCAAACAAAAACCCACAAAAGAACAAAAAAATTATGAATGAAGTGAAAAAAATCAAAATTGCAAAACGTTATAGATCTACTACTACTACTACTACTACTACTACTACTACTACTAACTACTACTACTACTACTACTACTACTACTACTATTACTACTACTATTTTTAGTTCTACTGCTGCTGCTGCTGTTGCTGCTACTACTGCTACAGATAATGATGATGATGATGATGACGATGACGATGACGATGATGATGATGATGATGATGATGACGATGACGACGACGACGGCAACGGTGACGACGACGATGACAATGATGATGATGATCATCATCATAATGATAATGATACAACTACTACTATTGAGAATACTGATGACGATGATGATAAAAATAAAATAATAATAAAATAATAGCGATAATGATAAAAGCACTAATAACAATAACATAAAACAGCCAACAACTTGAACACCGCAAGCCACACAGAGGACAGGACAGAACAGTGATGAGGGCAGCAGACTGCCCTGACCCTAGCCCCGGCCTCAGCTATGTATACATGTACCTGAGCAGCTGTCCGGCCTCCGTGGAGCGGTAGAAATCACAGGTGTGCAGGGAACCCTTGTGTCCTGCTGCCCTGCACAGCGCCTGGTAGAACTGGAACTGAAGCACGTGCGCCACGAAATACCTGCACACAGGCACGTGCACGCATGTACGCAAGCACGTACGCAAGCATGTACGCAAGCACGTACGCACGCAGACGCGCGCACGTACGCACGCACGCATGTACGCACGCGCACACAGACATACACATACACAGACACACACACACTAATATCACTTCGAGAGAACAGAAGTTAAACTGGAGAAAGTCACACACACACACACACACACACACACACACACACACACACACACACACACACACACACACACACATATATATATATATATATACATATATATATATATATATATATATATATATATATATATATATATATATATATATATATATATATATATATATAAAACACAACACACACACACACACACACACACACACACACACACACACACACACACACACACACAACACACACACACAAGAACACACACATACACACACACACACACACACACACACACACACACCACACACACACACACACACACACACACACACACACACACACACACACACACACACACACACACACACACACACACACACACACCATTCTTGGTAAAAGAGGACGGGAAAGAAAAAATGTACTCAAGAACTTCAAGGAACAACTGTGGTGTCTATTGGAAGTGAAGCTCCCCCATGGGGATGAATGTCAAAGGGCTTGTCAGTATACATATCCTCCCCACCTAAAACCTCTGTGCCAGGAATCCCCTCTTTTCTATCCTTCTCTTTGTTTCTGTCATGTTCCTATTTTCTTCCTGTTTGCCAACTTCTTGTCTATTTTCTGCATTTCTGTCCATTCTCCTTCTAAAAAGTCTGTGCTTGGAATTGTTCTTTTCTATCCCTCTCTTTGTTTCTGCCTGTTCTTTTTCTTCTTGTTACCTCCTTCTTGTCTATTTTCTGCTTTCTTGATCCACTCTCCTGCCCCTTTTTTCCCCCAGAAAGACTTGAAAGATAACAATTCTCTCCATGCTAAAGTCGGATGCACTGGCTGACTTGTCAGGCGCTTAATTAATTAATGGCAGCTCAAAATATTTAGAAAGCAAATGTCGCATTTCATTAAATGGAGTATCAGGTGGTCTGTGTGCTAGTGTTTCGGATGAGAAGAAGAAGAAAAAGAGGGAGAAGAAGAAGAAGAAGAAGAAGAAGAAGAAGAAGAAGAAGAAGAAGAAGAAGAAGAAGAAGAAGAAGAAGAAGAGGAAGAAGAAGAAGAAGAGGAAGAAGAAGAAGAAGAAGAAGAAGAAGAAGAAGAAGAAGAAGAAGAAGAAGAGGGGGAGGAGAAGGAGGAGGAGAAGGAGGTGGAGGAGGAGGAGGAGGAGGAGGAGGAGGAGGAGGAGGAGGAGGAGGAGGAGGAGAGGAGGAGGAGGAGGAGAAGAAGGAGAAGAAGAAGAAGAAGAAGAAGAAGAAGAAGAAGAAGAAGAAGAAGAATATCAATAACTACTCACTCCATTCAAATATTCCGACTACAAATAAGACAGTACACACACACACACACACACACACACACACACACACACACACACACACACACACACACACACACACACAGGGAGAGAGAGAGAGAGAGAGAGAGAGAGAGACAGACAGACAGACAGACAGACAGACAGACAGACAGACAGACAGACAGAGACAGAGAGACAGACAGAGACAGACAGAGAGACAGACAGACAGAGACAGAGATACACAGAGAGAGAGAAAGAGAGAGAGAGATAGAGAGAGAGTTAGAGAGAGAGACAGACAGACAAAGAGAGAGAGAGACAGACAGAGAGAAATAAGCAAAACACAATACCTTATGTAAGGGGTGTTGGCGGGCACGTGATATTTGGCACCCGGATCAAAGTCGGTTTCATTTCGGGGTATGGGTGAGGAGATACCTTGATATTTACACCTGCAATAAGGCCTCTCAACATCAGCGAAATGCACATCATAAGGAGAAATAACAATAGCATAGTAAAATATATTTAAAAGGTGAAATGGGGGTCGGTGTGTGTGATTCTCACGCTTAAAAAATCTTGTCAGGTTCCATGTAGACACATCCATACATACATACAGACATACATACAGACAGACATACTGACATGCGTACGTACATACATACATACATACATACATACATACATACATACATACATACATACATACATACATACATGCACACATACATATATTCATGCATACACATATACATACAGATATACATACAAGCAGACAGGCAGACATAAACACATATTCTCTCTCTCTCTCTCTCTCTCACACACACACACACACACACAAACACACACACACACACGCACGCACGCACGTACGCACGCACGCACACACACAAGTTGTATAATTATGGCAAGGTCTTATCCAAGATTGCAAGAAGTTCTATTTTATTTCCTTTATTTTTTGCCCTTTGAATTACATCGTGGCCAAAGGCCGAAGTACAATAAATAATTCCAGAGTTCAGAGTTCTCTCACACTCGCAGGCACGCACACACACACACACACACACACACACACACACACACACACACACACACACACACACACACACACACACACCACACACACACAAACAAACACACACACCACACACACACACACACCACACACACACACACACACACACCACACACACACAAAACAAACACACACACAAACACACATACACCCCCCCCACCCCCCACGCACCCCCCCCCACCCACCCACACACATACATACCGCAGCTTCCACCAGTGGTTATTGTAGTGGTCAGGTGTGGTGTCCCCGGCAAACACTGACCACCTCCACTGGTCAATCAGGTAGCCAAAGGGCAGGAAGGCCACCTTCTCCAGAGCCATCTTCATCAGAAAGTTCAAATCGGCCTCTGAAGAAAACAGACACGCCATTGTTTTCTAGTCTTACTTTTTGCCTTTTCCGAAGACGACACGTTACAGCAATCTGAATAGTTCCATATTTGTGTGGGTGTGGTGTGGTGTGGTGTGGTGTGGTTGTGTGGTGGTGTGGTGTGGTGTGTGGTGGTGTGGTGTGGTGGGGTGTGGTGTGGTGTGGTGTGGTGTTGTGGGGTGGGGTGGGGTGGGGTGGGGTGGGGTGTGGTGTGGTGTGGTGTGGTGTGGTGTGGTGTGGCGTGGTATGGTATGGTGTAGTGTGGTGTGGTATAGTGTAGTGTAGATTAGCTCCAATTTACTTTCCATCTTTTTCCAAAGACACGTTACATCAATCTGAATAGTCCATATTTGTGTGGTGTGGTGTGGTGTAGTGTGGTGTGTGTGGTGTGGCGAGGTGTGGTTGGTGTGGTGTGGTGTTAGGCAATGTAGTGTGGTGTAGTTTGGTGTGTGTGGTGTGGTGTGGTGTGGTGTGTGTGTAGTGTAGTGTAGTGTAGTGTAGTGTAGTGTAGTGTAGTGTAGTGTAGTGTAGTGTAGTGTAGTGTAGTGTAGTGTAGTGTAGTGTAGTGTAGTGTAGTGTAGTTCCAGTTTACTTTCCATCTTTTTTCAAAGACACGTTACATCAATCTGAACAGTCCATATTTGTGTGGTGTGGTGTTGGTGAGGTGTAGTGTGGTGTGGTGTAGTGAGGTGTAGTGTGGTGTGGTGTGGTGTGGTGTGGTGTGGTGTGGTGCGGTGCGGTGTGGTGTGGTGTGGTGTAAATTAGTTCTAGTTTTACTTTTCACCTTTTCCTATCACACGTTACAGCGATCTGTATTGTTCATATTTGTGTGATGTGATGTGGTGTGGTGTGGTGTGGTGTGTGCGGTGCGGTGCGGTGCGGTGTAGTGTAGTGTAGTGTAGTGTAGTGTAGTGTAGTGTAGGGTAGGGTAGGGTAGGGTAGGGTAGGGTAGGGTAGGGTAGTGTAGTGTAGTGTAGTGTAGTGTAGTGTAGTGTAGTGTAGTGTAGTGTAGTGTAGTGTAGTGTAGTGTAGTGTAGTTCCAATTTACTTTCCATCTTTTTCCAAAGACACGTTACATCAATCT
>CM060338.1:15529044-15530808 GCA_030674155.1 Stramonita haemastoma
AACATCTTGCGCGCACGTTAAATCCTGTTCCGCTTTTCGTAAGAGTAGGCCATTGTGTGCCGGTTGGAACAGATGACAAGATTTACAAATCTATACACACGGGGATCGGATGTAAAAAAAAGAAAAGCACACGAATGCTCATTCCATTATCCTCGATATAAAGAAAAATAAATAAATAATAGACTCGTACACACTGCGCCAGTAGTCCCCAGTGTCTTTATAACCTGCAGCATAGATCATAAAAGTGACTTTTGTTTTCTTCCTCCCCCCCCCCCCCTTCTTTTTCAGATCATATACGGCCGTCTGGTCTTTTTTATATAGATGAAATAGATCCCAAAGTCAGACTACGGCTACCTAAATGGTTGGGGAGGGGGGAGGGGGGGGGGGTCACCGGTTCGACCTCAGTTTCAACCCGAACTTTTACCCTCATTCACTAGACCTTGAGTGATGGTCGGGGTGCAAGTAATTCGATTGAGAGGATATACCAAGGTACTGTGTGTGATACACATTCAATCCATGGAAACAAGAATTGATCCTTGCAAAATTATAACTATCGTTACCATTGTTATTGTAATAGGAGTGTATGTGTGTGTGTGTGTGTGGGGGGGGGGGGGGGGGGGCAGCCTAGTGATTATTGCATTGTGCCCGTAATCTGACGGACCGGGATAGAGCCACCACGGAGACACCCGTTTCAGAGGATTTTAGCATGGAGTTAACATCAGTGCTGACTCCACTCCTACAACAGTCTTTGGGATGATACCATGAACACTGCTTCTACTACTGCTACTACTGCTGCAGTTGCTTTTGCTGCTGCTGCTGCTGCTACTACTACGACTACTACTACTGCTGCTGCTGCTGCTGCTGCTGCTGCAGATACTACTGCTGCTGCTGCTGCTACTACTACTACTGCTGCTGCTGCTGCTGCTGCTGCTGCTGCTGCTGCTGCTGCTGCTGCTGCTGCTGCTGCTGCTACTACTACTACTGCTACGTGCTGCTGCTGGCTACTGCTTCTACTTCTACTACTGCTACTGCTGCTACTACTACTACTACTACTACTACTACTACTACTACTACTACTACTACTACTACTACTACTACTACTACTACTACTACTACTACTTCTTCTTCTTCTTCTTCTTCTTCTTCTTTCTACTACTACTACTACTACTACTACTACTACTACTACTACTACTACTACTACTACTACCACCACCACTACCACTACTACTACTACTACTACTACTACTACTACTACTACTACTATACTACTACTACCACCACTACCACTACTACCACTACTACCACTTCCACTACTACTGCTACTACTACTACTACTACTACTAACTACTACTACTATACTACTACTACTACTACTACTACTTCTACCTACTACTACCGTTACACACACGTACCCAGTGTTTGCACAGCTTGGTTACTAAGGGAGACAAACTTCTCGTAACCACCCTTCATCAATGGCCCCGTGACGTCACGCCAACTTTTCCATGCCGTCAGCAACTTGTCGTAGTCTCGTGATGACGCCATCAGTCGTGTTAACCCTGCAGAACATTTGACAACGATGACGATGATAGATAGACAGACAGACAGACAGACAGACAGACAGACAGACAGACAGACAGACAGACAGACAGACAGACAGAGAGAGATAGATAGATAGATAGATAGATAGATAGATAGATATAGATAGATAGATAGATAGATAGATAGATAGACAAGACAAGACAAGACAAGACAGGACAGGACAGG
>CM060338.1:15530908-15545908 GCA_030674155.1 Stramonita haemastoma
CCCTCCCCCCTCCCTCCCCCCCCCTCTTTCCTCCCCCCTCTTTCCCTCCTCCCTCCCTCCTCTCCACCCTCCCTCCCTCCCCCCCCCCCACCCCCCCTCTCCCCCCCTCCCTCCCCTACCCCTCCCCCCACCCCTCCTCCTCCACCCTCCCCCCACCCCTCTCCCCTCCCCCCACTCCCCCACCCTCCCTCCCCCCCTCTTTCCCTCCCCCCTCCCCCCCCCTACCCCTCCCCCATCCTCCCCCTCCCACCCTCCCCCCCCCCCCCCCCCTCCCCTACCCTCCCCACCCTCCCCCCTACCCCCCCCCCTCCCCACCCTCCATCCCCCTCCCTTCCTGCTTCTCCCTAGAACAAACATGGGAAGATAGACAACACATCACTCCAAAGAGAGGAGTATTACAAGTTAGGGGCAGATCCCTCAACAGATCTGCAATTCCTAACTCACAGCTCAACTTTTGGCCTTCACATTTTTACAACGCATCATTAAACCAACAACTTCAAATTCCAAAGGTGTCTTTTACTATATCTTCACAAATTGATAAAACATCTAGGTCTACAATCAGTTACTTTGGCTTTGTACTTCTTTCACACAGGTCATTAGTAAGTCTACAATTTCATATCAAAACTACTGCTTCATTTCCATCACATGAAACCTTTCATCTCCACTACAAAGCAACTGCAAACAATTCAAAGGGATGCAACTCTTTAAAAGGATATGTAGCCTGTGAAGGGGAGGTAATATTCATATCAAGTACCACAGGCACACACACTTTCTGAATCATTTGGAACAATATTTATCACAAATTGCTTAACACTGCATATTCAACTTTCATCTTATAGCAAAATGTTAACAAGTTATGTTCAACTTTTACTTTATATGCCCATGATACCATTTTATTCTCCACTACAAAGAAGGGTTACAAGATGCTTTAAACATTTTGGATACTTACTGCTCTCATTAGAAACTTGTGAATCTAGTAAAAACCAAAATCATGATATTCAGCAAAAATAGATGTCTAATAAGTATGTAAAATACCAGAAAAACGCTTGAAGTTCTTAACAGTTTTAAACATTCAGGAATCAATTTCAGTAGCAGTTGTAGAGCCTAGGAAATCTGCATTCAGAGGGGGTAATTGTTCAATGCAGCAAATCCTCAGTTCCAGACTAAGAAGGTTAGTATATGGAGAATCAAGTCATGTTTAATTGATAAGGACTGCATGGCAAAAAGAACTATGTACACATAAAATCGTTCTATGTATTTTATTGTATTGATGTGAAATTATGGGCATATGAAAATGTAATGCATGAAAAATGCTTATGATAAAGCTGCTAAAGTCATGTTTAGCTTAATAAGGACTGCACAGCAAATAGAACTACATACACATGTGGCACTTGATTTATTCCATAAAATTGTTGTACCTGTTTTGTTGTATGGATGTGAAATTTGGGGATATGAAAATATAGCAATAATTTCATAAGTTTCAGTTAAAGGTTTTAAAATACAGTCCTTTAACCCTCTTGCATTCAGATTCTCCTAACACAAACTGCCCCTAGATTTTGCATTCCATCACGAAATCAGGTCAGGCACACATGCTTGCTAGCCTTTTCCTCCTTCTAAGTACATACCAGCAGCTACAATTACTTCCAGATTCTCAGCAGGGCTTCTACTTCTAGCCTGATAGAGCTTTGACATGTGGTAGCAATTAGTGATGATCACAGGTGATGGAAATCTACTGTGTGTAAATCCCAGCTAATCCGGATTCAGAGGGGGCAATTATTCAATCCCGGCAAATCTGGGTTCAGACTAAGAGGGTTAGCATATGGAGAAACTGGCAGATATCCCTTGTGAGTCTGGTCTCTGTTGGAATGGTGCAATCCTGGATGCAGCTGCTCCACTTCCAGTATGAAAAGCTGCCATCAAGTGTTTACCAGATGATGATAGATTTACTTGGCAAATACTTGATTCAATGAGCATGGCTAAATATGATTTTAAAAATATCTTAGTACAAAGCGGATTTGACTTTGTGGGAGAGACAGTTAGGTTCAAGTATTCATTTTCTTCAAGTATTTAAAAGTTCACATATCAAAGTTAAAATTTCACATATCAAAGCCTTCTTAATAGAAAATTTTGTTAATGAATGGAGAAGTGAGCCGTTGGATAATAGAAGACGCCTTTATTAAAGAAATTTGAAGATTGATTTTGGTCAGGAAAAATATATAACTTGTCTACCAGATACATATGTTTACGCTTAAAAAAAATTGTTGTAGTTGTCACAAGCTTTCAATTGAGGATGGACATTTCCATAACATACCACAGGAATAAAGAATGTGTTCAAAATACAATATATCTGTTTTAGGGGATGAATTTTATTTTATAACGGATTGTCCCCACTTAATAAATTTACAACAAGATTTTAATCCTCAGCATTTTCTTCAACCCTTGTCCAGTTATAAATTTTGAAGGCTGATGAAATGTAAATCTCGGAAAGTTCTCCCGTCTCTCAAAATTCATAAGATGTGCAGGTATTTCTTGAAAATTTATTTGTCATTCACATGTGTACATTGTGTATTTGAAAGAAATTGATATAGTTTTTAAAATGTTTTGAGGTTTTAATGCTATTTGTTTGTCATTTTGTGATGAACTCGTTTTGTGGTGGCACCATTGGAGGATGCAATTTCTGGTGTTTTTTGCCTAGTGGTTATAAGCATACACTTTGTTTTGTTTGAAATAAGAGACATATGATTGAGTTCTGTTGATTCAATAAGTTTATCAATATCTGTTACATCGAATTGATGTATCATCAACAAATATTTGACATAAACAATGAATATGCAGAGGTCGGTTGTTATTATTAGAGATAGAGAAAAGAAGTGGTCCTAGTATTTCACAGGTAATAAGGTGGATCTCCTAGGCCCAGTTTCAACAAGCAGTTGATGATTACTGAGAAATGGGTGTAAAATCTTGATTGCTTGATTGGATCCAATGGATCCAATGCAATGCTTGATTGGAAATCTTATGGCATTTTAATATTTGAATGAAAAGAGAAAGTTAAGTTATACTGCAGATGAACGTTGCTCAGCTGTATTTAGAGTTTTTGACACATTCTACATGCCTGATAAAACATTTTAAAGGAAATATTACCTCCCTTCAAAGGCTGTTATAAAGAGTGAGATTCCTTTTTATTGTTTGAAGTCGCTGAGAATTCCAGAGAAAAGTGTGTATGTAATGGAAATGAAGCATCAGTTCTTACGTAAAATTGTAGACTGTGCTGTTTAGCTATCTGAAACAGGGTGTGGTGGACCAACATGTTTTAAAGTAAGCTTTTATTTTCAAATTCTGTAAGATATAGAAAAGGACACCTTTAAATTGTGGAATTGTTAGTCTAATGTATACGTTTTAAAAGTTTGACGACAACAAATTAAGCTTTGAGTTAGAGACTGCAGATCTGTACGGGGGATCTGCTCCTAACTTCTAATGCTCCTCTCTTTGGAGTAATGTGTTGTTTTTCTTCCCATGTTTGTGCTATGGAGAAGCTTAGGAAGGGGAGGGGGTGGGGGGAAGGGGGGGGGGGAAGGGAGGAGGGGGTGGGAGGGAAGGGGGAGGGGGGGTGGGAAGGGGAGGGAGGAGGGGAGGAGAGGGGGGGAGGGAGGAGGGAGGGGGGGATGGAGGAGGAGAGGGGGGAGGGGTGGGGGGGGAGGGGGGGTGGGAGGGAGGTGGGGGGGTGAGGGAGGAGAGGGGTTGGGGGAGGGGGGGTGGGGAGGGGGAGGGGGGGGGGTGGGGAGGGGGAGGTGGGGGGAGGAAGGAGGGGGTGGGGGAGAGGAGGGGTGGGTGGGGGGGGGGAGGTGGGGGGGGGGGTGGGGGAGGTGGGAGGGGGAGGGGTGGGGCGAGGGGGAGGGAGTGGAGGAGGGGAGTGGGGGGGGTGGTAGGAAGGGGGTGGAGGGGGGGAGGGTGGGGAGGGGGGGGGGGGGTGGAGGAAGGAGGGGGGGTGGGGGGTGGGGGGGAGGGGGGAGGGGGGGGGGGGGGGAGGGGGAGGGGGGGGGGGTGGGGGAGAGGGGGGGAGGGGTGAGGGGGGGTGGGGGGAGGGAGGGGGGTGAGGGGGGGTGGGGAGGGGGGTGGGGGAGGGGGGTGGAGGGGGGTGGGGGGTGGGTGGAGGGAGGGGTGGGGAGGGTGGGGGGGAACGGGGTTGGGGGGGTGGGGAGGGGTGGGGGGTCGGGGGGAGGGACGGGGTGGGGAGGGGGGGGGTGGGAAGGGGGGGGGGTGGGGGAGGAGGGAGGGGGTGGGAGTGGAAGGGGGGGTGGGGGGGCGTCGAGGGGTGGGGGGGGCGCTTAAAACTAAAAGGTTTGGAAAAAGCGAGTACTCTGAACATTGAACTACCCCCCCCCCACCCCCATCCCCTCCCTAAATCATGTCAAGGTATACCTACATATAGTTAGTGTTGTTGTTTTTTAAAAGACTGACGTGAATAGTCCGTATACGTGTAGCTACTACCTTTTAGCAGTAATGCTGTGTCCGTTTCCGCTGGATTAAATCCATTCATTGACTGGCGTCAAGCAGGCTTTTCATTTCACGCCATTTCTTAAAGACTTGCTGGTGCTGGCTGGCTGGCTGGCTGGCATGCGTGGCTGGTTCTATGTGGTGTGTGTGTGTGTGTGTGTGTGTGTGTGTGTGTGTGTGTGTGTGTGTGTGTGTGGTGTGTGTGTGTGTGTGTGTGTGTGTGTGTGTGTGTGTGTGTGTGTGTGTGTGTGTGTGTGTGTGTGTGTGTGTGTGTGTGTGTGGTGTGTGGTGTGTGTGTTGGTGGTGTGTGTGTGGTGCGTGCGTGGTGGTGGTGGTGTGGTGTGTGGTGAGTGTTGTGTGTGTGTGTGTGTGTGTGTGTGTGTGTGTGTGTGTGTGTGTGTGTGTGTGTGTAGTTGTGATCAGCTCTGACTAGGTCTGCGTCCCAGACTTTTCAGTAGTAGTAGCGGCAGCAGTAGCAGCAACGACAGAGGCAGCAGCAGCAGCAGCAGCAGCAGCAAACAAATTGTTTGTCTCATGACAACATCAGCTGCATCACTTCAGACGTCTTTTCTCTGCAATCTTGCAGCGTTTTACAGGCACCCGGAACACAGTGTCAGGGTAGGTATCCGTGTTATATGCACGTGTGTGTGTGGCGCACACATACACCACACAACACACAGACACAACACAGACACAGAAAGAACACGACACACTAACATTACGACATAATCGACACACAGAGTATAGAGTAAGTATATATATATATATATATATATATATATATATAATATATATTAGATGTTTATATAGAGTATGTATATTTAGTATATGAGAGTAAGAGAAATATATATATAGTATATATATATATATTATTTATATTATATATATATATATTATATATATATATATATATATATATATATATATATATATATAATACATAATACATATACACACATATGTGCGTGTTTCTATTATATACAAATAAATGCCATATAGATAGATAGATAGATAGATAGATAGATAGATAGATAGATAGATAGATAGATAGATAGATAGATAGATGATAGATAGATGATAGACTGATAGATGGATGGATGGATGGAGGATGGACGGACGGACAGGAAGGTACGGTAGGTAGGTAGGTAGGTAGGTAGGTAGATAGATAGATAGATAGATAGATAGATAGATAGATAGATAGATAGATAGATAGATAGATAGATAGATAGATAGATAGATAGATAGATAGATAGATATAGATAGATAATCTCCAGACTGATTGTGCCTAACGCTAAGTTCACTATCTGAAGTCTGTATTTGCTGTTTGGTCACTAAAACTGCACAGACGATCAGAATGGACAAAGCAACTTCGTTCAGTCCGCATAATTACCCGCTGTCAACCTGGAAAAAAAAACTGTATCATTTTAACAAATTGGACAGACGTGTAAACACAATAGTAGTTCCTCCGAAATTATGTGATTGGAACTTTTTTTAGGGGGGGGGGGGGGGGGGGGGGGGGGCGGCGGCTCTCGCATTTTTTGTTTTGGTTTATGAGAAGGGGGGGAAGGGGTTTAGGGAAGGGGTTTAATTGCTCAAAGTATAAGGACAAATACAAAACAAACATCTTGAAATGGCAGACTAAGAGTTTGTTACAAGCACTCAAAAGAAGGAAAACAAATCACGGTCATTTTTAACAAAAACAAAACAAACACCGCCCCCCGAAAAAAAAACAAAAACAAAAAAACAAAAAAACCCCAAATTAACCCCAAGAAAACACACACACAAACAAAACAAAACCCCCCCACCACCCCCCTCCCGAAGTATTGAAAATTGAAAAAACAAACAAACCTAAAATCAAAGCGAGCGAAAGCAACCGAGGTGTAACCTGTTGTTTGTTGATGGTGGTTGTGTTTTTATTGTAAACACTTACATTCTGTAATTGATTTTGCGCGCTTCCCAGCCTAACACCCTGGGGGTGGGGGTCACCCAGATTATGCACTCTTTCTCATCCACCTCACCTGGAAATCACCGAGAGACTGTAACTATACACAGGATTAGACATTCGCGTGACTGGCTCTCTTGGAGTTTCTCTCTGTGCAGGCTGCCACACTCAGACTTCAGAGAATTTCTGTAATTTGCAAATTAATGCAAATGGTTATATGTTGAAGCTATTGTCAGTAAAAAAACAACACAAAAACAAACAAAAAACACAAATTTTTCACCAACGTTTTGTTGATTTTTGCCTCCTCCCCCCTTCCCATCATTCTTTTACTGCAACAAATACCTTTCTCTTTTTTTTTTCTTTCCTCTCTCAACTGCTTAGTTGGATGGGTGACCGTTTGCGCGCCTTGGCTTCAGTACAGTCTCCCTAGTTCACCCAGCTGTAAATGGGTACATGCCCTCTTTACGGTCATAGAAGGTAAAGCAGCGAGGGAAAGGAGATGGGCGCCGCCCTCATTATGCTGGCCCCTAAAGAAGCTGAGGTCTCTGATGCCTCGCTCCCCTACGACCGCCTAGGTTATGGGACACCTTTACTTTTACCTTATCTCATCTGCTTGAAGAATCAATTACAGCCCTGCGCTGAATTTTTTTTATTCCGTGTCTCTTGGGCAATCTGAACCTGGCGGAGCTCACCCCTCTCCAGGTACGGGATGCATGCTGGGTACGTTTGTGTTTCTATCAGCCACCAAACGTTGACATGAATTAATTCATCTTTAACGTGCATAGTTGATCTTTTGTATGCGCATGATTATACACAAGGAAAATTGAGGCACTGGGGGTCTGCCCTTTAAGTTGAACCAGGAGATCGTTGAAGTCCCCGAATTCGATTCAGCAGATGCCATTGCCTAGATTCGAACCGACGACTTCATAGACGCACAGGGCAGAAGTCCAACGCTCAATTCATTTGACTGTAATGTTTAAGAGAACAATTACCCGATGATTTTTTTTGTGTTTGGTTTATTAGTTCTCGACTAGTCAAATCCTTGGCCTTCTCATTCTTTGAATTTTAGGATACAAGTCAAACCGTCGTGTTGTTGTTGTTGTTTTTTCTCTTCTTTTCAGAACTGCGTCATCAGCTGTTTACTGTTACGTCATTGAAGATCTACGTTTGGAGAGAAATGGCGTCCATCTCAGCCATTGTTTTAGTTGGTGCGTTCTGTGTCTGTCTGTCGGTTGGTCGGTCGGTCGGTCGGTCTTTCTTTCTTTCTTTCTTTCTCTGTCTACCTGTCTGCCTGCCTGCCTGTCTGTTCTGTCCTGTCTGTCTGTTGTCTGTCTGTCTGTCTGTCTGTCTGTCTGTCTGTCTGTCTGTCTGTCTGTCTGTCTGTCTCGTCTGTCTCGTCTCTCTCTTCTCTCTCTCTCTCTCTCTCTCTCTCTCTCTCTCTCTCTCTCTCCTCCTCTCTCTCTCTCTCTCTCTCTCTCTCTCAACATTGATAGCGATCTCTCTTGGACAAAACATGTTTCTGTGTTAACAAAGATTTTATCAGAAAATATTTTATCAATTGAATGGAATAAAGCATTTATTGGACCAGCATGCAATATCTTTTTTTTTTTTTATACAACCAGATATTGACTATGCATCTAGGTGCTGAGATTTTGCCATTACAAAGTATTTTAAACTTTTCAAAAGCCTTATAGACGTTCCCTTGAAAAATATTACTGTCTAGGTGTTCATCATTGGTCAGTGAAATTAAATTTATTTTCTTCCCTTTCATTTGAGATGTTTAACAAAGAGGTTTTTATAAAATTAAAAAAATCTCCCCGAAACCACCACCCCCCCCCCCCCTCAAAAAAAAAAAGAATAACCTTATACCAGATTATCTGGGCAGTAGTTTTTTTTTTACCCCCCCCCCAACCCCCTCCCCCCCCAAAAAACCCCAAACAACACAGATAGTTTTTTGCTCACTTAATGAAAAAAAAAGATTTAAACAGCAAACCAAATCAAATCATAAAAGAAGGATGAATAAAAAGGAGAGATAGAAAAACCAAAAAAAAAGAACGGAAAAGAAAGAAAGAAAAAAAGAAAGAAAAGAAAGGCAAAAAAAAGGTGAAAGAAATGCAACTCCACAACCCTGCTATTACAGAACACGGGTGAACTGTGCCTAATGGAAAAACCCTGTAGTTGGGCATTCCCCAGCTGAACACTCTGAAGGTCCCCAGAATAATAGGCTCTGCCTGTGCTATCCCCCAGGTAATGACCGTCAGGCCTGAAGTGCACATGGATGAGGATTTAGCCTGGTGGCTTTGTTTTGTATTTTAATCTTATTCATTTTATATCGAGGATAATGGGCATAAGCACTGATGTGCTTTTTTTACATCCATGTCCGTGTGTATGCAGTTTTGTAAATGTATCTGTTCACACACAGCACATGATGGCTAGCTTCTTACGAAAAGCGGAAACAGAATTTAACGTGTGCGCAACATTTCTGCGTGCGTTCGCACACGGCAACCGGTTTACAGTCTCATCAAAGGAGGGCTGGTTTCAACTGCAGGGCATCAGAGGTCAGAAACCCATGGTCCGACTGTATTGAAACATTTTGCATCCTTTACACAATTGTGAGGCCAGTACAGGTTGTTAGCCAAAGCTTGGCGTCGTAATGAAAAAGATCTCAACAACATTTTTTAAAGATACAACATTTCGCTGAAAGGCTTGTCTTAATGAAAATAATATAATCAACGAAGCATTCTTAAAGTACATCAACATTTCGCTGAGTGCTTGTCGTTAATGAAAACAATATCAACATACCATTTCAGAACATAACACTTTTTTTTTTTAATCTAGGCCTTGGCATTTCGCTTACATCAGTAACTGACAGCTTTTAGCCTGGGGTGAAAAACGTGTTGCTGGAGTGAGTAAAAATGTTTTCTTTTTAAATAAATATCTTCTCACAAAAAGTGATATTAGGCATAAAAAAATGATAAAACAAAAACATGAAAGCGATAATAACTAAAAGCTTCAACATCATACTACAAAAGCCTACAAACTGGTGATGCTATTCTTGATTTAGGATGCCAACCAGATAAGCAAGCATCTTATTTTTCAAAAAGTCCTTATCGTCATTCAAAGTTTTGATAAATTCACATTTTTTTTTGTCCATACTTGGTGAGTGATATAAAGACACTAAAATCTGATGTTGTATAGAAGCTATGTTGCTCCACATACATAACATTTGCAGGTATTTCTGTTTTCCATAATCAATCAAGTCTCAGTAGTCTATACGATTTTATATTCTGATGGCATAAAGGAATGACATGACATTGCCTGAATGTCTGAGGGATATGGTGGATTGATTGATTTATTTAATTAGTTTATTCTTTTATATCAAGGATAATGGAATAAGCACTCGTGTGCTTTTTTTTTTTTTTAACATCCAGTTCCCGTGTGTATGTATTTTGTAAGTCCTGTCATCTGTTCCCACCGGTACACAATGGCTTACTCTTACGAAAATCGGAACAGGATTTAACGTGTGCGCAAGATGTTCTGCGTGCGTTCGCACACGGGGCCTCGATTTAAAGTCTCATCCTTAGATAGGGTGTGTGTGTGTTTGTGGTGGGGGGGGATGTTCGTGTGGGTGTGTGTGTGTGTGTGTGTGTGTGTGTGTGTGTGTGTGTGTGTGTGTTGTGTGTGTGCGCGCGCGCGCGCGCGGCGGGGTGTGTGGTGTGTGTGTGTGTGTGTGTGTGGTGTTGTGTGTGTGTGTGTGGTGTGTGTGGTGTGTGTGGTGTGGGGGGGGGGAGGGTGTTCGCGCGCGCGCGCGTGTGTGTGTGTATGTTTGTCAGTCTGTTCTGGGTCAGTAGTCCCATGTACTCAGCCAGCCTATTGCCTGTCTAGTCTGTGATGTCATCTGTCCATTGACATCTGGGTCTTCCTCTGCCATATATCTTTTTTTGTTTTTTTTGGTTTTGAATATACTCTAATAAGGGAGGAAGGTGGCAGGATGGTTAAGACGTTCGCCTGCCAACAAGTAAACCGTGAGGTTCTGGGTTCGTACCCAGCCTCGCCCTTTCTTCAAGTTTGGCGAAAAATCGAACTGAATGTCAAAGTCATTCGGATGAGACTATATATAAATCGAGGCCCCGTGTGCGAACGCACGCAGAATATCTTGCGCACACGTTAAAACCACGTTCCGCCTTTCGGAAGAGTGGCAATCGTGTGCCGGTAGGAGCGGATGACACCCCCCCCCCCCAAAAAAAAAAAAACAAAAAAAAAAAAAAAAACCCAGCATGCACACAGGTGTCGTGTTTAAGACACCATCACTGAGGAAAAATCGGGGAAGTTGGAGTCCCCAGGGCGGCTCGGGGCTGTATATGGCAACGTTCTGTTGGCTCCTGCGACGGTACTGGAACCATTCGTGTCGGTCATTGCCTTTCCAATGGATCATTCCAGTGCCGTGGAGAGGGGGGGGGGGGGTTCTGCTGCATGGGTAACAGTTTGCCTTCCATACTTACTTACCCAGGGTTTGCGCTCTAAAGACTAGAGCGCAACTCCATAGTCTTCGAGACTGATGGGTGCCTATACTACTACTACTACTACTACTACTACTACTACTACTACTACTACTACTACTACTACTACTACTACTACTACTACTACTACTACTACTCTCTACTACTACTCTACTACTACTACTACCACTACTACTACTACTACTGCTGCTGCTGCTGCTGCTGCTGCTGCTGCTGCTGCTGCTGCTACTACTACTACTATACTCTAATAATGAACAGATTCCGTGAGATGTTGGTCTTAAACCGTATGAAGTAAAGTAAAAAGAGTTTAATGTACCTTGCTTTGCAAATCTGTCAGACACACACATACACGCACAGACACAGACATACAGACACAGACACAGACACACACAGACACACAGACACAGACACACACACACACACAAACACCACCTCCCCTTCCACACACACACACACACACACACACACACACACACACACACACACACACACACACACACACACACACACACACACACACACACACACACACACAACACACACACACACGATGGCTTGATGGAAAAAAAGCAAATCGTTGCTTACTCAATGTACCATCTGGAAATAAAAATTTGATTGATTGATTGACACACACACAACACACACACACACCACACACACACACACACACACACACACACAACACACCCACACCACACAACCCCCCACAACACACACACACAAGAACACCCCCCCACACACACACCACAACACACACAAACCCCCCCCCCACCACACACCCCACAGAACACCCCCCCCCACCCACCCCACCACCACCACACCCCACCCCCCCCCCCCCCACACACACACACACTTGACTTAAACTCCCCAAAGATAGCCCAGCAACAGAAAAACAAACAAACAAAACAACAAACCTCCACAAGAATCAATCAATCAATCAATCAATCAATCAATCAATCAATCAAATTTTTTATTTCCAGATGGTACATTGAGTAAGCAGCGATCTGCTTTTTTCCATCAAGCCATCTATCTATCTAAAGAAAAGAAAAGAAAAAAAATCAAAACAATAGCAAAAATCAAATCCAAAACAAAACAAAAAGCCAACAAAAAAACAAAGCAGAAAATCCCTAGCAAACACACAGTTATTAAGTGTGTTAAGAACAGTGATGAAGTGTGTTGTTTTCCAGCCCTCCTGGGTACAGTTCGGGGTGCCTACCTGTATTTCCCCATCCGAGGTTCCAGCCTCAGGCTGTGGCACGGTGCCAGAAATATGGCATGACTCTGCTGGAACTGAGGAACCGGGCAGAGCTGGACCGCTGGAACACCCTGAAAAAAGACCTCTTCAACAGGTTAGGCCTAGTCAGTCTGTGTGTGTGTGTGTGTGTGTGTGTGTGTGTTGTGTGTGTGTGTGTGTGTGTGTGTGTGTGTGTGTGCGTGCGCGCGCGTGTGTGTGTGTGTGTGTGTGTGTGTGTGTGTGTGTGTCTGTCTGTCTGTCTGTCTGTCTGTCTGTCTGTCTGTCTGTCTGTCTGTCTGTCTGTCTCTCTCTCTCTCTCTCTCTCTCTCTCTATCTCTCTCTCTCTCTCTCTCTCTCTCTCTCTCTCTCTCTCTCTCTCTCTCTCTCTCTCTCTCTCTCTCTTCTGGGGGACAGATAGCCTAGTGGTCAGAACATTGCGCTGGCAATTTGAAGACCCGGGTTCGAATCTGGTCGAGGAGATTTTTCTCCTGGAGTTAACATCAGTGCTGACTCCACTCTCCCACAAGTCCTTCGGATGAGACTTTAAACCGAGGCCCCATGTGCGAACGCACGCAGAACACCTTGCGCACACGTTAAATCCTGTTCCGCTTTTCGTAAGAGTAGGCCATCGTGTGCCGGTGGGAACAGATGACATTTCCAAAACTGCATACTCACGGGGACTGGATATAAAAAAGCACAAGAGTGCTTATCCCATTATCCTCGATATAAAAGAATAAAAGAATAAATAAAATCTCTCTCTCGTCTGAGAGGAATGTTTGAAGTGGTCGTGTTGGTGTTGGTGTTGGTGCTGGTGTTGGAGTGGTGTGGTGTGGTGTGGTGTTAGTGTGGTGTTGGTGGTGGTGGTGGTGTGGTGGTGGTGTGGTGGTGGTGTTGTTGGTGTTGGTGTTGTGTGGTTGGTGTTGTTGGTGGAGTGTGTGTGATGTGGTGTGTATGTGGTGTGTATGTGGAGTGGTGTGGGGTGTGGTTGTGTGTGGTGTGGTGTGGTGGTGGTGGTGGTGTGGTGTGGTGGTTGGTGTGGTGTAGGTGGGGTGGTGGTAGTTTGGTATGGTGGGGTGGTATGATGTTGTGTGGAGGTGGTGTGGTGTTATGTGATGGGATGGGATGTGGTATGGTGTGGTGTTGTGTTCTCTTGTGCTTATGGATTGTTTTGCACTGAATTGCATGCATTACCTCTGAATTATGTTGTGTTGTATTGTATTGTATTGTATTGTATTGTATTGTATTGTATTGTATTGTATTGTATTGTATTGTATTGTATTGTATTGTATTGTATTGTATTGTATTGTATTGTATTGTATTCCACTCTCAGTCACTGTAGAGTTCTCTGTATGAAATTTGGGCTGCTCTCTCCGTGGAGAGCATGTCTCCACAAGATCAATGCCCCCCTCCCCCCCCCCCCCTTCTCATTCTTTTCATACCTGACCTTGTATTTCTTTCTCTATGAAAGCCGCTTTTTTCTTGTTGTTGGGTATTTGTTTTTTGTTGGTTTCTTTTTTAACCACAGACTTTGGCCAGGGACCACTCTTAAAGTGACGAGGATGATTGATGGCAATGCTATGAAAGTGCACACACCAGCTTTAAAAGTACTTGACAGGGCTGTATTCTACACTTCCTATCATGCTATATCCCGGCTAAACCCAGAGCGTGAGACACAGATACCTGCAGTGTTGGTCAAGTCATTTTAGGCAACACTCTCAAAATCGCATCCATAAAGTAGATGAAGCTTGACTGTGTGGTCCCAGTCTTCCCAATGAGCCCACAGCAAACTGATTCGGGCTAGGAGCCGGTTGGAGTAAAAATAAACAAAAACAAAATCCATCCCTAAGAAAAACCTAGCAAACACACACACACACACATACTCACGCACGCACGCACACATACACCACACACACACACACACACACACACACACACACACACACACACCACACACACACACACACACACACACACACACACACACAAACTCTCACACACACACACACACACACACACACACACACACACACACACACACACACACACACACACACACACACACACACACACACACACACACACACACACACACACACACACACACACAATCTATGACTCTGAAGGGATTCGAACCCACGATTTTTCAACACAGGAACCTGAGACACTAACCACCACTACGCCATGGCAGTTTTGAGTCTACTCAGGTAGGTGCGTGGTTTGAATCAAATCACCTTGTGATGGAACCTGACATTTTTTCAATCAGTGAAGTGCATGAACTAGTTTGCCATTGCATTGCCTCACAATCGATATCATACCACAATGATCTGTAGGTCTGTGTCTCACTGTCTGCACTCTGTCCCTTATTGCAGATCGATTTACAAAAAGTTCTGGACAAGAAAGGAAGAGGGAGGTTTTATATTTATTTGAATTTTCGCCATCAGGTATTTCATTCAGTAAAGGCTCTATGGATTCGCACGAAGCGGAGGTGTATTGACTGAATTATTTATGTCGACAGTTAGAAGGTTGATAATATGCACTTGAGGGGGCGAGAAAGCCTAGTAGGTTAGAGGGGGGACAGGATAGCCTAGTGGTCAGAACATTGCGCTCGTAATTTGAAGACCCGGGTTCGATTCCCGTTCGAGGGGAATATTTCCTCTGAGAGTTAACATCAGTGCTGACTCCACTCTCCCCAAAAGTCCTTCTGGATGAGACTATAAACCGAGGCCCCGTGTGCGAACGCACGCAGAACATCTTGCGCACACGTTAAATCCTGTTCCGCTTTTCGTAAGAGTAGGCCATCGTGTGCCGGT
>CM060338.1:15550908-15553408 GCA_030674155.1 Stramonita haemastoma
CAATAGAAAAGAATGAAAGAAACAGTTGAAAAAAAAAGAAATACAGAACGAAGGAGAAAAGAAGCAAAGAAAAAATAAACAAAGAAAAGAGAAGAAAGGAAGGAAGGAAAGATAAAGAGAGAAAGCCAGTATGAATGAATGAACAAATGAATGGATGAATGAAATAATGAAATGTATGTATGTATGTATGTATGTATGTATGTATGTATGTATGTATGTATGTATGTATGTATGTATGTATGTATGTTGTTGTATGTGTGTTGTGTGTTGTGTGTGTGTTGTATGTGTGTTGTTGTTGTTGTTGTGTGTGTGTGTGTGTGTGTGTGTGTGTGTGTGTGTCTGTCTGTCTGTCTGTCTGTCTGTCTGTCTGTCTGTCTGTCTGTCTGTATGTATGTATGTATGTATGTATGTATGTATGTATGTATTATAATATTATTGTGGATGGTAGTCTAGAAGTATTGCACCTGCCTAGAAAGCGAAAAGTCCGGTCGAAAGTGTGCAGTGGTTTAATCCCTGTTTGGGCCCGAAACTTTTTCCCCATCCATTAGACCATACGTGATAATCTGGGTGCTAGTCTTTCGGATGAGTAGATAAACCGAGGTCCCGTGTGTTACTCATCATTATTCAGTACAATTAAAAGAACCCACAGCAGCAAAAGAGTTGTCCCTGGCAAAGTTATGTAGAAAAAAGCCACTCTGATGGGAAACAAAGTATAGTTGCAGACAAGAAATGAAACAAAAAATACTGGGTGGCGCTGCTCTGGTGGCGACGTGCTCTTCCGGAGGAGAGCAGCCCGATATTCAAGCAGAGAAATCTGTCGTGGCTGAAAGTGGTGTACATACATACAATACAATACATACAATACAATAAAATACAATACAATACAATACAATCAATACAATACAATACAATGAGTAAATAAATAAGTTTTCATTTCATTCATTTTAATTTATTAAAATTTTTTTATATCGATGATAATGGAATAAGCACTCATGTGCTTTTTTTATTATTTTTACATCCAGTCCCCTTGTGTACGCAGTTTTGTAAATTCTTGTCATTGTTCCCACCGTGAATGAAAGAGTGGATCACTGAATGATTGGATTAAGGAACAGAGGTGTAAAGCAACCTCCACTAACCTATCTACCTGACCCCCCCCCCCCCCCCCCCCCCCCCACACACACACCACCCACCCTGTCCCCCTCTCAGGTACCCAAACCGCAAGCCGGTTCTACCGCACCCGTCTGGGAGACATGCCCTCTCGTGATTGGCTCATTGTCCGCCCTAGCCTCGCTCCCGTGCCGGTGGATGACGTCGTTTCCTGTCTGCTGCTGTGCCAGGATTCCCGGAGGTGTCTGGCCAGATACGAAGAGGGGGAAGGATGCATTGTCATGGATGTGGTGCAGCTCCCCGCCATTCGTGGTGGCCCTTAGGCTGCACATGAGGGTTAGATTCTGGCAGGTTTCCTTCTTTTTTTTTTTTTTAAAATCACTCTTGTATTCATACTGCACAAGTACTAAGGCATCCACAAAAATGAAAAACACTTTTTTTTTCAGAAAGACTTAGCCTCTGGCACAGAACTTAGGACAATTCGAACAAATTTGGTATATTTGAACTTTAAAAAAAAATCAGCAAACACTGTACCCCTTCAGTCCTTTGTAGTCTGCTAGCTGCCTCATCACAATTTGCAAGAGCGATGTCAACGCTGTAGGAATACAAGCATTCTTCATTTGATGATCATTTCCAACTTTCTCATCCCTACCTGGTGTTGATCTATGGCCTCAACCCTCAAAACAAGTACACAGTGGATTTTTTCATACGATAAAAAATCTGTGAAAACCAGCAAACCTGTTTTTGACTGGCACTCTTAAAGATACTACTTGACCTCGGAAGCTAACCCTTTTGTGTGACCTATGGACAGTTACTACAGCAGCCATACTTAGGGTTAAACAAATGTTATCCCCATAATTATATCTATTTTTCTGCTGTATAATGTGTACGTGACGCTCCACCACATAATGAGTCGCATTGCACCCAATGCCAATTTTTAGTTGTTATACTACTAATTTGCAATAAAAGGAATATTCAATACAGAAAACAGAACGAAAATCGGCAAATGTATGAAAAGTTATTAGAAATTGAAATGGTACACTGCAGAAAGTGACAAAATGAGAAACTGACAAGTTTTTCATCGTAATAGGTGATCAGAATGAGGGCTTGGGTATTAAATTCAATGTCTTCTTAAAGCAAAAGGAAACAATCGTAGCATTGATATTTCAATACAAGGTAGAATATTGGCTATAGTGTTATAAACAATCAAAATCTCAAAAACGGCAACTTGACCCCCACCTCCTTAAAATGGCTCCTTGCGAAAAAGTGGGTGAGGTGCAAAGCGACTCATTTCATGGTGGAGCGTCACAATTATGTTTGTAAGTTGAAAATTGTTGCACTTGAATCGTGTTAAATACCCCCACAAAGTGTATCTATGGGGCTGGGGGTTGAA
>CM060338.1:15558408-15565908 GCA_030674155.1 Stramonita haemastoma
ATTTACGGTAATATTGGTGGTGAAGTGGGACGGTTATGACGGTGATGATGATTATGATAATAACAAAATTTATATGATGATAATAATGATAATAATAATAATAATAATAATAATAATAATAATAATAATAATAATAATAATAATAATAATAATAATAATAATAAACGCTCAAGCATTAAAAAAAAAATCAAACCGTTCACATCAGATGGCTTCATTTCCTGGAGACGATCATCATTCCATTACAAAGTGGGTTAACAAACGTTACGCCTGATTATGTGATTACACCAAAAATCATGTACTTCTGGAAAACGGCTAAATGACAATGTTCCTTCACTCACACACACAAGAAACAGAGAGACAAGAGACAGAGGGAGAGCCAAAGAGAGAAACATGGAGATGGGGGAGGAACTGATGTAAGCCTACACCAAGGGGAAAAAAAAGCACAGTGCACCAATCAACTGGCTATAAAAATAAAAAAAATCATGAATTCCGTGGTCGACAGATATTTTCTGTGGTGACCAAAACAAGTCCGGGGCATTTTCTACATAGGGTGGTTACTATATTCTCTCATTGAAGGTAAAATTGTGAGGCTAGTTGTATGGGATTTGGTTGGGCGACACTAAGGCTAAAAACCACAGTTGCAATATTAGTTTTGACAGTCTGTTATATTTGTGGATTTACCTTTTTTTTTGAAGGAACAGTAAGGCACTTGAAAATATTTTATGAAGCTTGCTCTTGATTGAAAAGTGCAGAATAGTTGATGTTCACGAACAAACTTTTCTGAGTTTGTTTGTTTTTGTTTGTGTTAGGTTGTTTTTGTTTGTTTTAGAACACTCCTATTCATTAAGTCCTATGCAAGGTTAACACTGAAGTTTTGCAGGTCAAGACAGTCAGTTAGCGTAATGTGTCCGCTGAGATCAATCCTCGACCACATGATACAGCACTGATATGGGAACAATTTCCTTTTCCTTTATTGTAAATATCCTGGACAGCAGACTGCGTGTTAGTGTTCAGCGCCAGCTAAACTGATGTAATGGAGAATGCTGGTTTAGAGAAAGTGGCTTCCTGTCGTGTCAGAAATGGAGGAAAATTAACTTGGTAATAAAAACTCAACGAACCTTGTCAAAATCAGTCACAGTTTGACTTCATTTTTATATAAATTGACTTTGAGATTGGATTGTGGAGTCCATATTTTTTACCACAGTTTGCCCGTTTCCTCTAGACACAAGGTGGATATACACACACCTTCAACACAGGCAGTTCCAGCTGTTCAAAATCACGATAATTCCTCATCACTGATGACATGCATATCAGTCTTTATCTTGTACTGCAAGCAGGAATATGCTATTTTGCACCTCAGAAAAAGGGGGAACAGCACTACTTGATTGTAACAACTCTGAACTGAGGCCTGTATTAAAAAAACAACAACCCCAACAACGTGATTTCTGTGTCGCCTTTCACCAAACAACTGCAACATCAATCCTCAAACAGCAGTAAGCACTTGAAATAGAGAAGGAATTTCTACAAAGGAAGAGAGGTCTGGTCTACAGCAATGAGGAATACTTCACTCTCAAAAAACCAGAACCATTTTTTTCATTCTGAGCGCCTCGTCTTCGACATGCTGAATTATAAATAGTGCAAGAAAGACAACTGGGTTTTCACTCTCAGGGTGGTCAGGTAAGCGTTTTTTTCCCTTCGCCATCTTCCTCATCTCAGCCGACAAAGACTGTACAGGCCGGTTTTGCCAGGTGCTGACTGGTATACCTGTCCTCAGATTTTTCACTGAAATTCTACCACTAGGCGATGAAGTCGGTTGGCTAGAAGTTTCAAGAAGAGAGTGCTGGTGGAACATTGCTATGGATCCTCAAATCGTTTTTCAAACGTCAACTCTGGTTGCCAGACTCTCGAAGGACTCCTCCAGATGCTTTGAAATCACAGGGACGTTCACGTATCTGTCAGAGGAATCATGGCTAGAGGATCTGCGTTTGGCACAATCGCGATTCACGAAAGTGTTGGCTAATTTCGCAAACGTGTGATCATCAGCTGTCAGGTTTCTTTTCCTAGACCTGCTCGTGCCTGGACTGTTTTGGAAAGAAGATTCTGGCAAGCGCAGGTCACTTCTGTGGAAAACGTAGGTGTTGGAAGCACCGCTGTCTGAAAAGTTGTGTCGTGGTTTTCAATGCCCCGGAAGTGTTGGTTTTACCGCGTAAAGTGTCTGTTTTACAGCATGGGAGATCTGAAATATCGTCCCGGCTGCTAGGAAGATCTGATATGTCATCCCTGCTACTGGGTAGATCAGACATGTCATCTCTACTGCTCGGA
This sequence comes from Stramonita haemastoma, assembly GCA_030674155.1. Taxonomy (NCBI): domain Eukaryota; kingdom Metazoa; phylum Mollusca; class Gastropoda; order Neogastropoda; family Muricidae; genus Stramonita; species Stramonita haemastoma. The sequence continues at coordinate 15,560,731 of CM060338.1, forward strand.
AGGTCAGAAATATCGTCCTTGCTACCGAAGGTATCGCTGTCGTCACTACGGTCATCACTGTAAACATTGGAAATAGCACGACCACGATTCCGTTTGAGTGTACTGCTGTCTGAGAGGTCGTGGACGGCAGTCACCACGTGGGACTGCACGTGCAGCTGCTTTCGACGTTTCTTCCTGGTCTTGTGAGAAACAGGTTCCTGCTCTGCACAAAACCCAGGCAGATGTCTCTGGTTGAGTTTTCTTTTGATCGTCGTTTGCTCTGACTCAAAACCGCACAGATCATGCTGCTGGTCTCTGTCTGCACTGCGGACAAAGACCAAGCTTGCTGGCAAAACGAACTCGTCATAGTCTGCGATCGCCGTGGATCGGGTCTGGAATGACGTCAGCGTGTCGTCAGTCGCTGTGGAAGTGCTGCTCTCCCTCTTGAACTTCCGACGTGTCCCGGTCAGTGGACAGGGTGTCGGAGGTGTCAGAGGTCACCAGTCGCTGACCGGGAACACCCAGTCGTGTACGTGAGACTGACCCAGGTTTGAGAGTGAACCAGCGGAGAGAAGTTCAGTCTGGTGATGCAGGTTGGCCTGAGTGAGTTCTGCCACGTGCCTGTGGGACAGGTGCTCCCATAGGGTTCAGTCTGGGAAGATCACTGACACAGCTGGAGCACGAGTCTCTGGAAGATTTCAGATGGTCAGAATAGCCTGCACTTTTGTGAAAACTTGTGTCTGGTGCTGCAGCTTCTTTGATTGCGGCAGAATTTAAATGGTATTGTTTTTGTGGGTCAGATTTTGGTTCGTGTCTTTTTTCACCTATACTTCTCTCGTGGGGACTTGGCAAGGTTGAGTGTTTGTCACAGCCAAGCCTTCCAGTTTTACCTGAATATTTGTAAGAGAATATGAAGATTTCTCACATATGATCGTCCTGTTAAGAATATCATCTTTCGAAAACTGACCTCTAAATTTTCCAGACAACATTGAAGACGGTTCTGTATTGAATTTGTCCAACTTAGATTCGAAGATGACGTCCCGAATTCGTTGGCCCAGGGTTTTGCTGCCACACCAGCGATTGCCTCTGCGGCTTTCAGGGAGGAAAAGGAGGAGGGGGCACTCTGTGACAGAGACAAGACCATCATCTTCAGCAAATCCAGCAATAAATGTTTCTCCCTTTTGGCATGAAGTCTTTACGGTTGTGATTTTCACGGAGTGTGATTGCTTAGGAAAGGTGTGTTGGCTGTCGGAATGGCTGTCAGGGAGGGAGTGGTCCTTCAACAGTCGTCTGTGCGCAGGAGTTTGGGTGACACGGAGCCGAAGACGGCTGTCTGGGAGTTTTCCTTGATCGTGTCTTCTGTCACCGCTGAGCGAGGGATTTCCAGACATGCAGCCAGAGTCTCATAACCCATCATCGTTTTGGGACCTGTCTTTTTCCCCACGGTTTGAGGGTCGTCTTTGGGCTTTAATATCACGTCCATGGGGTGTGAGTTCTCCTGCCTCTCTCTAGAGGGAATGATCACTGCAGTGGATGGGTGGGAGACCATGGTGCACGTTTTGATAGGGGTTCCTTTGGGCTGCGGGCAGAACTGGATGGGAGTGGGAGAACTGGTACCCAAGGCAGGGGGAAAAGATGTGGGAACTGTGCAAGGCAGAATGGATGAGGGAACGCTGTCGTCTTTCAACGGCAGTTTGTGATGAGGGCTTTCTGATGAGGAGGATGAGCAAAGAGGAAGAGGACAGCATCCTCATGTAATGCACCACAGAGGGCTCCAGGGGAAGGGAAGCCGGTATGAAGCGATCACCTACCGCACAGTTTCTTTGACGCTTCTCCTCCTGGCTCTTTTCCTGATGCGGAAATGCAGTGGATCGCAACACGGGACTCTCCGGCATTTTTCTGACCGAGACAGGAGAGTGGTAGACGTGAGGCAGAGAGATTTCTGCTGTGGCCTTTTCCCTGACGCTGAGGGAGGTTTCTCTCGCTTCTGGACACCCCGGGGTTTTGAACAGCGTCTTGTGCTGTGCCTGAGACTTGCTGTGCGTGCTGTCCGGCGACTCCACGCCATGCACAGACAGCACGGAGGCTGCTGGAGCGTTGGCTGGAAAACCTCCGCTCCACAGAGGGACTCTGGCTTGGAGTTCTCTGGACCATGACTGGAGTGCCGGGGTTGGGGAGAGCTCTCCTGACGATGATGGGGCTGTTTTCAGCACTCTTGGACCACGCTTCTGGAATGACGGCTTTGGAGGACGCGCTGTCTTTTCTCTTCACGGCCTGGCCTGGTTCTGACAGCTTCCGAACAGCGTGAGATTTGTCGGCGAGGTCCAGCTGTATCAGAGCAACGGCCGTTTTAGGGCTCATGCTTTTGCTCCTTCGATGTGGCCAGGCTGCAGTCTGGGCAGAGTGGTCAGCATTGTCGTAGTCGTCATAGCCTCTTCCACTCTGCAGCTGAGCAAAACCAGTGTTGTTGAAATGAGTCAGGTTCTCCGTGTTCCGATGTTCAATGTTTCTCTTCAGATTTTCCAGCCTGTCTATGCAGCACGTTATCGTGTTGTTAGCGCTAGTGGAGGTGTTTTCCACATCACTCAGTTTGGCAGCAACATCAGATTCTAGGCAGCAGCGCTTGCGAAAAGAAGGAGAGGACGACAAGTCAGAGAAAAGGTCTGATGCGAACTCGTCCTTCGATCCGCCTGGGTGATTTTGTGAATTGGAAGGTTGCAGGATTCTTCTCATGGTAGAAGGGGAATGCAGTCTTTTAGGGGAGTAAGCTGTGTGCGATGATTTTCTACTACTACCATCCTTGGTGACTGGGTTTCTAGACCCTGCAGAAAGACTATCTTCTGGCAGGCAGGATCTGAAATAGAGTTCCTCCTGGAGGAGGATGCTGGACACAGCATCGGGATGTCTGTCTCTGCTCAGCAGGCTGCCGCTCCCCACCGGTCGGTGCAGACCAGAGTAGGAGGAGCCGCGAGCAGCAGAACGCACATCGACAGTCCGAAATATTTCAGGGTAGTACTCAGAAGACGGTGAATCCACGTCCAGGTCTTCTGGGATTTTCCCTGAGTGTTTTCTGATCCTCTGCTGCTCTGGAAACTCCTGTCTGGCGCCCATCTTGGATCCTTGTCGGTTCCCCATGGTGCCGGACAGTGTCTAGAGGCTGAGGAAAGGTTTTCTGAACGGTAGTGAGTTGGAATTCTACATCCAGAAGTACCAAGGGTGGAATCGTAGGTCTGCAAGTATCAGTTCCTTTCTGGAAGGTTCTCACACACGTCAGACGTTTTTTAAATCATGGCGAGCACTAGAAACTCTGTGTGAACTTGTTTATGTAGGTAGAATGGTCTTTGGTCATTGAAACTCGGTGCCTGAAACACGTGGACGACCTCCCAAAGCAAAAACAACAGTTATCGCATACTACTCGTGCAGCATGGAGTGAACTTGGAAGTTGGTCTCGCACGTTGACGACAAGTTTTTGTTTTCTCTTATCCAGTACGCTGCTGTTTGGGAAGTCGAGTCACACCGGTTGTTGTGGACGCATGCATCAATCGTGACTGTCCAACACAAAAATGGCACTCTCTTTGTAAGTCTCCAGGAAAACTGTGGGTGACAACGCGTTCACGGGCAGATGCATTGGGGACAAGACAGTCTTAGGTCATTCTGGGTGAAAGTCACTTCGCTTAGGTCAGGTCAGGTCCAGGTTCTGTGCTTCCTTGTTTGATGCCTAGGTCTGCAGACGCTTCCTAAATGCAAGGGCGAAGAAGGATTCTTCGTTCGAAAAGAAAAGCATGAAGGAAGGCGCCGGAGACGTGTGTATCATCGGGTGTGACGTAATGTCTTTCTGACATCATGGTCCTTGGTGACGTCAGAGGAAGAAGTGTTGTGGCTGTGATGGTTGTGTGGATGGTACATCAAGCAAGGAACCAGCAGCAGGGTCTGGTTTACAATCTGGAAAGAGATGAGGAAGAAAAATATAATGATGATTAACGATGAATAGGAACACACATTCATCTGTCAGTCTGTTAATCAGTCAGTAGGTCGGTCAGTTGGTCAAAATACAAACATGCGAGACATTCAGCAAAAATAAAAACAACCAACTAAACAAAAAAAAACAACCCCCCACCCTACCCAAGCAAACAAAAACTACAAGCAAAACAGTCAGTCATCCAGCCAGTCATAAAAAAAGTCAGTCTGTCTGCGTGTATGTCAGTCTGTCTGTGTATATGTCTGTCTGTGTGTATGTCTGTCTGTGTGTATGTCCGTCTGTGTGTATGTCTGTCTGTGTGTATGTCTGTCTGTATGTCTGTCTGTGTGTATGTCTGTTTGTGTATTCATCTGTCTGTGATGTCTGTCTGTGTTATGTCTGTCTGTGTATATCTGTCTGTCTGTATGTCTGTCTGTGATATTCTGTCTGTGTATATGTCAGTCTGTTGTTTGTGTATATGTCTGTCTGTGTCCGGTCTTGTCCGGTCATTCATTCATTCAGGCAGTTAGCTAGTCTGTCTGTTTGTCAGTCAGTCATTCTCATCAATCAGTCAAGTAGATGAGAACAAATGTTCAAGAGCACGGATTTCTATCGGAGAGTCTGGACGTTCTATGGACGAATTGGCAATCACTCCTACCCCCAACAACAACAACAACAAAAAAGAGAGAGGAAAACAAAGAGAAAAGAATAATAATGTCTTTGAAACCTCGTTCCAGTAAAGACTGATAGCTACATTAACTAACGGCTGGTGTGCAATCATTTCAGACAGTACCCACGCCGATCATTTCAATCTCCCCGTCACAGCCATACCCCTAAAGTGGATGAAGCTCGACTGTGTGTGTGTGGTCCCAGTTTTCCCACTGAGCCCACAGCACACTCACTCTATGTAGGAGCCAGCCAGTGTTAAAAAAATCCCTATGACTCTTATGGGATCCGAACCCACGACCTTCTAGTCAGTAATCCAAAGTGCTAACCACTGCGCCATGGCGGCTGGTATCTACAGGAATTCTTGCACGCGCGCACATATGCACACGTATGTCACACACTACATACACACACGCACGCACGCACGCCACACACCCACACACACACACCACACACACAACACACACACACACACAACACACACACACACACACTCTCCTCACTCTCTCTCTCTCTCTCTCTCCTCCTCTCTCTCTCTCTCCTCTCTCCTCTCTCTCTCTCTCTCTCACTCCCTC
>CM060338.1:15570908-15585908 GCA_030674155.1 Stramonita haemastoma
CAATCACCCCCCACCTCTCTGTCTCCCTCTCCCCCTCTCTGTCTGTCTGCTCTGTCTGTCTTCTGTCTGTCTGTCTCTCTCTGTCCCTGTCTCTCTCTCGCTGCCACTTGAATTGCACTTTTTGTTTCAGCATAAATATTTCAGTGATGGCTGATTTAATTCTCTTAGTTATATTATTGCTGATACATTATTCCCTATCATAATATGTTGATAGCGATAATATATAGATCAATAACACTTATGTCATATGCATTTGCTTAATCTGTATGCCCATTGTTCTGCTGTATAGTGGCTTAAGACTAATTAATGTACAGTAAAAGTCTCTCTCCTCTCTCTCTCTCTCTCTCTCTCTCTCCTCTCTCTCTCTCTCTCTCTCTCTCTCTCTCTCCTCCTCTCTCTCTCTCTCTCTCTCTCTCTCTCTCTCTCTCTCTCATAATTGGTCATCATGAGAGGAGGGGGGTGGTATTTTAGTGGAACAGGAAATTCAGGAAAGAATGAGGAAGAGGGAAAAGGAGGAGGGAAAGAGGGATAGTGATGGAGGGGGGAGGGAGACAGAAGGAGGGATGGGGAGAGAGCTTGGGAAGGGAGAGAGAGGGGTAGTGGGGGGGGAGAGAGACAGATGAAGAGACAGAGAAGGAAAGGAGGAAGAAGGGAGAGAGGGGGAAGGATGAAGTAGAAAGTGTGTGTGTGTGTGGGGGGGGGGGGGGGGTTAACTGCCCAAGAAAAGCAGACGAGCAAAGTGCAGACTTCCTCACCTTCCTCCATTTCCTGTCTATTATTTTCCACAAAGAGAGAGAGAGAGAGAGAGAGAGAGAGAGAGAGAGAGAGAGAGAGAGAGAGAGAGAGAGAGAGAGAGAGAGAGAGAGAGAGACAAAAGACAGACAGACAGAGACAGGACAGACAGACAGAACAGACAGACAGACAGACAAAGAGACAGAGACAGGCAGACAGAGGGAGACAGACAGACATACAAACAGACAGAGAGAGGGGAGAGAGAGAGAGACAGGACAGAGAGAGACAGAGAGAAAGAGAGACAGACATACAGACAGAGACTGAAAGAGACAGAGGCACAGGTAGAACGTTACAGGGGCCCACAGACAGAGACAGAGATGTAGAAAGACAAGAGACAGAAAAGACAGAGAAAGGCAAAAAGATAGAGACATAGAAACAGAGACAGAGAGACAGTAAGACAGACCCAAAGACAGAGTCATAGGCTATAGACAAGAGTTAGCTTGTGTGCCTGCTTGTTTCCCCTGAGTGACATGTTCATCTTTACTGCCGAAAGATAAAACAAGATAAACCGAAATGAGATAACTGTGTCTTTTTCTATCTGCTTTATCCTCCTTGACAGGGGCAAAGTACAGTCAGTTATCAGCCAACCTTACACAGCAGACATACAGACAGATAAACACTGACAGAAGACAGATATATATGGGCAGACAGACAGAGATGGACAGACAGACACAGATGAACAGACAGATGGACAAACACAGATGGGCAGACAGAGATTGACAGAGAGACAGACAGACAGATGAACAGACAGATGGATGGACACAATGACAGACAAGATGGACCGACAGACAGATGGACGACAGACGACGAGGACAGAAGGGGCATACACAGACAGAGGGACAGAGAGATGGCCGACAGACAACAGATGGGCATGCAGACAGATGAACAGACAGATAGACACAGACAGATGGACAGACAGAAAAGTAGACAAACAGAAACAGACCAACAAACCGGGTCCAGGCCAAAATCTGTGTCTGTTACTGATATAAGCAAAGTACCAAGGCCTGTATTACAATGTTGTATTGTTAATATGTTATGTTGAGACTGTCTTCACCCATGACAAAGCTCTTAGCATAACCGACACTGTCCATTCAAGGAGAGAATGAAAAAAATCCCCGAAATCGGGTATGGCTAAAAAAAAATTCCTGAAATCGGAGTATGGCTGCCTATATGGTGAGGTATTCGAAGAGCCATACACGCCAACTTCTCTTTGATTGTGACGTAGGAGGAGTGAGTTAATGAAGGTGCATATTCTGGGTGACACCCAGGGAATTAATCTGAGAACGCACAACAACAACAACAACAAACAACAACAACAACACATCAGGCGAGAACACAGGTAATGAGTCATACAGTCATTCGGGTTAATATCTTAATCTGGCAAGACAAGGCAGATGAGAAGGGGGGAAGAACTAGAGAGAAGGAAAGGGTGTGTGTGTGTGTGTGTGTGTGTGTGTGTGTGTGTGTGTGTGTGTGTGGTGTGTGTGTGTGTGGTGCGGGGCGCGTGCGGCGTATTTTATTTTTTATTTTTATTTATTTATTTGCTTTTATTTTATTTTATTGGTTTTTTATCGAGGATAATGGAATAAGCACTCGTGTGCTTTTTTCATCCAGTCACCTGTGTATGCAGTATTGTGTGTGTGTGTGCGCGCGTGTGTGTGCGCGCGCGCGGCGTGTGTGTATGTGCATGTGTGGTGTGTGCGTGCATGTGTGTGCGTGCGTGCGTGTGTGTGCGTGTGTATGCGTGCATGTGTGTGTGGAGGGGGGGGGGGGGGCGCGGAAACGTAAATTCTGAATGATATCTTCTGTGTGTTATGCTAGAAAGAACACCTACACTAGTCGTGTAGCTATGAGGAACAAAGACCAAGACAGAAATGCCTTTGAGCGTTATCACTGGAACACAGACGTAAAGACAAAAAATCCTGTAGGCCTACTCCGAAGATGCAATTACGTTACTCACTGCCCCAACGCCTTACCGACAAGCTTATGATAATTATTAGCTCATTTCAAGATGGCGACCATCGTTGTGTAGAAGCAGGAAATGATCCATACTTGCACTTCGTTTAAGATGGCGACCATCCCTGCACTGAGGAAGTACACCACTTGAACGTTTATTTATCTGAAGATGGCAGCGATGTTTTGTATTAGAGTATGAGGCCATACAATGCGTGCATACCACACTGCACCCGTTTTCAGGATGGCGAATTTATTGGCATAGAGGGAGGATACTGTAATATGTATTCATGTACATTCACTTATTTCAAGATGGCGGCCATCCTTGCACAAGGCAGGTTATGATAGGGTGGATAATGAAGTGTACATGAAGACTCATTCCAAACAGACACAAAGACCTAGAAACAGCGTAACTAGAACCCGTGGATGTGTGATTCTCTTTGTCTTGCATTGAACACAAAGGAGTCGTCTGCAGCACACCAGAAAGGTCAGCAACTTTTTGTATGGATTTAAAAAAAAACAAAAAAACTTAGATCAAGTATGAATGAAACTTATCACCTAACCAAACTATGCAGCAAACCAAACATATTATTACGTAATACAGACTATGATTGTCGAATAGAAAGACCTTCCTCTTCCGTAAAGAAGGAGGTAATTCAGTCATCTAAAAATACTGCGTTGGCAATTTGTCACATTCGTACCAACCAACCCACATCAGCATAAATCAGATTAGTCACCGCATACATACACTCACGTACAGTACACACACACGCAAATGCTTACACACGCGCGTGTCCACGCACGCAAGCAGGTAGGCAGGAAGGTAAGAGAAAGTGAAAAACTTACCGAAACTTGAGTTAACACACAGGAAACTCGCCAGATTCCCTGCTGCTGCTGTTGCTTCCACCCTCTCTGCTCTGCTTGTGCCGTGGGTGTAAGTACGGGTGTGTGTGCGTGTGGGTGCGTTGGTGTGAGAGAGGAGAGGAGAGGTGCATGCGTGTTTCTGCCTGCCTGCCTGCCTGCCCGCCGCCTGCCTGCCCGTCTGCCCCTAGCCTACAACTACTCAGGGGCCAGCAGCCATTTGCAGGCCTGGTTCCCAGACCATTTTTTTCCCCCCTCCTCACCTGTGTGTGTGTGGCAGGGGCAGGTAAACGGTGCAGTGAATGTTGAGGCGTCTCCTTCCAAAACTTGTCCCCTGGAAAAGATTTGGAAATGATAGATATTCTGTGGGAAAGTATCTACAGAATTTTCGTGGGGATAGTTTGTAAACGTAATCTGTGCTCCATCATATCTGAATTTTAATTAAAAACAGACAATTTCTAAAACAGCGAAAAAACGTATTCTGTGTTCCATGATATCTGAATTTTAAAATCAAAGACATTTTTTGAAACAGCGAAAACACCTGTTCTTGGCTTTGATGGTTAGACTGACAGGCTCGTGGGTTCAGGATCGTAGGTTCCAGTCCACCAGAAGAAGCATCCTTTTCTCCTCAGTCTTCAGTGGACTCCTGCCCACACCGCTGATTCTGTTTTGTTGTTGTTGTTTTTGGTATTATTGTTGTTTTTCTCTCAGCTGAACACAACGCATATCACTCAAAGCCTAATTGTTAGAACACTGCGCTCGCAGTCTGACGACCCGGGTTCGAATCCAATTCGTGTGGATTTTTGCCCTGGAGTTAACATCAGTGCTGACTCCACTGCCCGTCAAAGTACTTCAGATGAGACTATAAACCGAGGCTCCGTGTGCGAATGTACGCAGAACATCATGCGCGCACGTTAAATCCTGTTCCGCTTTGCGAAAGAGCAGGCCATTGTGTGGCAGTGGGAACAGATGACAAAATATACAAAATGCATACACACGGCCGGGGACTAGATGTAGAAAAGCCCATGAGTGCTTATTCCATCATCCTCGATATAAAAGAATGAATAAAGAAATAAATAGATGTACAAAAGCACATGAGTGCTTATTAATTCCATTATCCTCGATATAAAAAATATATTAAAAAAATTAATAGAAAAATAAACATGTATATACACTCTGTCTGTTTTCTCACATTTTTTCTCAATCCCTTTAAGGCTGTAAGAACACACTGGAGTTTGTTGTGTGTGGCTGTGGTCGAGTGATTCGTCAATCATTATAGCCAGCCCTTCTTCTGAAGAGGTTTTTTACCTTTCAAAGAGAGTATAATAAATTATGTTTTTCTGCTAAGAGCTTGTCATGGCTGAAGACAATCTCCCCATAACATTTCAAAAGTTAACATCATTACAATGTAGGCCTCGGCACACACTTGATAGTTTGCTGTCCTTTGTATAGAGGATTTGTGGTTTGGAGTTCTCATTGCTGAAGAAGAATCCCAGAAAAGTGTACCCTCGAGAAAAAAAAAACCAGAAAAGAAAGAAAGAAAAAGAAAGAAAGAAAGAAGAAAAGATAAAAGAAAGACAGACAGGCAAAACAAAGAAGAAAAGACACAAAAAAGAAAGAATGGAGAACGAAAGAAAGACTGGAAAAAAGAAAAGAAAGACAGAAAGAAAGAAGAAAGAAAGACAGAAAGAAAGAAATAGAAGAAAGAAAGAACAATGGAAATAGACAGAAAAAAACGAAAGAAACAGAAATGACAGAAAAGAAAAGAAAGGAAAAACAGAAAGAAAAACAAGAATGAAACAAAAGAAATAATGTGGACTGAACAGGAAAAACTGTCCCGATGGTGCGTTACCTTGACGTGGTGGGATGGCTTGCGTGTTCTGTTTGACCCCCAGAGCTATGTGGGCGGGGCTTCGGCCTCCGGCAGGTTCAACCATGCTCAACAGGTCTGTGGGGTAGGAGCCAGACTAAATTTGCACCCTGGTCCTCCAGGTTGGGGGTTGTGCTTTGGGTTAACAACCCATTCACTTAAAAATCAGTATGTTACAGAAACCACAACAATATCTCTAAACAGCGACCTGGTTGGGGGAGAGTCCTCTCTGGCAGAGTCTATGACGCGAGCTGGTGAAAGCCTTCGGGAAGCCAGTGCGCCGACAACTCTTCTGTCAACCAAGTCAACAACCAGGATAGGGACCTGGAACATCAGAACCCTATATGAAACTGGAAAAAACAGCACAGGTATGTAGAGAAATGCATAGGTACAACCTGAAGATCCTTGGCCTGTGCGAGACTAGATGGAATGGATCAGGACGGTCAAGACTAGCGAGTGGAGATACCATCATCTACTCTGGACAGGAGGAAGGCCAGCCCCACACACATGGAGTAGCGCTGCTGATGAAACCTGAGGCAACGCGAGCACTACTATCCTGGGAACCAGTGTCACCACGGATCCTCACTGCCCGGTTCAACTCAAAGGGCAGGAAAGTTACCATCCTCCAATGCTATGCTCCAACAAATGCCGCTGACTTAGAAGAAAAAGAAAACTTCTACGAGCAAGTCCAAGCCATAATGGACAAAACGCCAAAGAGGGACATGAAGATCCTAATGGGAGACCTGAATGCAAAAGTTGGGTCAGATAACACCAACAGAGAACTGATCATGGGCAAACATGGCACGGGAGACCAGAATGAAATGGTGAACTCTTAGCAGAGTTCTGCACCTTCAATGACCTGGTCATTGGAGGCACCATCTTTCCCCACAGAAAGTCCACAAGACCACATGGACTTCCCCAGATGGCAAGACTGAAAACCAGATCGACCACATCACCATCGGGCGAAAGTGGAGAAGGAGCCTGCACGATGTCAGGGTGAAGCGCGGAGCAGACGCAGCGTCAGACCACCATCTTGTAATAGCCATCCTCAAGACAAAGCTCAAAGCCTTCACCGACAAGGCAGGAAGACCATCGCACAAATTCAACGTGCAAAGCCTTAAAGACAGAGCGAAAACAGAAGAATTCAAGCTGGAACTAAGAAACAAATTCAGCATGCTTGCCCAGATGCCAGAGGAAACGATTGAAGAGCAGTGGCACAGTCTACATGAGACCTGGAAGACAACATGCCAAGCAGTCTTGGGAAAAAATACAAGAAAACACAAGGAATGGCTGACAACAGAAACATGGGCACTGATCACCGAGAGAAAACAGCTGAAAGACCAGATCAACAGAACACAAGATCAGGAAGAGAAGCAGACATTACAAGCACGATACTGGGACAAAAACCGTGCAGTAAAAAGAAGTGCAAGAAAGGACAAGAGAAATTTCATTGAGGAGCTGACTCAGGAAGCAGAGACTGCAGCAGGCCAAAGAAACATGAAGAGACTCTATGAGATCACGAGGACCCTCTCAGGAAAAAACAGTAAACCTAATTGCCCCATCAAAGACAAGAACGGCAATACCATTCCAGGTGAAGAAGACCAGAGAGCAAGATGGGCAGAGCACTTCAAAGAAACACTCAACAGACCAGCACCATCTGTCCCACCAGATATCCCACCACCTACTGAAATCCTTGGCATCAACACCGCCCCCCCCACCAAAAATGAGATCACCAAAGCCATAAAGTCTTTAAAGTCAGGCAAAGCAGCAGGTCCTGATGGTATACCCCCTGAAGCACTGAAGGCAGACATCCAGACTTCAACTGACATGATGTATCCACTCCTACACAAGATCTGGGAGCAAGAGAGTGTGCCAGAAGACTGGAAGAAAGGCTACCTCGTGAAGCTACCAAAGAAAGGGGACCTGTCATCCTGCAACAACTGGAGAGGAATCATGCTGCTGTCTATCCCAGGGAAAGTACTGACAAGAATAATCTTAGAAAGACTGAAGACGGCACTAGACAAGACACTCAGGGATGAACAGGCAGGCTTCCGACAAAACAGATCATGCACAGATCAGATCGCCACAATGCGCATCATCATCGAGCAGTCCCTAGAGTGGCAGACCCCCTTGTATTCAGTCTTTGTCGACTTCCAGAAGGCATTTGACAGCGTCGACAGAGATGTCATCTGGAGACTGATGCACCACTATGGTTTCCCACCAAAGTTCGTCACCATCATCCAACAGCTCTATGAAGATGCCACATGCCAAGTCATCCATGATGGTAAATTGACGGAACCCTTCTGCGTACAAACTGGCGTTCGTCAGGGCTGTCTGCTGTCACCAACCATCTTCCTGTTGGTGGTTGACTGGATAATGCGACAGGCCACAGCAGGCAGGAGAACTGGCATACAGTGGACCATCACAAGGCAGCTGGAAGACCTGGACTTCGCAGACGACATCAGCCTTCTCTCACACAGGCACCAAGATGCACAAGAGAAGCTATGTCATGTTGCGGAGGAAGCCGATAAAATAGGCCTCCAAATCAACATCAGGAAGACGGAGGTCATGAGGGTGAACAACAAGAAACAAGACCCAGTGCGACTACACCAAGAAAACATCAAAGAAGTCGACAAATTCACCTACCTGGGCAGTGTCGTTAGTAAAGATGGGGGAACGGACGAAGACATCAAGTGCCGAATAAATAAAGCACGTCATGCCTTCAACACCCTTCGCCCAATCTGGAGATCAACATCCCTCTCACTCCACAACAAGATCCGGATATTCAACACCAATGTCAAGTCGGTCCTACTGTATGGCTCAGAAACCTGGCGGGTGACAAAGACCAACACCCACAAACTCCAGACATTTACCAACAGATGTCTTAGGAACATCCTTGGTATCAGGTGGCCAGAAGTAGTCTCAAACGAAGAACTATGGGACAGGACCAGACACGCTCCAATTGACACGGAGATCAAGAAAAGGAAATGGGGATGGATTGGCCATACGCTCCGCAAGCCTGCTTCAGATGTCACCAGGCAGGCCCTTGACTGGAATCCACAAGGGAAGCGAAAAGTAGGCCGACCAAAACAGACCTGGCGCAGAAGCATTGAAGCAGAGACGAAAGCAGCCGGAATGACATGGGCCGAGCTGAAGAGGATCTCCCAGAACCGAGTCCGTTGGAGGAGTGTTGTTGTGGCCCTATGTTCCCATGGGAATCCACAGGCATAAGTCAAGAACAGGAAAAAAGACAGACAGTAATAAAGAAAGCCCCCCCCCCCCCCCAAGAAGAAAATAATTTTATCCGGAAGAGTAAATCTGGCCGAAGCAGATTTCAATACTATACACCGTACAGTTTTCCCTGTAGAAAAATCACTGCTACAGCAGCTGCTGCACCCATCACACACACACACACACACACACACACACACACACACACACACACACACACACACACACACACACACACACACAGAGAGTTGCTGTACTCATCACACACACACACACACACACACACACACACACACACACACACACACACACACAGAGTTGCTGTACCCATCACACACACACACACACACACACACACACACACACACACACACACACACACACACACACACACACACACACACACACGCACACACACACACACACACACACACACACAGAGAGAGAGAGAGAGAGAGAGAGAGAGAGAGAGAGAGAGAGAGAGAGAGAGAGAGAGAGAGAGAGAGAGAGAGAGTTATATTTTTCTTATTTTAAAATTTTATTTCGAGGATAATGGAATCAGCACTCATGTGCTTCTTTACATCCAGTCCCCAGGTCCATGCAGTTTTGTCAACTGTCCCCACCGGCACACAATGGCCTATTCTTTCAAAAAGTGGAACAGATTTTAACATGTGCACAAAGATGTTCTGCATGCGTTTGCACACGTGACCTCTGTATACAGTCTCACCTTAAGGGCTTTTTTTTTGGGGGGGGGGGGATGTGGGGGAGGGGGAGGAGAAGGAGGAAAGTAATCGGCACTGATGTTAACACCAGGGGAAAAATACCTTCCAACGGGATTTGAACTCGGCCAGCAGATCTCAAGTGCAAAGCGCAGCGAGCCGCTAGACTATCCCCTCAAACAGAGATAGATCTAGAAAGACACACGCACATGCATGCACTCAGTATCTGAGAGCTCACACACTCCCATTTTAAGGGTTGTGAACATACAGCGGTTTAATTTGAACACAAAATAGTCCTTGGGATGAGACTATAGACCGAGGCCCCGTGTGCGAATGCACGTAGAACATCTTGCGCACTCGTTAAAAACCCGCGCCTCCTTTCAGAAAAGTAGGCTATTGTGTGCCGGTAGGAACGGGAAGACAAAAACAAAACAAAACAAAACAAAATCCGCATGCACACAAGTGTCGTGTTTGGACATCATCCCTGGAGTCGGAATGTGGCTACCTAAATGGTTTGGGGGAGAAGGGGGGGGGGGGGGGGCAGTCTCATACGCAAAAATCTCATCGTTGGTGAACCTGGGAGATTTATACGATGAACGAAACAACAACAACAACAACAACAAAATAAAACAAAAAAACCCACAAAATACAGAAAGACTAGTATAAATCAATTATTATTCAGATGTTGTACAAAATAAACTGACCAATGCTATACTCATCTTAACACAGCAATCTTGCACAAAAGCACAAATAACTATCATAAGTAATAACAAAACTTCAGATCAGAGCTATCTCCCTTCTTTTGAATACCTTGGCCGCACCCTAGCTATAACATTTGGATCTTTTTCAACTGCTTTTGCTAAAAATCTGAACACTCATATTGCATTTACTATTGCGCACCCAACCCCCATCCCTGAAAAAAGCACTTCATATCTGTCTATCTATCTATCTGTCTATCTATCTATCTATCTATCTATCTATCTATCTATCTATCTATCTATCTATCTATCTATCTATCTATCTATCTATCTATTTGTCTATTTATCTATCTATCTATCTATCTATCCATCGATCCATCTATCTATCTATCTGTCCCTTAGTCTGGCGACCGTGGGGGCATCCCTGAAGACTTGACAACCAGTTCCCCCCATTCCTCTCTCTGTTCTGCCTTTCTCAAAGTTTTGTTGAGTTCTAGGCCTGTTCATTCGCTGATGTTGTCTTCCCATCTCTTCCTTGGTCTGCCTCTTTTTCTTCCTCCTTGGACAGTGCCTTGCAGTATTGTTTTTGCAAGTCCTTTTGATCTGGTGACATTCCCATACCATTTAAGTTTATGCTTCTTTACGATTTTAGGTTTTTGTAGGGCTCAATGGTTTGCTGGATTCTTCTCTTTATTAAAATGTACGAACATATTATATATTAAAAAAATTAACTCTTGACTGACAAATTGTGAATGATTTTGCACAAATTCGGCAAGCTTGATTTTTTTTTTTTTTTTTGGGGGGGGGGGGGGGGTTACCTCCCCAGCCCTTTGTTGTCTGCTAGATTCCTAGCCACAAGGATTTCACATGCAGGGGGACCACACTGTAATAGACAAGCAGTTCTCATTTTGATGATCATGCCATAACTATATGGCATTCCTCTGTCCTCGATGAAAACAAACAAAAACAAAACAAAACACCCCTCCCCTCAAAAAACAAAACCCCCAAACAAACAAAAACGCTCTTTTTTCTTCTCTTCACCTGTCTTCTCTTCCTTAGTTCTCTTCTCTTGTCTCATTCTCTCTTCTTTTCTGCTCTCTCCTCTTCTCCTGTCCTCTCCTTTTCTCTTCTCTTCTTTTTCCTTCTTCTTCTCTTCTCTTCTATTCTCTTCTATTTTCTCCTTTCTCTCCTTTTCTCTCTATCTTCTCCTTTCTTCTCTTCTCTTCTTCCAACTCCTCTTCTGTTCTCTTTACTTCTACTTTCTTCTTTTCTTTTTTTCTTCCTTTCCCTTCTCCTCTCTTTTTGTTCTCTTTTTTTCTCTTCTTTCTTCTCTTCTCTTCTCTTCTTTTCTTTTCTCTTTTCTTATCTGCTCTTTTCTCTTCTTTTCTCTTCTTTCTTCTCTTCTCCTTTCTTCTCTTCTCTTCTATTCTCTTCTGTTCTCTCCTCGTCTCTCCTCTCCTCTTTTCTTCTTTTCTCTTCTCCTTTCTTATCTTCTCCTGTCTTCTCCTCTCTTTTCTTCCCGTTTTTTTTTCACCAGCAAGTTGAGGCGGGTGGAGCCCATCCTCCAGATAATAGGGCGACTGCTGGGTGTATTTACAAGTAATCCTCCCATTCAGGGAGGGGATAGCTCAGTGGTCAGAGCACTCGCTTCCCCAAGCTAAGGGTCAGCAGCATTGAGCGTAGTTATATCGGTGACCGTTTCCACGCCTTGGCTTCAGTACAGTTCCCCCAGTTCACCCAGCTGTAAATGGGTACCTGCCCTCTTTAGGGTCAGGGAAGGTAAAGCAGTGAGGGAGAGGAGTTGGGCGCCGCCCTCAATGTGCTGGCCCCTAAAGAAGCTGAGGTTTCTGATGCCTCGCTCCCCAACCACCGCATAGGTTATGGGAACACCTTTAGCACCTTTACCTTTAATCCACCAAACACTGACGAGAGTTATCTTAAACGTGCGTGTTTCATCTTCTGCATGCCTACATACACGAAGGGATGTCCTTCGGATGAGACTATAAACCGAGGCCCGGTGTGCGAACGCACGCAGAGCATCTTGCGCACACCGTTAAATCCTGTTCCGCTTTTCGTAAGAGTAGGCCATCGCGTGCCGGTGGGAACTGATGACAAGATTTACAAAACTGCATACACACAGGAACTGGATGTAAAAAAGCACATGAGTGCTTATTCCATTATCCTCGATATAAAAGATTAAATAAATAAATAAAGATTAAATAAGGGAGTGAAGACACTGGCAGGGCTGCACTTTCAAGTTGACTTAATAGAATCTAAAAATCTCCTCCTTTCATGTACCAGACATATAGCTGCCGAGATTCAAACCCAGGACTTCATGGACTCTAGGGGATGCAAGTCAAATGCTCTGTCCACTCAGCTACAGTGTTTGTCCCACTATACACTTGTCTTATCCAGGTACAGCCAAGTAGATCACCTGTCAAGTTCACCTGACGCCATCCCCGAAGCCGGAACGTGGCTACCTTAGTGGTGGACAAACGAGGTTGCATACTTAGAATCTCACAACCAGTGAACCTCGGAGCTGTAGCTGAAAACGTTTAAAAAAAAAAAAAAGTGAAAAAAAAAAGCCCAGCGTAAATCCTGCGTTACAGGAAGATGACGTAACGAACAAAGGTAAATGGTCTGAGAAGTGTGTGGGGGGTTGGTGTTTTTTGTTTTTGTTTGGGTAAAGAAAAACTTGACAGAGAGAGAGAGACTGAGAGAGAGAGAGAGAGAGGAGAGAGAGAGAGAGAGAGTGTGTGTGTGTGTGTGTGTGTGTGTGTGTGTGTGTGTGTGGTGTGTGTGTGTGTGTGTGTGTGTGTGTGGTGTGTGTATGTATTTGTATTTTGTATTTTGTACCACTTTATGTCACGGCAGATTTCTCTGCGTGAAATTCGGGCTGCTCTCCCGGGGAGAGCGCGTCGCCACATGTGCAGCGCCTACCCATTTTTTTTTCTTTTTCCTGCATGCAAGTGTATTTGTTTCCCTATCAGAGTGGCTTCTTTCTACAGAATTTTGCCAGGGACAACCCCTTGTTGCCGTGGGTTCTTTTACGTGCGCTAAATAGTGATGTGTAACACACGGGACCTCGGTTTATCGTCTCATCCGAAAGACATCCGGTTTATCGTCTCATCCGAAAGATGTGTGTGTGTGTGTGTGTGTGTGTGTGTGTGTGTGTGTGTGTGTGTGTGTGTGTGTGTGTGTGTGTGTGTGTGTGTTGTTTGGTTATTTTTTTGGTGTGTTTGTTTTTGTTGTTGTTGTTGGGGGGGGGGGGGGAGGGGGGAGGGGAGCCATGGGGTGGGTGCAGGTGTCAATGATGATGGTGATGGTGATAATAATGGTGGTGGTGGTGATGATGATGATGATGATGCTGATCATGACGATAACAAAGAAGTAGAAGAAGAAAAATATGAGGACGACGACAGTGATGATGACAAGTTATACAGCCATCCAACACGTCACTCTTACTTCTCTGCATCTGAAATACAAAACCTTGCAAGAACTATTTCAGTATAACGTGAGTAACACAAAGACATAAGTCAGTCACTTTGAGGGGAGACACACTCTATTTTCGTAGCAAAATGTTTCAATAACACATACCATTAATACAACACTATGGCCCCTCCCCAAACAAAACACTACCAGTAAACAGAATGAGTAACTGGAGTTCATATTACGTCGCTGAATAATTCTTCTAGAACTCTCTATGCTTCTACTATAGGCCTACCTACCCAGGTGACTGAGAAATTTAATGAGACCCAGTTATGTAGCAGGCCTAAAGCCTACAGGTGGTACGTAGTAGTAAGTAGTAGCAAGCCTACACATCCTATGATGTCATACCGCCTTTTACGTTTATCTTCGTCAAGGTATGCTATGCAAAGTGGTTGAAAACATTCTGTCTAGAATGATCGTCTGCTTTCATTCAGTACGCACTGTACAGATCTAGGCTACTACGAGAAATCGCCCACGTTTCTTGCGGCTTTGCTTGTCGACATCATCAACCTCTGACAAACAACATACCAGTCTTATCATTGAGAACTTGGGATGCCAGAAACTACGTTCAGAATAGTTCACACCCTGAGGATAGCAACTCACGATTATGATGGTTTTTGCACAACGAACTACTGAGTGCTCAGGTGAGGGAATGCCAACGTTGAGTCATTTCTGAACGCGGCCTGGCAGAATTCGAAGGCGTGGTTAAGGAAATGATAGCTATTCTTAGAACAAGTGAGTTCTTTCACACACTCATCGGAAAATCCGCTAAACCCACCCTCCCCCTTTCCTTCCCCCCTGCTTCCATCCTTGAAGAAAATCGCTGTGGATACGGAGTTGTATGGAGAATCGCGCTGTTCTGGAAGCAGGTTTGAAACTGGGGTCTCTTTGGCAGAAGTGAGGAGGATGTGGGCGTTGCGTTTGCTACATAAATGTGGAAGGAGTAGCAGACGAGAGTCATTGCACTTCCACAACGTTGAGCAGTGTACGTCACACCAACTACCATTGGACCAGAGTCTTCTCTTGTTGAAAATTGTCAGAGTCGTCATTTTCTGCTTTCTTCAAAGCCTTTCAATTCTTTGGTGAGTACTCTTGTGTGTTTTTCTCTCTTTTTTTTTTCCCATTCTTTTATTCTTTTATATCGAGGATAATGGAATAAGCAATCATGTGCTTTTCTTTTTTTTTTCTTTTTTTCTTTTTTAACATCCAGTCCCTATGTGAATGCAGTTTTGTAAATCTTGTCATCTGTTCCCACCGGCACGCAATGGTCTAGCTACTCTTACGAAAAGCGGAACAGGATTTAAGTGTGCGCAAGATGCTCAGAGTGCGTTCGCACACGGGGCTCGGTTTATTAGTCTCATCCGAAGGATAGGGTGTGTGTGTGTGT
>CM060338.1:15593408-15618408 GCA_030674155.1 Stramonita haemastoma
ATCTTTCTAATTTGGACAGATACTATTGGTAATGATTGTGTTTGTGGAAATTTTGGTTGGTCTTGTGTGTATTTTTTTTTTATATTCTATGCACTATGAAATATTGATGAAATTGAGCCTTTGACTTTGGCATATATTTGCATTTCATTCGAATGGAGGACTTTGTTTCAATTTTGGAATGGATTTTGTCTTTGCCACAGTTTGTAATTTTTCATGATGGAATGTTTGGTACCAATTTGCTGTGTATAAAATTGGTGTCATTTTAACACTCCATGCAAAACTTCGGACCAGTTTCAGGGTTTTACTGTAACTTTTTACCTATGATAATTGCTGTGTTTGATTGTTTGTGGATATTTGCAAAGGAAAATAATTGGAATTTAATTTTGCATTGCCTGGCGATAGAATATTCTGTTATGCAGACGATGTGTTCAAAACCATGGACAGGAAGGTATAGATATGTTAGTGTGCATTGAAATCAGAGGGGAATATTTTTGTCATGTTAATATTACATGACATTCAGTGAAAAGGTATTCCATTTGAGGATTATATATATATATATATATATATATATATATATATAAAATATATATTATATATATATATATATATATATATATATATACATATATATATATATATATATATATATTATATATATATATATATATATATCAGTAAAGGCATTGAATATTCTACATTGTAGTGTTCCTTTATATCCAAGTGGATTTGGGGGCTCATGACAATGATAAAGTTTTCAATTTCCTTATTCCTTTTTCATCTGATCTTGTTCTGGTCTATGGAAAGTTTGTTGCCATTTTCCTCAAACGTTTGTGCGGAACTGACAAAAAATATTCCCTCATCTTTGATAATCTTTGGCATGCTTTGGTAGATATTTTTGTCCTTTTCAGGTATACATCAGTGTCAGTGACAGAATATTCTGTGGCACTTTCAGGCATGTGTGTATGTATGTGCTGATGATAGCATTTGCTGTTCCGTTTTAAGACGTGTGCCTGTGCTGGTGCTTTCCTTCCACACCCTCTGGTTTGTCATAATGTATTATCCAGGCCCATTGAGTCTTGGAGGCTTTTTTGTCCATTTGGATCCCTGTGCCTTTGGCATCCAAATTTTTTTTTAAACGTGCATGTAATCCACAATATCAAACTGATTATTCCAATACATATCCCAGCTAATTCCTCATTCTCATCAGGAGAAAAGAAATAGCTACCTTTGTCTTGTAAAATTGTTTGACAATTTAACTTGTTGCATGAATTATTTATTGCATGTGCTGATTATGGCCTTTGTAGTCTTCAAAGTTCAGGTTAGACATGAAAATCTAAGACATGTGCAGTTAATTCTGCACATTTCTAATGGTGAAATATTTAGCTTTACCCAAACTCTTAGACTATATAAGTATTTTGTAATTTTCTGTTATTGGTCTGTTTTCAAAGTAAATGATAAATCCGTAAAGTGGTCCATTTGAGAATGTATTTACAAAAATTCATTGTTGTTGTAATTGTGATTTAAAGTAAATTTCTATATTTGCTTTTACAAAACAATTTTTGTTATATGTTTTTGAGGAAAAAGTAAAAATTTCCAGATGTTCAAAATAAAAAATAAACAGAGATAAAAAGTGCACAACAATAAATTATCACCTAGTTATAAAGAATGTTTGATTTTGATCACATGAATACTTTTGCAAAACTCTGGTGGAAAATGTATTAGCGGTAAAAGTTCTATCATCTCTGTCAATGTCGATATAGTGATAGTAATTTTACCTTTTAGAGATGTTGAAATCACGTTTCAATTTCGGATATTTATGTTGAATATGATTCCAGCCTTTGCAGATATAACAATATATGATGCAGATTCTACTTAAAACAAACTGCTGAAAACCATACTTTTTTCATTTTATTTTAACCCCCACCCCCTCTTTTTTTGGAACCATTGTGTTGTTTTATGATTGTAAGTGGCTATTGATTGTGGATGTAATGAAATCTGAAATATAGATAAAATGCAGTAAGCATATTGTTTTCTTTGTGTATGCCTAGATGGGTTATCAACAGGAGTTTCATTAGTTTTTGATGTATGATTATACATCTAATCTCTTTTAACTAGTTTCCAATGTTTGACTGCATATGGGATCAAACTTCACTCAGAAATGTATTTAAAAACCTTTTGGTATTCTGTCTGTTTTTATAATTTTGCGTTAGTAGCTGAGGTTTGATGCCAAAAAACTTGCTACTGAGCAGTTGATTTAGCTGAGTTATTGTAAATGGATAACAAGGCTTGTTGTGCCAATATCAAGAGAGGTCTTGAACATACCTCCAGCTCAAACACAGAGTGCTGAAACCTCAATAGATCGAAAACAAACAGTTAAAAATTATTTTACAATTGAAATAACCTATCCTTTGTGTTGAAACAGCCATAATATCTGATGGTATACTGTTCACCTAATCTTTGATTATGTCAGTAGGTACAACTTACAGTTAGCTGATTCTTATCTACATTAGTACAATTTACAGACATCTCATCTTTGTCTGTATAAGTAAGTACAATTTACAGATTAAAAAAAAAATGTTTACGTTGGTACAATTTACAGATATCTGATCTTTGTCTACTTCAGTACACTTCATAACCATCTTATTTTGTTTATGTTGATGAAGTTTACAGACACTGGATGTTGTCTACCTCTGTACAATTTAGAGATAAGTTAATACAATTTACAGATGCATGATCCTTTTTCCACATATGTAAAAGTTGCAGATACTGAATTTCATATTTTCCACAGAAGTTGTTTTTTTTCTTAATTTTTTCATGATGGTTTCCAGAAAGGGGTCATTCCATGAAGGTCTCTTTTGACCGTTGTTGTGCAAAACTTTGTGCCTGCTTTTCTCTTTCAAGGCATATGTCCTTGGCTTATGCTTTGAATGAGCTTGAAGTGTTAAGTTTTTTGCATGCATTGAAAAACAAATGTGAAATGCTGCCAAGTTGTTTACCATGTCCATCACTTTTTGTTTGTGGTATGATTTGATCATATATGGATAGTCATATTATCAATTGTAGTTTGATGATGTTAATCTGTTGAGCTGCAAAATAGATATGTAGTGCATTTTCCAAGAATTGATAAGGTAGTGAAGAATGTAAAGTGAATTAGAAAAATAACAGATTTGAAATTAAAAAAGAACAGATTCTATGGTTGTGATTAATGAAGATGTAAGAAAATAAATCAATGTAGGAAGAAATAAAAATAATATATGTATATGGGAAAAAAAGAAAACGGAAGAAAGAAATAAAGAAATAAATAAAAAGGTTTATGTCTTTTCATTTTTGTCAGATAAGCATAGTACTTTAAAAATAAAAATAAAAAACTCAACAAAACAACAACAAATCAGTAGGATAAAATATGTGACTGCTGGGTATTTCATAACAGCTTATACCTCTCCCGTCTGTCTGTCTGTCTGTCTGTCTCTGTCTCTCTCTCATATTGCATGATCTCTTTTTATAACCACACTATTTAAATGGCTTTTTCAGTTTAATTTTATTCATGTTAACATTGTGCTTTTTTCTCTCTTTCTCTTAACTATGTGAGTGCACATAAGTGCCAGTTGTATTTGCATGTAATATTTTGATGCTCTTTATATACTATCATATGTATATCATATATTTCGGGTTATATATATATATATATATATATTATATATATATATATATATATATATGCATATATACATATATACATATATACATATATATATACAAGTGCATGCTTCTTCAAATATGAAACATTTAGATTATGTATTTTAGTTTTATATTTTTCATCTGTCTCAATCTGTTTCTGTCTTTATTCGCCTTCCTGTCTGTCTGAGTCTGTCTCTGTCTCTTAAAAAAAAGCAACAACCCTCAGTTGCAATGAAAATTGTATTTTTGATACTTTAAACATACCACATTGTGATGTTTGCAAATATGCAGTGTGATTTGAATGCACATGAACTTTGAAATTTGCCGCCTATTTCAATAAAGGTATTGTTTGTTTTTGAATGAGAAACAAAATGTCTTCAAGTATGGTTCATTCTTTTCTTTCTTTCTTTCTTTCTTTCTTTCTTTCTTTCTTTCTTTCTTTGTGTGTGTGTGTGTGTGTGTGTGTGTGTGTGTGTGTGTGTGTGTGTGTGTGTGTGTGTGTGTGTGTGTGTGTGTGTGTGTTTGATTTGATTTGATTTATTCTTTTATATCGAGGATAATGGGATAAGCACTCTTGTGCTTTTTTACATCCAGTCCCCGTGTGTATGCAGTTTTGTAAATGTCATCTGTTCTGTGTGTGTGTGTGTGTGTGTTTAATTATTGTATATCGAGGATAATGGAATAAGCACTCATGTGCTTTTTTTTTTACATCAAATCCCTGTGTACCTAGTTTTGTAAATCTCTGTTCCCAGCGGCACACAATGGTCTCTACTCTTACGAAAAGTGGAACAGGATTTAATGTGTGCGCAAGATTTTCTGCGTGCGTTCGCACACGGGGTCTCGGTTTATAGTCTCATCGGAAGGGCTTTTGGGGAGAGTGGCGTCAGCACTGATATTAACTCCAGGGGAAAAATCCCCTCCAACGGGTATGGAACCGGGTTGTCAAATTGCCAGCGCAATGTTCCGACCACTAGACTATCCCGTCCCGTGTGTGTGTGTGTGTGTGTGTGTGTGTGTGTGTAAAATTTACTGAAGGAGTAACCAAATGAAAACCACTGTACTACGACGCGCTTTAGATTTTTTTTGCATTTTTGGTATTTGTCATAGGATTACCAAGAGCTGTAAGCTGTAAGTAGTGATCCCAGGGGGGTGCAGGCCTAGCCATTTGCTCTGCTGTCCCCCCAGAAGGAGGAAAAACTGATTTGTTTAGTTTTGGAAGGTGGATAGGCAGGTTAGTTAAGCGTGATTTTGTTGTTTAATCAGAACAAACTTTCTGACAGCTAAAAGGATAATGAAAGCTACGATCTTTATTTCTGTTGTAGTGAGCTGACCTCTGGTCACCATGGATTGTTCTTATTACTGAAACTTGAATGACTAGAATACCATATTGCTAGCTAACAGCACAGTCTTAAGATTTGAAGCAAAAAAAAAAGTTGATTATTAATTAACAGAAAGAAACCTTAAAATATGCACTGTAGATTACAGTTTTCTTCTAGATATAAAGTGTAGCGTGAATAATAAAACGTTTATTTTAATGAATAAATGTAAACATACATGCTGATTTAAAAGAAAATTGTGACGCTCCACGGATAGTCGCTTAGCACATTACCAATTTTGCGCTAGGACATTAAGCAGTAGGGGTCAGTTGTCAATTTTAGATTTGATTGATTATTAACTATATCCATTATCTACTTATATGATATCAAGGCATATTGATTTCTTTCCTTTAGGGTTTGGAAATATCAACCCTCATTCTGAAAACTGTTACGAATAAACTTGCGTTCTCATTTTGTCATCTGCAGCTATCATTTAATTGTAATAACTTGCAGAATTGTCGATTTTCATCTTTTTTGTAATTGGATAGCTTTATTGCGATTAAGACATTCATAACAAATTGACCTCTGTGCAATGGTTCCTATATGAGAGCGTCACAATTTAGAAGAAAAAGAAAAGAGTTTGTAAAATAATAAGTAAAAGTTTTTTTTTAAATTAATGATAATAACAATAATAATAATGGTAATTAATGGATGGTGAAAGTTTTCACACTCCTGGTGCCTGGACAGACAGTTACTGAAGATAGGCCTATTGAAGTATTATTTCGAAACGAGGTGTAAAATGATGTTAGCAGGGTAAAATTGGGGTGGAGCCCTCTGGGATGACCATCATTTGGGCCTAATGAGAGTGGCGATATCTTAGTGTACTCCTGGATTGGCAGACAATAGTAACAATGATGATATAAATCAGTGAATCACATATTAATCAAAAGCAATGTGGGTGTGTGTTTGTGTCACGGATTTTAGTTTTTGTTAACTTAAATTAATTATATGATTGGAAAAAAAAACCAGCTGTTGTTTCTGGATGTTATGTGTATGCATGCATGTGAATGTGAGAGAATGTTGTTCGTTCCCCAGCTTAACACTCTGGGGGTCACCAAATGTGCACTCGGACTCACTCATTCCACCAGGGAATCATGTTGAGATTGAAATTGCACACTTCATGAGAAGTTTGGCTGTATGACTTTTTTCATGTACATCCCCATTGAGATGGCCATACCCCGACTTCAGAGGATTTTTTCTCCTTTAAAGGAGAATGCAGGCTGTTATGTTAAGAGCCTGTCATGGCTGAAGGCAATCTCAACACAGCATAACATTTTAGTGTAGGCCTTGGCAATTAGCTGACATCAATAACTGACACTGCTTTTGGCCAGGGCCAACGTGAGAGAATGTGAGAGCAACATAGAGAGAGAAAGACAGCATGCAGTTTACATCTTCTGACTATTAAGTCCGTAATTTGTTGAAATGTATTATCATGTGGACATTATGGATGATGGTGTTAACAGGCTGATTCGAGAATGATAGTTGGTTCACCGCCTCATTCACGAGTCATAACAAGATCACCCAAGTTTGGGGTAATGTGGTAATGGCCATTTTAAGTGCACAAGACGTTGAGAACAAAAATACTGGTGACCCTGAGCTTTAACTCTAATGACCACAGAGTTTTAACAAACTGCAGTCTCATAAATATAGAAAAAATAGAAATGAAAGAAAGAAAAAGAGAAACGCAGAAAGACAGAAAAAGGAACAAAACGTCTTTAAAACTTATACAATGCACATCAATATCCAAGACAATTTCAAACAAATTTTGAAACGTTGTGATCATAGCATCTTAGATTCAGTAGAGGATGCACATTAAAAAAAAAGAAAAAAAAGTAATAACGCAAAATAAAAATCCACATTAGAAAGGCATTCCTGGATTGATTTGAAGTAAAAGAAGTGGAGAGACAGAAGGAAAGGGAACTATTGCATCAATTTCAAAATAAAAGAAAACACTTTTTAAAAAAAATGTCAGCACAGTTTTGGAATACATTTCTACTTTCTATCCTCCTTCTCCTCCCCCCTTGGGACGGGATAGGTCAGGAGTCAGAGCACTCGCTTTCCCCAAGTTAAGGTTAAGCAGCATCGAGCGTGGTTACCATGTGGATGGGTGACCGTTTGGGCGCTTCGGCTTCAGTACAGTCCCCCAGTTCACCCAGCTGTAAATGGGTACCTGCCCTCTTTAGGGTCAGGGAGGGAAAATCAGCGAGAGAGAGGAGATGGGTGCCGCCCTCAATATGCTGGCCCCTAGAGAAGCTGAGGTCTCTGACGCCGTTCCCCTACGACACATAGGTATAGGACACCTTTCCTTTAATTTTTTTTCTTTCTTTTCTTTTTTTATTTTTTTTTTTTTACCTATCCTCCTCCCCTGATGTTTATGTAATAATAACATTAATGCTTGACAGCTATCTTTCTCCTTTCCAGCTTACTCTTCCCTTAACCTCCACCCCACCCCCCTGAAATTTGATTATTTTTTTTTTAATTTTTTTATATCGACGATAATGGAATAAGCACTCTTGTAATGTTTTACATCCAGTCCCCGTGTGTATGCAGTTTTGTAAATGTCATCTGTTCCCACGGCACACGATGGCCTACTTTTACGAAAAGTGGAACAGGATTTAACGTGTGCTCAAGATGTTCTGCGTGCGTTCGCACACGGGGGCCTCGGTTTATAGTCTCATCCGAAGGACTTGTGGGGAGAGTGGAATCAGCACTGATGTTAACTCCAGGAGAAAAATCGAGAGAGAGAGAGAAGAGAGAGAGAGAGAGAGAGAGAGAGAGAGAGAGAGAGAGAGAGAGAGAGAGAGAGAGAGAGAAGAGAGATGAATGAGCTGGGATGGCAGCAGCTCACAGGTGGTAAAGGGGGGGGGGGGGATAATGGAACAATTAAATAAACGCCCTGATGCATCCCCACCCGTTCATTTTGTACGGTGATGCAGGCTTCTTTTATCCGATTTTTTTTTTTTTTTTTTTTTTTTACACAGTGGCTTTTCTAACCGCGTGAGCTCATAAACAATAATTCCGATTTATATCATTTATTTATTTATTCTTTTATATCGAGGATAATGGAATAAGTACTCATGTACTTTTTTCACCCAGTCCCCATGTGTATGCAGTTTTCTAAATCGTGTCATCTGTTCCCACCGGCACACAATGGCCTACTCTTACGAAAAGCGGAACAGGATTTAACGTGTGTGCAAGATGTTCATGTATCATGTATGTGCACGCATGCATGCACACCTGCATGTGAACACGAGTCTTGTATATTGGGAGTTGTGTGGAGCACCTGAATATCTATGTTGCAGAAACATGTGAGGGATTATATCAGGTATGTGTTGTTTGTGGAGAGCATAATGTGTTGATTTTGTAAAGTACTGTATGTAAGCTTTCTAAGACATGTATGATTATGATTAATTTTTTTTATCCTTAGATGTGTAGACCTAATCCTTTTTACTCGTAACCTTCACGAATTTCTCTGAGATAATAAAGTATTAAATTTTTTGGTAAACTTTTGATTCAAATAACCGAATAGACTTTAAAAAAATAAAAAAAATAAGCAGCTGTATTTGTGGTAGAAGAAATAAACACAGAAGTTACGGAAGCAGTAGGATTAACAGAATGAAGGGAAACCACATAACTAAAAAAATTGGAACAATAGGATAGGCCGGCCTTATATAGTTACTCTGTTACATATAAGTAAGTAGGGTAGTCTATTACGGGGACGGGATAGCCTAGTGGTCAGAACATTGCGCTGGCAATTTGACGACCGGGGTTCGAGTCCCGTTCGAGGGGATTTTTCTCCTGGAGTTAACATCAGTGCTGACTCCACTCTCCCCCAAAATCCTTCGGATAAGACTATAAACCGAGGCTCCGTGTGTGAACGCACGCAGAACATCTAGCGCACACGTTAAATCCTGTTCCGCTTTTCGTGGAGTAGGTCATCGTGTGCCTGTGGGAACAGATGACATTTACAAAACTGCATACACACGGGTACTAGATGTAAAAAAGCACAAGAGTGCTTATCCCATTATCCTCGATATAAAAAATAAAATAAAATTAAATAATTAAAAAAATAAATATTACATACAAAGAGTAGGCCTACTTGGTATTTGCAAGGGCTAGGCTTAGGTAGCCTCTTACTTCCCTTTGCTTTTCGAGAACTGTCACTAAACCATTATTTCGGGGTCTCATTCGTACCAAACACAGGCGATTACTTTGCCGTTTTGTAATATAACTGAACATCACCGCAACGTTACATATAAATATGCAAAGAATGCACCAATGATTCATTCGTCTACGATGCTTTTGTTCAGTCTTCGAAAGACAGCGTTCCCTATGGCTCAGCGGGAAAGGGGCTAAACTACTCGAAAACAAAAGTATAAAACCTGAAATAAAGCTTCAGTGGTATATTTTTTGAAAAGTATATCATGGGGCTAAAACAAATTAAAGCTAAATTGCAAAAATTAAATACTAGTTAGCATATTGCAGAAGGCATAGGCCATTTTTTTCGTTTCAATTGAATTATCGCTTGTTTTTGCTCTCCCCTTGTTCCGGTAAGATAGTGGCTGCAACAGAGCTGACATCGAACAAACCTACAAAATGGTGAGACACGTCCAAAAAACTTTCCTTATTGTTTAATTCATAACAATAGCTTGATTCACGCATTTGATGTTGTCAAAACTGAGTTATTAACTTGTGCATGTTTGTTATACCTCGTACTTATATGAGTATTTTGTCATTTTCAGGCAAAGTACACAGAAGAAGACCTGAATGGTGAGTGCAATCCTTTTTCAATTTCCTACAAACTTCCGGAAACTACCGCAAAGTTACACTGCTCTCTGATAATTTAGTTAAATACAGTCGTCGTCAGTGATTTTTGTCATTGTACACGTTTGCTTTCGTAGTAGGACAAATCGAATAGTCCTTTTTTAACGCTAGTTTAAGAACTGTAACATAAACATTCCAGCCACACCCAGCATCTTTTGCTCAGGCCCCAGCGGTAGGCCTAATGCCGTAGTACCCACCAAGTGACTAATGCCGCACCTCAATAATAATTGTGATTTTTCTGCCCATTTTCCACATTCCTTATATGTAAAAACTCAAAAACACAGACACACTCAAACAGGCATACCCCCCCCCCCCCCCCTCCAACACACACAAGATGTGTGTTGCCAGTAAAAAAAAGATCAGTATAGATTGTATCTTGTACAGGGTATGTATTTTTCTGTCACTGTAGTGTGTTGGAATTACTTAGATTGACAGATTTTTTTGTTAAGATGATAGATGACAAAAATTAATGAAGTTACTGTATTGTAAAACTAAATGAAATAACATTTTGATAAATGTTGATAGTTTTTAAGTCCAACGAATTTTCATCTGTATCACTATCAGCACACTATATACTCTGCGAGTATACTCTGTGCTTGTAGTGTGTGTGTGTGTGTGTGTGTGTGTGTGTGTGTGTGTGTGTGTGTGTGTGCGTGCGTGTGTGTGTGCGCGCGCGTCGCGACTCTGTGTGTGTGTGTGTGTCACTGTTAGTGTGTGTATGTGTGTGTGTGTGTGTCACTGTTAGTGTGTGTATGTGTGTGTGTGTGTTAGTGTGTGTGTGTGTGTGTGTGTGTGTGTGTGTGTGTGTGTTAGTGTGTGTGTGTGTGTGTGAGAGGAGAGAGAGAGAGAGAGAGAGAGAGAGAGAGAGAGAGAGAGAGAGAGGAGAGAGGGGAGAGAGAGAAGTACAACTTCAAGTAGAGTATCATGGTATTGGTGACAGTTGCAAAGGTTAGCATAATTCATTACATGTGCATTAGTGTGGAGAGTGAAATATATGATTTAGTAGAAATGTGACAAGTTTATAATCTAGTTTACAGTATCGTATGAATCCAATAATGAAGTTTAATCACTCAGTAATTATGCAGATAATGCAATGGTGTGCAGAGATTCAGGAGACATTCAGCCTGTTCGACACACGAGGGGACGGCAAGATTGCTGCCTCCCAGCTGGGAGATGTGCTCAGGTCTTTGCAGCAGAACCCCACAGAGCAGGAGATCCGCAAATGTGGATACTCTCAGAACCCAGGTGAGCCAATACATCTGATTAAGTCATTGATTCTGCCTTTCCTATTTACACAATCCCCCCCCCCCCCCCCCCCCCCCCCCCCCCCCCCTTGCCTTTCTTTCTGTGTTGAATACTGATTTTGTTGTTGTTGTTGAATTCAAAGTAAGATTTGTACAGACTTATCCTAGATTCCTAGAAGTTTGTGATTGTGAGCATTGTCAGATGATCAGTCAGCCAGGGTATAGAGTAGGTATTGGCAGCCAAAATTAGATGATTTTTTAAAATATATAATATTCAAATGCTTTGAACTAAAATCAACTGAATCGTTATGATTATATATATATATATATATATGGGCTGTTCTCCAGAAGCATGCACAGTGGGGGGTCACCCATTTTGATCGACTATATTTTTTCAATTCATCCATTTTTTTAATGTATGTTTATGTCTGGGGTTCTTGAATACAATAAAGAAAAAGAATTTAAAAAGCTTTGATGTCAGTGTATTCTACTTTTTTGTATATTGTAGTGCAAAGTTATAAAAATGCACTTTTCAGCATGGCTGATTTGTGACATGGCAGACCAGCCTCCAAACAACCTGTCCTGATTATTTATCCAGAACTTTCTAAGTCAAACAAGTATCATGCATCAGTCAGTCAGATATAGTTTTGAACATAAAGCTTGATGAAATTTAAATGTTTGTAGTAAATAGCATAAAAATGACGTCATCAAAAATAGCGTAACAGTCGTTGCTTTGGTTACTTCATTTGATAGACAGCTAACACAAGCCCTGTACAACAGTGGAGTGTTCCCAAGACTATTTCTTGCATCTATTTTTAGAGAGTGTTGTAGTACACATAAACTGGTGGCATGTAGATTTATCTTAAACAAATATCTCAGAAAAAATTTTGACATCTTTTCACCAGGTGTCTTTGGTTACTGTATGATGGTGCAACAACTGTTCAACTGAAAATTTAAACAAACTTGATATAAACTATTCTGGCACTATATTTTGTAGGTGTATGCATACAAAACACCAGGCAGATTACTCATGTCTTTGCAGATGCTACTTTTCCAGATCGTTGCTGTGTTATTAATTTTCAAATTTTTCGTTACTCTGTGTGGTTTGTTTGTCACAACTGTTCACATGAAATCAAAATTGAAGTTTTAAAGTAAAATTTCTTTAGTTTTGTGCTCCTTGTTGTTATTTTCTCATGATTAATACCATTGCAAGCAACTTGAGCAAGTGAACAATAACATAGCAGTTGACTATAGTGTTCCTACGATGATCTGATCTGAATTTTACCAGAGAACTTTTCAGTGTCTTACACAGTAGTGCACTTCTGCCAAATAAAAACCTATTTTCTAGTACTTCACATTAGTTTTTAAGCACAATATTTACAATTTATGATTGAAAAAGATACTATATTTATTTGAAAAGAAAATGAGTGCTGTTTGTAGAATGACAAATAGTTGAACTGTATAAGTGTAACAGTTGTTGCGGGGAAACCACTTTCATTTCTTTGCTGCGACTGTGCAGAGAATGAATTTTTTTAGGAAGTATACACACATTTTCAATTTTTTTCTCAGCAGATTGTGTATTAATTGGCATACATTAAATCAATTTAGATAAGAATCTATGTTTTTTCCAATAAGAAAAATGTAGAGAGCAGCATTTAAAAAAATAATGTCAAAGTCACCACTTCCTTACTAAACTGGTCATGATCAATTGCATCAATGTATCCTGGAAAACAAACAAGCAGGACAGAAGTCTGCTCAAAACTAGACTAAGTACTAGAATTATGAAAAGCATGAAAATATTCCACAAAATAGCAAAATCTAGGCTTGGTTACTGTGCCACAACTGTTACAGTTACTGTGTCGCAACTGTTACATTTTTTATTTAAAGTCTGATTTTTTATGTAATAATAAATGGATAAGATTGCAAACCACCACCAGTTGAAAGTATTGGTGGTTCATGTGTGTTTTCAAGCAGGAAAGTTTGGCTTCACTCTTTGCAAAGAAGGGAACAAAAATATAAAGATGATTTTTGAGCGGTAAAGAGGCAACGAAATAACATGGGCTTAAAGCATACATCCTTGGTACACTAGATGCCCATTTCCAAACTATTGTTAGTGAAGACTCTTTTTCTTACTTAAAACAAGTCCAAAGAAGTTTAAAATCAGTATTTTTATTATATCATTTGATTTTTTGGTGACTTTTTGGTTACTATGTCACAACTGTTATTTTTGGTGACCTCCGACATTTGATGTCCCATACATGGAAGACCACTTGACAATTTATCCCAATTTTTTTCTGGACTTAAAGAGGAAAGATCTGCCTAGTTTAAAATTCAGTTTTTAAACTGCTGGGTGAAAATTCAGTTTTTAGCCTCCATGTCACACTTTTGTGCATGCTTCTGGAGAACAGCCCATATATATATATATATTTAGAGAGAGAGAGAGAGAGTTAAGAGTCTTGTTTAATCTTTCGTTTGATTGCTGGTGCAGAGAGACGTAATGCCATGTTCTGCTTCTGATCCCAGATGCAAGGATCTCCTTCGAGACGTTTTACCCAATCCTGCAGACCATAAGCAAGAACCGCAGTGTTCCACCCCTGGAGGACTTCATTGAAGGTTTCCGTGTCTTCGACAAGGAGCAGAACGGTTTCATCTCCAGTGCTGAGCTCAGACATATTCTGACTTCCCTGGGTAAGTGTACGACTGTCAAGTTGGTTTTAAACACCCGTTTTAAACTGTGTATAGTTGCACACTTTTAATACGAGTTTTAAAATGTGACGAGGGTGACAGCCCCGATATGGCCTGTGCGGTCGGCGGGGCTCTAAACAACATCATTGGATTGGCATTGGAGCTGCGGGGAATTTAGAAAGTGGAGACATTTTAGAAAATGCTGTCAAAGTTTCGCGAGTCAGCCCAAATTTCATAGGTCTTGAAACATTTGTACTTACTAAAGCTCATAAATAGATTCACAGAGGCTGATTTATCTATCTGATGAATGGATGGGAACTGATGACAAAACAGATTTCAAAATTTACGTAACTGCATACTCATGGGGACTGGCTGTAAAAAAGCACACAAGAGCTTATTCCATTGTCCTTGAAATAAAAGAATAAAATTAAAGGAATAAATATAAACAAAATGAATGCGAATAAAAGCCTCTGTGATTGGCTGGGCTCTAAATGACAAGATTTATTGGCTGGCTAACTAGCTAGCTGGCTGGCTGACTAAATGAATGAACTTTTTGTTACAGGAGAGAAGCTGAGTGACGATGAGGTGGACCAGCTTATCCAGGGAATGGAAGACTCTCAGGGCAACATCAACTACGAAGGTAAGCTGCTGATTGGACACCGTCAAATCAGTACGGCTATTATTCTCTCCCCATATCCT
This sequence comes from Stramonita haemastoma, assembly GCA_030674155.1. Classification (NCBI taxonomy): domain Eukaryota; kingdom Metazoa; phylum Mollusca; class Gastropoda; order Neogastropoda; family Muricidae; genus Stramonita; species Stramonita haemastoma. The sequence goes on from CM060338.1 coordinate 15,607,915, forward strand.
TTTTTTTGTTGTTGTGTGTAGAACACAGTTGGAAAACTATAAAACGATGTCTGGTTGATCTTCAGGATAATGCCATCCACCCAAACACAGTTTCTGATGTTATGTGTGTTTGTTGAATTAGACATATGAGATACAGATTTTTCTGGACAGATCTTTCGTATTTTCAAAACTCAAGTTTTCATTTATTTATAGCAGAATGTGAAAATAGTCTTGTGGTTAGAGAGGGATTAGAAAAGTAAAAAGTCAAAATTTTCTCAGAGTTCTTTCCTATTTGCAAAAGTCTGTTTTCGTTTCTTTATAGCAGAAGGTGGAATAGTGTTGTGAGTAGAGAGTCTTTCTCATAATCAGACCGTAACTGAGTGTGTTGGTCCGAGTTTTCATTACGCTGTCCATTCAAGGGGATTTTTTCCATCTGGAGGGTGTGGGTTTTTTTTTGGTTTTTTTAAATTTTAAATATTTTTTTGCTTTTTATTGATTTATTTTTTCCATTTGGAGTTAACATTTATACTGGCTCCACTTCCCTCCCTCCTGAAAGTCCTTTGGATGAGACTGTAATTCCTGTGTGTGAACACATGAGAACATGTTCTGCACACATTCCAACCCCAACAGCCTTTTGTAGAAAAGCAGCCAGCTGGCTGGGTGGCCAAGTGGACAACATACCCAGCATGTAATCTGCTGCCTGGAGAGGGTTGGGCTCTGCCAGGTACAACCTGCTCATGACACAGTGTCTGAAAAATCGGCTGCACTGCCTGAACCTTCTGCAAGGATAAGAGGGAAATTTATGTGTGTGCAGTAAGACAAGGGAGGTAATCAGGGCTTGGCTCAGGTTGTTTCCCTTACAAGCTGTACACTGAACTGTGGCTGATCTCTTTGAATGTGTGTGTGTTCTGTCATTTCTAGGGATTTTCTAAGTGTAGTGAAAGAAGTCTCAAGTTTATGTTCTTCCATTTCACAGTTGCCAGCTTCAGGCATTTTCTAAATGCAGTGAAAAGGGTCTCAGTTTATATGCGCAGGCGTTGATATTTTCTCTTTGTGTGTGTGTGGTGTATGGCCATTGTATCTGTGTGAGTTGATTTTTAAAAAAAATTTTGGGGGTGTGTTCAACCTTTTCCTGACTCTGTGCATATATATAGTATGTGTGTGTGTATGTGAGTGCATGGATGTATATATATACATATATATATTTACAGGGTTCGTGATAACCGGTAATTGTCGGTATTTTACCGATTGTAAACAGGGAACACCAAAAATTTTCGAAGCAGCCTGTACCGCGTACAGATTCTGTTTGCCTGTGACCGATTAGATTTCCGTCTCGAAAAAAAAAAGTCTGAAGTGACATTTTCTGACAGTCTGTCATGCGCCTGTACTGTGCTTATGCACCTCCCCCTTCCCACCCCTTCCAACGAACATCTTTGGCGCCAGCCTCATTAGCCTAGCACGCAGAACAGCAAGCTTTACTGTGAAAGAATAGAGCTTCGTGCTCTTCTCAGCACGACAGTGACTTCTATTCACAATGAGTAAATGGGGCCTAGATTTATTTATTCTTTATTCTTTATTCGAGGATAATGGAATAAGCACTCCTGTGCTTTTTTACATCCAGTCCCTGTGTGTATGCGGTTTTGTAAATGTCATCTGTTCCCACCGGCACACGATGGTCTGCTCTTACGAAAAGCAAAAAGCGGAGGGTCTATGACTATGAATTTACGCGTTGCTTGAGAGAGAAGAGTCGAAAACTAAATCTAAATTGAACAAAAGATCTAGATGAGCGCTAAGCATAGAAACAAGAAAGAAGAATATAAGTCACATGAATGATGTCATGCAAAACAACAGACTGACACAGACAGTGACACAGGCGCCAGAAAAAAAAACTTATTTCTTGCGTGACTTCGTGTCCAAGAAGCGAGTGGCAGCAGCACGGCAGTCAAAGTCTCTGAGAGATTTGCGTTCAATTTAGATTTAGTTTTGCTGCCAAACAATCCCCATTCCCCCGCCCCCTCACTGAATAGTTTCGTTTTGTTCACAATACATACCGGATTTTATTTTCTGGGGACCGATTTTGGGGTAGTTGGTCAAGATATCTCTGAAATGGCAACTCGCAGTACCGGTTTAAAAAATCCTAGCGCGAACCCTGTATATTATATATATATATATATATATATATATATATATATATATATATATATATTATATATATAATATAGTGTGTGTGTGTGTGCATGTGAGTGCATGGATGCAAGTACACTGGCACATGCATGAGTGCATGTCGTTTTTATGACTAGCTGAAATATTGCTGATGTTTGGGTGCTATTTTTTTCGTAGCTAGTGATGCGTGCATGCTCATGTACTGTTGTGTTAGTTTTCTGGAGTTGAGGGAGAGGTTATCCATGAGTGAACTTCATGTTATTCGAGTTGTGAAATCCTGGTTTGGCCTTGCCTCACAAGTGATGATGTTGGTGACTGTTTCAGAGCTGATCAAAATGGTTCGTAGTGGGTAGTCGCGCACACCCCCCTACACTGCCATTCCTCATCTTCCATCGTTTTCATCACTTGAGGACCACAGCAGAACTCAACTGCCAGCTGGTTGCTCGCTCAGAGAGTGACTACCAGCCCCTCTTGCTACCTTCATGGATATCTTTACATCGTGTATGCTTGTCTACCATAACAACATGCTGTCGCTTAGGGTGTGATGTCTTTTTCCATGCTAAACTTTGTACTTGGTAACTATGTGCTGTTGGGTTTCTAAGTTTTGTTGGTTTTTGGTTGTTTTTTTTTAAGGGAGGTTTGACTTGAGTCGTTTGATAAGAATTGCAAAAAAAGGAACATCAAATATGTTGCATTTATGTTTTATGTGTTTAAGTTAAAAAGTATGTTAGTGATGCAAGTGCACACTTGCAATGTCACATACTTAAAGAAAGGACCTTAGTATAGATTGCACTTGTGTGTATTTATGTGTGCACATTGAAAAGGGCATCAGTCATGTGAATGTACACTTACTGTGTCACATACACACAAATACACATGTATCAGTACCGTAAGTGTTGCCATATAATATGTAGTAGGCCATCCTCACTCATTTTAGATCGTGGTTCACCGTGAAAGTTCACTTCTTAGGTCAAATTTTACAGTAAAAACTTTCACTTCTATCACAAGAATCAGAAGATTAATCAAAAATTTCTTAAAAACTGAAACACTTTCAGTCTAGTCAACAATTTGGTTGTGTGTGTACCTACATAGCAATCCATCTGATCAAAAAGATTACAGGTTCTGAGGTTTATAAAAAATGTTTTTTAGCTGTAACAAAAAGAAGAGGATTAGTATTGTCTTTATTTACGTAAATCTTGCACTTAGAGGAGACATTCCTTTTAGCTTCCATTGTGAGGGAAGTGCAATGGTGGGATCAATCGTGTGGGGTTTTTTTGGCTTTTGGTTTTTTGCTATGATGTTCATCAGAATTTGGCATTTGCACCTTTGTGTTGTATTTTAATTACCGAGATATGAATTTTTAACATATCATGTGGTTTAAGAGAGAGGATTAAGAGGAAGATTTTTTTCTCGTTATTTTTGTGTGTGTTTTAAAAAAATAATTTGGTTTCAAGTTTCAGTTGTAATTTGAAAGGTGTACATTTTTTTTGTCAGCAGTTTGTCTGGAATTAGCCATTAATATTACAAAAGAAATTAAAGTCACTTGATGTTTAATTTAAACAGTGCAAACTGCTGTCTGTTTTGTTAATTTATTTCTGTTATTTGATTTACGCAAGTTATCTGCTCTTATGTTTTATAGAGAAAAGTTTTTAAAGGCTGGCACAAAGCTACCTGAAGAAAATCTTAACGTATTTTTACAATAATGTACATAAAAGCTGTAGATATGTGACATGAGTACCCATATTTATGCTGGTGTACGTGCATGCGCTCTCTCTCTCACACACACACACACACACACACACACACACACACACACACCACACACACACACACACACACACACACACACACCAGAAATTATATTCATACACAACTGCATTACACACAGAATATCATCAAAGTCTAACACAGTACGGAGTGGGGTTTATTATCTAATTTTTTGACTGAAAAAGATGATTCAAATTGATAAATTATGTTTGTCTTTGATACCACTGAAAAGTTTATTACTTATATAAAAAACAATGTCAATATGTGGTCATATCCTGTTATATAGCTCAGACTCGTTGCAAACTTGCATGGTTTTAAAGCAAGCTAAATTAACAACTGAGGAAAACCACTTAGAAATCTCGGGTCTCTATTTGTATACTTTGTATTAATATTTCAATGACTGGATTAAAACTGTATTGATCTGTCAGACAGTTTTGTTCTTATTCTGTATGTTTTTGTAAGCATGGTGAGTGTGTGTGTGTGTGTGTGTTATGTGTATGTGTGTCAAAGTCAAAGTCAGACTTTTATTTCTAGATTTCCTGATTCTCTATATGTGTGTGTGTGTTGTTCTTCAGTTTAACGTCCTTCCACTAAATAGTGATATCAGAGAGGCAAGTGTGTGTGTGCGCGCGCGCGTGCGTGCGTGTGTGTGCGTGTGCATGCCGTGCGTGCATGTATGTGTGTGGAAGCGCACGCATGTGTGTATGGGTTTGTGATTGATTGTGTGCTTGCGTGTGCGTGTGCATGCATGCATGCGTGAGAGTGTGTATGTGTGTGTGTGTGAGTGAGTGTGTGCTGTACTACAAAGTATTAAAGAGAACCGAGGGGATAAAAAAAAACACCCAAAAAACCAATCTAGCTATTTAGTATGGTTTTGGACTATAAGGAAACAAATCAAGACAGCTGTCATTTGCTGAAGATATGATTAGCTGTCATTTTCCCCATTTTGTGTTGCTGAAGATATGATTAGCTGTCATTTCCCCATTTTCTGTTGCTGAAGATATGATTAGCTGTCTTTCCCCCATTTTGTGTTGCTGAAGATATGATTAGCTGTCATTTCCCCATTTTCTGTTGCTGAAGATATGATTAGCTGTCTTTTCCCCATTTTGTGTTGCTGAAGATATGATTAGCTGTCTTTTCCCCCAGTTTCTGTTGCTGAAGATATGATTAGCTGTCATTTTCCCCATTTTCTGTTGCTGAAGATATGATTAGCTGTCTTTCCCCTATTTTCTGTTTGCTGAAGATATGATTAGCTGTCATTTTCCCCATTTTCTGTTGCTGAAGATATGATTAGCTGTCTTTTCCCCCATTTTCTGTTGCTGAAGATATGATTAGCTGTCTTTTCCCCCATTTTCTGTTGCTGAAGATATGATTAGCTGTCTTTTCCCCCATTTTCTGTTGCTGAAGATATGATTAGCTGTCTTTTCCCCCATTTTCTGTTGCTGAAGATATGATTAGCTGTCATTTTCCCCATTTTCTGTTGCTGAAGATATGATTAGCTGTCTTTTCCCCTATTTTCTGTTGCTGTAAATATGATTAGCTGTCATTTTCCCCATTTTCTGTTGCTGAAGATATGATTAGCTGTCTTTTCCCCCATTTTCTGTTGCTGAAGATATGATTAGCTGTCTTTTCCCCCATTTTCTGTTGCTGAAGATATGATTAGCTGTCTTTTCCCCCATTTTCTGTTGCTGAAGATATGATTAGCTGTCTTTTCCCCTATTTTCTGTTGCTGAAGATATGATTAGCTGTCATTTTCCCCATTTTCTGTTGCTGAAGATATGATTAGCTGTCTTTTCCCCCATTTTCTGTTGCTGAAGATATGATTAGCTGTCATTTTCCCCATTTTCTGTTGCTGAAGATATGATTAGCTGTCTTTTCCCCCATTTTCTGTTGCTGAAGATATGATTAGCTGTCTTTTCCCCATTTTCTGTTGCTGAAGATATGATTAGCTGTCTTTTCCCCCATTTTCTGTTGCTGAAGATATGATTAGCTGTCTTTTCCCCCATTTTCTGTTGCTGAAGATATGATTAGCTGTCTTTTCCCCCATTTTCTGTTGCTGAAGATATGATTAGCTGTCTTTTCCCCCATTTTCTGTTGCTGAAGATATGATTAGCTGTCTTTTCCCCCATTTTCTGTAGCTGAAGATATGATTAGCTGTCTTTTCCCCCATTTTCTGTTGCTGAAGATATGATTAGCTGTCATTTTCCCCATTTTCTGTTGCTGAAGATATGATTAGCTGTCTTTTCCCCTATTTTCTGTTGCTGTAGATATGATTAGCTGTCATTTTCCCCATTTTCTGTTGCTGAAGATATGATTAGCTGTCTTTTCCCCCATTTTCTGTTGCTGAAGATATGATTCGCTGTATTTTCCCCCATTTTCTGTTGCTGAAGATATGATTAGCTGTCATTTTCCCCATTTTCTGTTGCTGAAGATATGATTAGCTGTCATTTCCCCATTTTCTGTTGCTGAAGATATGATTAGCTGTTTTCTGTTTCCCGTTTTCTGTTGGCTGTAGACGGTGGAACTTTCCCAGTCAAAAGCTAATCATAGAAGGCACTGACTGCATGGGAGGTTCCTGGTTTCTATGTTCAAGATAGCGTGGTGTTCTTTCTCACTGTAACAACGCAGAAAACTGGCCACATTCATGTTCATTTCCTACTTTTCAGTGCTTTAGTGATAGGTTTGTGATATTCTTCAGCTCTTTGTCCATGTATATTCAATGCAGTGTTGTTGTGAAGAGGTGAATTTGAACCCAAGAAGGAAAAAAAAAGTAGTCACGTCATAATGATGGGTATGAATTTAAGTGGATAGATGAGGTAACGTGCCTGCTTAGAAAGCGAAAAGTCAAGGTCGGAAGTGTTGGGTGGTTTAAACCCCATTTGGGCACAAAACTTTTCCCCCATCTAGTAGACCATGAGTGGTGGTCTGGGTGCTAGCCTTTTGGATGAGACATTAAACTGAGGTCTTGTTTGTTACACAAAATTCTTTAGCGCACATAAAAAAACCCATGGTAACAAGGGAGTTATCCATGGCAAAATTTTGTAAAAAGCCTATCTGATAGGGAAACAAATACAGCTGCAGCCAGGGGGAAAATAAAAGGGTGGTGCTGTTTCTTGTGGTGTCATGCTCTCCCCAGGGAGAGCAGCCTGAACGTTTGCATCAGATAAATCTTTGTTTGATATTGGGAATGACAATTTTCATGCCAGTGACATAAATTGATGCAATTTTGCTTTGATTTGTTTTTACAAGATATAGTGCTGTATAAATTCCATGTATTATTATTATTGATCACAGTGCTGAGAGGACAGGCCTGCTGCATGCTCAAAGGCTTTCATGTTTTGTGTTAGCTGTACCTCCCTTCCTGGCTTTCTGCTTCTTAGTTTGTACCCAATTCTCTATTTGTGTGTGTGTGTGTGTGTGTGTGTGCAGGGTTCGTATGGTCCTTGAAAGTCCTTGAAAGTCGTTGAATTTTGGACCTCCCTTTTCAAGGCCTTGAAAGTTCTTGAAAATCAGGCATATGCCTCCAGGTGCTTGAAAAGTCCTTGAATTTTACTGTTACCAAAAAAAAAAGAAGGATAAAGAGAAAGAGAGAGAGATTGGCATGGTGAGATCAGATATGGTACTGACTGTAAATTCGTGGAATTTTTATAAAAGTAAAAAAAGAGAAGAAGAAAAAATAGGAGTAAAAAGAAATCTACGAAAGCAGGCCAAGGGAACTAACTCTTCCATGCCGGTTAGTAATTACTCCCTTTCTCTGCTTTATGTCACAAGGCAATTCAAGCCTAGGTAGGCCTAACAAGACAACTTTTTCTGTTGAAAGACCATGTGTACCAACAATGGGTGTCAAGTTTCATGATAGGGATGGACTAGCAGCTCTAATATAAGGCTTTCACTGGCTGTTCCACGTGGGGTCAGAGAGCAATGGTTATATTAAATTAAATACAACAGTCAGCAGGCCACTGGCCTTCCCTTTTTCATGGATAGTTCCCCCCCTCTCTCTCTATAGTCTCTCTCTCCTCTCTCTCTCTCTCTCTCTCTCTCTCTCTCTCTCTCTCTCTCTCTCTCTCTGACACACACACACACACACTGGAAGTAAATGACTGACTTACACAGGCGCGCGCGCCACACACACACACACACACACACACACACAGAGATTTACAAGGTAGGTTTACTTGCTTTCAGCCCCAAGGGTGTAGTATTGTGGATTATTTTATTTGTTCAAAATCATTTATAAAACAGGTAAAACATATGAAAGTTAAAGATTTAATGGATTATTCTGATCATTGTCCACTTGATTTAGATATAAATATACCAAGCGTAGACATAAGTCAGAAGTCCGTCAAAATAATAAGAGATACACTGGCAGATTGTATTACTAAAGATTCACCAGAACAAATTTCGTTTTGTATGGGATAAAAATTCCAAGGAACAATTTCAAAAGTCTCTTTTACTACCATCAATGCAATTACATATAACACAAATAAAAACTAAAACACATGCAGTTTTAGAACAAATAAATCAAAATACAAGGCAGTATGATTCAACAAATGTAGTGAATGAATGTTCCAAGCAACTATCTGATATCTTTATCAAAGTGGCGAAATTAAGCTTGAAGACCAGAAAGTCAAAACCTTTAAGAAGAATTAAACGCAATAAAAGATGGTTTGACTTAGAATGTGCAAGTACGAGAAAAGAAGTAAAATCTTTACTAAATGCAATGATCAGAACCCCATATAAAATTGAACTTCGACAAAAATACTTTTCAAAAAGAAAACAGTATAATACTTTGATAAAAAATAAAAAGAAATTCTACAAAAATAAGTTAGTATCGCAGTTACATGATGCCATTGAAGAAGATCCGAGTATATTGTGGAAAACTTTACAAAAATTAAAAGAAAGTGAAGATGATGGATTGAAACATCAAAATCACATTAGTAGCAGTAAGTGGACTGAACACTTAAAAACACTTGTTGGAAAAGAGCCGCAAATAGATCCAGACCGCAAAAAGCAAATACAAATAATGTTCGATGAATTGAAAATAACTGATAATCCACTCCTAGATAAAGAAATTACAACGGAGGAAATTACAAAAACAATCAAAAGACTGAAAAATAAAAAATCACCAGTAGTCTAGTCAATATTTGCAAAAAAAAGTGCCGAGAAAAGAATTAATTGTAATAGTAATGCTTTTGCGATGATTGGATAGAAAAGTAGCTAGCTATTAACATATTCAAAAAGTAGGGGAATCTAAGTGTCGGAAGGTCACTTTTTTAAAAGATTTTATGACGTCATAAAATTTGAATTTTACCATATTTTTTAAACAGTTTGTAATATGGTCTTGTGGCATATCGTTGGAAAGCTTTCGACATGCTGATTACGAATTTGACAATAGAATCACTATTAAACGCAAGATAAAGCAAAAAGCAATGAAAGTATACTGCACATAATGCTAAATTAAGCATTTGCAGCCCATAAGCATGCAAAATCATGTATGCTTTCCTGCATTTTACCAGGATTAAACCGAGTTTACGACCACTGTATAGTCCCCACGGCTGAGTAAAGTGATAGTCTCTCCTTGAAGGTCAGAACTTTACAATGAGTATAAAATAAAACAGTGCAGGTACAGGAAAACAGCATCAGAGTTAGTTCAAATCATCACTGTGGCAAGTCACTTCAGTCGGCATAATCAGAACATAGTTCCCAACGAAGAATCAGTACACATCTGATAGTTATTGAAAGCTCAGTTTATCTAGCCTACTCTTGCTGGGATGATATGAAGCAGCAGAATCAATCAAAATCAGGCACACCCGGTGAGTCAAAATCATTCACTTCCTGAAGCTTTAAAGAAAAAACACATACAGAGAAAGAAAGAAGAAGAGAGAAAGAGAAAGGGATGATGTGACACTCACATATACACTGATACACATAAAAGAATAAAATAAAAATAAATAATAATATAATAAATAAAACATTCTTCTCCTCTCTACACTGCCCCCCCTCCTTCTCTTCAACTTGACTGCCCTCCTCCAATCTCTTCACTTGACTGCCCTCCTCCAATCTCTTCACTTGACTGCCCTCCTCCAATCTCTTCACTTGACTGCCCTCCTCCAATCTCTTCACTTTTGACTGCCCTCCTCCAATCTCTTCACTTGACTGCCCTCCTCCAATCTCTTCACTTGACTGCCCTCCTCCAATCTCTTCACTTGACTGCCCTCCTCCAATCTCTTCACTTGACTGCCCTCCTCCAATCTCTTCACTTGACTGCCCTCCTCCAATCTCTTCACTTGACTGCCCTCCTCCAATCTCTCACTGACTCCCTCCTCCATCTCTTCACTTGACTGCCCTCCTCCAATCTCTTCACTTGACGCCTCCTCCTTCTCTTCTTTGACTGCCCTCCTCCAATCTCTTCTTTTGACTGCCCTCCTCCAATCTCTTCACTTGACTGCCCTCCTCCAATCTCTTCACTTGACTGCCCTCCTCCAATCTCTTCTTTTGACTGCCCTCCTCCAATCTCTTCACTTGACTGCCCTCCTCCAATCTCTTCACTTGACTGCCCTCCTCCAATCTCTTCACTTGACTGCC
>CM060338.1:15620908-15638408 GCA_030674155.1 Stramonita haemastoma
ACACACACACACACACACACACACGCATACACATACACACACATGCACTCACACAACTGCACGCATTAACACACCTTGCATGCGCGCGCGCACACACACGGACATACACACACATACACGCACGCACGCACACACACACATACACCTAAACAAAGGCATTCAAAAGCAGGCAATCACAATCACGATCACTTATCCAAGGAAGAATCTGACAGCGTCCATGATCACTTTAAGCACAACTAGTCCAGCATCAATCCTGTCTTTGAATCTCTCGCGATCAGCAGGTGTCCACAGCTGCAGCCTGGAGCTGATGGTCCGTTCCTCTTCAGACATGTGCTTGGTGTCTCTTTTCACGAACCAGAAGACTTGTTCCTGGGAATCCTTAAATTCAAACACCACGTCATCACTTTCACAAATAAGAACATCAGGTTTGTCCTCAGAGACAAGCACGTGGCCAAAGTCCCGATTCCTGGAGATGTTTCGGAGTCTTCTCTGCAGGAACCTGTCTGTTAACTCCGCCACATAGTCTCTGATCAGCTCCACACTGTATCCCATCTTCTCAGCTTTTCGTAGAGGGCTGTCATCGTCGTTGGCACTGGTAGTATCCGATGGAGCAGTCACATCGTCAGCCAGGCCGATGTCACACAGCTGGTCAGGAACTGGGTCTGCTTCTAACACGGTGACATCACGTGGTGTAGGGTGGAATTCACGTGCAGAAGACAGCACGTGCAGCGGTGTGTTGTTTGGAGACAGGGGCGTGTTGATGTTTGACACTGCGCTTCTTGGTGGTGGTGTAGGCATAAACAAACTGTGCGAAGTTTCTGAAGCAAAAAATTCACTTGCCCGACTTTCTTCTTGCTGTGTTGCTGTCTGTCTCTTCTCCTCTGCCTTTCTGTTCTCCTCCACCTGTCTCCTCTCTTCTGCCTGTCTTCTCTCCTCTGTCCGTTTTTTGTCTCTGTTAAGCTGACTGGGGGGTTTCTACGGTAACGCTGGCTGGTAGAAGACATTTGCTGGTTAGCCATGTTTGTTGTGTGCTCAGGGCTGGTCTTCAGGCGAAGCACAACCGTTGTAATGTCGCCTTCTCCGCAGATTTTCCATGATGTAAGGTGATGGTCTTGGAGCAGGGCACCTATGGTCACTTCCAGAGCTGTTGGTAAACCAACAACAGGCATGGTGCTGATTTAATTAGCGTTTTAAAGGGAAAACTGCCAGAGCAAAAAATTCTCCTGCCTCTATCCCGAGAGAGAGAGAGAGAGAGAGAGAGAGAGAGAGAGAGAGAGAGAGAGAGAGAGAGAGAGAGAGAGAGAGAGAGAATGAATGAAGAATGAATGAAGACTCAATGAATGACTGATCTTTAATACACAAGAATACAGATTCTAGGCAAGCAAAGCCTTACATACCCTTCCTGTAAACATACTTTTTTTTTAAATCAAGGATAATATTGGATGATCTTTATCAGTTGAATTATTCTTAAAGTAATGACAGTATATATTGGTGTTTATTTAATTATTTGTTGCGACTTTGTGTACTCTCTCTCTCTCTCTCTCTCTCTCTCCCTCTCTCTCTCTCTCTCTCTCTCTCTCTCTCTCTCTCTCTCTCTCTCTCTCTCTCTCTCTCTCTCTCTCTCTCTCTTTCTCTGTCTGTCTGTCTGTCTGTCTGTCTGTCTGTCTGTCTGTCTGTCTATCTATATCTATCTCTCCCCCTCCCCCCCCTCTCTCTCTCTCTGCATATCATTAGTTAACTCTTTTGCTATGTGGTCTAGTCAATATTTGCAAAAAAAGTGCCGAGAAAAGAATTATGTGCAATAGTAATGCTTTTGCGATGATTGGATAGAAAAGTAGCTAGCTATTAACATATTCAAAAAGTAGGGAGATCTAAGTGTCGGAAGGTCACTTTTTTGAAAGATTTTATGACGTCATAAGATTTGGATTTTACCATATTTTTAAACAGTTTGTAATATGGTCTTGTGGCATATCGTTGGAAAGCGTTCGACGTACTGATTACGAACTTGATAATAGAATTATCATTAAACGCAAGATAAAGCAAAAAGCAATGAAAGTATACTGCACATATGCTAAATTAAGCGTTCACAGCCCACAAGCATGCAAAATCATGTATGCTTTCCTGCATTTTACCAGGATTAAACCAAAGTTTACGACCACTGTACCACGACCTGCAACGCCTTTATCAGTCTGCTTCACTACATCTTGGCTATCCGTCAGCAGTCTTTCTCCACATAACACACACAGACATAAAAAGTCAGTCCTTTCATCTGGACAAAAATGTGATCAGCCATTGGGTAAAATTCTTGGGTGAAAAGCCCAACAAAATTGCAACGAAACAATGCTTTAGATCAGTGATTTTGTAGAGCAGGTAACAAAGATAAACAAAACATTTTTTTAAGTCACACATCACCCTAAGGTTAAAGTTAAACTGAAAAAAGTTGCATCCCGTTCATTCAGAACTAAAGATATATCAGTGCCGTAAATAGGATCCACTAAATTCAGATCATATGCACACTGTCAGATAGAGACAAGAAACACATACAGAGAAAGAAAGAGAAGGACAGAAAGTGAAAGGGATGATGTGACACTGTCACACATACACTGATACACATGCTTTTCCATCAGAAAGGACTGCAGATACCCTTTTTGATACTGTTATATATATATATATATATATATATATATCTATATATATATATATATATATATATATATATATATATATATATATATATCATGGCTTGGCTTGGCTTCGCGAACGAAGATTAAGGGCACTGTCCACGTCTGGTGCAGGCTTGCTGGTGGCTGTTCAGTCCAATGCGTGACAAACAATCCCGTGTGTATATATATATATATTATATATATATATATATATATATATATATATATATATATATATATATATATATATATGCATGCTGTTCTTTATCTATATAATGGTGTTATATACACACTACACACACACACACACACACACACACACACACACACACACACACACACACACACACACACCACACACACATACATACATACATACATACATACATACATACATACATACATACATACATACATACATACATATATATATATGTATGTATATGTATATATGTATATATATATATATATATATATATATATATATATATATATATATATATATATATATATATATATATATATATATCAGGCCCATGGTTTGAAACTCTAAACAATGACTATTTCTCTTAATGCCAGGACCTCTGGCCATGTTCATTAAAGTCAAACACACTTTCAAATAAAACAAAACAATGCACACAGAGAGCCGATTTTGACAAGAGTGGTTTACCATACATACATTCCTACATTACTGTATAATGTAGGAGCTGGCCCAACACACGTGGACAGTTGTTTCGATGCTGTCTGGTCAAATAGGCACATCAGCGCAGTACATACCATGCATCTCGTAAAAAACAATTAAGCAGTTAAAGTGTGTGTTAAATTTCAAAAGATAAGTCATTAATGCTAAACGAAATAAGAATAAGTAGCATTACAGCTTTGGCATGAAGGTCCTTTCTCTTGCAGCCACGGGTCTTTCTCGGTCAAAACTGGGTGGAGCCTGACCAAAAAAGGGAGGATGCCGCGGCACCAGAAGCAGGCCAGCTTTAGCAAACGATCAGTCTCAGAGTGTGAAATATCGTTTATTAGTGTGTTTGTTTATTGATTTTCGGCATCTTCCGACACCTACTTTTTCCTACTTTTTAGATATGTTGTTTATGGTATTTTTATCTACCCATTGCACCAAGTTTGAAAACTATTGCAATTAGTTCTTTGCGAAATGCAAGGATTGACTATACACTACAGGAAAAGATGGAATAACAAATGAAATGATTAAATCAGTTTCACCTAGTCTTATAGAGACAATGCAGGATATTTTCAATTTAGTGTTAGAAACGGGTATATATCCCTCTGACTGGAAAGTGGGAGTGAATGTCCCGATCTATAAAAGTGGATGCACATATAATCCGGAAAACTACAGAGGAATTACGTTAACAAACACTATTGGAAAACTATTTTGTCAAATACTAAATCAAAGAATATCTGAATATTTAGAAAATAACAATAGTATTGTCAGAGAACAAGCTGGATTCAGGAAAACATGCAGAACAACAGACCATATCTTTCTACTTAACAATTTAATAGATAAAGTGCTAAAAGTAAAAAGTAAAAGACTTTATTGCTGCTTTGTAGATTTTCAGAAAGCTTTCGATAATGTGTGGCATGAGGGTCTTCTAATAAAGCTAAACGAAATAGGGATAACAGGTAAAACCTATAATGTTATTAAAAACATGTATTGGAATGCAACAGTAATTACAAACAGGCAAGGAAAATTAATTAATTAATTAATACATGGAATTTGTATAGCGCTATCTCTTGTAAAGACAAATCAAAGCGCTTGCATTTGACCTACAGAGCCACAGATCATGCTGCCGCCAGGCGCAAAGATCCCCAACTCCAACTCCCCGATTTTTCTTCAGGGATGGTGTCTAAATACGACACCTGTGTGCATGCTGGTTTGTTATAATTTTGTCATCCGCTCCTACCGGCACACGATGGCCTACTCTTCCGAAAGGTGGAACGGGGTTTTAACGTGTGCGCAAGATGTTCTGCGTGCATTCGCACACGGGGCCTCGGTTTCGAGTCTCATCCGAATGACTTTGACATTCAGTTCGATTTTTTCGTCAAACTGGGAAGAAAGGGCGAGGCTGGGTTCGAACCCAGAAACTCACGATTTACATATTGGCAGGCGAACGTCTTAACCATTCTGCCACCGTCCTTCCATGAAAAACACACTGGTGAAATCAGAGTGAAAAGAGGGGTGCATCAGGGAAATACATTAAGCCCTACATTATTTAATATATATGTCAATGATATAGTTCAGTATATTGACGAGAAAGATTCACCATATATAACTTTGAGAGACCGAATTCCTTGTTTACTATATGCTGATGACCTAGCATTACTATCAACAACCAAAGTAGGTCTTCAAACTAAATTGAATAAACTCCAAGAATACAGTTCAAACTGGGGCTTAAAGATAAACAAAACCAAAACAAAGGTAATAGTCTTTACGAGATCACCACCTAAAATTCCCATACATTTTAAGTGTGGAGAGCATGAAATTGAAACAGTAGAAACTTACAAATATCTAGGTGTCATCTTTCATCAGAATGGTAAGTTTCAAGCAACACAAGAACATTTAGTAAAACAAAGTAATAAAGCATTGTACGCCTTTAAAAGAGCAGTTCATGGACAAAATTTAAAGACTACTATAATAATGCGTTTATTTGACTCATTAATAACTCCTGTTTTAACTTATGGAGCAGAAGTTTGGTTTCCTTTTTGTTTTCATGGGGAGACAGAATTTCATATTGATGAATTGTTCAAGACATGCTTATCAAATCAGTTTCTGTATGAAACTTTTCATATAAAATTTTGTAAACAAATACTGGGAGTTCATAAAAAAGCATTGGTACTACCCACTCTGGGTGAATTAGGAAGATTTCCACTGACTCTTAAAATCATATGCCAGATAATATCCTTTTGGATTCATTTAACAGAATCAAAACCAAACTCTTATATTAGAATAGTATACGATTATTTGTATCAGACGAATACATGTGATAAATAGATCAATACAGTAAAAAATATCCTTTACACAATTGGGTTTAAACGTGTGTGGTAAAACCAGAGTACTTTTGATGTTCATCAGTTAAGTTATGCTGTTCAAAGAAAGCTTCAGACTATGTATAAAACAGTCTGGAACTACCAGAAAAAACAGTTTGCAAAACTAAAATTTTATAATTTTGTAACCAAGGAATACAGACTGGAACCATATCTTATTAACTAAGAAAACAAAACTCATAAAAATACTTTTTGTAAATTTCGCTTAAGCTGTCACGATTTAATGATAGAGAAAGGGAGACACCAAAATATGCCCAGAAAGGACAGAAAATGTAAATACTGTAACAAAATAGAAGATGAATTTCATGTACTCGATGAATGTGTGTTATATGATGAACTCAGAAACAATTTGTTATTTAAAGTTAAAACCAAAGACAAAGAACGTAAAAAAACATATAGATAAGGTAAGCGACATAATCGCAGTTGATATATATCAAGCAGATATCATTAGATATGTGAATGAATGTTTTAAGAAAAGAGAAAAAGAGAAGAAGAAGAATGCAACATGTTTTTAGTGGACATCATTTTGGGCAGAAAGATAATTAAAACTGATGTTTGTTTTGTTGTGTCAAATAAGTCTGCATGACTTAAATGGCAATAAAATATTTTGAATCTTGAATCTTGAATCTTGAATCTTGAATCACACACACACACACACACACACACACACACACACACACACACACACACACACACACACACACACACACACACACACACAACTTCTCTCTCTCTGTCTCTCTCTATCTCTGTCTCTCTCTCATTTTCTCCACCTCTCCCTGTCTCTTACACACACAGACACACACACATCTTCCCCCCCCCTCTCTCTCTCTCTGTTTCTCTGTCTATGTGTGTCTGTCCTTTCTTTCTCTTTCTTCCTCTATCTGCGTTAGTGCAGCCGCCGCTGTAGTCTAGTGGTTAGGGTGTTGGACTCGTAATCTAAAGGTTGCGGGTTCGATCCCAGCTTTCAGCTATGGTGTTGTGCCCTTGGAAAAGGCACTTTACGGCTATTTTCTCACCCCACCCAGGTGTAAAAGGGGTACCAACCTTGTGTTGGGGGTTAACCCTGCGATAGACTGGCGTCCTATCCAGGGGGGAGTCTACGACTCTCAGTCGCTTAACGCCACAGAAACCGGGATAAGCACCGGCCTGATGAGCCTTAGGCTCGGGACAGACTTTAATTTTAACTGCGTTAGTGCACATTTGTCTAGAAATATACTCATTTTTGCTATGTGATTACTTGGGAATAGAACCTCCTTTAGATTGAAGAAATGACAGAAAAAGTCATACTTGGAGAGCTTATTTCAGGGCAGAAATTGCTTAGTATCAAGAACTGAAATTAGTTCAAGGAGAGGCCGTTAAACAGGCTAGAATTGTTGAAAAATCTTCAGCTTCAGGGGGCGTTGCCCCCGGACCCCCACAAGGAACTCTGCCCCTTCATCCCGCCAGGGGGCAATGCCCCCTGGAACCCCCCCCCCCCCCTCCCCACCTTTCACGATTTTTGGAGTCTGTCAATTCCTATCCCTGCAACACTGAAACTTGATGGGGCATCAGAGACACGCGCCGGGATGTGCATACAGTAATATAAGGGGGGAATTATACTTAAATTGCTTCAGGATTGATTTTTTTTCTTCAGGATTTGGAATGTCCAGAGGACAAAAAAATGTGGATTGAGAGATTTTTTTCACTTTCACCCCTGTCAATGTGTTGTGATGTGAAAATCTGTCCACAGCAATACCATAAGCTATTCCCCCTTTCCAGCCCCTCCCCCCTCCCTTCCAACCTGTTATCCAGGAGGATGAATGTTTACTATTGTAAACTATTAGTCTCCTGGGTAAAGTAACTAACAGGGAGCTTTACACATATTTAGACTTTGAGAACCAGCATGCAGAGAAATTATGAATGAACAAATGGGGTGATCACTTAGATTGAAATTGTTTTAAGCGAAGTGCACACTTTAGGCCAACGATTGTTTTTGATTTAGCCCAGTTAACTGCTGTAGAAATATTTCTTGTTATGAAGAAAATTTGGACCAAATGGCTATAGATATTTTCTTTTCAGCTGTAAAGTGTGTAGACATTGTTAAAATGTAAGCACTATTTGTCGATGGAGGTCTTTGAAAATTGAGAGTGAGGTCCTTGAAAGTCCTTGAAAAGTCCTTGAATTTTCTTCCCAAAGATCTGTATGAACCCTGGTGTGTGTGTGTGTGTGTAAGAGAGGGAGAGAATTCTACATCAATTTTGTGTGTGTCACTGCATACTCAATGTGTGTGTGCGTGCATGCGTGCATGCATGCATGTGAGTGTGCATTCATATGTGCATGTGTTTGTGCAAAAGCCAGAGTTGGACCAGAGAGAGAGTGTGTGTGTGTGTTATAAGCTGAAAACTGACATATTTTGATAGCATGTTTAAATTAGTTGTCACAGGTTTTCTTGTTGTTAAGTTCAGTGGTTGTTTTCCACTGCACGACAACTGCATGAGCGCAGTAGGACAGTTCTTGGCCACCTTTAAGGCAGCTGCATTCTGACTTTGGGGATGGAAAAGTGTGTAAATACTGTTGAACATTTTGATGGCAATGTCAAACCCATGCATCCTAGACACAGACAGGCCAAATAAAACCAACATGCACACAGGTGTCGTGTCTAGACACCATCCCTGAGGAAAAATCGGGGAGTTGGAGTCCCCAGGGTGGCAAGGAGCTATATAATATATATTAAAAAAATAATAATAATGGGTAGGCGCTGCACTTGTGGTGACGCGCTCTCCCTGGGGAGAGCAGCCCGAATTTCACGCAGAGAAATCTGCTGTGACATAAAGTGGTATAAAATAATAAAAAAGATAAATAAAATAGATGCATAAGTGTATGCACCCTTTTAATATTATGAGAAAATATTTTTGTTTGTTGTTCATTTGATTTAAGGGTGAAACCAGAATTCACTTAATGCAGAAAACGAGCTGGGAAATTGTCTTGGGAGAAGAGGAAGCAGAAACAAAGAGATTGATAGAAAAGAGGGTTTTCTGGCACAACATTACAAAAGCAGGTGGGATACATCATACTATTTAAACTAAATCAAAATTCTTAAATTAGATTATAAACTGAGGTCTTGTGTGTGAACGCGCACAGAACATCTTGTGTACACATTAAAACCTGTTCCACCTTTTGGAAGAGCAGGTCATTGCATGATGGTAGGGATGGATGGCAATTAAAAAAATAAAACTGCATGCACACTGGTGCCATGTTCAATAAACATCCTGGAATCTAAACGCAGGTGGATAAGCGGTCACATAATATGAAAAATCACACCGTTGGACCAAGAAATTACCTCCCTCCCCCCAAAACAAAACAAAAAACATCAACATCTAAACACACACACACACAAAAAAAAAACTCCCTAAATTATCAGAAAGACCGCCTACCATCCCACAGAATACCATGAAAAGACTTGCTGTATTTTAAAATCTAAGTATCCCAGAATTTGGAATGCAGCAACCTGGGGGACAAAAATGATCACATAATAAAATCTCACCACTGGTGAACTTTGGAGCTCTAGCCGAGGAATGAAGGGGGGGGGGGGGGGGGGGGGGTCATGAGAGAAAGGGGGCGGGGTGGGTTAAAGTGGGGGGGGGAGATCAAATATGACGGGATATAAACTGAGGCACTGTGCGTCGAACACATGCAGAACATCTTGCGCACATGTTAAATCCTGTTTCGCTTTTCAAAAGAGTAGGCCATCGTGTGCTGGTGGGAACAGATGACATATACAAAACTGCATACACACGGGGACTGGATGTAAAAAAGCATATGAATGCTTATTCCATTATCCTCAATATGAAAGAATAAATAAATAAATAAATGTATGGTGAGGTTCACTCACCGTTCAGATGCTAATTACTGTCAAACAAAAGCAAAATAAAGTACAGGAACACACAAAACTGAAAAGTTCAACAAAGCAAAGCAAATCTTCCTGTTTTTATTTAACCCATAACAACAATAACAAGGCACAGAATGGTTGCTGAGTGATCAACATCAATAATCAACTGATTTGTATTGAACAACTGTTATCTGTAACATTTAAAATCATAATCAATATAATCATCAATGTTTGCTTCCTGAAAATACTACTTGCATTCTCGGTTGCAGAGAAAATGGAGTCCACAATTCTTTGTTAGCAGAGATGTATTTCATGCTTTCTATAGTTCAAACTGTTAAGAGTACCACGTTTGGTGTAAATCTTATATGTGCACCATCTGTATGCATAGTAGTATTAGTACATTCGGGCAAAGCCATTAAATGATTATCTCGGAGGGGGCATATTTGTTCTGCAAATGTACCTTTTCCATGAAGTGTCCTTGGAATGTCCATTTTCAATAATTATGTGTCCTTGAAAGTTGGAATCACGTTACCAACTTTCTTTTTGAGCCAAAATGTAGCAAGCACTTAGTTTCCACCTGTGTTATGGAACCGTGTGCTGTAACCTGTGGTTCTTGGATTTCAACAAAGATCTGATTCTGCTGTCTTTGGGTTAGTGCTGTGTGTTGATATGTGCATTAGTGTGTTTTTCCGTGATCTCAAACGATGGTATCAAAGAGAAAAATGTGTTTTGATGCGAGTTGTTTCACGGAAAACCCAGAGCGACAAGAATTTAAACCTCACTATGTGCAACAGTGGTTAATTCAGATGGTGGTTATGTGTTTGCATGTGTGTTTGTAAAATTAGGGTTGGTACAACTTCAAACCACATAAAGGATATAGGAATGTAGTGCATCCTAGACTCAACAGATCATGTACATCATCACAGCAATGGTTTCAGTGTGTACTGGAGGGTTAGCATACCTGTACAACTTCAAACAAGATAAAGGATAATATAGGAATGTAGTGCATTCAACAGATCATGTACATCATTACAGCAATGGCTTCAGTGTGTACTTGTTTTCGTTTCACCATGCACATTCAACAATCCTGTCTGCTGATAATGCAGCAACATCAAATGATATGAACTCACAATTTAGAAAAAAACAAACAAAATCAAATAATGGAAGAAACGATAACAAAAAACTTTAAACTCCAAAGGTAATTCAGTCACCATGGACTGTGGGCATGACCAGACACTCCAAACCAAAGCTATGTAAACTATATAAAAAAAAGTTACTTTTGTAGTCTTTATACTTTGCAATTACTGATGACAGTTTGAAAGTTCAGAGGTTATGGAAGGATTGGTGCCTGTTGAACTTGTGCCTTGCTCTATTCTATTTTATTATTATTATTATTTTTTTTTTTATTCTTTTAATAGTCTCTAAGTCAGAACATGTGGGCTGAGGCCAGCAGGCAGGTCAGCACAATACATCCTTCCTACCCACTTAGGGAATGCAGAAGAGGAAAGCGAAGAACAAGTGTTAATTGAAGAATCGGTGCATGTGTAATTACTACAGTCAGTGTGGTCTTTCAGTGTCAATGTGATAGGCATGTGTGAGTACCGATGCCTTGTTTTCATCAGAGATGTGTTTGGTAACCTCGGGGGGCACCCCTGAAGACTTGACAATCAGCTCCCTCCATTCTTCTCTCTCTTCTGCCTTTCTCCAAATTTTGTTGAGTTCTGGGCCTGTCCATTTGCTGATGTTGTCCTTACATAATTTATATATATTCTAGTCAAATATACAGTGTCATTGTCTAGTTCTCTCTCTCTTTTTCTATTCCTCCCCTTCCCTCTGTTTTCTACTTTTTAAGATTTTAATTATCTGTTGTTTTCATTTCCAACATAGAGCTTTTAATTTGAACAAATCTCTCAACATGCAAGAAAAGTTCAGCTTTCTTTTCTGTGACTTTCAAGAGTGCGTCAGTAGGCCTACCCTTTTTCAAGATTTAATTTGCCTTTGACCCCTCTTGGGCCATGGATTTCAAGATTTCAGAAAACAAAATCAACTGTAACATATATAATTTGCATTAATAGAATACCTTCATACACAGAAGAAAAACCAGATTTAATCATACCTTATTCCCACAGTACTGTCAGTATCCTGAAAGCAAACCCCAGATGGAAGCCTTGTTTGTATGATTATTCTCATTCAAACAGATCAGAAATAACAGAGAGACATTATTATCCTGAAAGCAAAACCCAGATGGAAGCCTTGTTTCTATCATAATTCTCGCTCGAACAGACCAGAAATAACAAAGAGACATTATTATCCTGACAGCAAAACCCAGATGGAAGCCTTATTTTCTATAATTATTCTCATTCAAACAGATCAGAAATAACAAGACAGGCATTATTAAGTATTCACTAGTGAATCAACCGCCCTGTACCCAGTTCACTGAAGCTCCTGACCACCCCAGTTTTTCCCGGTTTTGGCGTTGTGGTCTTGCAGCCATTTCCTCAGAGGGGAGAAATACTCCAGTATGGACTTGGTGGAGACCTTGTCGGATCCTGTCAGGGTTTTTAAGGCCTTCTGCCAGGGCTGACTGGCTCCCAGAGCCATGAATTTACTGAAAGGAAAACAAGACACGTACATACATGTATTAGTCAGTAATGGTGGACATTATGTAAAGTGCTTTATTTATTTATTTATTTATTTATTTATTTATTTATTCTTTTATATCGAGGATAACAGAATAAGCAATCATGTGCTTTTTTTTCATCCGGTCCCCGTGTGTATGCAGTTTTGTAAATATTGTCATCTGTTCCCACCGGCACACGATGGCCTACTCTTACGAAAAGCGGAACAGGATTTAACGTGTGCGCAAGATGTTCTGCGTGCGTTCGCACACGGGGCCTCGGTTTAAAGTCTCGTCCGAAGGACTTTTGGGGAGAGTGGAGTCAGCACTGATGTTAACTCCAGGAGAAAAATTTCTTCGACCGGACTCGAACCCGGGTCGTCAAATTGCCAGTGCAATGTTCTGACCACTAGGCTATCCGTCCCCCCTTGAGGTAGCCATGAATTTACTGAAGAAAAAAAAAGACAGACAGACATACATGTATGTTAGTCACTCTAAGTAAATGGTGAACATTAAGTAAAGCACTTTACGTTGAGGTAGCCACGAATTTACTGAAGGGAAAATAAGACAGGCGTACATGTATGTATCTATTAGTAATGGTGGACATTATGTAAAGCGCTTTACCTTAAGGTAGCCACGAATTTACTGAAGGGAAAATAAGACAGGCGTACATGTATGTATCTATTAGTAATGGTGGACATTATGTAAAGCGCTTTACCTTAAGGTAGCCACGAATTTACTGAAGGGAAAATAAGACAGGCGTACATGTATGTATCTATTAGTAATGGTGGACATTATGTAAAGCGCTTTACCTTAAGGTAGCCACGAATTTACTGAAGGGAAAATAAGACAGGCGTACATGTATGTATCTATTAGTAATGGTGGACATTATGTAAAGCGCTTTACCTTAAGGTAGCCACGAATTTACTGAAGGGAAAATAAGACAGGCGTACATGTATGTATCTATTAGTAATGGTGGACATTATGTAAAGCGCTTTACCTTAAGGTAGCCACGAATTTACTGAAGGGAAAATAAGACAGGCGTACATGTATGTATCTATTAGTAATGGTGGACATTATGTAAAGCGCTTTACCTTAAGGTAGCCATGAATTTACTGAAGGAAAAACAAGACAGACAGACATGTATGTTGGTCACTCTAAGTAATGGTGGACATTATGTAAGCGTTATTTATTTATTTATTCTTTTATATCAAGGATAATGGAATAAGCACTCATGTGTTGTTGTTGTTTTTTTTACATTACCCTGAAGTAATGTAATGGGCATTAACTTGAGGTAGCCATAAATTTACTGAAGGAAAAACAAGACAGATGTACATACATGTATTAGTCACTCTTAAGTAAATGGTGGACATTATGTAAAGCGTTACCTTGAGGTAGCCATAAATTTACAGAAGGAAAAAACAACACACACACACACACACACACACACACACACACACACACACACACACACACACACACACACACACACTTGTCATACTCACTGGAAACGGTGTCCAGCGGTGGTAGAGTTGGCAAAGTCACAGAGGTAGAGGGGCCCTGTGTGGCCATTGGTTTTGCAAAGGACACTCTCTCTCTCTCTCTCTCTCTCTCTCTCTCTCTCCTCTCTCTCTCTCTCTCTCTCTCTCTCTCTCTCTCTCTCTCTCTCTCTGTCATGATACTCACTGGAAACGGTGTCCAGCAGTAGTGGAGTTAGCAAAGTCACAGAGGTAGAGGGGCCCTGTGTGTCCGCTGGTTTGGCAAAGGGCTTCATAGAACTGGAACTGCACCACGAAGCTGAGGAAATAGCTGAAAAACAACAGGAGCGTCATAGCCTAGTCCACCTTCCCTTTTTCTCTGTATGCTCTGCTGTCTGTGGGTTTGTTCTGTTCTTTTGTCCGTCTGTGTGTGTGATTTTTTTGCTTTTTCCTTCTTTTCATCTGGTCTTTTTGCTTGCTTCTCCTTCTCTGTATGTAGCCTTTCTTTCATGTGTGTGTGTGTGTGTGTGTGTGTGTGTGTGTGTGTGTGTGTGTGTGTGTGTGTGTGTGTGTGATTGATTTATTATTTATTCTTTTATATCAAGGATAACGGAATAAGCAATCATGCTTTTTTTTTTTTTACATCCAATCCCCGTGTGTATGCAGTTTTGTAAATGTCATTGTTCCCACAGGCACACGATAGCCTACTCTTACGAAAAGCGGAACAGGATTTGTTAACGTGTGCGCAAGATGTTCTATGTCCTCCTGTCTGTTGGGTTTGTTTTGTTCTTGTCCAAAATTTTCAGCTGAGGAAACAGCTGAAAAAACAACAGGAGTGTCATAGCCTAGTCCACCTTCCCTTTCTCTGTTTGTTCTTCTGTCTGTTGGTTTATTTATTTATTTATTTATTTATTTATTTATTTATTTATTTATTACTTACACCACTTCATGTCACAGCAGATTTCTCTGCGTGGAATTTGGGCTGCTCTCCCTAGGGAGAGCGCGTCGCCACAAATGCAGCACCTACCCTTTTTTTTTCTTCTTCTTTTACCTGTCTAACAATTGTATATGTTTCCCAATCAGAGTGGCTTTTTTTCAATAGAGTTTTGCCTGGGACAACCCTCTTGGTGTCGTGGGTTCTTTTACGTGCGCTAAATAATGATGTGTAACACACGGGACCTCGGTTTATCGTCTCATCCGAAAGACTAGCACCCAGACCACCACTCATGATCTGATGGATGGGGGAAAAGTTTTGGGCCCAAAGGCGATTCGAACCACCGCATACTCCGACCCGGACTTTTCGCTTTCTAGACAGGCGCGTTACCTTCTAGACCACCGATCGGGTTTGTTTTGTTCTTGTCCATCTGTGTGATTTTTTGTTTTCTTTTTCCTTCTTTCCTTGTTGTTTTTGTGTGTCTGTGTTCTTGTCTTTTTGTCTTTTCTTCTTCTTTTCCTCTTTTTCTTCTTCTTTTTCTGCTCTGTATCTAGTCTTTCTTTCATGTGTGTGTGTGTGTGTGTTTTTTTCTCTGCTTCCCATCTCTCTGTCTCTTGTTTTGTTTCTCTCAGAGGTTGAAATTTCAGTTTCAGCTTTGTTTAAACTGTATTCACACCCTTACAAATAAAGCATAGCCTGCATGTGTTCCCCTACCTCCCCTTACACACATACATACACACACTGTCTCCTTCTCTTTCCCCCCCTACACACACACACACACACACACACACACACAACACACACACACACACACACACACACAACACACACACACACACACACACACACACACACACATGTATTACCATAGATATGGATCATTGCCAACGATGTGCATCTTTGCTGCCGGATCAAAATCAGCTTCTGATCTAGGCACCGGAGATCGTATGCCCTGGAGGTCCAGTCTGGATCGAAACACAAACAAACAAGACCATTACAACCATACAACATTATACAGCATTACATCAAACAAACAAACACGACCACTAGTTATGTCATTACAAATACACACACACACACACACACACACACACACACACACACACACACACACACACACACACACACAGAGCCATCCGTTACGTCATTTTAAACAACACACAGCCATTAGGTGTGTCATTACAAACAAACACAGCCATTAGTGATATCATTACAAACAAGGATAGCCACTAGTTATGTCATTACAAACAAGCAAGTACAGCCATTAGTTATGTCATTACAATCAAACACAGCCATTAGTTATGTCATTACAATCAAACAAACACAGCCTTAGTTACGTCATTACAATCAAACACAGCTATTAGTTGTGCCATTAAAAAAACACAGCTTTTAGTTATGTCATTACAAACAAACACAGTCAATAGGTATGTTATTACAATCAAACACAGCCATTAGTTATGTCATTACAAACAAACACAGCTATGGTTATGTCATTATGAACAAACAAACACAGCCATTACTTATGTCATTATAAACAAACAAACACAGCCATTAGTTATGTCATTATAAACAAACAAACACAGCCATTAGTTATGTCATTATGAACAAACAAACACAACCATTAGTTATGTCATTATAAACAAACAACCCAGCCATTAGGTTTGTCATTACAAACAAACAAAAAAAACAGCCATTAGTTATGTCATCACAATGTGTCAGATTCTTGGTCTAGAGGTAATACACTCATCTAGAAACAGTTACACACATATGCACAAACACGCGCGCGCGCATGCACGCTCGCAAGCACACACACACACACACACACACACACACACACACACACACACACACACACACACACACACACACACACACACACTACATACAAAACACACACAGAGCACACAATCACACACACATATAGATCCCCATCCATCAATATATGCGAGCACACACACATTCATTAACAAACAGGCACACACACAAACATTCGTTCATGCAAGCCAAATAAAAAAGGCACTAGAAGCACACCTTAGCTTCCACCACTGGTGGTTGTAGTCAGCAGGCAAGGTCTTTCCCTGGAACACCTGCCATCTCCACCAGTCCACCACCAGACTGAAGGGCAGGAAGGCAATCTTGTACAGTGCCATCTGCAGCAGCTGGTTCATATTTTCTCCTGAACAAAACACACCATCAAAAGCCATGTCAATGCCAAAGGCCAAGACAAAGTCAAAGTACACACCACCAAAGTCACAGTCAGACCATAGCATCAAAGGCCAAGTCAAAGTCAAAATACACACCACTGAAGTTACAGTCAGACCATAGCATCAAAGGCCATGTCAAAGTCAAAATACACACCACTGAAGTTACAGTCAGACCATAGCATCAAAGGCCAAGTCACAGTTAAAGGCCCAGTCAAAGTCAAAATGTACACCACCAAAGTCATAGTCAGACCATAGCATCAAAGGCCAAGTCACGGTCAAAGGCCAAGTCAAAGTCAAAATATAATCACCAAAGTCACAGTTGGAATATACCATTACAGGCCAAGTCAAAGTCAAAACACACGATAAAAGGCCAAGTCAAAGTCGAATTACACCACCAAAGTCACAGCCAGAACACACCATCAAAGGCCACGTCACAGTCAAAATACACGATCAAAAGCCAAGTCAAAGTCAAAATACATCATCAAAGGCCAGGTCAAAATCAAAATGCACCATCAAAGGCCAAGTCAAAGTCAAAATACACCTTCAAAGGCCAAGTCACAGTCAAAACACACCATCAAAGGCCAGGTCAAAGTCAAAACACATAATCAAATGCCAAATCAAAGTCAAAATACACCACCATAGTCACAGTCAGATCACACCACTAAAG
>CM060338.1:15643408-15650908 GCA_030674155.1 Stramonita haemastoma
GAAGGCGTTAAGTTTAAATCTGTACTTGAAGGATAACACATTTCTGCGATTGTACCAACCATAGACTTTGTCAGAAATTAAGATATTTTTTAAAATTTATCAAATTACTTGCACTGCTATTATAAAGACGATAACCAGAATTGCTGATCTTCATTCTGAAATGCTTCCAACAAGCACTTTGCAGCAAGCTGTATCCCTCATGCGCTCGTGTACATTATGTGCATGCATGAATGCGTATACGTGTGTCTGTGCGTAAACCTATTTGGTACAAAATATTCCTATAGCAGTCAGTCTAGCTAAACAATAAAGGTTTTCCCATAACCTATATGGTCGAAGGGGAGCGAGGCATCTGAGACCTTAGCTTCTCCAGGGGCCAGCATACTAAAGGCGGCGCCTATCTCCTCTCCCTCGCTGCTTTAAAGAGCCCTAAAGAGGGCAGGTACTCATTTACAGCTGGGTGAACTGGGGGGAACTGTACTGAAACCATGGCGCGCAAACGGTCACCCATCCAATTGGTAACCACGCTCAATGCTGCTTAACTTTAGTTTGGGGAAAGCGAGTGCTCTGACCACTGAGCTTTCTGGTCTAGCTGGGGCCAAGAAACCTGTAGCTCTACAAAGCAGAGAGTGAACACATGTCGGTTCATTTCCTCAGTCTGGACTTGTCCCCATCCACTTCACCATTATTGGTGGTCTTGCATGCTAGTCTCTCAGATAAAACAATAAACGATGGTTTCGTGTCCAACACACGTTCACCACACCTTTAAATAAAAACCTTCTGGGATAAAAAAGAGAAAGACTCTAGAGAAAAAAACAACAACTCTACAACGGACACATGACAGTGGTTCAAATCCAGACCCTCACGGGACCATGAAATCACACACACAATACTTCAACCAAAAGACTGTTTGACCATAAACCACCACCACCACCACCAACCTGAAATCTCCACCACCACCACCACCACCATCACCACCACCAACCTGAAATCTCCACCACCACCACCACCACCACCACCAACCTGAAATCTCCACCACCACCACCACCACCTCCTCTACCACCACCACCACCAATTACACCACCACCACCACCACCAACCTGAAATCTCTGGGGCTGTACAGGTCGAAAGCCACCACCATCACCACAACCACCAACCTGAAATCTCCACCACCACCACCACCACTACCACCACCAACCTGAAATCTCCACCACCACCACCACCACCACCACCAACCTGTGGAAGGTTGAAGGTGGCAGGATGGTTAAGACGTTCGCCTGCCAATATGTAAACCGTGAGTTTATGGGTTCGTACCCAGCCTCGCCCTTTCTTCCCAGTTTGACGAATAAATCGAAGTGAATGTCAAAGTCAGTCATTCGGATGAGACTATAAACCGAGGCCCGTGTGCGAACGCACGCAGAACATCTTGCACACACGTGAAAACCCCGTTCCGCCTTGCGGAAGAGCAGGCCATCGTGTGCCGATAGGAGCGGATGACAAAATTATATATAAAAAAACCAGCATGCACACAGGTGTCGTGTTAAGACACCATCCCTGAGGGGGGAAAAAATAATGGGTAGGCGCTGCACTTGTGGCGACGCGCTCTCCCCGGGGAGAGAGAGCAGCCCGAATTTCACGCAGAGAAATCTGCTGTGACATAAAATAAAATAAAATAAAATAAAATAAAATAAAATAAAAAAAACCTGAAATCTCCGGGGCTGTAAAGGTCGAAAGCCGTAGCGTGACACTGCACTTCGCGACCCTCAGGTTTGACCAGCATGGATTTGTTCCAGAAGGTGGGGGTCATAGGGGCAGCCCCATTGAGGTGTAGAAGCTGTCCGACAGCCGAAACAGCCCCCGCTCCGTCACTCCTTTCTTCCTCAACAGCTCGTCTGCGTTGTTTGACGGTTGCAGCAGTTGGGGATAAGGAGCCACCAGCGGGAAGATGTTGTTCCAGTCCTGGGCCCACATGTTGCCTGTGCCCGTGTGGAATGATAGACACGTGGTCATTGTTAGCCTGTGTTCTTCTGAGGGTGTAATGGCACACACACAGAGACACACAGACACAGAGACAGACACAGACGCGTGCGCGCACACACAGAGACACAGACACACACAGACACACACACCACAACACAACACAACACACAACACTCTCTCTCTCTCTCTCTCTTCACACACACACACACACACAACACACACACAACACACACACACAACCCCACCCCACCACCACACAAACCACACACAACAACCTCCCCCCCCCACACACACACACACCCACACACACACACACACACACACACACACACACACACACACACCACACCACACCACACCACACCACACACAACACACCACCACCCCCCCACACCACACACCACACACACAACACCCCACCCCCACACCCACAACACCCAACAACACCCCCCCCCCCACCCACCAACACACCCCTCCCACACCACCCCCCTCCCCCCCCCCCCCCACACACACACACCCCACAAGCCTCAAAACCTAGATAGAGGCCTCATACCGAGCAGATGGGCAGGGATAGTGCCATCATCTCCCATCACAGCAGTGCCGTAGTGCTGCCGCAGTCTGCCGCGCACGTAGGCGTGCAGCTCTAGGTACAGGGGCCTTAGTTCTGACCACAGCTCGTGCAGCAAGGCACTGACGTTCGTGCTGCTGTCCAGAAACTGTTCCTGTTCCCAGTACTGGCTGTAGTCCCTGAAGCCTGGGAGAGAGAGGGATAGAAAAGGTGTGGTATGGTGTGGTGTTGTGGTGGTGGTTGGGTGTTGTTTTGTTTGTTGAGGAAGTAAAGAAAAAGTTTTGCTTTGTTTTAATTTTTACTTTTAATAATATTATTATTTTAACGTCACTGGCAGATTTCTCAGCGTGAAATTCGGGCTGCTCTCCGTCGGGGGAACGCGTCACCACAGTTGCCACCATAGTATCAACTCACATCATCATATCATCATTATGTCATCATCGTTTACATTATTTTATTCATCATTATATATATATACTACTACTACTATCTCTACTTACTACTATAATACTACTAATTATATATTTATCATTATATTACATTAATGATTTTTTTTGGCTGCGCTGCCTCATCTTCTGTGACGTTCCCGTCCTGTTGTTTCCCACGCCGCTCATTTCAATCTCCCCGTCACAGCCATACCCAGATTTGTTTGTCTCATCCTCAGGGTCGGGAGTCCACAGGGAGCCCATCAATATTAGGTCGCCTTGGGCCCTGCACTGCTGCTGAGTCACTTTGGTGGTGTTCAGTAGCACCTGTTCTGAGCTAACATATGCAGACACCACCATACTATTAACCCCCTACAAACAACAGTATTAGCTCAGTCGCAGAGCCAGACTGAGTCACCCACCCAAAATGGCAACCACCACAACGTTCCTCCAACGACCGTCCCCCGTGAACCTCCAACCCCAAAGGCTTTGACACAAACTCACCACAGGCACATAAATGTATCAGAAACCGAACCTGAGGTCACCATGAGACCAGAGCAACTGGAGCCACGAATCAGAGGCAATTTTTTCATTGCGTGATGACGATGGTGATGGGGATGATGAATGATGCTGCTGTGGAAGTGCATATGCTTTGAGACCACTTGACAGGGTTGTAATGTACTATACTATTGTAATATATCCCGGCGTCAAGCGTGCCGAGAGATACAGACACCTGCAAGTGTTGGTCAGGTAATTTGGCAACACTCAAACTCGCATCCGTAAAGTGGATGAAGCTCCACTGTGTGGTCCCAGTCTTCCCACTGAGCCCACAGCACACTCTCGGTAGGAGCCGGCCAGTACCACCCATATTTTTTTTTCTTTTCCTGTCTGCAATAATTTGTGTTTGTTCCCTTTCAGAGTGGCTTTTTTCTACAGAATTTTGCCAGGAACAACTCTCTTGTTGCCGTGGATTGTTTTTTTTATTTTTTATGTGCGCTACATGATTATGCGTAACATACATGACCTCGGTTTGTCGTCTCATCTGAAAGACTAGCACCCATCATTCTGACCCACGTACCGTTATCCCTAGCGCCTTGGTTCAGCAGCTGGACAAACTTAGTGTACCGCTTTCTCTGCGGCTTTGCCAGCCACCTCCCGCCATCCTTCCCACAATGCCTTCAGCTCTTCCGGGTCACGTGACTCCGCCATCTTGGCTGTAAGGTCTGGTTCTAGTGAAAGACACTTGCTCTTCTTTGTCTGCTGATGTGACAGCGGGGTGTTGGTGATGTTGTTGGTGTTGTTGTTTGTTCTTGTTCAGACACACCTTGGCCTCGCGTAGACAGACGTCATCGTCGTCATCAGTTGATTCGTCTGACTGGGAAAAGATAGAAGGATGAGATCATTCCTCGATCAAAATGACGAGTTTGTTGTTCAATGCTGAGTGAAAAGTATTGCTTTCCACAAGGAAAATGCACATCACCAACCCATAAACAAATTATATTGCCTTCTCTCTCTCTCTCTCTCCTCTCTCTCTCCTCCTTTTCTCTCTCTCTCTACTCTCTCTCTCTTACATTCATCTCTCTCTCTCTCTCTCTCTCTCTCTCCTCTTCTCTTCCTCTTCTCTTCGTCTCTTTGTTTTGTGTGTTTTGTCTTGTAAGCTCCGAGGTTTACCAATGGTGAGGTTTTGCCTATGCAATCGGTTTCACCTACCATTAAGGTAGCTGCATACTGACTTCAGGGATGATGTCTCAACACGAAGCTATGTGCATGCTTAAAAATAAAAACAATCATCTGTTCCGACCAGCATGCAATGGCCTACACTTCTAAAACGTGGAACAGGTTTTAACATGTGTGCAAGACGTTCTCCGTGCGTTCACTGGACGTGGTTTATAGTCTCATCCAAAAGACTTTCAGGGGAGTGGAGTCGGTCAAAATTTTCTTGAACAGGCATCTAGGGGGTGGCTTAAACTCAGGCTGTCAGTTTACAGGCTCAATGCTTAACCACTTGGTACCACCCCCCTGCTGAATTTGACTATTGTACATGCCATACTTTTGATAAAATATAATAATATAACAATAATAATGATAATGATCTAATAACATAATGAATAATAATAATAATATACATGGAATTTATAGCGCATATCTGTAAAATAAATCAATACTTTTCAGGCTACAAGGTTAAATCTTCTATTTTGAACGACTTGAAGGACAGGTATTTCATGATATAGCATGTGTTGGTGATATTTTTCAAACTATGTTTTATACTTATTCTATTTCGTTCCAGACTTTTTGATACCATTCTCAATCCTTGCATTATGTTCTTCAATTCTTTATCTACTGGTACTAATTTGGTAACCAAAAAACTAACTTTTGGCAAGCTGACCATGCAGCCATTTGATACATGAAAAGGAATTTTTGGAAATGAAGTGTTTTATATATATATAATATATATATATATATATATATATATATACATATATATATATATATATATATATATATATATATATATATATATATATATATATATATATATTGACCCCCTGAGGAAGGCAAAAGCCGAAATATTGGGGAACCATAATATGCTGGTTGTTTTACTTTCGCTATGTGTTTTACACACACACACACACACACACACACATATATATATATATATGTGTGTGTGTGTGTGTGTGTGTGTGTGTGTGTGTGTGTGTGTGTGTGTGTGTGTGTGTGTGTGTGTGATCACCACATACATGTGTGTGTGTGTGTGTGTGATCACCACATACATCAGTGAAAACAGATCAAATCAAAGAACTAGATAAACAGAATCTGAAAAAAAAGTCTTGCATTTCCATATTCAGATGATAAATACTGTTAGAAACAAGAAAGAAACAGAGTGTTTTCATTGAATGATAATTGTTAAAAAATCAACAGACAATTTCCAAGGCAACAGAAAAACTAACATTAAAACGCACACGCACGCACCACCCCTCCCCCCTCACACACACACACACACACACACACACACACACACACACACACACACACACACACACACACACACAAACACACACACACACACACACACACACACACACACACACACACACACACACACACACACACACACACACACGCCCTCAGCTACTAAAGTCGACTTTCGACTCACTTGCGTTTGTCGGGGTCATGGGGGTCAGCACTCAAGTTGAAGATCCAGAACTGGCGTTGAAGGTCAGGGTCAAAGAGCTGAACTTTGAACTTTCTTCCCTCCTTCATCCTGGCTACTTTCCATTTGCTGAATTCACTGGCCACCGCACCGTACTGTGTGGGCAGTGACCGACATAGTCAGCATTATCATCATGGTCATCGGTCTTCTTCTCCTCTCCTCTCAACATAAAGGTAAGGTAAAGATGTCCCATAACCTGTGTGGTCGTAGGGGAGCGAGGCATCAGAGACCTCAGCTTCTCTAGGGGCCAGCATGTTGAGGGCGGCGCCAATCTCCTCTCCCTCGCTGCTTTACCTTCCCTGACCCTAAAGAGGGCAGGTACCCATTTACAGCTGGGGGAACTGGAGGAACTGTACTGAAACCAAGGCGCGCAAACGGTCAACCATCCAATTGGCAATCACACTCAATGCTGCTTAACATTGGCTGGGGAAAGCGAGCGCTCCGACCACTGAGCTATCCCTTCCCCGTGTCCCTCTCAGCATGTTCCCTTATATTACCGCAGACCTAGGCACCCTCCGCATTCTTCCGTATTTGTTCCAGGAAAAAACGGAAAATACAGATATACGATTTTCGAACATCATAATCCAAATTTTGTCTACAATCCCCCTCTCCCCTTCCAAGAAAAATGAAACTGTCGTCTGCTATTGTTCAGAGACTAATATCCCTTACTACGCATTTGAGTGGCTGAGTATGCGCCATGACCTTTGACAGCATGACTTTGACAACATTTGGACCGAGCAGGATGGTGATTGTCGCGGGAAAAAACCTGACCAAACTAATACATGTCAAACCAAGAAAGATATAGAGCAAATTTTTCTAACTCCCACCCCAACTCCCCCCCCCCCCCCCCCCCCTCCTCTCTCTCTCCTCTCTCTCCTCTCTCTCCTCTCTCTCTCTCTCTCTCTCTCCTCTCTCTCTCTCTCCTCTCTCTCTCTCTCTCTCATCTTGCGCACACGTTAAATCCTGTTCCGCTTTTCGTAAGACTAGACCATCGTGTGCCGGTGGGAACAGATGACAATATTTACAAAACTGCATACACACGGGGACCGGATGAAAAAAAGCACATGATTGCTTATTCTGTTATCCTCGATATAAAAGAATAAAAATAAATAAATAAAATAAATAAATAAAATCTCTCTCTCTCTCTCTCTCCTCTCTCTCTCTCTCTCTCTCTCTCTCTCTCTCTCTCTCTCTCTCCTCTCTCCCCCCCCTTTCTGTCTCTTATACACACAAGCATGCACATATGGCATACACGCGCACGCACGCACGCATGCGCGCTCACACACACACACACACACACACACACACACACACACACA
>CM060338.1:15658408-15668408 GCA_030674155.1 Stramonita haemastoma
AAAACCCATACGATACTCGGTATAACATTTTTCAAATCATGTTCGAGAATATGGACAAGTCCAAAAGGACACACACACACACACACACACACACACACACACACACACACACACACACACACATATATATATATAATATATATATATATATATATATATATATATATATATATATTATATATACAAGTGTGTGTGTGTGCGCGCGCGCGCGCGTGCGTGCGTGCGTGCGTGCGTGTGTGTTCGATTCATTTTACGCCTTTTCACAAAATGTTATATTAGACATTTAAAGAGAAAGAGAGATTTTGATTTGATTTGATTTATTCTTTTTTTTTTTTCATCGAGGATAATGGAATGTTTGATCCAATCTCCTGCCTTTTTCCAGAAAGACAAGTCGGCTATAACAATTCTCCCCTATGCCGAGGTGGGATGCGCTGAGCATGTCTTGTGAGGCGCTTAATGGCAGGGCACAGCATTTTCGCTCATATGACAGACAAAAATAAGTTGTTCTCGGAGCGTTAGAGAAAGAAGAAATATTCTAATGCTAGATCTACAGACCACCACATTTTTAACCAAATTGTGGTTTTGTTGCCTGTTATTTAGATCTGATCTGTGCTTGTCTGAGAAAAGACTACTACTACAGCAGCACTGACTTTCACCACAGGCTAATTATCTTTTTTGTTTCTTCAACTTCCAACCTCCTAAATTCATAACTGTTTCCAAACTGTTACAAAAGGAAGAGATAAGAACAGGAACAGAGCAGACAGCTTTAAATTTTTTTTCCACAACTGGTGATGCAATAGGCCTAGCTTATTCCATCATCAAGTTTGACGTCACACCATGGTTGGGGTTGTTGTGTGTGTATGTGTGTGTGGGTGAGTTTTGTTGTTGTTTTTTAATATCCCCTTCCTTCCACTTCTCTTTTGGTGTACTAATTTCAGCCCCCCCCCAAAACCTAAGCATCTTTTTTTTTTCTCCAGATCTAATTTATCAATGTGACGTAGGCCAAAAGCTTGATGAGATGTTGGTTTCAACAACTGTTATTCAATAGATGATTACAAAACAGAAGCCACTAACAGCACAGCAGGTAAAGAACATCCCTCAATAGCTTATTGTAGCCCCCCCCCCCCCACCCCACCCCCCCCACCCGTACCTCTACCCCTTTGAGGAAAACAGGCAACACTTTGCGTTTTGTGAACAACGAGGCACCAAGCCTACTGTCAAAGCTATAGCTCTATCACACAGCTTGTGTCGTCAAGCTAAGCAAGTATATAGCCATGAGAGTAACTACATACTTAATACAGAGAGAAAAAAATCAATGTAAAAAGAAACAAACACAAAAATGTTTTCTTTTGTCGGTTACTGATGTATGCAAAGAAAGATTCATGGCCTTCCTAATCCTATTATGCTTTAGACCTAGGTTACAATGCGTGCAGACTACAAAGAAAGAGCTAGCCTACGGCCAACCTAGAACTGTTATACTTAAGCTGTAATATACATTGTGTGATAACTTATGCAAAGAAAGAGCCCAGGCCTCTACCTAACACTGTTATGCTTTAGGCTACGGTGTTGTGAGAAGACTGCAAAGAAAGAGCTAAGGCCTCTACCTAACATTGTTATGCTTTAGGCTACGGTGTTGTGAGAAGACTGCAAAGAAAGAGCTAAGGCCTCTACCTAACATTATGCTTTAGGCTACGGTGTTGTGTGAAGACTATGCAAAGAAAGAGCT
Source organism: Stramonita haemastoma (assembly GCA_030674155.1). Classification (NCBI taxonomy): domain Eukaryota; kingdom Metazoa; phylum Mollusca; class Gastropoda; order Neogastropoda; family Muricidae; genus Stramonita; species Stramonita haemastoma. The sequence continues at coordinate 15,660,135 of CM060338.1, forward strand.
AAGGGATACCTAAAACTGTTCTGCTTTAAGCTTAGGTTACAATGTTGTGTGAAGACTAGATCTAATACAAAGAAAGAGCTAAGGCCTCTACCTAACATTGTTATGCTTTAGGCTACAATGTTGTGTGAAGACTGCAAAGAAAGAGCTAAAGCCTCTACCTAACATTATGCTTTAGGCTACGGTGTTGTGTGAAGACTATGCAAAGAAAGAGCTAAGGGATACCTAAAACTGTTCTGCTTTAAGCCTAGGTTACAATGTTGTGTGAAGACTAGATCTATGCAAAGAAAGAGCTAAGGCCTACCTAAAACTGTTCTGCTTTAAGCCTAGGTTACAATGTTGTGTGAAGATTAGATCTATGCAAAGAAAGAGCTAAGGCCTACCTAAAACTGTTCTGCTTTAAGCCTAGGTTACAATGTTGTGTGAAGACTAGATCTATGCAAAGAAAGAGCTAAGGCCTACCTAAAACTGTTCTGCTTTAAGCCTAGGTTACAATGTTGTGTGAAGACTAGATCTATGCAAAGAAAGAGCTAAGGCCTACCTAAAACTGTTCTGCTTTAAGCCTAGGTTACAATGTTGTGTGAAGACTAGATCTATGCAAAGAAAGAGCTAAGGCCTACCTAAAACTGTTCTGCTTTAAGCCTAGGTTACAATGTTGTGTGAAGACTAGATCTAATACAAAGAAAGAGCCAAGGTCTCTACCTAAAACTGTTCTGCTTTAAGCCTAGGTTACAATGTTGTGTGAAGACTAGATCTAATACAAAGAAAGAGCGAAGGTCTCTACCTAACACTGTTATGCTGTAGGCTACAATGTTTGTTTCATGACCGTCTTCAGTCAGGCAAGCCAAGCTAGCTCATAGCACAACACCCTGTATCATCCAGGAGAAAATAAAATCTAAGAGATTGCTAGCTGTCCATAAATAGTTGCCCTGGATTTAACATCACTACCGACTCCATTCTCCCAAAAAGCCCTTTGGATGAGACTAAACCGCGGTCCCGTGTGCGAATGCACGCATATCTTGCGCACACGTTAAAACCCATTCCGCTTTTCGACAGAGTTGGTCATTTTGTGTCGGTGGGACTGATGACAAAATTTACAAAACTACATACACACAGGGAATGGATGTAAAAAAAGCACATTAGCATTTATTCCATTATCCTCGAAATAACAGAAATAAATAAACAAATAAATAAATAAATAACTATATCAGGCATTCGTTCTCACCTAGTGTGTACTTACTGTCTCAAAGTGATTCACAGGTGTGATGAGTAAGACGGAGCGTAGATCTATATTCTGGGTGACCTCTCTCTCTCTCTCTCTCTCTCTCTCTCTCTCTCTCTCTCTCTCTCTCTCTCTCTCTCTCTCTCTCTCTCTCCTCCTCTCTCTCTCTCTGTGTGTGTGTGTGTGTGTGTGTGTGTGTGTGTGTGTGTGTGTGTGTGTGTGTCTGTCTGTCTGTCTGTCTGTCTGTCTGTCTGTCTGTCTCTGTCTCTCTCTCACTCATCTCCGTCTGCCTCCCCCCCCCCCCCCCCCCCCCCTCTCTCTCTCTCTCTCTCCTCTCTCTCTCTCTCTCTCTCTCTCTCTCTCCCCAACAATATTAAATAGGCTTTGTATGATATTCTACTATACGGTATGTGTATGTTCTGTTCGTGTTTGTGTGCATCTACAATGCAATCTCTGTCTGTTTTTGTATGTGTAGGGAAACAGACGGACACACAGACAGACAGAGATGCACACAGAGAGGCAAACAGACACACAGGCAGACATACAGACAGGGAAATTTAGAGTCAACCTGTTGCATTTGCAAGCTACGCTGCGATACAAGATAAGTGTGACGTGTTGTTTAACATTAATTGATAATATCTCATCCGGCAGATACGGATTAAACCTGAATTAATTCTTACAAATATTAGCATCTCTCTCTCTCTCTCTCTCTCTCTCTCCTCTCCTCTCTCTCTTCTCCTCTCCTCTCTCTCTCTCTCTCTCTCTCTCTCTCTCCTCTCTCTCTCTCTCTCTCTCTCTCTCTCTCTCTCTCTCTCTCTCTCCCTCTCTCTCTCCTCTCTCCCACACACACACACACACACACACAACCACACACACACACACAACATACACACACACACACTAACACCAACACTAACACACACGCGCGCACACGCGCACGCACGCACGCACACAGAGAGAGAGAGAGAGAGAGAGAGAGAGAGAGAGAGAGAGAGAGAGAGAGAGAGAGAGAGAGAGAGAGAGAGAGAGAGAGAGAGAATGATCAATGAACAATGAACAATGAACAATAAATGGATCAGTAGTCTAGAAGTAACGGGCTGTCTAGAGAGCGAAAAGTCCGAGTCGGAGTGTGCGGTGGTTCAAATCCCCTTTGGGCCCAAAACTTTTCCCCCATCCATTAGATCATGAGTGGTGGTCTGGGTACTAGTCATTCGGATGAGACGATAAACCGAGGTCCCGTGTGTTACACATTATTATTTAGCGCAGGTAAAAGAGAACCCACAGCAATAAGAGGATTGTCCCTGGCAAAATTCTGTAGAAAAAAGCCACTCTGATAAGGAAAACAAATACAGTTGCAGACAGGAAAAAGAAAAAGAAAACAATGGGTAGGCATCGCACTTGTAGCGACGCGCTCTCCCCGGGGACAGCAGCCCGAATTTCACGCAGAGGAATCTGCTGTGACATAAAGTGGTATGAAATATGAAATGAAATGAAACAAAATTTATTCTTCAGGCCTCCAGCCCCTAGAATGGGGTCGGGCAAAGCATAGCAAAACAAAGCAAAGACAAAAAAGAAATGATATATATATGGCAACTGCCCAAACATGACTGCTATGAATATGTGACCATTCAAATTAGGCCAAGAAAATCTACTTGAAATATCTGTTCATCGTACAATTTGTCATTGCCCGCTATCCAAACTTTCAACAAAATGTGTGTGTGTGTGTGTGTGTGTGTGTGTGTGTGTGTGTGGTGTGTGTGTGTGTGTGTGTGTGTGTGTGTGAGTGTGCGCGCTTGCGTGCGTGTGTGCGTGCGTGCGTGTGTGTGTATTTTATTTATTTATTTATTTATTCTTTTATATCGAGGATAATGGAACAAACATTCATATGTTTTTTTTTTTACATCCAGTTCTCGTGTGTATGCAGTTTTGTAAATATTGTCATCTGTTCCCACCGGCACACGATGGCCTACTCTTACGAAAAGCGGAACAGGATTTAACATGTGTGCAAGATGTTCTGCGTGCGTTCGCACACGGGGCCTCGGTTTATAGTCTCATCCGAAAGACTTTTGGGGAGAGTGGAGTCAGCACTGATGTTAACTCCAGGGGAAAATCCCCTTCAACGGGAATCGAACTCGGGTCGGGTCAATACAAGGAAGAGAGAGAGAGAGAGAGAGAGAGAGAGAGAGAGAGAGAGAGAGAGAGAGAAGAGAGAGAGAGAGAGAGAGAGAGAGAGAGAGAGAGGCACGCAGAGAAAGAGAGAGAGAGAGAGAGAGAGAGAGAGAGAGAGAGAGAGAGAGAGAGAGAGAGAGAGAGAGAGAGAAGAGAGAGAGAGAGAGAGAGAGAGAGAGAGAGAGAGGAAGAGAGAGAGAGAGAGAGAGAGAGAGAGAGAGAGAGAGAGAGAGAGAGAGAGAGAGAGAGAGAGAGATTGATTGATTGATTGATTGATTTGATTTATTCTTTTATATCGAGAGAGAGACACACAGAGAGAGAGACAGAGAATAGAGAGAGAGACAGAGAGAGAGAGAGAGAGAGAGAGAGAGAGAGAGAGAGAAAGAGAGAGAGACAGAGAGAGACAGAGAGAGACAGAGACAGAGAGACAGAGACAGAGACAGAGAGACAAAAAGAGAGAGAGACAGACAGAGAGAGACAGAGACAGAGAGACAGAGAGAGTGGAAGAATAGGGGTGGAGGCGATACAAAGACAACAGATGGAGTATACCAAGTTATAAATAAAAAGTCAGACAAAGCGAGGCAGATGAAAGAGAAAACACACTGACGGATGTGAATGTGAAGAGATACGACTTGATAATAATGACAATAAACCTACGTACACACGTAAGTACACGGATATAATAATATATGAGAGAGAGAGAGAGAGAAGAGAGAGAGAGAGAGAGAGAGAGAGAGAGAGAGAGAGAGAGAGAGAGAAGGGGGGGGGGGGGGGGGGGGGAGGGGGAGGGGGGGGGAAGGAGAAGACAGACAGGGACAGAGAGACAGACAAAGGTAGGGAGGGAGGGGGAGGGGGAGAAGAGAGAGAGAGAGAGAGAGAGAGAGAGAGAGAGAGAGGAGAGAGAGAGAAGAGAGAGAGAGAGAAGAAGACAGACAGACAGACAGACAGACAGACAGACAGACAGACAGACAGACAGAGACAGAGACAGACAAAGACAGACAAAGGGAGGGAGGGAGGACAGAGACTGTCAAAGATAGGGAGAGAGAGAGAGAGAGAGAGAGAGAGAGAGAGAGGAGAGAGAGAGAGAGAGAGAGAGAGAGAAGAGAGAGAGAGAGAGAGAGAGACAAACAGACAGACAGACAGACAGACAGACAGACAGACATAGACACAGACAGACAGACAGACAGACAAAGGTAGGGAGGGAGGGTGTAGGAGAGAGAGAGAGAGAGAGAGAGAGAGAGAGAGAGAGAGAGAGAGAGAGAGAGAGAGAGAGAGAGAGAGAGAGACAGACAGACAGACAGACAGACAGACAGACAGACAGACAGACAGACATAGACACAGACAGACAGACAGACAGACAAAGGTAGGGAGGGAGGGTGTAGGGAGAGAGAGGAGAGAGAGAGAGAGAGAGAGAGAGAGAGAGAGAGAGAGAGAGGAGAGAGAGAGAGAGAGAGAGAGAGAGAGAGACCTACAGACCTACAGAGAAGAGAAACAGATCGATATACAGACAGCAATAAACGGAAATGAAAACGGAAACCGTTTTTATCGTCTCCCAACCCTTTCCATCACAACACCACAATAACACATCACGGCAACACAGCACATGAAAGAAGTGCACGCACACACACACACACACACACACACACACCACACACACACACACACACACACACACATTCTTTTCAAGCCTCCTTTATGCACAATGAATGTTACAATGTCTCTATCATCTTAGCGTTAAGCGTCACATTATTGCATTTCATAATCTCTCCAAAATCTGTCCATTATTGTCAAATGAATGTGGACCCAAAGATTTATTCTGAAATAACTTTCTAACAAAAAAGCTCCCACCACCCCCACCCCACCCCTATTCTATTTGTTCTTCTGTTCTAATTTGATTTTTTTTTTGTTCACTTGTCTTTCACCCCATTAAATTTTTTGCAGGTATTGAAAAAGGTTCCCTTTTGGCTTGTTGTTGTTTGTTTTTGTTTGGGGTTGTTTTGTGTGTTTATATTGTCGTTGCTGTTTCTTCGCTGTTATGAACTTTAAAGGAGAAAGGCGGACACAGTCTTCTCGTGTGTATCATCTGGTGTCAAGTTGTTTTTTTCAATTAAGCCTTGATGCGTCGGTCAAAACGAAATACACTTTGATAGTTTTCTTTTCGTCATCCGGGTAAAATACAAAGAATAAAGGCACTGGCTGTGTTGTTTAGAGAAATGTATAAATATAGTGGTATTTACGGTATTCATTTATGGAAGACATAGTTAAACAACAGGAGATATATATATATATATATATATATATATATATATATATATATATATATATATATATATATATATATATATATATATGTATATGTTTAGAGAAATGTATAATTATAAATAGTGGTATTTACGGTATTTATTTATGGAAGACACAGTTAAAGAACAATATATATATATATATATATATATATATATATATATATATATATATATAATATATATATATATATATATAAATAAATTTCGAGGATAAAGGAATAACGCTCATGTGAATTCTAACATAAATGTTCTTCATTCCATCATCAACATGTTTTGCACTTAATTAACAAGATGTCACGTACGTGCACATTATTGGTCTTATTTTTGTTTTGTTACGTTATGTTTTTTCTTTGTATATATATACGCGTAGCGGGTTTCCGAGGTCACCAAGTATAGATTATAACAGACACTTGGAATGTTTGATTTGATTTGATTTGATTTATTCTTTTATATCGAGGATAATGGAATAAGCACTCTTGTGCTTTTTTACATCCAGTCCCCGTGTGTATGCAGTTTTGTGAATGTCATACAACGTGGCGGTGGGAACAGATGACAAGGTTTACACAACTGCATACACACGGGGGCTAGATGTAAAAAAAAATTTTAAATATAAAAAAAGCACATGGAGTGCTTATTCCACTATCCTCTATATACAAGAATAAATAAATTAATTAATAAATACTTAATAATAAAGCGTTTGAAAGAATTGAACTAAGCTGAGCTGAATTTTGGGGGGTTAGCTCCCAGGTTCTTTAATAGTGAAATTTTTTGGGTATGCGACTGTTTTAAACCACTATTTAGGTAGCCGAATTCAGACTACGGAGGTGGTGTCCAAAGACAACATATGTGTGCATTCGGGGTTTTTTTGTTTTAAATGTGTGTGTGTGTGTGTTGTGTGTGTGTGTGTGTGTGTGTGTGTGTGTGTGTGTGTGTGTGTGTGTGTGTGTGTGTGTGAGTGAGTGTGTGTGTGTGTATGTATGTGTGTATGTGTAGCCACATTCAGACTTCGGGGATGAAAGACGACACCTGTGTGCATTCAGTTTTTGTTGGATTTTTTTTTTGTCATCCGTTCCTACCTGCACGAAATGGTCTACTCTTCGAAAAGGCAGAGCAGGTTATAGCGTGTGCGCAAGATGTCCAGCGTGCGTTCAGACCTCTTCATTTAAATTACTTTTGCGGGAGTGGAGTCAGTAAGCACAGTGATGCTAACTCCAGGGTCAAACCCTCTCAAACTTGACTTGACTTGACTTGACTTGACTTGACTTGACTTGACATTGTCAATGGGGTTTGAGGCTTGTTAAGGCCTGTTCATTGTTCTTCACTTGTATCCACTTTCACTTGCATGCGTGGTTAGAGCAGAAAGTAGCATAGATGTACTTATAATATACTTTGGGGACGGATGGTCTAGTGGTCAGAACATTGCTGCTCGCAATTTGACGACCCGGGTTTGATTCCAGTCGAGGAGATTTTTCTCCTGGAGTTAACATCAGTGCTGACTCCACTCTCCCCCAAAGTCCTTCGGACGAGACTATAAACCGAGGCCCCGTGTGCGGACGCACGCAGAACATCTTGCGCACACGTTAAATCCTGTTCCGCTTTTCGTAAGAGTAGGCCATCGTGTGCCGGTGGGAACAGATGACAAAATTGACAAAACTGCATACATACGGGGACTGGATTAAAAAAAAAAAAGCACAAGAGTGCTTATCCCATTATCCTCGAAATAAAATAGTAAAAAAAAAAAAAAATGAAATTAGAAGTTATAATAAGAATTTTATCCTCGGGGTCTCCGTGGTGGCTCCAGTACAGGCTAGCTGTCACATTACGAGTGCAACGCTCAAACCACGAGGTTATCCCCCCCTCTATCCCCCTCCCCTACAATTGAATTGAATTGATTTGAATACCATTTTCAGTCACAGTAGACTTCTCTGTGTGAAATTCGATCTGCTCTCCCCGTAGAGAGCGCGTCGCCTCAAGAGAAGGGCCACTCATATAATCAGACAGACAGACAGACAGACAGACAGACAGACAGACAGACAGACACACACACACACACACACACACACACACACACACACACACACACACACACACACACACACACACACACTATCCATTGGTTTGCAAGTATACTTCTTCCCCCTATCAGAATGGCTTCTTTGTACATAATTTCGCCCGAGACCATTCTCTCGCTGCTTTTGCTCTTTCAGTCCCCGTGTGTATGCAGTTTTGTAAATTTTGTCATCTGTTCCCACCGGCACACAATGGCCTACTCTTACGAAAAGCGGAACAGGATTTAACGTGTTCGTAAGATGTTCTGCGTGCGTTCGCACACGGGGCCTCGGTTTATAGTCTGATCCGAAGGACTTTTGGGGAGAGTGGAGTCATGTGTGTGTGTGTGTGTGTAAGAACACAAGCAACTATCCCCATAGCAGCGCAGTCGAAAATGAACAAAAACAGAAACAAAATTAAAGTATACATATAACGAATTATTTATCCATTAAAACATTTAAACAGGTAACTACTAGGTCTAGTTTTGTCTACAAAAGACTAACCTTTCACCAAAGTGACTTTCCTTTGCATTAT
>CM060338.1:15678408-15690908 GCA_030674155.1 Stramonita haemastoma
GAGAGAGAGAGAACTTATTATCAGGCAGGGTATATATGTTGAAGAGGAGCAACATACACACCTTTTGTGCTTCGAATACTGTTAGAGAAAACTAGAGACACTGAATATGAGGCATAGACTATACTAAAGCTTTTGACAGTGTCAAACATCACAGTCTGTTTATCGTAATATTAGAAATGGGTTTTTCAAAGCATCTGATCTCGCTCATAGTAAATTTGTATCCGAATCAGAAAGGAACCATCTGAAGAAATGGCAAACGCTGCAATCTTTTTTATATGAAAAGGAGTGTGGCAGGGATGCATATTGTCCCCAAATATATACAGAAATGATCACGAAAAAGGCAGACATAGATTTTATGGGCATTAGAATAGGATGCAGAAACAATGTTAATCTTATATATGTTGATGATACAGCACTCATGGCCAATGATGTCACAAACATTGGGGGAAAATAAAATTCTGAACAGAATCAAGGAAGAGAACAGCACTGCTGGCCTTCAGTTCAATATCAAAATGACCAGAGTGCTGCATGGTCAAAACACCCCTCAAAATCAATAGAAATCATTTGGAATATTTCAAACTTTCACAAACTTTGGCATTTATGAAATAATATTTTGTTTCATTTTGTTCTATCAGTCTCTGTCTGTTTGTCTGTCTTTCTCTCATGCAGAGGAAAACATAGAACTATCAGGGATAGTGTTTGTTGTACATGTAAACAACAACCAATCAACTAAAGAAAAAAAACAACAACAAAACTCTACTGATTTCCAAAAATGGATACAATATTGTGGGTTATTTTATGTATCCCATTTCAGTCAGATTTTCATGCGCCTGTGCACACACACACACACACACACACACACACACACACACACACACACACACACACACACTTCACTATTATACTGGCGTTAGCTACTGACAGCTCAACAGGGTTTGTTGGTTCAGGCTGGTTCAAGCGTGACCCCACGTAGAGGTGACTGGGGGGGAGAGGGGAAGTCAAATGCTTTCGCTTGATCGAACACTCTTAACAGTGAACTTTATAACTATGAGAAGTCTTAAGAACACAGAATGACTAACCCCTCCCCACCTCCCCCGCCGCCACCCTTCTCTCCTCTCCTATTTTTTAATCTTTTTTCTCTCAAAGGAATCGAAGCGTGACTGCGTCTAATATGTGACACGCCACAAGTTTTGCATTAATTTTGTGTCGAGTATCATTCTTGTCTAAGAAAGTAGGCAGTTTTCCAAGTGTTCTGTTTTCATATTGAAATGAGTTGATTTTTTTTACTTTTTGGTTGCTTCTCTTTCCTTTCTTTTTTTTTGGGCGCGGGGGGGGGGGGGGGGGGGGGGGGGGGGGGGGGGGGGGGGGCGAGGGGGGATGGATAAAGGTCAGGTTGGTATTTCATACCACTTGAAGTCACAGTAGCTTTCTCTGCGTGAAATTCGGGCTGCTCTCCCCGGGGAGAGCACGTCGCCACAAGAGCAGCGCCACCATTATTTTTTTCCTTTTCCTATCTGCAAATGTATTTGTTTCCCTACCAGAGTGGCTTTTTCTATAGAATTTTGCAAGGCTTAACTCTCTTGTTGCTGTGGGTTTTTTACGTGTGCTAAATTATTTTGTGAAACATACGGGACTTCGGTTTATCGTCTCATCCGAAAAACTAGCACGCAGACTCGTGGTCTAATGGATGGGAGAAAAGTTTTGGGACCAAGCGGGGTTCAAACCACCGCACACTTCCGACCCGGTCGCTTTCAAGGCAGGTGCATTTACCTCTAGACCACCGATCCACAGGTTGGGCTGGGGTTTGTACATAAGTAGAGTTCATGCTCAATGACTGATCCATTGCAAGGAAAAAACAGCTGTAATAACAAATTGTCACATCTGCCATTGCTTTCATTTCCTTCGTGTCTATACTCATGCAGATCAAAATATGCACGTTAAAGATCCCGCAATTCGTGTCAACAACACTATACTGGGTTGCGGAAACACGAACATGTTCCAGAGAGAACATGCCCAACATACACCGTCGGGTTACATACGGGAAATCTCACCGTACCTCGGAGCTCTAGCCGAAGAACGAAAAAAGAAATATTTGCGCTAGATGGTGTGTGTGTGTGTGTGTGTGTGTGTGTGTGTGTGTGTGTGTGTGTGTGTGTGTGTGTGTGTGTGTGTGTGTGTTTGCATATAGGGCCTCGGTTTACAGTGTCATCTGAAGGACTTTTAGGGAGAGAGTGGAGTCAGCACTGATGTTAACTCCAGCATAAAAGGCAAAAAGGTAAAGGTGTCCCATAACCTAGGCGATCGTAGGGGAGCGAGGCATTAGAGACCTCAGCTTTTCTAGGGGCCAGCATGTTGAGGGTGGCGTCCATCTCCTCTCCCTCGCTGCTTTACCTTCCCTGACCCTATAGAGGGCAGGTACCCATTTACAGCTGGGTGAACTGGGGGGGACTGTACTGAAGCCAAGGCGCGCAAACGGTCACCCATTCAACTGGTAACCACGCTCGACGCTGTATTACTTGATTTGGGAAAAGCGAGCGCTCTGACCACTTAGCTATCCCGCCCCAGAGTAAAATCCCTAAAACGGGTGCCTAAGTGGTGGCTCGATCCCAGGCCATCAGATTACGAGCACAACGCTCTAACCACTAGGTAACCATCCCCCTCTACAGCTGTTTCGCTACAGATAACATAGTTTGCTGTTTTAGTTTTGATCTACTATTGTAACAGGCTGGTTGTGTCAGATGAACTTTACTGCTTTTCAAAGGAAAAAAATTCAACTTTTTTGTGGACGTTGGATACAGAGAGAGGAGAGAGAGAGAGAGAGAGAGAGAGAGAGAGAGAGAGAGAGAGGAGAGAGAGAGAGAGAGAGAGAGAGAGAGGGAGGGAGAGACAGACAGACAGACAGACAAAGACAGACAGACAGATACAATCAGACACAGACAGACAGACATAGTATGAGAGATAGAATGAAAGAGACACGAGAGGAGAGAGAGAGAGAGAGAGAGAGAGAGAGAGAGGAGAGAGAGAGGAGAGAGAGAGAGAGAGGAGGAGAGAGAGAGAGAGAGAGAGAGAGAGAGAGAACAACTGACGGTTTTTTTATGGAAAAGAATAAGCACAATGGTGGCTTTTACCTGCCCAGCCCTCAGTCAAAATAAGGAGAGAGACAGAGACAGAGACAGACAGAGACAGACAGACAGACAAACACATCATCAGATAAGACAGCAACTCAAAATGAAGGCAGTTGAACATGAAGCAACTTCATGGGAGCAATCAAGACGGAACATAAAAAAAAATCAACGCTTTCAAAATACTCTGTTTACTATGCCAGTACTTCCTTTTGATTCCAACTCATTGTGAAAAACAAAACAACAAAGCAGAACGATGACAATCAAAACAACAGCAGCAACAATGAAAAAGAACTCACAACAACAAGAAAATCAACTTTTAACTGGTGTTGCCAAAACGAACAAACAAAACCACATCACCAAAAAATCTTTAACGTTCCTTTACCTCTCTCTCTCTTAAGTCTTCAGCAAAGAACCTGAAAAAAAGTAAATATAGAATTTTTTGAAGATATTATATAAATCAAGAAGAAACCAAAATATAGTAAATAATATAACAGATAAAATCTTTGGTTTTCGTTTGCATGCGTGCGTACGTGCACGCACACAGTCGCACACACGCACAAACGCGAGTACAAGCACACAGTCATGTACACACACACTTACACACGCACGCACACACACACGCGCACATACACACGCACACACGCACGCACACACACACACAGACAGAATCTGGGGATGTAGATTTCCCCCTTGCATGTAGTAACAATAGCAATAAACAGTATAGCCTATGCATGAACCACGGAGCATGCCAACTGTTACATCAGTTGAAAAGGACTGTTGCAAACATTTCCACATTTTGAATAGCTTGTACAAAATGACTGTTCACGATTAACCTGATAAAAATGAATCAATTGTAGGCCTAATATATTTGATTTGTAATTGGCATTGAATCTTAATTTGTATGTGTGCGTAAATACAGGATATTAGGATATTATTCAGATTCTGTTTATAATGGAATACACAAAAAAACCATACACACCAAAAAAAACCCCACGTTACAACCTAACTCATTCGACAAACCAAACACACACACAACCACACCAACACAACAACATTCAAATCTCCCGACAGCCCTCTTCCTGTTGAACTGGGGGTTTGGGATTTGGCCGGGCTTCTCGTTGATTGGTCCACAGCACCTGTCGTCTGCTTGGCGGCTCTTGTCTGCGATTGGCTGACAGATTCAGGCGGGGGAGGGGTGGTGCTGCGGCCTTGGTCAGTTTGGTCACTGGAGCGGGTGACAGGGTGGTGGTGGCTGGTGGCGGGGGTGGGGGAGAGGTGACGGCGGAGGTGGTTGTTGTCGGGGCACTGCCAGGTCCAGCCAAGTCTCTCCTGGGCGTTCTGCGTCTCCAGCCACTGCTGCAAAGGCCTGAAGTAGTGCAGCAGGGCCCCGGCGTCCATCTTCCGACGCCCCGTCATCTCTTCCAACACGTCCGGCCAGGGCTGGGAGGAGCCTTTGCTTAGCATGGACCTGTGCAGAGAGAGATGGTACATAATACCTGTGCATAATACATAGCACTTAATGGTATGTGATGCATAGTAATCCGTAACAGCATATAATCAGTGCATATATTTTTAAAAATAGAATTTATCAAGAGCTGATTTCCACACACACACACACGCGCGCGCACACACACGCACACATACGCACGCACGCACACACATACATACACACACACGTGTCAACTGACATAAAACAATCTGTTCCACTTATGAGGATTCAGTATAAATAGCATCCCACCTATTAGAAACTATGTGCTAGAAAATTCTCCTTTTCTATCACTCCCTTTATTTTTCCTTACACACACACACTCTCTCTCTCTCTCTCTCTCTCTCTCTCTCTCTCTCTCTCTCTCTCTCTCTCTCTCTCTCTCTCCTGCTGATTTTCTGCCTATCCAGCTCACTTTCTTCCAGCAGACTGTAGAGTAACAAGCACAGGAGAAGGAAAACTAGATAGGCCTACGACCACTGCTCACCCAATACTATCAGATGAAGAAGAAGAAGAAGAAGAAGAAGAAGAAGAAGAAGGAGGAGGAGGAGGAGGAGGAGGAAAAGAAAAAGAAGAAATCATGTCTTTAAATCTTTGTGGTTGTAGAGGTACTAGGTATGTGTCCACCAGTGTGTGTGTGTGTGTGTGGGGGGGGGGGGGGGGGGGCGTGTGTGTGTGTACATGTGTGTGTGTTTGTGTGTGCATGTATGTGCACATTCGCCTTTGACCATGTATATCTATCTATCTATCTATCTATCTATCTATCTATCTATCTATCTATCTATCTATCTATCTATCTATCTATCTATCTATCTACTACCTATCTATTTATCTACCTACTACCTACCTATCTACCTATCTATCTATCTATCTATCCTATCTATCTATCTATCTGTCTGTATGTATGTCAGTGTGTGTGTGCATGCTATGTCCTAAAAATGGACAGAAGACCTCCATGGCAGCCTGACCTGAGCTTCTGTCCAGCGGCTGCGGAGTTGAAGATGTCGCACTGATGCTGGGGCCTAGTCTGTGCCTGCGTGAGCGCGCGCACGTGTGCGTGTGTATGTGTGCGCGCGCACGTGCGCCTATGACCACGTATATATATATATATATATATAAAGTTAGTTAAAGTCTGTCCCGAGCCTAAGGCTCATCAGGCCGGTGCTTATCCGGTTTCTGTGGCGTTAAGCGACTGAGAGTCATAGACTCCCCCCTGGATAGGACGCCAGTCTATCGCAGGGTTAACCCCCAACACAAGGTTGGTACCCCTTTTACACCTGGGTGGGGTGAGAAAATAGCCGTAAAGTGCCTTTTCCAAGGGCACAACGCCATAGCCGAAAGCTGGGATCGAACCCACAACCTTTAGATTACGAGTCCAACGCTCTAACCACTAGACTACAGCGGCGGCACTGACCACATATATAGTATGTCAGTATGTGTGTACATGCTGTGGCCTGAAGCTGGACATGAAGACATCCATGGCAGACTGACCTGAGCTTTTGTCCAGCGGCTTCAGAGTGGAAGATGTCGCACTGATGCAGGGGCCCTGTGTGGCCGGCAGCCTGACACAACGCCTGGTGGAACTGGAACTGCAGCACGAAGGAGGCGAAGTATCTGCAGCATAGCAACGACAACACAACAACAACAGTCAGTGTGTATCATCTGCAATATAACAACAACAGTCAGTGTGTATCATCTGCAATATAACAACAACAGTCAGTGTGTATCATCTGCAATATAACAACAACGACAACGGTTATTGTGTATCATCTGTTTCTGCCATATAACAACAACAATCAGCATATATGTGATCCGCAATATAGCAACAACAACATTAACAGTCAGCGTGTATGAACTGATTCTGCAATATTTATATAGCAACAACAGCAACAGTCAGCCTATATATGATCTGCAATATAGCAACAACAACAACAACAACAGTCAGCGTGTATGATCTGATTCTGCAATACAGCAACAACAGCAACAACAACAGTGTGTATGATCTGCAATGTAACAACAACAACAACAAAAGTCAGCGTGTATGATCTGATTCTGCAATACAGCAACAACAACAACAACAACAGTGTGTATGATCTGCAATGTAACGACAACAACAACAGTCAGCGAGTATGATCTGATTCTGCAATACAGCAACAACAACAACAACAACAACAACAGTGTGTATGATCTGCGATGTAACAACAGCAACAGCAGTGTGTATGATCTGCAATGTAACAACAACAACAACAACAGTCAGCGTGTATGGTCTGATTCTGCAATATAGCAACAATAACAACAACAACAGTGTGTATGATCTGCAATGTAACAACAACAACAACAAAAGTCAGCGTGTATGGTCTGATTCTGCAATATAGCAACAATAACAACAACAAAAGTCAACGGATATACATAGCAACAATAACAGCTGTCAGCTTAATTAGGATCTGCCATATAGCAACAATAACAGCTGTCACCATATATATGATCTACAATATAGCACCAGTAACAGTTGTCAGTATATATATGATATGCAATATAGCAACAACAGCAACAACAGTCAGCATATATATGATCTGCAATATAGCAAAAACAACAATCAGCTTGTGTGATCTGCAATATAGCAACAACAACAACAGTCAGCATGTATGTGATTTGCAATATAATAACAACATCAGTGAGTTTGTGTGATCAGATTCTGCAACATAGCAACAACAACAACAACAGTCAGCGTGTGTGATCTGCAACATAGCAACAACAACAACATTAACAGTCAGCGTGTATCATCTGATTTTGCAATATAGCAATAATAACAACAACAGTCAGTGTGTATGATCTGCTTCTGCAATATACTAACAAAAACAACAGTCAGCATATATATGATCTGCAACATTGCAACAAACAACAGTAAGCGTGTATCATCTGCTTCGGCAACATAGTAACAATAACAACAACAGTCAACGTATATGTAATCTGCAATATAGCAACAGCAACAACAACAATCAGCATGTACGATATATTTCTGCAATATAGCAACAACAACAACAACAACAGTCAGCTTGTGTGATCAGATTCCGCAACATAGCAACAAATACAACAACAGTTAGGATATATGTGATCTGCAATATAGCAACAACGACAACGACAGTCAGCATATATGTGATCTGCAATATAGCGACAACTACAACAACAACAACAACAAAAGTCAGTGTGCAAGATCTGCTTCTGCGATATAGCAACAACAACAACAGTCAGCGTGCGCAAGATGTTCTGCCCTGCGTGCGTTTACACACGGGGCTTCGGTTTATAGTCTCATCAGACTGTGTCTGTCAGCCTCCCTCTGTCCAATACCTAAGTATTGTCATCATGGCTGTGTCTGTCAGACAACCTCTGTCCAATACCTAAGCGTTGTCATCAGGGCTGTCTGTCAGCCTCTTTCTGTCCAATACCTAAGCATTGTCCTCATGATTGTGTCTGTCAGACAGCCTCTGTCCAATACCTAAGCGTTGTCATCATGACTGTCTTCTCCTGTCACAGACCCTCCCTCCCCAGTAGCACTCAAGTCCTGTCCCATCCTGGGGTCTGTCTGACTTAGTGGGAGCAGTTCTATAGCTGTCTTTCCTTTTTCCTTGCAACACGTGTGGAGTTTTCTAGCAGAGAAGATTCATATCAGTGGTTGTATGTTTGCCCTGTGATTATTATCCCTCTTCTGTTATTTATTTTATTTATTCTTTTATTTGGAGGATAATGGAATAAGCACCCGTGTGTTTTTTAACATGCAGTCCCGTGTTCATGCAGTTTCGTCAATTTTGTCATCCATTGTTAGCGTTACCCAGGTGACACCATGCGGAGATAGAAGTAGGACTTGAATTCTACACTGTGGATCGGTGGTCTAGAGGTAACGTGCCTGCCTAGAAAGCGAAAAGTCCGGGTTGGAGTGTGCGGTGGTTCGAATCCCCTTTGGGCCCAAAACTTTTCCCCCATCCATTAGACCATGAGTGGTGGTCTGGGCGCTAGTCTTTCGGATGAGACGATAAAACCAAGGTCCCGTGTGTTACGCATCACTATTTAGCGCACGTAAAAGAACCCACGGCAAGAAGGGGGTTGTCCCTGGCAAAATTCTGTAGAAAAAAGCCACTCCAATAGGGAACAAATACAGGTGTAGACAGTAAATAGAAAAAAAAAACAATGGGTCGCGCTGCACTTGTGGCGACGCGCTCTCCCCGGGGAGAGCAACCCGAATTTAACGCACAGCAATCTGCTGTGACATAAAGTGGTATAAATGAATAAATAAAACACTGCCAAAGCAATCCCTCCTCCCCCCAGTTACCAACAATAACAACAAAACAAAGCTAACAAAAAATTATGTATGTGTCTCTGTTTTGTTTTGTATCTTATTGATCACTTCAAGAATTCATTTTTGAGTCACTTTTCTTTCAGACGTGAGTGCACGTCGACTTTCCTTTCTTTCGGTGCACTTAAAGAGTGAATGCAGTGATATGGGGTGTTTTGGACAAGATGCACTGTTTGTATCGACACACTTACCGAATGTAGGGTGTATTTCCGGGAATGTGATACTTTGAACCCGGGTCAAAATCTTCTGCTGATCGTGCAACTGGGGGAGATATACCCTGGTAGCGACACCTGAAATTGTAAAGCACGTTTGGTATTATACCTGTCAGAAAGGGACACACACACACACGCGCACGCACGCACGCACGCATGCACACAAAGAGGCGCGCGCGCACACACACACACACATACACACATATACACACATGCACGCACACACACATACACACACAAACACACATACACGTACGCACGCACACACACACACAGATTTGAATTCTGAGAACGCCCAACAAGAACAACATAAACACTCTTTATAACGTTTTTTTTTTTTAACCTAGTAGAAATAAAAGATATGGGAGTTTGGGGATTGGCAGGCAGATGATAACACACACACACACACACACACGCACACGCACACGCACACACGTACACACGTACACACGTACACAAACACACACGCACACACAAACGCACACACACGCACACACACATACACACACACCGACACACACAACACACACAACACACACACCCACACACACCCACACACACACAAACAAACATCCCCCCCCCACACACACACAGTCATACCGAAGCTGCCACCAGTGGTCGTTGTAGTGGTCAGGTGTGGTGTTCCCGGCAAACACTGACCACCTCCACTGGTCAATCAGGTAGCCAAAGGGCAGGAAGGCCACCTTCTCCAGAGCCATTTCCATCAGAAAGTTGATCTCATCCACTGCAGGACAAAACACAACACTCTGCACAGGAGCATTGAAGGAGAAAGTCCCTTTTTCATTAACGAAGACCACCTCTATCAGACCATAAAAAGGTAAAGGTGTCCCATAACCTGTGTGGTCGAAGGGGAGCGAGGAATCAGAGACCTCAGCTTCTCTTTATTCTTTTTTTTATATCGAGGACAATGGAATAAGCACTCTTGTGCTTTTTTTCATCCAGTCCCCGTGTGTATGCAGTTTTGTATATGTCATCTGTTCCCACCGGCACACGATGGCCTACTCTTACGAAAAGCGGAACCGGATTTAACGTGTGTGCAAGGTGTTCTGAGTGCGTTTCGCACACGGGGCCTCGGTTTAAAGTCTCATCCGAAGGACTTTTGGGGAGAGTGGAGTCAGCACTGATGTTAACTCCAGAAGAAAAATCTCCTCGACGGATTCGAACCTGGGTCGTCAGATTGCCAGCGCAATGTTCTGACCACTAGGCTATCCGTCCCCCCATTAATGAAGACCACCACTATCAGACTATAAAAAGGTAATGGTGTCCCACAACGTAGGCGGTCGTAGGGGAGCGAGGCATCAGAGACCTCAGCTTCTCTAGGGGCCAGCATGTTGAGGGCGGCGCCCATCTCCTCTCCCTCGCTGCTTTACCTTCCCTGACCCTATAGAGGGTAGGTACCTATTTACAGCTGGGTGAACTGGGGGACTGTACTGTAGCCAAGGCGCGCAAACAGTCACCCATTCAACTGGTAACCACTCTCGACGCTGCTTAACTTGACTTGGGGAAAGCGAGTGCTCTGCTCTGATTGCTATCTCGCCCCTAAGACTATCACACTCACTCAGTCCCATGTCCCAAAGGACGTAGGGGGGACATGAGAGAAGACGCAACAGAGATCTTTTTCCATGCTTCACGATCCTGTGTGGCTAGTAGGAGGTGTTGTAGGGGTTGGGCAGTCCAGTCTTTGATGTTGTCAACCCATGATTTCTTTTGGCGGCCTCTTCTTCTCTTGCCCTCGACTGTTCCTTGCAGGATGGTTTTTGCTAGGGTGTTGTGTCTTGTGGTGTGACCAAACCACATCAGCTTTCTCCTCTTTATGGTGGAGAGCAAAGGCTCTTGGGGGCCCACACGCTTTTTGATTTCTTCTTTCACATAGTTATTGGTCTTGTGTTCTTTGTATGATATTTTGAGAAGTCTTCTGTGGCACTTGTTCTCGAATGCTTGGATTCTCCTCTCTAACTCTGCTGTCAGAGTCCATGATTCACAGCCATATAGGAGGATAGATATCACGAGGGATTTGTAAAGGTGGTATTTGGTGCCGAAGCTGATGTTGTTGCTTCTGATGATCTTCTCGAGTCTGACTAGAGCAGGTGTTGCTGTTGCAATGCGAGCTTTCACTTCATTGTTTGATGTGCCATCTTTTGTTAGGATGGAGCCTAAGTATTTGAATTGGCTCACCTCTTCTAGTGTTTCTCCATTCATCTTTATTTCCGTGATGTCATTACTTGCGCTGTTGACCATGATCTTTGATTTCTCTGTACTGACCTCCATGCCGTATGCGCTCGCTCGATCTGTTAAATTGTCTGTGAGGATTTGCAGTTCTTGTTTGCTGCTGCCCATGAGGTCAATGTCATCTGCAAATCTGAGGTTGCAAAGGGGTCTTCCACCAATGGAGATGGAAGTGTGGTGGTTTTGCAGTGTCTCTGTCATGATGTTTTCGAGGAAGAGGTTGAAGAGTACAGGTGAGAGAAGGCAGCCCTGGCGAACCCCAACCGTGGTCTTGAAGAACTCGCCCACGTGGTTGTTCATGAAAACTGCACTTTTTGCGTTCTCGTACAGAGCCTTGATGACTTCAATTAGGCAGCTGTCAATGCTGAAGTGCCTGAGTACTTGCCAGAGGCCGTCATGCCATACCCTGTCAAAGGCCTTTTTGAAGTCTATGAAATTGTGGTACAAGTCTTTTTGGTGTTGGTGATGCTTCTCTATCAGAATTCTCAGATTGAAAATTTGTTCCATTGTGCTGCGTTTTGGTCTAAAGCCCGCTTGTTCTTCTGCCAGGAGTTTTTCTGCTTGGTTTTTCAGTCTGTTGAGGACTACCTGCAGCATGATCTTGCTAGGATGACTTATGAGACTGATGGTTCTGTAGTTCTGGCATTTCTTGAGGTTTCCTTTCTTTGGCAGGGGTATTACAAGAGACTGTGTCCATTCTTTTGGCCATTCTTTGGTGTCGTGGATCTTCTGACAAAGTTCTGTGAATCGCCTTGCTGTTTCATTCCCTCCATTTTTTATGAGTTCAGCTGGGATGTTATCAATTCCAGGGGACTTCCCCTTCTTCAATTGTTTAATAGCTGCATCTACTTCACACCTTAGTATTGGTGGGTCTTTATCTTGGTGTTCAGGGGGTTTGTCAGAAACTATGTTGGTATCTGGGTGTAGTGGGTAGTTGTACAATCCCTCACAGTATTCTGTCCAGCGTTGGAGGATGGCATTGTTTTCCGTTAAAAGATTTCCTTCTTTGTCTTCAATAACAGAGGCTTTAGGCTGTGTGGTTTTCGTTAGTGCTTTCAAAGTGTCGTAAGCTGTTTTGC
>CM060338.1:15695908-15703408 GCA_030674155.1 Stramonita haemastoma
CTTAAGCTTTTTTTTTTTGCTTTTTTTTTTTTTTTTTTACTAGTGGTATTCTGATCATTATTATAATCATTATTATCAGCATTTATTTTTACTGTCATCATCATCACCCCATCATCATCATTATCATCATTACCATCATGATATTATTATTATTATTATTATTATTATTATTATTATTATTATTATTAGCAGCAGCAGCAGCAGCAGCAGCAGCAGCAGCAGCAGCAGCAGCAGCAGCAGCAGCAGCATTGCTATTTTCATCATCGATATCACTTTCATTGTTTATATCATCATCATCATCATCACCATCACCATCATCATCATCATCATCATTATCATCATCATTTAATATTAACACCCTTATCATTTTTATTAGCACCATCATCATTATTACTATTATCATAATGATCAAACACGACACACGAGGCTCCTGTACCACAGGGGTGTGATGGTGAGGAGCAATACAGATCTCAGCACATGCTCCGTCTGTCACCTTGAACTAAATAAAGGCATGTCTAGAGTAAGAAGCCTGCTTCAAGCTCACTGTTCCCAATAGCTCCTGTTCTTTTTCAAACGGAAGGATTACAGCCTTCAGCCAATCAACACTTAGAACGAAGCTTTTGGTCACAGAACACACGCAAGCACGCGCGCGCGCACATACACACACGCGCGCGTGCACACACACACACACACACACACACACACACACACACACACACACACACACACACACACACACGCATACAACGCACGCACGTACACACACACACACACACACACACACACACACACACACACACACACACACACACACACACACACCTGTCTCTTCATAGAAGCTGTAACATCAATGGCCGAGCGGTTAGTGTAAGGCCTGACCAGGTCATAGATGTTGTTCCATTCCTGGGCCCACATGTTGCCTGTATGTGGCATGCAACACACGACACAGTCACCATCACATTCACCAGTACAGTCCAAAAATCACAGAAACAAACAAAAGATCAATACAAACGAAAACAAAAGAAGCAAATAAGAAAAGCCAACACCTCCCCCCCTCACCCCCTAAAACCCCGACCACAAAAGTCAGAATTAAAAAGATGACAGGAAACCATCTTCACAACCACTACTATCACCACCATCTACAGCCACAGCAACAGCAAAAATTAAGACACTCAGCAGATTATCCAGGTGTATATATATATATATTTTTTCTTTTCTTTTCTTTTTTTTTCTTCTGCTTTTCTGTTCGCCATTCTCTCTTTTTCTTCTTTTCAGCTTTTCTGAAAACTTTTGTTTTAAACATCACAAAAACTCAAACACATTATACATGTTCAACTTTGATACACACACAACAGCAGAAAAGAAAGCCTGATAACAACCATATATATCTCTCTCGCCCCCTCCTCCTCCTCTCTCTCCACACACACACACACACACACACACACACACACACACACACACACACACACACACACACACACACACACACACACACTTCTCCCCAACCACCATCCCAACACAAACACACTACCCTAACCCTCCCCACACTCCCCCCCCCAAACACACACACACACACACACACCACACACACTACACCCTATCCCTCCCCCTTCCCCAACACACACAACCCAACCCAACCCAACAAAAACTGACTGACCCAGAAGATGAGCAGGAATGTGTCCAGTCTCGGGAAAGTTGTCGCGACCGTACACAGCCACCAGCTTCTTGCGGACGAAGGCGTGCAGCTGCTGGTACAGAGGACTCAGCTGATGCAGCAGACCCTGCAGGTCCTCCTGAAAGCTGGGGGACTCGTAGAACGACCTCCAGTACTCCCCTGTGTCCGCGTACCCTGCAACAGCCACCCGGTCCTTTTTCAACCTCCCTCATCTCTCACCCCACCCAGGTGTAAAAGGGGTACCAACCTTGTGTTGGGGGTTAACCCTGCGATAGACTGGCGTCCTATCCAGGGGGGAGTCTATGACTCTCAGTCGCTTAACGCCACAGAAACCGGGATAAGCACCGGCCTGATGAGCCTTAGGCTCGGGACAGACTTTAACTTAACATCTCTTCAGCTCCGAGCGTAAAGATGTCAGTTATTATTGATTGATTTATTTGATTGATTTGATTCATTCTTTTATATCGAGGATAATGGAATAAGCACTCTTTGATTTATTCTTTTATATCGAGGATAATGGAATAAGCACCCTTGTGTTTTTTTCCATCCTGCCTCCGTGTGTATGCAGTTTTGTAAATGTCATCTGTTCCCACCGGCACACGATGGCCTACTCTTACGAAAAGCGGAACAGGATTTAATGTGTGCGCAAGGTGTTTTGCGTGCGTTCGCACACGGGCCTCGGTTTAAAGTCTCATCCGAAGGACTTTTGGGGAGAGTTGAGTCAGCACCGATGTTAACTCCAGGAGAAAAATCTCCACGACCGGACTCGAACCTGGGTCGTCAAATTGCCAGCGCAATGTTCTGACCACTAGGCTATCCGTCCCACGAAAAGACATAAAAGACAGCGTACTTGTTCCGGCCAAAAGCTTTATCAGTTTTGTTTTTTTCTTTTATTTATTTGTGATGGGGCGGTAAGCAGATTACCTCCCATGCGATCAGGGCCCCTGTGGCAGCGTCGTGTTTCTAAATCGAGACACACCTGCAAATTGTGCGATGCTCTGTTTCCTTGCGTGATGGTCAAACAGCCTCCGTTGAATACACTTTGCCTTCACGGTGAAATGTAGAATTTATAAAATCTCTATTTAGAGGTCACATTGTAACTGCCTAACTGTGCCCACCCGAGGTATTGTGCAGGGATGGGAAATCAAATATGTCAACTTTGTTACTTTTTTGTTGTTGTTGCTCATCGACTACAGCTTCGAGGTTTACACCAATGGCGAGATGTGTATACGACCGTGTTTGTCCACCATGAAGGTAAGCACGTTCCGACTATGGGTACGGTATCTCAACCTTGTGTGTTTTTCTTAAATATATCTTCAGTCATGCATTCTTACCGGCACTTATGGCTTACTCTTCCGAAAGGCAGAACAGGTTTTAGAGCGTGGTCAAGGTGTTCTCCTCGAGTTCACACACAGACTTACTTGACTTATGCCTGTGAATTCCCTTGGGAACATAGGGCTGCAACAACACCCCTCCAACGGACTCGGTTCTGGGAGATCCTCTTCAGCTCGGCCCATGTCATTCCGGATGCCTTCGTCTCTGTTTCAATGCTTCTGCGCCAGGTCTGTTTTGGTCGACCTACTTTCCGCTTCCCTTGTGGGTTCCAGTCAAGGGCCTGCCTGGTGACATTTGAAGCTGGCTTGCCGAGCGTATGGCCGATCCATCCCCATTTCCTTTTCTTGATCTCCGTCTTGATAGGAGGTTCACACACAGGGCTTCAGTTTATTGTCTCATCCGAAGGACTTTCGGGGAATTGGAATAAGTACTGATGTTAACTCCAGGGAAAAGTCCCTCTGAACGGGCTTCTTTGTAGTGGCTCGAACCTGCGGTCGATCCCGGGCCGTCAAACTGAAAGCGTAATGTTCTAACCACTGGGCTGTGCTTCAGTTACTGATGTAAGTGAACCGCTTAGGCTTGCATTAAAATCTTGTTACACTTCAATATGTCAGCTTGAAGGCCACCCAAGCTTACCTGTTCGTCAAACACATTGCTTCTCGATTGTGCCCAGAGAAGGCCACCCAAGCTCACCTATCTGTCTGCATATCGTGGCCATAGAAGGCCAACCAAACTTACCTGTCTGTATACTGTGCCCACAGAAGGCCTCTCAAGCTCACCTATCTGTCAGATATACTGATCACTGACTATACCCAGAGAAGCCTACCTAAGCTTACCTACCTGTCGAATACACTGATGCTGGAGTGTGGCCAGAGAAACTTACAAAAACTTACCTGTCTTGTATACTGTGCCTAATGAAGCCCTCTCAAGTTTACCTGTCAAATACTCTGATCATTGACTGTACCCAGAGAAGGCCACCCAAACTTACCTGTCTGTATATTGTGGCCAGAGAAACTTACCGAAACTTACCTGTCTTGTATACTGTGCCTAATGAAGCCCTCTCAAGTTTACCTATCTGTCAAATACACTGATCACTGACTGTACCCAGACAAGGCCCCCCAGCTCACCTATCTCTCTCACTCCCTGGTTGCTGAGGGTCACGAACTGCTGGTACAGAGGCTTCATCCTCCTCCCCGACACGTTCCTCCACCCTTGCCACGCGGCCAGCAGACGATCGTAGTCACGCTCCGTGGCCATGATGTCTTCTAGCTCTGTGGAACACAATTAATGATCAACAACAATGTTTATTTATTTATTTTTGTTATTTATTTTTCATTTATTTATTCTTTTATATCGAGGATAATGGAATAAGAAATCATATGTGTTTTTTTAATCCAGTCCCCGTGTGTATGCAGTTTTGTAATTCTTGTCATCTGTTCCCACCGGCACACGATGGCCTACTCTTACGAAAAGTGGAACAGGATTGAACGTGTGCGCAAGATGTTCTGTGTGCGTTCGCACACGGGGCCTCGGTTTTTAGTCTCACCCGAAATACTTTTGGGGGGAGTAGAGTCAGCACTGATGTTAACTCCAGGAGAAAAATCCCCTCGACTGGGAATCGAACCCAGGTCGTCTAATTGCAAGCGCAATGTTCTGACCACTAGGCTATTCCGTCCCCCTACAATGATGTATTGTGGGATGTCTTCTAGCTCTGTGGAACGAAATTGATGATCAACAACAACAACAACAACAATATTGTGTTTTGTTATGTCTTCTAGCTCTGTGGAACAAAATTAATGATCAACAACAACAATAGTGTGTGATGTCTTGTAGCTCTGTGGAACAAAATTAATGATCAACAACAACAACAATGTATTGTGTGATGTCTTCTAGATCTGTGGAACAAAATTGATGATCAACAACAACAAGTATTGTGTGATGTCTTCTTGCTCTGTGGAACAAAATTAATTATCAACAACAACAATGTATTGTGTTATGTCTTCTAGCTCTGTGGAACACAATTAATGATCAATAACAACATGAGGTTTTTGCATAAATTTGCGACCGTTTGCTCGCCATGAAGGAAGGTAGCCACATTCCGACTTCTGGCAGATTGAACTTACCTGGTTCCAGAGCCAGACATTGCGAATTTCCGTTGAGGCAGACCTTGCCTGCTCCGTAGATGCCCTCCATCCGAGTCTGTAGTGTCTGCATCTGCAACAACAACACATCACGTCTGGCCACTCTGATAGGGAAACAAATACAGTTGTATGCAGGAAAAAGAAAAAAATAATGGGTAGGCGCTGCACTTGTGGCGACGCGCTCACCCCGGGGAGAGCAGCCCGAATTTCACGCAGAGAAATCTGCTGTGACATAAAGTGGTACAAACTACAAAAATAAAATATCTGCCGTGAGCATCTGTCAACTACACTCTTGAGTGTCTGTGCGTTTCCCAGCTTAAAAGCCCGGTGACCAACTCTTGTCTCACTCACCGTGTCTAGATAATTATGACTGTGAGACTGTATAGATAAATACATACTGATTGAGAAAGTGTGTGTGTGTGTGTGTGTGTGTGTGTGTGTGTGTGTGTGTGTGTGTGTGTGTGTGTTTATTTATTTCTTCTTTGATATCGAGGATAATGGAATAAGCACTCATGTACCCATTTACATCTGGGTGAAAGAGGGGGATGTACTGAAACGAAGGTGCGCAAACGGTCACCCATCCAATTGGTAACCACGCTCGATGCTGCTTAACCTTGGCTGGGGGAAAGTGAGTGTTCTGACCACTGAGTTATCCCGTACCGTTCTTCCTACATAGCTAAGTATTAAAAAAAAATAATTTAAAAAAAGCACACCAGCCCTACCCGGGATAGACGGGATAGCCTAGTGGTCAGAACATTGAGCTCGCAATTTGACGACCCGGGTTCGATTCCCGTTCGAGGGGATTTTCCCCCTGGAATTAACATCAGTGCTGACTCCACTCTCCCAAAAAGTCTTCCGGATGAGACTATAAACCGAGGCCCCGTGTGCGATGCACGCAAATATCTTGCGCACACGTTAAATCCTGTTCCACTTTTCGTAAGAGTAGGCCATTGTGTGCCGGTGGGAACAGATGACAAGATTTACAAAATTGCATGCCCACGGGGACTGGATGTAAAAAAAGCACAAGAGTGCTTATTCCATTATCCTCGATATAAAAGAATAAATAAATCAATAAATAAACACCCGCAAATATCTCCTCCAGTGTGTCCTCACAGTTTTACTGACAGTGACCCACAGACATGTGAGAGGAATAATCCAGAATGCCTATTTTGGGTGACCTCAAGCTTGTTTAGCCCAGGAACGCCCAACTGCACCCCCTCCTACCCCACCCCCCCCCCCCCCCCCCCCCTTGCCCCTTTGATCTGCTTCTTTTAGTCTTCGCTTTTCTGCATTGTCTTTACTTACCGGGTGAGGTGCGTATAGTATTGCCTGGTCTTCCCCTGTGCTTGAAACTCTGCATGAGGTCTGCCCTCTGGCCTCAGCCGACACGTTCCGACTTCAGAACAGCTTTTTTTTTTTTTTTTTTTTTTTTTACAAGATGCACGCTGCATATGTTTGCTTTCTCGTCACCCACCCAACACTGATATGAATGGCGGGATCTTTAACATGCACAATTGATATTCTGCATGTGTACATACACGAAGAGAATTAAGGCACTGGCAGGTCTGCACGTTACGTTGACCAGGAAGATTGTAACCCCTCCCCCCCCACACACACACCCCATCCCAAATTCACCAGGCGCCGATGCCGAGGTTTGAACCCAGGACTTCAAGTACGCACAGGATTGAAGCCAAACAGTGTTAACCACTCAGCTCCAGAGACTGTTATGTCAATCAGGTTTAAACAGTGTTAACCACTAGGCTCCAGCGGCTGTCATGTCAGTCAGGTTCAAACCCATAACCCCTGACCTCTTCAAACTTGGCGGGGTCGCTCATGGCGCTGGGCCCAATGTTGGTCAACAGCTGGAACTGCCGACGGATGGTGACGTCAGAGAGGTTCCGCCATTGCAGCTGTTCCGCCTTGCGCGCTTCCTCCTTCTGGAATGTCGCCAGTTTCACTCGTCCCTGTACCTGTCAGGAACATTAAAAACTTTTTTTTTTAAAAAGCGTCGGGGTGGGGGTGGGGGGTGGGGGTCACAGATAATTTTGCGATAAAATTGACCAGCAATGTGAAGAGAAAAAAAAGGTTTGGCTTATAATTTTGGGGGGGTGTTTTATGGAATCTAGAAAATACATTACCAAGACCCTCTCTCTCCCCTCTGTCTGTCTGTCTGTCTGTCTGTCTGTCTGTCTGTCTGTCTGTCTGTCTGTCTGTCTGTCTGTCTGTCTGTCTCTCTCTCTCTCTCTCTCTCTCTCTCTCTTCTCTCTCTCTCTCTCTCTCTCTCTCTCTCTCTCTCCTCTCTCTCTCTCTCTCTCTCTTCTCAGTTCAAAACCTATCTCTTTCTTCTTT
>CM060338.1:15720908-15728408 GCA_030674155.1 Stramonita haemastoma
ACAGTTTATTGTCATTGCTCATCTTGGCCTTTTGACAAGGGAGGTAACACAACTATCCGTTGTGGAAGTTTTACATAAAAAGTGACATACGTGATCAATAACAACTAAGTTTAGAGAAAAAAAGGATAATCACATTAATAACACACTAATCATAATATTGGCGTCAATCCTATTGCAAATCAAATACAAAGAAAAAAACAAACACTAGCAGCAACA
The DNA here is from genome assembly GCA_030674155.1 of Stramonita haemastoma. Lineage (NCBI taxonomy): Eukaryota > Metazoa > Mollusca > Gastropoda > Neogastropoda > Muricidae > Stramonita > Stramonita haemastoma. Next base: position 15,721,125 of record CM060338.1, read on the forward strand.
ACAAACAAACAAACAAAAATACACACTGGTTCAGAATCGACCATCCTTTTAAATTTCATGCTACAAAGTACATCAACGTCCAAAAACATTTATCTCGAAACAAACATTGTTCTTGATATTAATTAATTCTGTCCTGATATATTAATGCCATTAGTAGTGACTTGTCTTTGTCTTATTTTCTGTGCTTCTGCAATATACTTTGCTATAGATTTAACAAGATGTTCATTATCAGACGACAGGATAGAGACTATATCTGGACTCGCTGCTGGCTGTACCGTTAAGAAATCAAGCTTGTTACGTAGTGTTTCGTATGCTTTACATTGAAACAAAAAGTGGATTTCATCATCAACACCGTGACCACATAGTGGGCACGGTAATTGTGTGGATGTCTCAGGCTGGAACCATCTTTTATTTGCATTAAACCCGAGTGTTCTTAGTCTGAATCTTGCATAATTAAGTCTGTGCCATTTATCTGTAATTATGTTCAGATATTTTTCTGTCTGGAAGACACATTTAAACGAGAAGAACCAGCTATATTTACTTTTATTCTCCATATCCGAGTGCCAGTTTTGTTTAAAAGAACAAATGAGCCTGTCTTTGAATTCAGAAAGAAACTGGCGCTCATTACCTACTTCCTGAGACAGCCACACAATCCCAAAACCATGTTCTGACAAAAGTTTTTTAATTTGATAAACCCAGTTGTCTTTACCTAACTCCATCTGTATAATCATCATATCATAAGCCTGTCTACATAAACGTGTCTGTGGAAGTTTCAACAACTTTAGCCAATATTTAATACACTTTACATAAGTTCTTATATAGAGAGGATATCTTCCAGTCTCTCCATAGAGTACAGTATTGGAGGAGTGAATTGGCACATTCAAAAACCGTTTTATAGCAAATGTATGGACTTTTTCCATTTGTGTATTTACATATAATCCCCATATTTCTGAGGCATAAGTTAACAAAGGTTCTATTTGAGTGTCAAATAACTTCCAAAATAAAGAACAGTCTATCGAGTTAAGCTTTCGTAGTGTTTTAAGTATTTCTATCACACCTTTTTTCCCCTTCCTACAAGATTCCTGCCAAGCAAAATTGAGACTAAGTCTTGTTGAAAATACCATGCCTAAATATTTATATGTATTAACTATTTTGACTTCATCATTTCCATAAAACCATTTTTCATATACTGATAAATGCCCACCCATCCTAAAGACAATAATGTTTGTTTTATCCATGTTTACAGTTAGATCAAACCGATCTGCTTCCTCCTTTAATATGTTTAACTGATTTTGTAAACCTATAACCGTTTCAGACAAAAGAATGATATCATCAGCAAAAAGTAACAAAAATACCTCTACTGCTCCAGATATAAACTGAATACCGTGTTTGCCTTTCCTTGACAGTTCGACAGCTAGTTCGTTTATAAAAAATGAGAACATTTGTGGGCTTAAAATACACCCCTGCTTCACTCCCTTGGGGCATTCGAAGAAATCAGAATATTCATTTCCAGCCCGAACACACGCTAATACTGAATTATAGACAGCTCTAAGTGCCATATATAATTTACCATTTACTCCATTTTTGCGTAATATATTCCAAAGTATATTTCGATTCACAGAATCAAAGGCCTTTCTAAAGTCGACAAAGGCAACAAAAAGTTTTTTATTGGAAAGCAAATGCTTTTGCACTAGAGAATAAAGAGTAAATATATGATCAACAGTGCTGTACTTTGCTCTAAATCCTGCTTGTTCTTCAATTAATTTTTCTTCGTCATCTGCCCATTTAGTTAGTCTTTTATTCAAAATGTAAGTATAGAGTTTGCTTAAAACACTGGTAAGAGCTACTCCGCGATAGTTATCAGCAATATTGATATTTCCTTTTTTATGAATTGGTATTATTATAGATTTTGCCCACTCTAAAGGGAAAGCACCCCTTTCAAACAGATGATTAAACAACTGCACAAGGAATGTAATTACAGTTCTGTTTGCATGTTTAAGCATTTCTCCAATTATTTTATCAGGGCCAGCGCTTTTTCCCGTTTTTAAATGTCTTATGCTATTAATGATTTCACTCTCCAATATAGGATTATTGAATAAAGGTTCAAACTCCTCCTCATCTTCTTGCATTGTATTAACATTCTCTTGTGCTTCTGCACTACCAAAGTCATTAAAAACCTTTACAAAATGGTCATGCCATTGTTCAATAGTTATTTCATTATGTACCATAGACTTACGATTAACTGATCTTACAATAGACCAGAAAGTTTTTGAGTCATTAAAGGAATCTCTAAGTTTTTTCAGTCTCTTTTCTTCAAACTCTCTTTCTTTTGCTTTTCTTAAAATGATGTATTCTTTTCTTGCAGTAGTATACATTTTTCTTTTTTCTGTCTTATCCTCCATTGTTTTACAGCGCTGAAATCTTTTTAATAATCTTTTAACTTCTTTCTTTTTCTTTTCACATTCAGCATCAAACCAATCATTACATGTTTTTCTCCTATGACTAACTGTCCTAACCATGCATGCAGCAGCTCCACATAACGCTTGAACAAAATGATCTAAACTGTCATTTACATCAGTGTTCAATAGTCGGGAAGCTGTCTGTATAGTTTCTTGGAATTCAATACTATCAAGTTCTTGTTTATATAATTCAGCAAAATCTTCAGACCATATAATTTTGTCTTCATTCTTATGTTCTTTAATTTCAGCTCTAGTACAATCACTATTCCCTATCCACATTGTTTCAACTGGGAGGTGCCATGAATCAATGCAATCTCCAATACACAAATCAAAACTTGATAATAAATGACTAGGTACAAGAACATAATCAATAACACTGCAACCATTGGGAGATACAAATGTATAATCTCCTTGATTATCTCCCTTACAACAACCATTCAAAATAATCATATCAAACAAAAAGCATAAATCTAGCAAGGACCTGCCAAAATTATTTATGGCATCATCCTTGGAAGAACGCACATGAAGATCATCATCCATAGTATCATACTCAACATCATCAAAATAATTAGACATAATTTCAAGGTCGGCTTGTTCATGACCTGTTCTGGCATTTAAATCTCCTATAATCATAAAGTGAAAATCATCTTTTTCAAAATATTGTGATAATGATTCCTCTAATAAAATAACACCATCCTTAATTATTTTTTCATTATAGATAGGACCACCTTCTGGTACAATATAACAAGCTATCAGAATAACATCTTTATCTAGACTGAAAATACACTTATTTATCCTTATGGCAATAGTGTTGTCACACTCTATTTTAATTTCTTCTACATAATTTTCTAAAAACTTTCTTACTAACAAAACCACTCCCCCAGAATTCCTTCCATGATGGGAAAGTTTTTTAGCAGGAACATGAAACTTTAGAAACTCAGGAAAAATACCACTGTAATCAAAAGTATGATCAAGGAACGTCTCTGTGAGGCAAACGAAATCAAAATGATTTATATAGTTCATGGTCGACAGGGCCTCTCTCAGCTGAACATTCATTATCAGTTAGTGTTACACTGTATCTGTCTCATACACAGGTGAGAGAGTGGGGGAGAAAAGGAGGGGAGAGGAGAGAGAGGGGGAGAGAGGGAGAGAGGGGGGAGGGAGAGGGAGAGAGAGGGGGAGAGAGAGGGGGAGGGAGAGAGAGAAAGAGAGAGATACAGACAGACAGACAGACAGACAGACAGACAGACAGACAGACAGACAGAAGAAGAAGAAGAAGAAGAAGAAGAAGAAGAAGAAGAAGAAGAACAAGAAGAAGAAGAAGAAGAAGGAGGAGGAGGAGGAGGAGGAGGAGGAGGAGGAGGAGGAGGAGGAGGAGGAGGAAGAAGAAGAAGAAGAGGAGGAGGAGGAAGAGGAGGAAAAGGAAGAGGAGGAGGAGGAGGAGGAGGAGGAGGAGGAGGAAAAGGAAGAGGAGGAGGAGGAGGAGGAGGAGGAGGAGAAGAAGAAGAAGAAGAAGAAGAAGAAGAAGAAGAAGAAGAAGAAGAAGAAGAAGAAGAAGAAGAAGAAGACCAGAGACAAAGAATGTAAAAACTGTACAGGCAATCTAAGCAACATAATCACAACTGATTATCAAGAAGATACCATGAGATATGTGTTTGGCGGACACCGTAGTCGAGTGGTTAAAAATCGTTCAACTTGAATCCCATGGGTCCAATGAAGTCATGGGTGCGAATCTCGGCAGTGTCTGGCGAATTAACGGTTGGGCTTTTTACGATCTCCCAGGTCAACTTCAAGAGCAGACCTGCCAGTGCCTTAATTCCCCCCGTGTGTATACACACGCAGAAGAGCTAATATGCACGTTAAAGATCCCGTCATGCATGTCAGCGTTCAGCGGGTTATGGAAACTTGAACATACCCAGCATACATACCCAAATCAAAATGTAGCTACCTTCATGGTAGACAAAAACTATCACATACGCAAAATCTCACCATTGGTGAACCTTGGAGCTCTAGCCGAGAAAGAAAAAAACAGAGCTAAATGTATGGATGTTTTGAGAAAAGAGGGAAGCTGAAATAAAATGTTTCTGTTGCTGTGTCAAACAAGTCTGCAAGACATTTAAGGCAATGAAATGTTCTGAATCTGAATCTCAATCACAGGAAGCACCAGAGATAAAAGATATCTACACACAAAAAACAGATACACACACGCTACACTCCAGAGAGCCATGTTTTCAGGAACAAGTTTACCTCTTTCAGTTCGGTGCGGTTTTTCAAAGCGGATGTACCAATGTCGGCAGCAGAGCGGAACTGACGTTTGAGCGAGTCGTCTGCAAAATGCTGCCAGTCGTACTGCTCCACTTCTGCCGCTTTCTGCTGCTGCCACTGGGCGACCAACAGACCGGATTCCACCTGCACAATGATGATCACGATCATGACAAAATAGTAGAAGTAGAAGTAGTAGTAGTAGGCACCCATCAGTCTCGGAAGACTATGGGGTTGCGCTCTAGTCTTTAGAGCGCAAAGCCTGGGTAAGTAATTATGGTAGGCAAACTGTTACCCGTGCAGCAGACCCCCCCTCTCCACGGCACTGGAATGATCCATTGGAAAGGCAATGACAGATACGATGGTTCCAGTACCGTCGCAGGAGCCACCAGAACGTTGCCATATACAGCCCCGAGCCGCCCTGGGACTCCAACTCCTCGATTTTTCCTCAGGGATGGTGTCTAAACACACCACCTGTGTGCATGCTGGGCTTTTGTAATATAATTTTATCATCCGCTCCTACTGGCACGCGATGGCCTGCGCTTCCGAAAGGCGGAACGGGGTTTTAACGTGTGTGCAAGATGTTCTGCGTGCGTCCGCACACGGGACCTCGGTTTATAGTCTTATCCGAATGACTTTGACATTCAGTTCGATTTTTTCATCAAACTGAAAAAATGAAGGAAGGTGGCAGGATGGTTAAGATGTTCGCCTGCCAACAAGTAAACCGTGAGGTTCTGGGTTCGTACCCAGCCTCGCCCTTTCTTCCCAGTTTGATGCCCAAAAAATGAAAACAACAACAACAACCACCGCCACAACAACACCACCAACAAAAACTCCCGCTATTGATTAAACCGCCAACACACAATGACTGGGATTGTGTTACCATGCCCTGCCCTCAGCCCTACCTGCTTCTGTTGGTTTTCGTCAGTGACGTTAGTGGCGTAAGCCCAGTCTGTTTCTGAGGACTCGTAGTAGATTTCCTTGGCCTCCTCGTCATAAGCGCGAAGCCAGGCCCTCGCCAAGTCCTCGTCACCAATCTGTCAGGGAGTACACCAGGCATCAGACTTTCATATTTTTATTGATTAATTAATTAATTTATTAATTAATTTATTTATTAATTTATTTATTAATTTATTTATTAATTTATTTATTAATTTATTTATTTATTTATTTATTTATTTATTTATTTATTTATTTATTTATTTATTTATTCTTTTGTATTGAGGATAATGGGCTCAGCACTCATGTGCTTTTTTTCATCCAGTCCCCGTGTGTATGCGGTTGTGTAAATATTGTCATCTGTTCCCACCGGCACACAATGGCCTACTCTTACGAAAAGCGGAACAGGATTTAACGTGTGCGCAAGATGTTCTGCGTGCATTCGCACAAGGGGGCCTCGGTTTACAGTCTCATCCGAAGGACTTTTGGGGAGAGTGGAGTCAGCACTGATGTTAACTCCAGGGGAAAAACCCCCTCGAACTCGGGTCGTCAAATTACCAGTGCAATGTTCTGACCACTAGGCTATCCCGATAAAGGTAAAGGTGTCACATAACCTGTGTGGTCGAAGGGAAGCGAGGCATCAGAGACCTCAGCTTCTCTAGGGGCCAGCATATTGAGGGAGGCGCCCATCTCCTCTCCCTCGCTGCTTTACCTTCCCTGACCATAAAGAGGGCAGGTGCCCATTTACAGCTGGGTGAACTGGAGGAACTGTACTGAAGTCAATGTAAGGCGCGCAAACGGTCAACCATCCAACTGGTAACCACGCTCGACGCTGCTTAACATTGACCGGGGGAAAGCGAGCGCACCAAACAACGAACGCGAAAATCAGAAACAAATGAAAGCAAAACAAGTCAATCTGACCCAGGTCTTAAAGGCTTCGTCAGTTACTGATGTAAGCACAGTTTATATAGCATTGTGCTGAACAAAATTTCCCCCCATCCATTAGACCACGAGTGGTGGTCTGGGCGCTAGTCTTTCGGATGAGATGATAAACCGAGGTCCTGCGTATTACACATAATTATTTAGCGCAAGTAAAAGAACCCACGGCAACAAGGGGGTTGTCCCTGGCAAAATTCTGTAGAAAAAAAGCCGCTCTGATAGGGAAACATATACAGTTGCAGACAGAAAAAAGAAGAAAAAATGGGTGGCGCTACGCTTGTGGCAACGCTCTCTCCCCGAGGAGGGCAGCCCCAATTTCACGCAGAAGAATCTGCTGTGACATAAAGTGGTATAAAATAAAAAATAAAATACAATAACTGTATTGCGTTATACTGTATCCTATTGTACTGAACTCTATCGTCTTGACTTGTATTGTACTGTACTGAACAGTGTCGTGTTATACTAAAAATACATGTGTTACGCTGAGCTGTATTGTATTGAACTGAACTACATCGTATTGTATTGAACTGTATGTATCATATTGTACTAAAACTGCACTGTAATGCATTGCACTAAATTGTATTGCATTCTAAACTACTTTCAGTCACGGAAGATTTCTCTGCATAAAATTTGGGAGAGCACGTCGCCACAAGAGCAGCGCCATCGACCTAAAACAAATATTTCT
>CM060338.1:15743408-15749211 GCA_030674155.1 Stramonita haemastoma
CTGGGGGACTGTACTGAAGCCAAAGTGCACGTACAATCACTCACTCCTGAGGTAACCTGGCTCAGCGCTGCTTAACCTGAGCTTGGGGAGAGCGAGTGCTTTGACCACTGAGCTATCCCGTCCCTGTCTAATAGATAACGCCCCCCCCCCCCCCCCCAACCAAGTAAAAAAAACAAAAAAACAATACCAACAAAACACATAATGATTGCCAAACCAAACCAAAATACCCCAGCAAACAAAAACACACCCCAAAATGCACACACTACCAAATTTAAAAAATAAAAAAATAACGAACCATCAAGCAGTCTTAGACTCTACCCCACCCCCACCCCCCAAAAAAACCAAAAAAACCACCAACAACAAAACCGACAAACAACAACAAACAAAGAAACAAAATCAACACCCCCAAAACAAAACACCCCAACCAAAACAAACTAAACACATCATCCACCACCCACCCACCCAAACACACACACACACACACACACACACACACACACACACACACACACACACACACACACACACACACACACACACACACCAAAAAACCAATAAAACTTGAAAAACACCCAAACAAAATCAACCACTTCGTGTACATAATAACAGCAACAGAAACAACACAACCCCCACCCCACTTACCCAGAATATGAGCAGGAATGTGTCCAGAGTGAGGGAATTTGTCTTCCCCGTATGTCTGCTTCAGCCGTTTGCGAACATACGTGTGCAGCTGCTGGTACAAGGGAAGCAACTGCTCCAGCAAGGCCTCTAACTCTTTCTGAAAGTTTTGGTCTTCGTACCAACTTCGCCAGTATTCTCCCATGTCTGCGAAACCTGCGGAGAAAAATAAAGGGGCATAATTGTCAAGCGGGTTTTTTTTGTTATATTATCATCTTATATAAGTTATGTCATTTCCATCTTTGTTATATACAACAGGGTTATATTTCTGCATTTTTAAGCATTACTTTTATGTACGTTGCTTTCCAGTTAAATAGCATATCGTACCGTAGCCAAGGAACACAACAACTACAACAAACTAAACAAACAAAACTGTTTATTAGTAGTTGTTTTTACAAGTAAAGGATTTTATTTTTATTTTTATTTATTTATTTATTCTTTTATATCGAGGATAATGGGACAAGCACTCTTGTGCTTTTTTACATCCAGTCCCCGTGTGTATGCAGTTTTGTAAATCTTGTCATCTTTTCCCACCGGCACACGATGGCCTACTCTTACGAAAAGCGGAACAGGATTTAACGTGTGCGTAAGATGTTCTGCGTGCGTTCGCACACGGGGCCTCGGTTTAAAGTCTCATCCGAAGGACTTTTGGGGAGAGTGGAGTCAGCACTGATGTTAACTCCAGGAGAAAAATCTCCTCGACCGGACTCGAACCCGGGTCTTCAAATTGCCAGCGCAATGTTCTCACCACTAGGCTGTCCGTCCCCACCTCGTTAGAACAGCATAAATATGTCATAGAAAAGTAATCCTTTTCTTTGTCGAACGCTCAGACCGCAACTATTGTTGTCTGTCATTATGAGCGAAAATGCGTTACGCTGCTGTTCAGCGCTCCCCCATGCATCCTAATTCCACGAGGGAGAGAATCATTAGGCTACCTTTTTAGCCTTTTTTCTTCTTCTTTTTTTTTAAATGCAGGAGGATGGACCAAGAAGGCAGAAAATAAACAAGAAGGAAGTGACAGGAAAAAAAGGAATAAGGCAGAAACAAAGAGTGATATAAGTTGGCACAGAATTTCCAGAAAGTGGGGACGGAAGGCAGAACAGAATGGAGAGAACTGGTTGTCAAGTCTTCGGGGGTGGCCCCACGATCGTCAGACTAAGGGATAGAATGGAAGAGAAGAGAAAAGAGGAGAAGAGAAGAGACGAGAAGAGGAAAGAGAAGAGAAGAGGAGAAGAGAAGAGACGAGAAGAGGAAAGAGAAGAGACGAGAAGAGGAAAGAGAAGAGACGAGAAGACAAGACAAGACAAGAGAAGAGAAGACAAGACAAGACAAGAGAACAGAAGAGAAAAGAAGAGAAAACAGAAGAGAAGAGAAAATAGAAGAGAAGAGAAGAGAAGAAAAGAAGAGAGGAGAAGAGAAGAGAAGAGAAAATAGAAGAGAACAGAAAAGAGAAGAGAAGAGAAAACAGAAGAGAAGAGAACAGAAGAGAAAATAGTAGTAGTAGGCACTCATCAGTCTCGGAAGACTATGGAGTTGCGCTCTTGTGTTTAGAGCGCAAAGCCTGGGCAAGTATGTATGGAGGGCAAGCTGTTACCCATGCAGCAGACCCCCCCTCTCCACGGCACTGGAATGATCCATTGGAAGGGCATTGACCGATACGAATGGTTCCAGTACCGTCGCAGGAGCCACCAGAACGTTGCCATATACCTACAGCCCCGAGCCGCTCTGGGACTCCAACTCCCCGATTTTTCCTCAGGGATGGTGTCTAAACACGATACCTGTGTGCATGCTGGTTTTTTTTATATAATTTTGTCATCCGCTCCTACCGGCACACGATGGCCTACTCTTCCGAAAGGTGGAACGGGGTTTTAACGTGTGATCAAGATGTTCTGCGTGCATTCGCACACGGGGCCTCGGTTTCGAGTCTCATCCGAATGACTTTGACATTCAGTTCGATTAGAAGAAGAAATAGAAGAGAAGAGAAAAGAAAAGAACAGGGGACGCTATCTATACAGACAGATCCCGGCATTCCCAGAGAGGGATGTGTGTGTGTGTGTGTGTGTGTGTGTGTGTGTGTGTGTGTGTGTGTGTGTGTGTGTGTGTGTGTGTGTGTGTGTGTGTGTGTGAGGGGGGGGGGTATCAATGTCCTGACTCTCTAGGTGCGAAGAGAAGAGAAGAAAAGAACAGGGGACGCTATCTATACACACAGACCCCCCGACATCCCCAGAGAAGGGAGGGGGGAGGGACACCAGTGACCTGACTCTCTAGGAGCACTGACCTTGCAGCCTGACGCCCTCGTTGCCCAGCTGAACGAACTCCTGGTACAGGGGTTTGAGCTGACGACCCGTGGCCTCCCTCCACAGCCTCCACGCCTCTGTCAGGTCCGTGTAGTTACGGTTCTTGGCCATCAGCCGTGTCACATCTGTAACGCACGTTTCTCCTCCTGTCATCTCCATTTTTTTTCCCCTGTGCGCCAAAAAAAATTGTGATTTCGCACTAACACACATTGTTTTGCCTGTCATCTAACTTTTTCTCCCCGAACATGGAGTGTGGCTACCTAAAAAGGCGCGCCAACAAAAGAAATACAAGTGATTTCACTCTAACATACATTGTTTTGCCTGTCATCTACGTTGAGTGTGGTTGCCTAAACAAGTGTGCACAAAAAACTACGAGTAACCTCACACTAACATAATATTGTTTTATATATATTTTTTATTTCTTTGTTTCTTTCTTTCTTTCTAAGACTTTATGTCACAGCAGATTTCTCTGCGTGAAATTCAGGCTGCTCTCCCCGGGGAAAGCGCGTCGCCACAAGTGCAGCGCATACCATTTTTTTTTCTTTTTCTGTCTGCAGTTGTATTTGTTTCCCTATAGGAGTGGCTTTTTTCTACAGAATTTTGCCAGGGACAGCCCTCTTGTTGCTGTGGGTTCTTTTATGTGCGCTAAATAATGACGTGTAACACACGGACCTCGGTTTATCGTCTCATCCGAAAGACTAGCACTCAGAACACCACTCATGATCTATTGAATGGGGGAAAAGTTTTGGGCCCAAACGGGATTCGAATCACCGCACACTCCGACCCGGACTTTTCGCTTTCTAGACAGGCGCGTGCACACACACACACACACACACACACACACACACACACACACACACACACACACACACACCACACAACACACACATACACACACACACACACACACACACACACACACACACACACACATACACACACACAACACACAACACACAACACACACACACATATACACACATACACACACACACATACACACACACATACACACACATACACACACACACACATACACACACACACACACACACACACACACACACACACACACACACACACACCATGAGTTAACATCAGTGCTGACTCCACTCTCCCCTTAAGTCCTTCGGATGAGACTTTAAACCGAGGCCCCGTGTGCAAACGCACGCAGAACATATTGCGCACACGTTAAAACCTGTTCCGCTTTTCGTAAGAGTAGGCCATCGTGTGCCGGTGGAAACAGATGATATTTACAAAACTGCATACACACGGGGACTGGATGTAAAAAAGCACAAGAGTGCTTATTCCATTATCCTCGATATAAAAGAATAAATCAGAATAAATCAAATAAATCAAACACACACACTTTCCTTCAATTCACCAGATACCTCTGCCCAGATTGGAACCCACGACTTCATGGACCCAGTGGATTGAAGTCAAAACGCTCTTAACCACTCAGCTATAGAGTGCGTTGTTTGTTGTGCACAGTCTAGCTCTTTTGCTGACATGAAAATCCTCATTTATTTTAGTTTTCAACCAAGGTTGATATTTGTCTTTGATTGTTTTAGAAGTCAATTTTCTTTCTTTTTTTTGTGAGGGCAGGATGAAAAAAAGCTGTGTAAACTTAATCTTTTACCCTCAATAAAGATCATTTTGACTTAACTTGACTCGATACACACACACACACATGCACACACTGCAGTGCTGCTGTGCTGCTTCCGCTGCCACAATTTAGGTTCAGACAAACCGTCCCGGAGAAAACTGTCAACCAGTGTCTTCTGTATCCCTCCTACCCTACCACCCTCCAGGGAAAGGGGACCGATGATGATGATGATGATGATGATGATGATGATGATGATGATGATGATGGTGGTGGTGGTGGTGGTGGTGGTGGTGGTGATAATGATAAGGATGATGAGAAGGAGGAGGAGGAGGAGGATCGTAATGGTGATTTTGTTAAAATTATTGTTGTTGATTGCTTGTGTCTTGTATAGGTCGAATGCAAGCGCTTTGATCTGGGTTTTTTTGCAAGATATAGCGCTATATAAATTCCATGTATTATCATTATCATTATTATTATTATTATTATTATTATTATTATTATTATTATTGTTGTGATGATGGTGAAGATGATGATGATGACGACCATGATAATAACCGTGACGACGACGATGACGGTGATTCTTCTTCTTCTTCTTCTTCTTCTTCGTCAACCGCTCATACAGCAACTCTTGTTGCATGACATATCAGTGAAAATGCGCCAGGCTACCGTTAAGTGGTTGACAAGCCAGGCCCAGCGCATCTGACTTCGGCGTGTGGGAGAGAATTGCTATCTTTGAAGTCTTGCTGGAAAAAAGGGCAGAACAATGGACCAGGAAGACAAAATAGACAATGAGAAGGTGGCAGGAAGGAAAGGAGCAAGGCAGAAAGAAAGAAAGAGAAGGATAGAAAAGAGGGAACTCTTGTCACAGAGTTTCTGTTGTTGTGATTAAACTACCGTCCCAACGGAGATTTCCGATTTAGGGATTGAAGAGTTTCTAGAAGGTGGTGATGCTTTTTATACTGACAGGACCATGGTATCACCACCGGGGGGAGGGGGGGGAATTATGATGATGACGACGACGATTGCGATGATGATGGCGATGATGGTGATGATGACGACGACGATGGCGATGATGATGACGAAATGGCAATGACGACGACGACGATGATGATGGCGATATGGTCATGATGACGATGATGATGGCGATGTGGCAATGATGACGACGACGATGGCAATGATGATGGTAATGATGATGGTAATGATGATGGCGATGATGATGACG
>CM060338.1:15754311-15759311 GCA_030674155.1 Stramonita haemastoma
CGAAAAATGAGAAACCAATAAAACATAAAGCCAATTAATGAACCATGAACCAAATAAACCACCTGATAAACCAAACAACTTAAGAAGAACAGCTGTAAAAGAAGAAGAAGAAGAAGAAGAAGAAGAAGAAGAAGAAGAAGAAGAAGACGAAGAAGAAGAAGAAGAAGAAGAAGAAGAGGAGGAGGAGGAGGAGGGAGGAGGAGGAGGAGGAGGAGGAGGAGGAGGAGGAGGAGGAGGAGGAGGAAGAAGAAGAAGAGGAGGAGCAACGACAACAACGACCACACACACACACACACACACACACACACACACACACACACACACACACATCCACACACACCACACCACACCACAACACACACACACACACACACACACACACACACACACACACACACACACACCACAACACACACACTTTCGGATGAGACTTTAAACCGAGGCTCCGTGTGCGAACGCACGCAGGACGTCTTGCGCACACGTTCAATCCTGTTCCGCTTTTCGGAAGAGTAGGCCATCGTGTGCCGGTGGGAACATATGACAAGATTTACAAAAACTGCACACACCTGGGGACTGGATGTAAAAAAGCACAAGAGTGCTTATTCCATTATCCTCGATATAAAAAAACAAATCAAATCAAATCAAATTACACAACACAACACAACACACACACACTATCCCCCACCCCACCACCCCTCCCACCCCCACCCCCATCTCACCTGAAATCCTTGCCATTGTAGAAATCCCAGGCAGAGGCGTGGCAGACGACCTGGCGACCGTCTGACGGTTTTTCCAACATGGAATAATTCCAGAACCTCTCTGGCATAGGACTCAGTCCAAGGACGTGTAGAACTCCTCCGCAGTGTGGAACATCTTGTCCACTGTCCATTTCTGTGGAAAAGGTTATGGTAGCACATTATTGAACGCACGCAGAACATCTTGCGCACACGTTAAATCCTGTTCCGCTTTTCGTAAGAGTAGGCCATCGTGTGCCGGTGGGAACAGATGACATTTATAAAACTGCATACACACGGGGACTGGATGTAAAAATGCACAAGAGTGCTTATTTCATTATCCTCGATATAAAAAGAATTAATGAAAATAAATGAATAAATAAATTGTCGTGTTTTCTGTTTCTATTTTAAAAAGGTAAAGGTGTCCATAACCTATGTTGGGCGTAGGGGAGCGAGGCATCAGAGACCTCAGCTTCTTCAAGGGCCAGTATATTGAGGGCGGCGCCCCCATCTCCTCTCCCTCGCTGCTTTACCTTCCCTGACCCTACAGAGGGCAGGTACCCATTTACAACAGGGAGAACAGGGGGGGGGGGGGGGGGGGGGGGGCTATACAAAAGCCAAGGCGCGCAAACGGTCGCCCATCCACTTGGTAACCGCGCTCGATGCTGCTTAACATTGGCCGGGGAAAGCGAGTGCTCTGATCTCTGAGCTATCCCGTCTCCATGTTTCTATTTTGCTGTACCATAAAAAAAATTATGATGTTGGTATACTGCTTTCCTATCATACTGCCATCACTGTCGCCTTACGCAATTCCCGTAACTGATATTAACTTATGTTCAAAATCAACAGCCTCCTAATCTCTCAGATATGTAGCATCGTCAACCTGAAAAATTCACATCAAATGACAAAGTTCCCTGATCATTATATTATTCCTTCTGGCCAATGTTAAAACCAGGTCGTGCCGAGGACGCTAGCCATTCCGCTTGATTTACTGTCTTCAGGTTACAAAATTAACTTTTAAAGATATTTAACAAATAAGCACTTCAAAGTGATAGAAAATATAATGAATGTCATGATAAAATTATGGGCAAATAACACTGAACAATGAACATCATTTCAAAGTGACAAAGATACTATATAAAATGCCATATGGGCAAATAACACTGAACAATGAACACCACTTCAAAGTGACAAAGATATATAAAATGCGACATGAGCACAAAAAAAACACTGAACAATGAACATCACTTCAAAGTGACAAAGTTATTATATGAAATGCGCTATGGGAAAGTAAAAGTGGAGAATGAGTGTCCTGTCCCCATCCGAGTGCTCATATTGTTATTACCTGGTTTTCAGAACAAAACATTACATGCAATATGTCAGAATTTCTTGAAAAGAAAGGGCAGCAAAATTAACGAAGGGGGGGGGGGGGGAGAAGGGGAGGGAGAGAGAGAGAGAGGAGAGAGAGAGAGAGAGAGAGGAGAGAGATGAGAGAGAGGAGAGAGAGAGAGGAGAGAGACAGAGACAGAGACAGAGACAGACAGACAGACAGACAGACAGAGGACACAGACAGACACAAACATAGACAAAGAGACAAAGAGACAGAGAGACAGAAAAAGACAGACAGAAAAAGACAGACAGAGAGACAGAGAGAGAGAGAGAGAGAGACACACACACACACACACACACACACACACACACACACACACACACACACACACACACACATGAAAAAGACCGAAAAAATAGAGTGATGGAAAAGGAAGGGGTTTTTGTTCAGAATGTCGAGAATATTTTTATTTTGATTTATTCTTTTATATCGAGGATAATGGAATAAGCACTCTTGTACTTTTTTACGTCCAGTCCCCGTGTGTATGCAGTTTTGTAAATGTCATCTGTTCCCACCGGCACACGATGGCCTACTCTTACGAAAGAGACGGCAGGGATGCTATCTATTATATTAAAAAAGCCTCAGGCATCTTCACAGGGTTAATGAACACATAGCAACGACTCCTTTATAACATTTCTTACGACCGTGGAAATTCCAATACAATGGAAATAAAATCAGCATAAATTTTTATCTTCCTTGTATGTTCATTACGCTGTTCATAAACGACACGATATAACAAAATACTGTTTTTTTCCAGTTGCGAACCAAGCAAGTGATTTTGTTGTTGAAATTGCTTGTGTGAATTTGCAGGGTAGGAGTGTACCTGTTCGATCATTTCATCGGTAACATCCACACTCTCCTTGTCAGGGTATGGAATCAGTAGATCGTAAATGTTGTTCCATTGCTGAGCCCACATATTGCCTGCAACCAGATACCATGAACTGATGATTGTCAGTTTTGGGGAAGGTATAACCCAGTGGTCAGAGTACACACACACACACACACACACACACACACACACACACACACACACACACACACACACACACTCTCTCTCTCTCTCTCTCTCTCTCTCTCTCTCTTCTCTCTCTCTCTCTCTCTCTCTCTCTCTCTCTCTCCCTCCTTCCCTCCCTCCCTCTCTCTCCCCCCATAAGCTACGGTTAAGCCGTGTTGAACATGGTTGCGTTACACATGGGTGACCGTTCGCGCGCCTTGGCTTCAGTACAGTCCCCCAGACTTCGTTTTTTCTTTATCATCTTCATTATCACCATTATATCATTATTACCATTGTTATTAACATCATTATAAGTACTGAACGAATACATCGCCCAAACGTTCATCTCTTTTCCCTCGCTACTTTACCATCCCTGTCCCTAAAGAGGGCGGATACCCATTTACAGCTGGGTGAACTGGGGGACTGTACTGAAGCCAAGGTGCACACACGGTCACTCATCCCAGAGGCAACCTCGCTCAACGCTCCTAAACCTGAGCTTGGGGGAGAGCGAGTGCTATGACCACTGAGCTATCCCGTCCCTATCTAATAGATAACGCCCCCCCCCCCCCCCCCAACCAAGTAAAAAAAAACAAAAAAAACAATACCAACAAAACACATAATGATTGCCATACCAAACCAAAATACCCCAGCAAACAAAAACACACCCAAAATGCACACACTACCAAATTAAAAAAACCAAAAACGAACCATCAAGCAGTCTTAGACTCTACCCCACCCCCACCCCCAAAAAAAACACACACAAAAAAAACAACAACAAAACCGACAAACAACAACAAACAAAGAAACAAAATCAACACCCCCAAAACAAAACACCCCAACCAAAACAAACTAAACACATCATCCCCCCCCCAAAAAAATAAATAAATAAAATAAAATAAATAAAAAAATTAAATAAATAAATAAATAAAACTTGAAAGACACCCAAACAAAATCAACCACTTCGTGTACATAATAACAGCAACAGAGACAACACAACCCCCACCCCACTTACCCAGAATATGAGCAGGAATGTGTCCAGAGTGAGGGAATTTGTCTTCCCCGTATGTCTGCTTCAGCCGTTTGCGAACATACGTGTGCAGCTGCTGGTACAAGGGAAGCAACTGCTCCAGCAAGGCCTCTAACTCTTTCTGAAAGTTTTGGTCTTCGTACCAACTTCGCCAGTACTCTCCCATGTCTGCGAAACCTGCGGAGAAAAATAAAGGGGCATAATTGTCAAGCGGGGTTTTTTGTTATATCATCTTATATAAGTTATGTCATTTCCATCTTTGTTATATACAACAGGGTTATATTTTTGCATTTTAGGCATTACTTTTCTGTACGTTGCTCTGTTGTTAAATAATTATCGTATCATGCAGTGACCAAGAAATTCAACAACAACAACAAAAAACCAAACGAACAAAACCGTTTAGTAGGTTGTTTTTTTCAAGTAAAGGAAGAAAAACGATCCACCTCGTTAGAACTACACAAATGTGTCATAGAAAAGTCATCCTTTTCTTTGTCGAACGCTCAGACCGCACCTATCATTGTCTGTCATTATGAGTGAAAATGCGTGACGCTGCTGTTAAGCGCCTGACAAATCAGGCCCCATGCATCCTAATTCCACGTGGGAGAGAATCGTTGGGCTACCTTTTTTAGCCTTTCTTTCTTCTTCTTTTTTTAATGCAGGAGGATGGACCAAGAAGGCAGAAAATAAACAAGAAGGAGGTGACAGGAAAAAAGGAATAAGGCATAAACAAAGAGTGATATAAAAAAGCGGGGGGGGGGGGGGCACAGAATTTCCAGAAGGTGGGGACGGAAGGCAGAACAGAATGGAGAGAACTGGTTGTCAAGTCTATGGGGGTGGCCCCACGGTCGTCAGACT
>CM060338.1:15769311-15771811 GCA_030674155.1 Stramonita haemastoma
ACACACACACACACACACACACAACACACACACACACATACACACACAAATACACACACACACACATGCACGCATTTGAGCTTAGGCCTACCCAAGTTTATCTTTTTTTTCTTTGTCTTCTTCTGTATGTGCAGTTCAATGACTTTCTCATGGTTAGATGTTTTTTTTTCCCTTGTATCTTTCATTCAACTTAACAAAAAAATACACATATATTCACTCCTATCTCCTCCTTCCCTTGTCCAGTCTAAAACCACTTGTCAGTGGATAGACTTTAAAACGAAGACAACACACACACACACACACACACACACACACACACACACACACACACACACACACACACACACACACACACACACACACACACATTCAAAAAGCACATGATTGCTTATTCTGTTATCCTCGATATAAAAGAATAAATGAATGAATAAACACACACACACACACACACACACACACACACACACACACACACACACACACACACACACACACACACAACACACACATCTCGTAATCTATCGTCGAATATGACGGCTCGGAGGTCTAGAGGTAACACACCCCTCTAGAAAGCGACAAGTCGCGGGTTCAATCCCCATTCAAACCCAAACTTCCCCCCCCCCCCCCTCGTCCTCTGAGCGGTGGTCTGGGTGCTAGTCTTTCTGGTGAGACAGTAGGCTGAGGTCCTGTGTGCAGCACATATTAAAGTGCGTGTAAAAGAACTCACGGCGACATGAGAGTTGTCCCTGGAAAAATTCTACATAAAGAGCCAATACAATAGTGAAACAAACAGGCATGCAGACGATTAGAAAATTAAAGAATGGGTGGCGCTGCCCTTGTGGCATCGCCCTCTCCCCCGGGAGAGCAGCCTGAATTTATTTCACGCAGAGAAATATGCTCAGGTAGAAAATGGCATATACAACACTACACTACACTACACTACAGCACATTACAGTACAATACAGTACAGTACAGTACAGTACAGTACAGTACAGTACAGTACACTACACTACACTACACTACACTACACTAGAGTGCACTGCACTGCACTGCACTGCACTACAGTACACCACACTAAACTGCACTGCACTGCACTACACTACACTACACTACACTACAGTGCACTGTACTGCATTACACTACACTACACTGCGATACACTACATTACACTACACTGCACTGCACTATACTACAGTGCACTGCACTGCACTACACTACACTACAGTGCACTGCACTGCACTGCAATACACTACACTGCGATACACTACCCTACCCTACCCTACCCTACCCTACCCTACACTACACTACACTACACTACACTACACTACGCTACGCTACGCTACGCTCCGCTCCACTACACTACCCTACCCTACCCTACGCTACGCCACGCCACACCACACCACCCTACGCTACGCTACACTACACTACACTACACTACACTCCACTCCACTCCACTTCTGCCTCTCCCCTCCTCATTGCCACCACCCCCCCCCCCAAAAAAAAAAAATCCAAACAACAAAACCTCGAATTCCGTTGTCGGGTTGTTTCTGCCCATCCCCCCCCCCCCCCCCCCCCCCTACTTCTACAAAATTGCACTTGGTCAACTTTTATCTCAGCTGCTGATAACAAAGATCGGTCAGGTCGCGTGGTGCTTACATAATAATTTCTTTTTGTGAGTGGTTACATTTTGTCACGTAGCATGTTTGACTGCACTTTGACTTGTAGCATTTTTGTTTATATTTTGTTTTGCAGCAGTTTTTGTTTATGTCTTGTGGCATTTTCGTGTGTTATGTCTTATGGCATTTTTGTTTGTATTTTGCCTTTCCGCATTTTTGTTTGTTATGTCTTGTGGGATTTTTGTTTACATTTTGTCGTAGTGTTTTTATGATTATTGTCTTCTTGCATTTTGTTGTGCTTCATTTTGCCTTGTGGTATTCTTGTTCACATTTTGTCTCGTAGCATTTTCTGTCCACAATTTTGTCACGTAACTACAGTATTTTCGTGTAACATTTTTGGCTACAATTTTGTTATGTAACATTTTGGGCTACACTTTGTGGCTTTTTTTTTTTTACTGCAATTTTGTCATGATACATTTTTGGTTACATTTTTTCTTGTAGCATTTTTTGGCTACATTTTGTTTTGTAACATTTTTTGTAGTGTTCTGTAGTATAGTCTCTCTGGTTTTGCCGCGAACGGGTTTGGTTTATCGTGATGTCTGGTCAACTCAGAGAAACACTGTGCTGTTGTAGTGTAGCAGCACCCATTCTCATCCTGTCTATGTCAATCCTTGTCTCTGTTTGTCTTTTCGGCCACCCGTCTGTCTGTCCCTCTGTCTGCCTACCTGCCTCTCTCTCTCTCTCTCTCTCTCTCTCTCTCTCTCTCTCTCTCTCTCTCTCTCTCTCTCTCTGCCTTTCCCCATTAACCAACCTTGCACTTTACGATAAATAAAAAAACAGGTGTAAAAGCAGGACTCTCAACTCAAAACTGCCAATTCACGTCT
>CM060338.1:15779311-15781811 GCA_030674155.1 Stramonita haemastoma
GTTGTTGTTGTTGTTGTTGTTGTTGTTGTTTTTAATAAACATCCATGTAAACCAATGCCCTAAAGTAGATATGAAAACCTGGTGATGGAGATGATGGCGATGACAATGGTGGTGGTGGTGGTGGTGGTGGTGGTTGTCCTTCCTTCTTCCACCCTTTTTTCAACTTCACGCCCCCGAAAGTTCTGTTTAGACTAAAAAACCGAGATCCTGTGTGCGAGTGCACGCAGAAAATCTTTCACGTGGCTAAAACTCGTTCAACCTTTCGTAGAAGAAGGCCATTACGTGCCAGTATGAACAAAATGACAACAGAATGACTTTTAAAAAGGTATGTACATCGGCGTCGAGCTTAGATATCATTTTAGCCGTCGTAATAAACATCATCCCAGGAGTCGGAATGCGTTTACCTTAATGGTGGGCAAACGGATGCATACACAAAATGTCACCATTGGTAAACCTCCAAGTTTTAGCCAAGGAGCAAAAAGGGAAAAAAAAACTCAAGCAAAAGCAAAACAACAATAACAACAACAACAATCCAACACAATGCAATACAAAACAGGACAGCACAATTCAAGGCAATTCTATACAGTACTATCCAATACAACGCAATACACTTCAAAACATGAAAACATACAAACTGTAAAATCGATCAAAAAGTAAATGATAACACAATACAATACAAAACAGGACAGCACAATTCAAGGCAATTCTGCACACTACTATCCAATACACTTCAAAACATGAAAACAGACAAACTGTAAATTCGATCAAAAAGATAACACAATACAAATCAAAACAGGCGAATACCCAGACTGCAACAGTGAAAATGAGTGGTAGGGCTCAAGTTGAAAGCATTTTTACTTTTTCATAGACAAAAGTGTTCTTTTTACCCCAAACTTTGACGCAACAGTATCCATTTGACCACTGTATCCATATGACCACTGTATCCATATGACCACTGTATTAAAGAAATTTTGGAATAAGTCGCCATATCATACATCAAAATCAACTTATGCAAACTATCACAAAGGTGGGTTTTTTTTTCAAAATGGCCGTCAAAACAGGAATGCACATGAAATGACTGTAACTTTTGTTTGTTTTGGGTTTTTTTTTAACCCAATATTATCCCTTTTTACATCGAATTATCTCCAAAGGGCTGCAGCTTTTAAATATGCACCTATCTCATACTTTCCATAAAAACTGAGTCATGACTCGTTTTGTGGCAGATGGTAGTCTTCCAAAAAAACTGTTATGACTCAATTTGCGGCAGATGGGAAAAAAAATCAATGAAACAACAAAAAATTATGTTGACAAGCTTATAAAAAAAAAACCCACACACACACCGTTTGAAATATTCATTTCATCATTACAAATACATGGAGGCACGACTTGTCAACATGAATAGAAGTTACTCACATTCAGCCCTCTGTTTACGCATGCGCGTTATTACCATTGCATTATGATCATACACATGCCCGCGTGCATATTTGCACATTTACAATGCTTTGCATTTGTTAGCAGTCACACGACTAAACTAACAACAGAGACAACACAAGAGAGAGAGACACGAGGGAACAGATGGCTTTATTCTTTGCTGAGCAAATTGTTTTTTTGTGATCGGAGTGAAGGGATAAGGGGGGGAGGAAAAAGGACAGGGAGGAGGTGTGTGTGTGTCGCGCGCACGCACGTACGCACGCACGCACGCACGCACGCACGCACACACACACACACACACACACACACACACACACACACACACACACACACACACACACACACACACGACAAAAAACAAACAAATCTTCCATCTAATGTGATTCAAAAATGATATTCGTGTATGTGAGCGTGCGTGCATGTGCGCGCACGCACGCACGCATGCAAGTTAAATCAGCAATTAATGAGTTGCGGTAAACTGTGCAGTGCAATGTTGTGCATCATTGTTTTGTGTTGCGTCGTAATATGTCGTGTTATGCAGCAGAAACATCAGGTGTTATAAAGTATAGGGAAGGGGAAAAGAAAAAAAAGAATAGCAAACCTTGGATGACAGGAAATTTCGCTGAGCAAATTTGTATGGCAACACTGTGTGGAACACACGATACCACGACACCCCGTGTGAGCCATCTGAGAACAACAACAAAAATATATATATATATCTTGTCAGGTATATCAGCAAGTTGGCCTCTTTACTACCAGAGAGAGAGAGAATTGAATTGAATTGAATTGAATAAATTTTATTTCAAGAGGGTAATGGCATAAGCAAACATGCTTTTTTACAACCAGCCCTCTGGGCATAAAAGAACTCAAATAATCAACAACAAAAAACCCCAACCTCTCAACCAAACAACAAACAATTTCTTTTTTGAAGAATACGGGGGGGGGGGGGGGGAATCAAAACAAAGAATATATTAGGAATACAAATTTAAATGCCAGACAGGAGAGCATAGGGAAGGAGGCAGAGAGAGAGAGAGAGAGAGAGAGAGAGAGAGAGAGAGAGAGAGAGAGA
>CM060338.1:15791811-15794237 GCA_030674155.1 Stramonita haemastoma
AAGAAAAAAATGGAATGAAATGAACAAATATGGGAAAATCATAATAGGCAAAACTGAAGAAAAAAGGAAAATATAAATTAGGTACACAAATTGTATTGGGTATGGAGAAAGAGAAAAAGCGATAGAGGAGAGGGGAGAGAGGGAGAGAGAGAGAGAGAGAGAGAGAGAGAGAGAGGGAGAGAGAGAGAGGGAGGGGGGGGGGGGGGAGGGGGGGGGGAGAGGGGGGAGGTAGACAGGTAGGCAGGCAGCCAAGTCAGAGTGAAGATGCAAGGCCAGACAAGAGAAGATTTCGTATGAATGTGCCTGTATATTCTTTCATTAGAATCAAATGATACTTTTGTTTTAAAGTCTTGTCTTTATATCAATTATAGCTGAAATACTATTCCACAATAAAACACCAGAGCAAGCAAGGTTAGATTTGAACACATCAATTCTGGGCAGTTGTAACATTATTTTGTGAAAATGGCGACACACGTTTGTCTTCAACTTGTTTATCAATGAAGGTGGAGCAGAGCCAGACATAATTTGAACATAAAAACTGCCTTATTATTTCTAAACTTCCACTTCAGAGGGAGAATATCAAGGAGATGCAATCGTTACATGACAACAATCGTTATTTCATTAGAAGTACTTTAAAAAAGCACGTCTGTACATACCTGCCAATGGTTTTAAAGTGTTTTCGCTCGCTGAATCCCAAACTGTTGATACATAATTTTATGTGTGGCTCAATAAAAGCATGATAAAACAGTTTACGAGAGTGTGAATTAAGGAAATGCTTGATCTTCATCAGCTGATAAATCTTTTTTATACGATTTTACACACCATTCTTACATGTTCGGACTATGACAGATTGTTGTCAATTACTAATCCTAGAACTTTATGGAAGTGTACTTCTTGAACAACATTACCACTGATGTCCAATGAACTACGGATTTTTGAAAGGTTTTGACGTTTTTGTCAGGTGGTTTTATAGAATCATATGATTACTCCTACGAGGGTGGATGCTCATCTGATTTGAATCTGACCATTTAATCAGAGAGAGAGAAAGGGGGGCCAGGAAGATAGGGGGGAGGGAGAGATAGACAGACAGACAGACAGAGACAGAGACAAAGACGCAGAGAGAGACACAGAGAGAGTCACAGAGAGAGACAGAGACAGACAGACACACAGACGACAGACAGTGACAGAGACAGAAAGACAGAGAGACAGAGAGACAGACAGAGACAAAGACACAGAGAAAGACACAGAGAGAGAGACAGAGAGACAGACAGACACGCAGACAGACGACAGACAGTGACAGACAGACAGACAGACAGACAGACAGACAGACAGACACACACACACACACACACACACACACACACACACACACAACACACACACACACACACACAACACACACACACATACACACACACACAAACTCACGGCAGCGTTGCGGTGGGCCTCGGTGACGTTAGTGAAGAAATTCCACTCCTCTGACGTCATCTGACGAGCAAGCTTGGTGACGTTCACATCCACGCTTTCGAGCCATTTTTGCAAATCGGAACTTTCAGAGGCAACACAGTCTTTGGCGCCGAAAATATGTGAGAATCACACATACACACAGAGCCGCTCTGAGGCCAGACATTGTGTGGAAAGGGAGAACAAGATGTCAAGGAATGGTGTTTTTTTTCACTTAACAGCCAGCGATGATTTATGGCTGAAGTCTTGCGAAGTCCCTGGTAGAAAAAATGACGATTTTTTTGTGGTGATTTTGTCCTTGTTACACTTTTCTCTACATCATGGTTTAGTCCCCCCCCCCCCCCCTCTTTTTTTAAAATAAGATATTTTTGGTTTTATTTGTCAGATGTAGATTGAAGATTTGATACAAAAAAATTCCTTTTAATATCATGTGTTGGGGTCAGAAGTGGTCCAAGTTTCGGTATATTCGGTTAAAACTGTTTAAAAACCCACCTGTGTGCGTTTTACAGTAGCAGATTTTATGTCAGTGAGCCCTGGGCTAGTTTACATGTAGTTTCAGGTGCTATAAAAAATCTTGTGTGTTAGATGAACGTATCTCAAGTTTCAGCTTATTCTGTAAGAGTTGCTTTTTCTTCTTAAATCCCTGTGAGCGTATTACAGGGGTAAACATTGATTTTGTATGGTTTATATGTAGTTCGTACCTAGATCGTTTATATGTAAACGCTACTCATACTTATGTAAACGCTACTCATACTTATCTTTTTTTTTGTAAAAACACAATAATGTTATTACCCTTCAGTAGATTTTCTTAACTTTCTTCTTAATGTGTCTTTTAGGTGTCTCTCTTCCCTTGATATATTCATATATATGGATCTATAGAGAGAGAGAGAGAGAGAGAGAGAGAGAGAGAGAGAGAGAGAGATATATATATATATATGTGTGTGTGTGTGTGTGTGTGTGTG
>CM060338.1:15799337-15804337 GCA_030674155.1 Stramonita haemastoma
AGCTGTTAACTCTGACGTTGTTGTTTGTCTCTGTGTGTGTGTGTGTGTGTGTGTGTGTGTGTGTGTGTGTGTGTGTGTGTGTGTGTGTGTGTGTGTGTGTGTGTGTATGTGTGTTGTGTGTATGTGTTGTTGTTGTAGTGTGTTGTGTGTGTGTTGTATGTATGTATGTATGTATGTATGTATATATATATACATTGTGTGTGTGTGTGTGTGTTGTGTGTGTGTGTTGTGTGTTGTGTGTGTGTGTGTGTGTGTGTGTGTGTGTGTGTGTGTGTGTGTGTGTGTGTGTGTGTGTGTGTGTGTGTGTATTTTTGGTGGACTGAGGTTTTGATTTTCCTGCTGGACCATGAAGTTTCATATAATGCAAGATATTTCCTTCGGACATTAATATACATAAGGTAGCTTGCAATTGAAATTGACCGTGTAGATATTGAAAAAACCTCTGTAGATTGGGAAGTTTTTACCTGTATTTGCCGACCTTGAATTAATGTCATTCTCCCTCTCTCTATCTCTTTATCTTTCCTCTCCCCTTTTCTTTTTCATCCCCCTCCCTCTTGTTTGTTTACTCTCCCCCTCTCTCTCCCCTTTTATCTTTCCTCTCTCCATCTCTCTTTCTTTCTCAGTTTTGCACGTTTGCTCTCTCTCTCTCTCTCTCTCTCTCTCTCTCTCTCTCTCTCTCTCTTCTCTCTCTCTCTCTCTCTCTCTCTCTCCTCTCTCTCCTCCCCTCCGTGTCTGTGTCTTCTGTATGTCCGTCTCTCTCCCTCTTAAATCAAATCAATCAAATCAACTCAAATTTTTATTTCCAGATGGTGCATTGAATAAGCATCGATTTGCTTTTTTTCAGTGTGTGTGTGTGCGAGTGTAGGTTTGTGCGTTTTTTTTTCATTATTTTTATTTTTTCTTTAATATCGGGGATAACAATGTGCGTATGTGCACCTTTATGCATACGTGCGCCCGCTCGCGTGCGTTGGTTTACCTGAAGACAAGAATGGGTTGTTTGAAAGAGAGCGCCGATGCCGCGGCTGTCTCGGAAAACAAAGGCCCTATGAAATGTGAAGTCTGAGGAGGACCTACCTGTATAATGTCCGGCCGGCTGTGTTCTCCTCTCTCCCTAAGTGCCCACCTTTGTGTTGGTTAGCTGATTGACTGACTGGATGGTTGGGCTTTTAAGTGACCGAAAGAGAGAGGGGAGACGGGAGAGAGAGCGGGGGGGAGGGAGGAGGGGAGGGAGAGAGGGGAGGGAGAGAGGGGAGGAGAGAGGGGGAGAGAGAGGGGAAGAGAGGAGAGAGAGAGGGGGAGGAGGGGGGAGGGAGAGAGGGGGAGAGATGGAAGAGAGAGGGAGAGAGAGAGGGGAGAGAGAGAGAGAGAAAAGAGAGAGAAGAGAGAGACAGGACAGCAGACAGACAGACAGACAGAGACAGAGACAGACAGAGACAGACAGAGACAGAGACACACACACACACACAGAGGCAGAGAGACAGAAGAGAGAGAGCGCCAACAAGAGACAGAGACAGAGTAACATGCTTAGGAAGTACTTGCACGTCTTGCATCCTGGCAAAATTCTGTAGCAAAAAGGCCACTCAAATAGGGAAACTGATACATATGCAATTAGCCTAAAATGGGTGGCACAGCACTTGTGGCAACATACTTTCTAAAGAGAGAACAGCAAGAGCTTTACATAGAGATCTGACATTGATTAAAATAGAGTACAACAAAACACGACACAGTACAATACAATACAATGCAGTGCATTACAATGCACAGCAATACAATATAATAATACAATGCGATGCAATACATACAATACAACAATGCAATACATACAATATAATAATACAATACAATACAATGCAATACAATACAATAAACATACAATACAACAGAGCACCTGTTCCCTTTACAGCCTTGATGATTTCAGTTTAAAAGTTTACAATTTTTGTTATCCGTTTAACAATATCGAGACCATATAAAGCATGAGCAAATAAAGATATCAAAATAACAGACAATATTAATCACATCTAGGGAAGTAGAACTTTAATCATGGTAGATTTACAGGATGAAATTTAACTTTTTGATGTGTTTTTTATTTATTTTAGATAACAACCCTACAATGAAAACATAACCTTTTAATTTTTTTCTGTAAAAGACAGCATTCAAACCTCTTATAAAATGAAAAAACTTGCCTGGCCTGTCTGTCTCCCTCCCCCCCTCCCTCAATCCAGTAAGTCTTTATACCTTTCTAGTCGTGTATTCGGGAAAACCTGTTTTTTTTTCGTTCCTCGACTAGAGCTGTGGGGTTCACTAATGATGAGATTTTTGCGTATGCGACTGTTTTCAGCCCACCATTAACGTAGCCACATTCGGATGAGGTCTAAACACAACCCCAGAGTAACTGCATTAAAAACAAATTGTCATCCTTTCCAAATGCTTGAGAATAGCTCTGTAACCAGAACAGCAACAGAAGCAGCATCACAGCAGCAGCGGAATTTCCGAACCTTTATCTGGTAATGTGAACAGATGCCCACCAGTTCAAGTACTTGACTCATGCATTGCTGTAACGTTATGTCAGCTACAAAGGTCATTTTTTTGTATGTCTTTGATTATTTAGGAGTGTGTGTGTGTGTGTGTGTGTTGTGTGTGTGTGTGTGAGTGTGGTGTGTGTGTGTGTGTGTGTGTGTGTGTGTGTGTGTGTGTGTGTGTGTGTGTGTGTGTGTGTGTGTGTGTGTGTGTGTGTGTGTGTGTGTGTGTGTGTTGTGTGTGTGTGTGTGTGTGTGGGTAGAGAGAGTGGGGTGATGTGGAGTGGGTTGTGTGTGTGTGTGTGTGTGTGTGTGTGTGTGTGTGTGTCTTGTGTGTGTTGTCTGGTGAGTGCGCAAGGTTGCTGTTGCATAAATGTATTTTTGAGAGGAGAAAGAGAGAGATGAGAGAAGATGTTGTGTGTGTGTGTGTGTGTTGTGGTTTGTTTTATTGTTGTGTGTGTGTGTGTGTGTGTGTGGTTGTTGTTGCTTTTGTGTGGATTTTTTGTTGCATGGCTTGTTAATGTAATTGTTTGTTAGTGTGTGTGTGTGGGGGGGGGGACATTCTGTTGTTTGGGCTAGCTATCTTCATAGTCCAACATATTGGTTGTATAGTTTTGTTTGATTTCATTTTTTTCGGGTTGTTGTTATTGCTTCTTTTGTTGATTTTGTTTCATTTTGATCTGTGACTTTGAACAGTGTGGTTTTTGTTGCATGGAGGTTTTTGTTTTATTTGGAGGGGTTTTTGTGGAACTGTATTGATGTGACATTTCTTGTTACTACTTGTTTTTTATTGTAAGTGTGCTATAAGAATGATATTCTGACTGAAACTAATGGTGGGCAAAAACGGTCGCATACGCAAAATCTGAATATGGTGAACCTCGGAGCTCTATCCTCAGACGAAAAAAATCGCTTGGAAAACAGCACAGGCCCTATTCTAGTTTCTCTGGACATGATATAGAAAACATCACAGTGCTAAATGCTTGGAGATTACAGTGGCATCTCAGTTGTTTTAGATTGCAGTGTTAATTGCTGGAGATTACAGTGGCCTGGTTTGCTGGAGATTACAGTGGCCTAGTTGTGAGTTTACAGTGTAGTGTGAGTTTACAGTGTCTGTTGCTGGAGATTACAGTGCCTCAGGGTTTCTGGAGATTACAGTGGCCTCAGTTGCTGGAGTTACAGTGGCCTCAGTTGCTGGAGATTACAGTGGCCTCAGTTGCTGAGTTAAGTGGCCTTATTGTGGAGATTACAGTGGCCTCAGTTGCTGGAGATTACAGTGGCCTTGTTGCTGGAGATTACAGTGGCCTAAGATTACAGTGGCCTAAATTGCTAAAGATTACAATGGCCTAAATTGCTGGAGACTACAGTGGCCTAAATTGCTGGAGATTACAGTGTTGTTGCTGGAGATTACAGTGTTGTTGCTGGAGATTACAGTGGCCTGTGTTGCTGGAGATTACAATGCCAAGATGCTGGACATTACAGTGGCCTCAGCTGCTGGATATTACAGTGGCCTAAATTGCAGGAGATTACAGTGGCCTAAATTGCAGGAGATTACAGTGGCCTAAATTGCTGGAGATTACAGTGGCCTCAGCTGCTGGATATTACAGTGGCCTAAATTGCAGGAGATTACAGTGGCCTAAATTGCTGGAGATTACAGTGGCCTGTTGGTGTAGATTACAGTGTTGTTGCTGGAGATTACAGTGGCCTCAGTTGCTGGAGATTACAGTGGCCTAAATTGCTGGAGATTACAAGTGGCCTTAGTTGCTGGAGATTACAGTGGCCTGTTGCTGGAGATTGCATTGTTGTTGCTGGAGATTACAGTGGCCTCAGTTGCTGGAGATTGCATTGTTGTTGCTGGAGATTACAGTGGCCTGTTGCTGGAGATTACAGTGTTGTTGCTGGAGATTACAGTGGCCTCAGTTGCTGGAGATTACAGTGGCCTTAGTTACTGGAAATTACGGTGGCCTTAGTTGCTGGAGATTACAGTGGCCTGTTGGTGTAGATTACAGTGTTGTTGCTGGAGATTACAGTGGCCTCAGTTGCTGGAGATTACAGTGGCCTCAGTTGCTGAAGATTACAGTGGCAAGTTGCTGGAGATTACAGTGGCCTGTGTTGCTGGAGATTTACAATGGCCAAGTTGCTGGAGATTACAGTGGCCAAGTTACTGGAGATTACAGTGGTCTCAGCTGCTGGATATTACAGTGGTCTCAGTTGCTGGAGATTACAGTGGCCTCGGTTGCTGGAGATTACAGTGGCCTCAGTTGCTGGAGATTACAGTGGCCAAGTTGCTGGAGATTACAGTGGCCTCAGCTGCTGGATATTACAGTGGTCTCAGTTGCTGGAGATTACAGTGGCCAAGTTACTGGAGATTACAGTGGCCTCAGTTGCTGGAGATTACAGTGGCCAAGTTGCTGGAGATTACAGTGGCCTGTGTTGCTGGAGATTACAGTGTTGTTGCTGGAGATTACAGTGGCCTGTTGGTGTAGA
>CM060338.1:15814337-15821530 GCA_030674155.1 Stramonita haemastoma
CCACACCAGTCTGTCCTGTCCCACACCAGTCTGTCCTGTCCCACACCAGTCTGTCCTGTCCCACACCAGTCTGTCCTGTCCTACACCAGTCTGTCCTGTCCCGCCACAGGAACAGAGAGAAGCTGGAAAACAGCTCTGAAAAACAAAAGCTGAAAGACCTGTCAGCAATATGCCTCCACTGTGACATGCAGTATGTGTGTGTGCTTGCTCAAATTCATTGAGTGTGTGTGTGTGTGTGTGTGTGTGTGTGTGTGTGTGTGTGTGTGTGTGTGTGTGTGTGTGTGTGTGTGTGTGTGTGTGTGTGATGCTACCCCTCCCCCTCTCTACTTCCTTGTTTATAAAAAACATACATACAATCTTTGACATGGCACTAACTTATCAACTTTCTACACACTCATGAATGCTCTTAACTCAACTGTCTCCATCGTCTATGTCGTCGATAGGAGCTCCACACAATGCCACCAGAGTTCACCATCTCTTTCTGTCTCTGAGTTCAACGATCTCCTGTAGTCTTCCAAGTACCAATGATCTCAGTGATGTTGGCAATGCAGGATGTTGGCGGTCTGCCTCTTTTCCTTCTGCCTTCAACTTTACCTTGGAGAACTGTTGTCATCAGATTTGTCTCTGTGTTTCTGTTTAGCAAGACCAACATAACTCAGTCTGCGCTTATTAGTTTCAGCCAACGTTTGTCTTTGTACTGAGAGTTCACCAAGAATGCTTTCATTTGTTCTTCTGTCTGACCATGTGACTCTCAGTGGTCGCCCGTTAGAACCACAATTTGGCTGTGATTATTTGGTCTTGTTCCGATTTTTGGACAATTTTTGTAGTGTTCAAGCTTCTGACCCATACAGCAATAATCATAGGCTTGATTAATGTTTTGACAATTCTAATTATGAAGTATTTCAGCATGCCTCTGTCTTTCCAAATGTTTAATTGAATCATCTTTTGCTTGGCCATACCGATTTTATCCTTGACGTATTGTAGACAGGATCCATTGTTTTCTTTTGCGGGGCCTAAATATTTGAAATTTTGAGAGTATTTCTTATCTGTTCCATCGAGTTTGATATTGTGAGGGGTGACTGTAGCATTAACATGCATTACTTTGGTCGTTTAGGCATCTAACTTAAGGCCAGCAGTGTTGCCCTCTGCATCGAATCTGCAGAGAATTCTTCTTCTCATGCCTGTGATATCATTGGCCATGAGTGCTGTATCATCTGCGTAGTTGAGGTTCGGAAAGTATCTGCCTCCTTTATTAATGCCCATGTCATCTTGTCGGCCTTTCTCATGATCATCTTATCTATCTATCTATCTATCTATCTATCTATCTATCTATCTATCTATCTTATCTATCTATCTATCTATCTATCTATCTATATCTATCATATCTATCTATCTATCTATCTATCTATCTATCCCTTAGTCTAGCGACCGTGGGGGCACCCTGAAGACTTGACAACCAGTTCCCTCCATTCCTCTCTCTCTTCTGCCTTTCTCAAAATTTGTTGAGTTCTAGGCCTGTCCATTCGCTGATGTTGTCCTCCCATCTCTTCTTTGGTCTGCCTCTTTTTCTTCCTCCTTGGACAGTGCCCTGCAGTAGTATTTTTGCAAGTCCATTTCATCTTGTGACATGCCCGTACCATTTCTGATTTGTGTAGATATGCTGGAAAAGATGCGGGAATAGTATTATGCAACCCTGATGGACTTCTTTTTTTCATATCCAAGAACTCACAGTGCGCGCTGTTTCATCAGATTGTTGCCTTCTAATCTGTACAGAAGTTTGGTATGAGTAAGACTAGATGAATACAACATAATAATGCACCAAAATATTTGATGTAATCTTAAGACTCTCTCTCTCTCTCTCTCTCTCTCTTCTCTCTCTCTCTCTCTCTCTCTCTCTCTCTCTCTCTCTCTCTCTCTCTCTCTCTCTCTCTCCAAGAACTCACAGTGTTCGCTGTTTCATCAGATGGTTGCCTTCTAGTCTGAACACAAGGTTAATACAAGCGAAACTAGATGAATACAGTAATGCACCAAAATATTTGATGTAATCTTAAAAGACTTCTCTCTCTCTCTCTCTCTCTCTCTCTCTCTCTCTCTCTCTCTCTCTCTCTCTCTCTCTCCCCCACATAGTCTGGCATCTTTCAGTTTATCTAAAAAGGCTACCTGGCAAGTTTAAGGTGTCCACCCTCCCCCTTCAGATTTGACCCCAGGTACAAAATAGTTGGTGTTTGAGGTCATAATCTATTTTGTCCGTAGGTTTAGGAACGAAAGAGGAAAAGAAATTGCCGGTTGCGTGTGTGTGTGTGTGTGTGTGTGTGTGTGTGTGTGTGTGTGTGTGTGTGTGTGTGTGTGTGTGTGTGTGTGTGTGTGTGTGTTTGTTTGTTTTATATCGAGGATAATGGAATAAGCACTCATTTGCTTTTTTACATTCAGTCCCCTTGTGTATGCAGTTTTGTGTATGTATATGTGTATTCGTGTGTACTTGCATTTGTGCGCGTGTATGTGCGTGTTTGTGCGTGTTTGTGTGTGTTTGAGTGTATGTGTAGTGTATGTATTTTGTGTATGTATGTATGTATGTATGTGATGTTGATGATGCATGCATGATGATGCATGCAGCATGTATGTATGTATGTATGTATGTATGTATGTATGTATGTATGTATGTACGTATGTTATGTTTATGTATGTATGTATGTATGTATGTATGTATGTATGTATGTATGTATGTATGTATGTATGTATGTATGTATGTGTGTGTGTGTGTGTGTGGTGTGTGTGTGTGTGTGTAAGTATGTGTGTGATGTGTGTGTGTGGCGCGCGTGCTGGCTTGATTTACCAAGCATATGTGCATGCGTGCTCGTACATATGTTTCTATTACTGCGTGCCTGTGTGTCAATAATAATGTGTTTGTGCTTGTTTGTGTGTTTATGTGTGTATGTGTGTGTGTTGTGTGTTGTTAGGTTGTGTTGTGTGTGTAGTGTGGGTAGTGTGTTTGTGTGTGTGTGTGTGTTGTGTGTATGTGTGTGTGTGTGTGTGTGAAAGTCAAAGTCAATCAAGCCATCTATCTAGGAATAAAAAAAGAAAAATAAGCATTTCGTGTGTGTGTGTGTGCGTGTATGCGTGCGTGTGCATACACACTAGCGTGTATGTGCGTGTGCATAAACACTAGCGTGTATGTGAGCGAGCATGCCTGCAAGTGTGCAAGATAGAGAGAGGAGGGAAAGTTTAGAGAGAGAATGCCAGTGGCTACTAGATATAATACAGGAGAAGTTTAGGCTCCTGTGTGTTAGTGGTGAAGTAGGCACTGGTTCTGTCAGATGATAGTGAATGTCATGTACAACAAGGTAGCAATGTGTGTGAGTATGTGTGTGTGTGTGTGTGTGTATGGTGTGGTGTATGGTGGTGTTGTGTGTGTGTGTATATGTGTGTGTGTGTATGGGTGTGTATGGTGGGGGGTGTATGTGTGTGTGTGATGTGTGTGTAGAGTAGAGGAGTGTGTGTGTGGGGGGTGTATGTGTGTGTGCATGTGTGTGGATGAGGAGTAGTGTGTGGTGTGTGTGTGTGTGTGCTGGTGTGTGTGTGTGTGTGTGTGTGTGTGTGTGTGTGTGTGTGTGTGTGTGTGTGTGTGTGTGTGTGTGCAGGTTCATACAGATCTTTGGGAAGAAAATTCAAGGACTTTTCAAGGACCTCACTCTCAATTTTCAAAGACCTCCATCGACAAATTGCTTACATTTTAACAATGTCTACACACTTTACAGCTGAAAAGAAAATATCTATAGCCATTTGGTCCAAATTTTCTTCATAACAAGAAATATTTCTACAGCAGTTAACGGGGCTAAATCAAAAACAATCGTTGGCCTAAAGTGTGCACTTCGCTTAAAACAATTTCAATCTAAGTGATCACCCCATTTGTTCATTCATAATTTCTCTGCATGCTGGTTCTCAAAGTCTAAATATGTGTAAAGCTCCCTGTGAGTTACTTTACCCAGGAGACTAATAGTTTACAATAGTAAACATTCATCCTCCTGGATAACAGGTTGGAAGGGAGGGGGGAGGGGCTGGAAAGGGGGAATAGCTTATGGTATTGCTGTGGACAGATTTTCACATCACAACACATGACATGGGTGAAAGTGAAAAAAATCTCTCAATCCACATTTTTTTGTCCTCTGGACATTCCAAATCCTGAAGAAAAAAAATCAATCCTGAAGCAATTTAAGTATAATTCCCCCCTTATATTACTGTATGCACATCCCCGCGCGTGTCTCTGATGCCCCATCAAGTTTCAGTGTTGCAGGGAATAGGAATTGACAGACTCCAAAAATCGTGAAAGGTGGGGGGGGGGGGGGGTTCCAGGGGGCATTGCCCCCTGGCGGGGTGAAGGGGCAGAGCTCCTTGTGGGGGTCCGGGGGCAACGCCCCTGAAGCTGAAGATTTTTCAACAATTCTAGCCTGTTTAACGGCCTCTCCTTGAACTAATTTCAGTTCTTGATACTAAGCAATTTCTGCCCTGAAATAAGCTCTCCAAGTATGACTTTTTCTGTCATTTCTTCATCTAAAGGAGGTTCTATTCCCAAGTAATCACATAGCAAAAATGAGTATATTTCTAGACAAATGTGCACTAACGCAGTTAAAGTTAAAGTCTGTCCCGAGCCTAAGGCTCATCAGGCCGGTGCTTATCCCGGTCTCTGTGGCGTTAAGCGACTGAGAGTCGTAGACTCCCCCCTGGATAGGACGCCAGTCTATCGCAGGGTTAACCCCCAACACAAGGTTGGTACCCCTTTTACACCTGGGTGGGGTGAGAAAATAGCCGTAAAGTGCCTTTTCCAAGGGCACAACACCATAGCTGAAAGCTGGGATCGAACCTGCAACCTTTAGATTACGAGTCCAACACCCTAACCACTAGACTACAGCGGCGGCTGCACTAACGCAGATAGAGGAAGAAAGAGAAAGAAAGGACAGACACACATAGACAGAGAAACAGAGAGAGAGAGAGGGGGGGGGGGAAGAGGTGTGTGTGTCTGTGTGTGTAAGAGACAGGGAGAGGTGGAGAAAATGAGAGAGAGACAGAGATAGAGAGAGACAAGAGAGAGAAGTTGTGTGTGTGTGTGTGTGTGTGTGTGTGTGTGTGTGTGTGTGTGTGTGTGTGTGTGTGTGTGTGTGTGTGTGTGTGTGTGTGTTGTGTGTGTGTGGTGTTGATGATTCAAGATTAAAATATTTTATTGCCATTTAAGTCATGCAGACTTGTTTGACACAACAAAACAAACATCAGTTTTAATTATCTTTCTGCCCAAAATGATGTCCACTAAAAACATGTTGCATTCTTCTTCTTCTCTTTTTCTCTTTTCTCAAAACATTCATTCACATATCTAATGATATCTGCTTGATATATATCAACTGCGATTATGTCGCTTACCTTATCTATATGTTTTTTACGTTCTTTGTCTTTGGTTTTAACTTTAAATAACAAATTGTTTCTGAGTTCATCATATAACACACATTCATCGAGTACATGAAATTCATCTTCTGTTTTGTTACAGTATTTACATTTTCTGTCCTTTCTGGGCATATTTTGGTGTCTCCCTTTCTCTATCATTAAATCGTGACAGCTTAAGCGAAATTTACAAAAAGTATTTTTATGAGTTTTGTTTTCTTAGTTAATAAGATATGGTTCCAGTCTGTATTCCTTGGTTACAAAATCATAAAATTTTAGTTTTGCAAACTGTTTTTTCTGGTAGTTCCAGACTGTTTTATACATAGTCTGAAGCTTTCTTTGAACAGCATAACTTAACTGATGAACATCAAAAGTACTCTGGTTTTACCATACACTTTTACACCCAATTGTGTAAAGGATATTTTTTACTGTATTGATCCATTTATCACATGTATTCGTCTGGTACAAATAATCGTATACTATTCTAATATAAGAGTTTGGTTTTGACCAGCCGCCATGGCGCAGTGGTTAGCGCCGTGGATTCCGGACTGGAAGGTCGCGGGTTCGAATCCCATAAGTCATAGGGATTTTTTCGGGCTCCGGCCGGCTCCTACCAGAGTGAGTGTGCTGTGGGCTCAGTGGGGAGACTGGGACCACACAGTCGAGCTTCATCCACTTTACGGATGCGAATTTGAGAGTGTTGCTCAAATTACCTGACCAACACTGCAGGTGTCTGTATCTCTCGGGC
Organism: Stramonita haemastoma; assembly: GCA_030674155.1. NCBI lineage: Eukaryota > Metazoa > Mollusca > Gastropoda > Neogastropoda > Muricidae > Stramonita > Stramonita haemastoma. Next base: position 15,820,513 of record CM060338.1, read on the forward strand.
CTGGTTGACGCCAGGATATATTATGACAGTAAGCGTAGAGAACAACCCTGTCAAGTAGTCTCAAAGCGGATGCACCTCCACAGCAGCATCATTACATCATCCTCATCCTCATTGATCATCATGCAACAATAAAAATTGCCTCTGATTCGGTGGCCTCGGTTGCTCTGGTCTCATGGTGACCTCAGATTCGGTTTCCCCATACGCTTCTGTGCCTGTGGTGAATTTGTGTCAAAGCCTTTGGGGTTGGGGGTTCGTGGGGAGGCGGTCGTTGGAGGGACGTTGTGGTGGTCGCCACCTTGGGTGGGTGACTCACTCAGTCTGGCTCCGCGACTGAGCTAATACTGTCGTTAGTAGGGGGCTTAGTAGGTGGTGTCCTGCGTATGTTAGCTCAGAACAGGCACCACTGAACACCACCAAAGTGACCCAGCAGAAGTGCAGGGCCCCTCTGGCTGGTGGCCCCGCGGCGGCCTAATATTGATGAGCTCCCTGTGGACTCCCGACCCCGGGGGTGAGACACAACGAATCTGGGTATGGCTGTGGCGGGGTGATTGGAATGAGCGGCGTGGGAACAGCAGTACGGGAACGTCACAGAAGACGAAGCAGCAAAAAAAAAAAAAAAAGAGTTTGGTTTTGATTCTGTTAAATGAATCCAAAAGGATATTATCTGGCATATGATTTTAAGAGTCAGTGGAAATCTTCCTAATTCACCCAGAGTGGGTAGTACCAATGCTTTTTTATGAACTCCCAGTATTTGTTTACAAAATTTTATATGAAAAGTTTCATACAGAAACTGATTTGATAAGCATGTCTTGAACAATTCATCAATATGAAATTCTGTCTCCCCATGAAAACAAAAAGGAAACCAAACTTCTGCTCCATAAGTTAAAACAGGAGTTATTAATGAGTCAAATAAACGCATTATTATAGTAGTCTTTAAATTTTGTCCATGAACTGCTCTTTTAAAGGCGTACAATGCTTTATTACTTTGTTTTACTAAATGTTCTTGTGTTGCTTGAAA
>CM060338.1:15821630-15824130 GCA_030674155.1 Stramonita haemastoma
AAAAAAAAAAGTATGTTTACAGGAAGGGTATGTAAGGCTTTGCTTGGCCTAGAATCTGTATTCTTGTGTATTAAAGATCAGTCATTCATTGAGTCATTCAATTCATTCATTCATTCATTCTCTCTCTCTCTCTCTCTCTCTCTCTCTCTCTCTCTCTCTCTTCTCTCTCTCTCTCTCTCCTCTCTCTCTCTTCTCTCTCTCTCTCTCTCTTTTGTGTTTTTGATACTTTGGTTTATTATTGTTGTTGTTTAATTAGATGGCTTTTTTTTTTATCTTGATCTTATCCCTGATGAGGGTGGGGACTGGATGTAAACAAAAACACATGAGTGTGTATTCAACTGCCTTCAACATCTGAAATTCCCGTCACCCTGCCAAAGTGTATAACCTCGATAAAGTGTGTGTGTGTGCGCGCGCGCGCGCGCACGTGTGTGTGTGTGTGTGTGTGTGTGTGTGTGTGTGTGTGTGGTGTGTGTGTGTGTGTGTGTGTGTGTGTACATTTGAATTTGCTCAAACTATTTATTGTCATTGGTTGCTTGTGTGCTGTGTGGGTCGAGTGCAGGTGCTTTGATTTGTTTTTGCAAGATAAAGCCTATCTAAATTCCATGTAATACTATTTATCATCATCATCATTATCATTATTATTATTATTATTCATTATCCTTGAAATAAAAGAATTTGACTTGACGACTCTCTTCTCTCTCTCCTCTCCCCTTCCCCCTCTCTCTCCCTCACACACACACACACACACACAAAAACACACACACACACACACACACACACACACACACACACACACACACACACACACACACACAGAGCACACACACAGAGCACACACACAGAGCACACACACGGGTACGGGATAACCTAGACGTCAGAACATTGTGCTGGCAATTTTGACGACCCAGGTTCGATTCCTGTTGGAGGGGAATTTTCCTCTGGAGTTAACATCAGTGTTGACTCCACTCTCCCCAAAAGTCCTTGGATAAGACTATAAACCGAGGCCCGTGTGCGAACGCACACAGAACATCTTATGCAAACGTTAAATCATGTTCCGCTTTTCGTATGAGTAGGCCATTGTGTGCCGGTGGGAACAGATGACAAGATTTACAACACTGCATGCGCACGGGGACTGGACGTAAAAAAAGCACATGAGTGCTTATTCCATTATCCCCGATATAAAAGAATATTTTAAAAAATCAAAACACAAGATTTATAAAACTGCGCACACACGGGGATTGGACGTAAAAAAGCACATGAGTACTTATTCCATTATCCTCGATATAACAGAATTTTAAAAAATCAAAACACACACACACACACACAACACACACACACACACACACACACACACACACACACACAACACACACACATACACTGATCTACAATGCCAATGATCAAAATATATACAAACATCAGAAACAGGAATGAAGGAAATAAGACAATATTTACATTTTGCCCCATTAACTGAACAACTGACTTCACCTTCACCTCACCTTCACCTGTCCCGTAGTCCCGTGGACCCGTGGGGGCACCACTGAAGATTTGGCAACAGCTTCCTCCACTCCCCACTGACGACTGCTCACATAAAAATATTTAGAGTTCATAGGTTGTGGGTTTTCCAGTTTATTTATAGAAATCTCCGAAAGTATGGATATTGCCGGAAACACAAAATAAAATAAAATGAAATTAAAAAAAGAATAAACATTAGAAAAACAACATTTTAGGATCATTACGGTAAAATAGAACACAATGCAGCACAATAGGAATTTTCTATATCCTACATGCTTCTCAGCCTGAAATCAGATATATATTTCCCAAGTTCACTTACCTCGTAAACAGGCACAGTGGCCTGTTGGATAAGACGAACAGACTTTGTGGTCTGTATGTCCCCGTGTGTCATGGGTCCGAATTTCAGTGGGAGTTTTACTATGTACCTTGTAGTTGACAAAACTATGCCCTTTAATTTAAAAAGAAAAAAAATATATATATATATAAGTACATGGAGGGTGGAGGAAAGTTATGGGGGAGTATGATGGGGGCAGGTATGATGAGGGCCTGCTCCAGAAAGACCATCTCCCTGGGCAGCCTGTCTTAAGCTGGGCCCGCTGGGGGGTTATCATGAAAAAATCAACTCCAGGCCTTCTTTCCTGGTGACCTGCAAAAGGTGAATGATGCTCCTCAGTCAGAGAAGTGAGCAAACTGAAGATGGGCATCATATGATACCCTTCAGGAGAATGTAGAGAGGGAAGGGGAATGTAGAGAGAGGAGAAAGGAGGAGGAGAATAAAACGAGAGGAGAAAGGAGGAGGGCAGTCAAGTGAAGAGATTGGAGGAGGGCAGTCAAGTGAAGAGATTGGAGGAGGGCAGTCAAGTGAAGAGATTGGAGGAGGGCAGTCAAGTGAAGAGATTGGAGGAGGGCAGTCAAGTGAAGAGATTGGAGGAGGGCAGTCAAGTGAAGAGAAAGGAGGAGGGCAGTCAAGTGAAGAGATTGGAGG
>CM060338.1:15836630-15844130 GCA_030674155.1 Stramonita haemastoma
TCTCTTCCACAAAGTCAAATCCGCTTTGTACTAAGATATTTTTAAAATCATATTTAGCCATGCTGATTGAATCAAGTATTTGTCAAGTAAATCTTTCATCTCTGGTAAACACTTGATTGCAGCTTTTTATACTGGAAGTCAAGCAGCTGCATCCAGAAACGCACCATTCAACAGAGACCAAACTAGACAAGGGATATCTGCTTGTTTCTCCATGTACTAACCCTCTTAGTCAGGAACCTGGGATTTGCCGGGATTGAATAATTGCCCCCTCTGAATCCAGATTTGCTGGGATTTACACACAGTAGATTTCGGTCACTCTGTGACCATCACTAATTGCTACCACATGCCAAAGCTCTATCAGGCTAGAAGTAGAAGCCCTGCTGAGAATCTGGAAGTAATTGTAGCTGCAGGTATGTACTTAGAAGGAGGAATAGGCTAGCAAGCATGTATGCCTGGCCTGATTTCGTGATGGAATGCAAAATCTGGGGGCAGTTTGTGTTCAGAGAATCCGATTGCAAGAGGGTTAAAGGAAAACTATATTTTAAAACCTTTAATTGCAACTTATGAGACTATTGCTATATTTTCATATCCCCAAATTTCACATCCATACAACAAAACAGGTACAACAATTTTATCGAATAAATCAAGTGCCACATGTGTATGTAGTTCTATTTGCTGTGCAGTCCTTATCAAGCTAAACATGATAAGCATTTTTCATGCATTACATTTTCATATGCCCATAATTTCACATCAATACAATAAAACACATACAATGATTTATGTGTAGTAGTTCTTTTTGCCATCCAGTCCTTATCAATTAAACATGACTTAAGTAGCTTTATCATAAGCATTTTTCTTGCATTTTGCAAAACTACCACTGCTACTGAAGTTGATTCCTAAATATTTAAAACTGTTAAGAACTTCAAGCTCTTTTCTGCTATTTACATAATTGTGGCCGAATGTCATGATTTTGATGTTCACTAGATTCACAACAAGTTTCTAATGAGAACAGTAAGTATCCAAAATGTCTAAAGCATCTTGTAACCCTTCTTTGTAGTGGAGAATAAAATGGTATCATCCACATAATGTAAAAGTTTAACATAACTGGTTAGCATTTCGCCATGAGATGAAAGTTGAATATGCAGTGCTAAACAATTTCTGATAAATATGCAGTGTTAAACAATTTCTAATAAATATTGTTCCAAATGATTCAGAAAGTGTGTGTATGTGTGCTACTTGATATCAATATTACTTTCCCTTCACAGGCTACATATCCTTTTAAAGAGTTCCATCCCTTTTAATGGTTTGCAGTTGCTTTGTAATCCAGATCAAATCTTTCATACAATGGAAATGAAGCAGTAGTTTTTATATGAAATTGTAGACTTACTGTTGACCTGTGTGAAAGAAGTACAAGGCGAAAATAAATGATTGTAGACATGTATGTTTTTCAATTTGTGAATATATAGTAAAAGACACCTTTGGAATTTGAACTTGTTGGTTTAATAATAAGTTGAAAAAATGTGAAGGCAAGAAGTTAAGCTGTGAGTTAGGAATTGTAGATCTGTAGGGGGATCTGCCTCTAACTTCTAATGCTCCCAGCCTTGGAGTGATGTGTTGTCTATCTTCCCATGTTTGTGCTAGGGAGGGAGGAGAAGGACAGGGAAGAGGGGATGAGATTGGAGCAAAAGGGAGAGGATACAAGAGGGGAGGGAGGAGGAGGGGAGAGGGGGGGAGGGGGGGGGAGGGGGAGGAGGGAGGGAGGTGGGAGGGGGAGGGAGGTGGGAGGGAGAGGGGGGTGGGGGAGGGAGGGAATTGAATCATGCTGAGTTCTCAGTGACTGGCAAGCGTGTGTGTGTGTGTGCCTGTGTCTGTCTACCTGTCTCATTGTCTATCTTTTTTTTAAATCTTTTTTCTCATAAAAACCTTTGTGATTTCAACAACTTTGCCCTACAGGCCACAGCAGTCCCGTTTGGAGGATGTGAAACAGTTCTTTTCCGGGATATCATGCCACTTGTCTATCATTCATTTTAGTGAGCTTTCCCACCTTTGTCATTAACACTTTGATTTGACGGGCTACTGCCCTACACTTTTCTTTTTATTTTGCTGGGAAAACTCTATAAACACAACAACATCACTACTGGTGAATTTGACCTGCAATGTAGATCTACAGAAGCTGGAACCTTTGCCCCTAAACGGTAATGTTACTGATGCCATTAAGCAACCAAAAGAAGGCAAATCCCCTGGAATGGACAACTTTTGAGCTTTTGAAGAACTTGGGCCCTTTCAGTTTTACACCTTTACATCACCTATGCAAAAGAATTTGTTAAATGTGCATGCACTTATCCCTTCCTGTGCATGTCTCTGTTTCTGTCAAAATGCTTGCGTAAATGCTTGTCTGCTTCCACTTATGAATTTCTGGAATCAGTTTTGCAGATTCAAGATGTTTACACACGCGCGCGCGGACGCATGCACGCTCACGCGGACGGGACAGCCTAGTAGTTAGAACATTGCGCTCGCAATCTGACGACCCGGGCTCGAATCCCGTTCACGTGGGATTTTTTTCCCCTGGAGTTGACAACAGTGCTGACTTCACTATCCCCAAAAGTCATTCGGATAAGACTGTAAACCGAGGCCCCGTGTACGAACGCACGCAAAACATCTTGCGCACACGTTAAAGCCTGCTCCGCTTTTCGAAAGAGTTGGCTATTGTGTGCCGGTGCGAACAGATGACAACATTTACCAAACCGCATATACATGGGGACAGAATATTAAAAAACAAAGCACATGAGGTCTTATTACATTATCATCGATATAAAGGTAAAGATGTCCCATAACCTTTGTGGTCGTAGGGAAGACATCAGCTTCTCTAGGGGCCAACATGTCGAGGGTGGCTTCCATCTCCTTTCCCTCGCTGCTTTACCTTCCCTGACCCTAAAGAGGGCAGGTACCCGTTTCCAGCTGGGTGAACTGGGGGGGACTATAGTAAAGCCAAGGCGCACAAACGGCCACCCATCCAACTGGCAACCACGCTCGACGCTGCTTAACTTGACTTGGGAGAAAGCGAGCGCTCTGACCACTTAGCTACACCCCCCCCCCCCTGTCATCGATATAAAAGACTGAAATAAATAGATGAATGAATAAACAACACCAACGTACCCAGCACGGTGACAAAGCGGCGTACCCAGAAGACGGTCATGATCTGTCGTCTGACCAGAAAATCGGCAAAAAATCCCCCTGTAAGCTGCACCAGAAACAGAGCCAGGTAGGGCAGCATGGAGTAGAAGCCGTTCTGCACACACACACACACACACACACACACACACACACACACACACACACACACACACACACACACACACACACACACACACACACACACACACACACACACACACACACACACACCACACGCACACACACACACGCACACACACACACACAGAAAAGAGGTAAGAGTGGGGGTGTTGGGCGTTCCCCTGCTGAAGGGGGACAGGATAGCCTAGTGGTCAGAACATTGCGCTCGCAATTTGACGACCCGAGTTCGACTCCCGGGGATTTTTTCCCCTTGAGCTAACATCAGTGCTGACTCCACTCTCCCCAAAAGTCTTTCGTATGAGACTGTAAACCGAGGCCCCGTGTGCGAACGCACGCAAAACATCTTGCGCACACGTTAAATCCTGTTCCGCTTTTCGTAAGAGTAGGCCATTGTGTGCCGGTTGGAACAGATGACAATATTTACAAAACTGCATACACTCGGGGACTGGATGAAAAAAAAGCACATGAGTACTTATTCCATTATCTTCGATATAAAAGAATAAATAAATAAATAAATAAATAAATAAATAAACATTGTAGGGGGTCACCCAGAATGTGCACTCTTGTCTCTCTTGGGAATCACTGTGAGACAGGACTGTAAGTATACACTTGATTATATAAGTTTGTCTGTGGGGGGTTAATTAGTATCTCACACCATGTAGGTAACCATTGTCTGGCTTCAGATGATTTTTGTTTTAAATAGAGTGCAGGTGGTTATGGCAGGAGCTTGTCATGGCTGAAGGCAATCTCAACATATTTCAAAAAATAAAATTTTAATGTAGACATTTGGAATTTGCCTGCATCAATAACTGACAAGCCGCCGCTGTAGTCTAGTGGTTAGGGCGTTGGACTCGTAATCTAAAGGTTGCGGGTTCGATCCCAGCTTTCGGCTATGGCGTTGTGTCCTTGGAAAAGGCACTTTACGGCTATTTTCTCACCCCACCCAGGTGTAAAAGGGGTACCAACCTTGTGTTGGGGGTTAACCCTGCGATAGATTGGCGTCCTATCCAGGGGGGAGTCTATGACTCTCAGTCGCTTAACGCCACAGAAACCGGGTTAAGCACCGGCCTGATGAGCCTTAGGCTCGGGACAAACTAACTTTTAATAACTGACAAAGCGTTTGGCTTAAGCCACGAGCTCAAAAAAATAAATAAATAAATAAAAACGAAACAGAACGAAATCCTCGTTTATTCAACGTTTTTGCTGGATTAGTGATAATCACTAAACGCCTATTCCCTGTTGTTTCGTTGTTTGCCTATGTAGTACGTGTATTGAATGAATTATACCCCAAAACCAACCCCAAAAAGTCACAATTAACTAACGAGATGATCATCAAAGTCAAACAGAAGACGGCGGCAAATTATCTCTCTGAGGTTAAAACTGATAGCACACCAAAAACAACAACAACAACAAAATAACCTCAAGCAGAGGAACAAACAAACAAACCCACTAACAAAACCTTACCGAAACTTCAGCAATTATACATCACACTTAAACATACGTTTAATCCGTTTCTAAGATTTTATAATGCCAGTTCTTTCTTTCTTTTTAGTTGGTCTAACATAGTATACTTTACGTCTCAAACCTACATCCCTTCTCGTTTAATTCATTCTCCAAAGGTCACAGCTAAAACTCTCTCCTTTACTCTTAAAAAAAAACCCACCTCACTATCAATCAACTCACCGATTTGATGTCAAAGTTCATGACCTCATGCATATACATAGGAAGGGTGGACATGAACAGGAAGAGGCCCCACGTGAAGGCCACGTGACCTCCCACAATGGCCCAGAATGCCATGGACCCCAAGATACTGCACCAGGGTATCTGCACCTGAAGCCGAGCAGCCAAGATGTCAGAACAAAGTTCTATGATAGTTTTGTGTAGCAGTGTATTGTACTTCGGGGGTGGGGGGTGAGGTGGAGAGGGGGGGTCATTTTTATTTTATTTTTTATTTATCTATTTTATTTATTTTATTCTTTTATATCGAGGATAATGGGATAAGCACTCTTGTGCTTTTTTTACGTCCAGTCCCCGTGTGTATGCAGTTTTGCAAATGTCATCTTCTGTGAGCCACCTAATCAAAAACAATTTTCAGTTATTGCATGAAAACCAATGACAACGAGGATGACATCATGATGATTCTGTGAAAGTTCGTCTGGTTTGAGACTTCATGGCAAGGCTGTAGCCTACTCTACGCATGCTATCGTGATATATCCCAGCCTCAACCAGGCCTGAGTGACATAGACACCCTGCAGTGCTGGTCAATAAATTTGAGCAACACTTTCAAATTTGTAAATAAAAGGTGAATGAAGCTCAACTGTGTCGTCCCAGTCTTCCCAATGAACCCACAGCACACTCACTCTGGGTAGGAGCCAGCCGGTGTCCCCCAAAAAATCCCCTACGACTTTAATGGGAATCGAGCCCGAGCCCGGACCTTTCAGTCCGTAACCCAAGGCACTAACCACTGCATCAGGGTGGCTAGTGCTTTGTATTGCACTGCATTGTATTGTATTGTATTATATTGCATTGTATTGCATTGTGTTGTATTGTATTGCAATGCATTGCATTGTATTACCTTGTATTGTTTTGCACTTTATTCTACTGTATTTTATTCCCCTTTGAGTCACAGAAAATTCATCTGCATTAAAGTTGGGTTGCTCTCCCCGCATGAACACCGCCACATTTTTTTTTGTATTTTTGCTGTTTATATGTATGTATATCTGTTTCCTTAAGTATGAGGGTGTTTCTTTTTCTACAGAATTTTTAAGTTCAACTCTTGTTGCTGTGGGTTCTTTCACATCCGCTTAAAAAATGTGTCACACACGGGACTTCAGTTTATCGTCTTAACGCAAAGACTAGCACACATACCACCTTTCAAGATGTAGTGGACGGAGGAATGTTCGGGTTCACACACACAGATACAAACACACACACACAAGCGCGCGCGCGCACGCGTGCATACACAGACACACAGACACAGACAGACACACACACACACATGCACGCACGCACGCACGCACTCGTGCATACACAGACACACAGACACACAGACAACCAGACAGACAGAGACAGAGACAGAGACAGACAGACAGACAGACAGACAGACAGACAGACAGACACACACACACACACACACACACACACACACACACACACACACACACACACACACACACACACACACCTTGCTGTTGTCCTCCGCCACCTGTCCTCTCTGGGCCACAATGTAGTCTCTCTCATCAGGGTGGATCCACCTGGAGCTTTCGGGGGAGTCCGACACTACCACCATCCACACCCCACACCACACTACCCCCAGCAAACCTGCACACGTAAACACCACCTCCTGATAATTATTTCTGTCAGACTATATACATTCGACTGTGCCCCTGAGGCACTTCTCCCATGACAGTGGAACACTTCCTCCAGACCTGTCCAACACACCAAAACCTGAGTAAAGGCCAATATCTGGCCTACTGACCTGCCGATGAGGGACAAGCTCTTTGGACCCCTGGAGGGCCTTCAGCACACGGCAGCATTTGTCAGGGCCTCAGGAGTTGCTGTCTGAGCGTTCGACGAAGAAGATTACTGTCGACTTCTTCTTCTTCTCTCGTTCGCTTTACACCGTCAGATGTGTCTGGGAAAAATAATGGCATGTCCTTTCCAGCTCCTCTCGTGGGCTGTACAGCTTGGTCTGTAGAGTTATCTCCATTGGCCACACTTTCTTCCTCGGGTTGCTTCCTCGGGTTCTTCTCTTTTGAGATGGTGGTACTCATCCTTCTCTACTCTAGGTCGGGCCATAGATTTGATGATCGTCTTCTTTTCATGGAAGGTGAGGCTGCTTTCGCACTGTTCTTTTTTGTGCCCCATGTTTTGCAAGTTCATCAGCCTGTTCATTGCCAGGTATGCCACAGTGGGCAGGGATCCATTGCAGCGTTACACGTTTTTTTTGTGTAAGAGGCTGTAGTTCCTGTTGGAGTTCTGTTTCTTTATCTGCGGACAGAGTTTGTAGGACTGACAGGGCATCAGTGAAATAAAACACTTGCTGACATTCATCTTTGGACTGTCTGACCATGGTGGCAGCTTGTTTCAGGGCTTGAGTTTCTGCATGGTAGTTGGTACAGTGTGACCCAGTTGGGATGTTTGCTGTTTCTCCTTCTCCAGATGGGTACTTGATCAGCACTCCTG
>CM060338.1:15849130-15851098 GCA_030674155.1 Stramonita haemastoma
CTCTTGTTGCCGTGGGTTCTTTCATGTGCGCTAAAATAATTATGTGTAACACACGGGACCTCGGTTTATCGTTTCATCCAAAAGACAAACACCCAGACCATTACTCATGGTCTAATGGATAGGGGACAAGTTTCTGGCCCAAACAAGGGTCAACCCACCACACACATCCGACCTGGACTTCTTGCTATCCACGCAGGTCTAAGGCAGTCAACACACACTCGCAATAGACCATTAATGTTCAATATTTATACAGCCTACAGTAAGTATATGTGGGAAAAAAATGAAGTCTGTTGAGGGGGGGGGGGCGGGGGTCGGTCGTCTAGAGGTAATGCGCCCTGCCTAGAAAGCAAAAAGTCCGGGTCGGAGGTGTGCGCTGGTTTGAATCCCCATTTGGGCCCGAAACTTTTCCCCCATCCATTACACCATGAGTGGTGGTCTTGGTACTTGTCTTTTGGATGAAACAAGAAACCGAGTACCCGTGTGTTACACATAATTATTTAGCGCAACGTAAAAAAAAAAAAAAAAAAAAAAAAACCCACAGGCAGCAAGGAAGTTGTCCCTGCCAATTTTCTGTAGAAAAAACTCACTCTGATAGAGAAAGAAATACAGCTGCAGACAGGGGGGAAAAATCATAATAATAATGGCTTTGATTTTGATTTATTCTTTTACATCGAGGATAATGGGATAAGCACTCTTGTGTGTTTTTTTACATCCAGTCCCCATGTGTATGCAGTTTTGTAAATGTCATCTGTTCCCACCGGCACACGATGGCTCACTCTTACGAAAAGCGGAACAGGATTTAACGTGTGCACAAGATGTTCTGCGTGCGTTCGCACACGGGGCCTCGGTTTAAAGTCTCATCCGAAGGACTTTTGGGGAGAGTGGAGTCAGCACTGACGTTAACTCCAGGAGAAAAATCTCCTCGACCGGAATAGAACCCGGGTTGTCAAATTGCCAGCGCAATGTTCTGACCACTAGGCTATCCGTCCCCTGGCTGAAGACAATCTCAACATAACAAAGCATGGTAGTAGGCACCCATCAGTCTCGGAAGACTATGGAGTTGCGCTCTAGTCTTTAGAGCGCAAAGCCTGGGTAAGTAAGTATGGAGGGCAAGCTGTTACCCATGCAGCAGACCCCCCCTCTCCACGCCACTGGAATGATCCATTGGAAAGGCAATGACCGATACGAATGGTTCCAGTACCGTCATAGGAGCCTCCAGAACGTTATCATATACAGTAACAACGCATAACACCACGTTAATGTGGTAGGCCCGTGTAATGTATTCCTCGGAATCTTGCTGACTTCATTATTATTACTTTGACATAGATTTTGGGCTGGGCTATGCATATAACGTTATACTAATGGTTTGTCACGGCTGAAGGCAATCTCAACATAACATGTCAAAGCATAATACCGTGTTAGTTTTTAATGCAAGCCTCTGTACTTCCGGACTCAACATTGTTTCTGGGCCAGACAGACGGAGGTGAAAGGACTTCACTGTGCAACCTGTCTGCATGCGTTAAAACAAATAAAAAAAATTAAAAAATTAAAATTAAAATATATCATTTTTAAATGCATGCGTTCCTTCCTGGTCTAGCTTAATTACATGTTAGTGGGTCGGTGGTCTACAGATAACCAACCTACCTATGCAGAAAGCGAGAAGTCGCGGGTTCGATTCCTGTTTAAACCCTTGTTTACCCCCCCCCCTCACACACACACACACACACACACACACACACACACACACACACACACACACACACACACTAAATCTTAAGAAGTGTTCTGGGTGCTAGTCTTTTGTTCAGACGATAAACCAAAATACCTTGCATAACACATTATGTTTTTAACTAGAAAAGCTCACAGCTACAGGAGTTGTCCCTAGCAAATTTGTGTACGAGAAGTCACTCCCATAAAAAACAAACACCGACGCCTACGCACGTACACACACACACACACACACACACA
>CM060338.1:15851198-15853698 GCA_030674155.1 Stramonita haemastoma
GGGGGGGGGAGGGGTTAGGGGGGGGAAGGATGTTTGATTTGTTTTTTATTTGTTGTTGCGGGGTTTTGCAGGGTTGGGTTGGGTTGGTGGGGGGAGGGGGGGAGGTGTTTTGCGTACTTCGGCCAGGCCTCTGAGGTTCAGCGATAGATTTTTTTCGTATGTGAATGTTTTCTGCCTGCCAATAGGGCAGCTGTATTCGACTTTAGGGATGTCATCTGCTACAACCGACAAGTAATGGCCTACTTTTTTGAAAGGCGGAACGAGTTTTAACGTGTAACAAGATGTTCTGTGTGTTCGCACACGGGACCTCGGCTTATAGTGTCATCCGAAGGACTTTCTAGCGCCAGAGGAAAAGGACCTCAAACAGGAGCCGTCAGGTCGCAAGCTCAAAGCTCGAACCACAAGGCTATCTCCACAGCTCCCCCCCCCCCCCTCTCCGCACCAATATAATATGTGAAATTGAGGTATGAGGTAAAAAAGAATGTATTACTACACACATACCCACACACCATCATCATGAATACCAATACCATTATCATAATCATTCTTTTCTTTTCTATGATATTATTTCATATATGGCTTAATTGAAAAAAGAAAAAAGAAAATTTGTGCATGCTTATTTGATAAACCATCTAAAAATACAAATTTGACTTTGACTTTGACTCCAACTTTAACACACACACACACACACACACACACACACACACACACACACACACACACACACACACACACACACACACACACACACACACACACCCATCATCATCATCATAAAAACCAATATCCTTATTACCATGATTTTTTCTTCTATATCATTTTATCTATGGCTTCATAAAAAAGCAAATGTTTTGCTTATTCAATGAACCATCTGAAAATACAAATTTGACTTTGACTTTCATTCTTTTAAACACACACACACACACACACACACACACACACAACACACACACACACACACACACACACACAACAATTTTCTTTTCTCTTGTATTATGTGGCTTTATGAAAAAAGCAAATGTTTTGCTTATTCAATGAACCATCTGAAAATACAAACTTTACTTTGATTGACTCCGACTTTCACACACACACACACACACACACACACACACACACACACACACACACACACACACACACACACACACACACACACACACCCCACACACACATACAGACACACACACACGTTAGATCCTGTTCCGCTTTTCGTAAGAATAGGCCATTGTGTGCCGGTGGGAACAGATGACAACATTTACAAAACTGCATACACACGGAACTGGATGTAAAAAAACCCCACATGAGTGCTTATTCCAATATCCTCGATAGAAAAGAAGAAATAGATAAATAATAAATAAATAACACACACACAACCACCCCCCCCCCCCCCCACACACACACACACATCCCCCCCCCCCACACATACACACACTCACCACTAAAATTCCTCCCCAAACCTTCACCATTCTGCCACCACGTTTCATTGAAGAAGTCCACAAGACCACCACCACCACCACCACCACCACCACCACCACCACCACCATAGCCCTTCGGATGAGACTATAAACCGAGGCCCCGTGTGCGAACGCTCGCAGAACATCTTGCGCACACTTTAAAACCCCGTTCCGCCTTTCGAAAGAGCAGGCCATAGTGTGCCGGTAGAAGCAGATGACAAATTTTTTTTAATTAAAAAAAAAACAAAAACAGCATGCACACAGGTGTCGTGTTTAAACACCATCCCTGAGGAAAAACAAAATAAAAAATAAAAATAAATAAATAATAAAATAACAATAACAATAATAATAATAATAACAATAATGGGTAGGCGCTGCACTTGTGGTGACGCGCTCTCTCTCCCCAAGGAGGGAGAGAGAGCAGCCCGAATTTCACGCAGAGAAATCTGCTCTGACATTAAGTGGTACAAAAAATTTTTTTAATAAAAATACCCCCCTGACTAGTGTCCTGAAGCTGCTGCACCTTCACCACCACCACCACCATCACCACCACCACCACCACCACCACCACCACCACCACACCACCACCACTACCACCACCACCACCACCACCACCACACCACCACCACCACCACCACTACCACCACTACCACCACCACCACCACCACCACCACCACTCCTCACCACCACCACCACCTCACCACCACCGCCATCACTATCACCACAACCACCACCACTTCCTTCACCACCACCACCACCTTCACCACCACTGACATCACCACAACCACCACCACCACCACTACCACCATCACCATCACCACCACCACCACCACCTTCAACCACCACCACCTTCACCACCACCACCTTCACCACCACCACCACCACCACCACCTCACCACCACCACTACCATCACCATCACCTTCAACCACCACCACCATCACAACCATCACCACCTCCATCACCACCACCACCACCTTCACCACCACCACTACCACACCACCACCCCACCTTCAACCACCACCACCACTACCATCACCACCACCAC
>CM060338.1:15858698-15871198 GCA_030674155.1 Stramonita haemastoma
ACGATGGTTAGACTAAGCCTATGCCTATGCGTATATATGGATATAACATGGCAAAAGCTCTGTGTGATGGCAGATTTGTCCGTTGTTTATTGAATTAATCCCAACACATTAAATACTGGCCATATTCAGTGCTGCAATGGGGCAAATGAAGGAATACAAGGGAAGGATTTTTGTTGATGAAACACTTGTGTGTGTCAGATCAGTATGTAATGCTTACTCGGTTACCCTTGGAAAATAAAGATTATTCATTCAGTCAGATTCCTTTTTTTTATAATTTTTTTAAATTTTTATACCACTTTATATCAGCAGATTTCTCTTCGTAAAATTTGGGCTACTCTCCCCGAGGAGAGCGCGTTGCCACAAGTGCAGCGCCACCTTTTTCTTCGTTTTCCTGTCTGCTGCTCTATGTGTTTCCTATCAAAGTGGCTTTTTTCTACAGAATTTTGTCATTGACAACCCTCTTGTTACCCTGGGTTCTTTTACGTGCGTTAAATAATCATATGTAACACACAGGACCTCAGTTTATCGTCTCATCCGAAAAACTAGCACCCAGACCACCACTCATGGTCTCAAATGTATGGGGGAAAGTTGGGGGCCCAAACGGGATTCGAACCACTGCACTCTTCGACCCGGACTTTTTGCTTTCTAGACAGGCGCGTTACCCCCTAGACCATTGATCCATGTAAAATGTAATACTGGCCATATTCAGTGCTGCAATGGGGCAAAAGATCCTTCAAGCCATTCATCTCTTTTTCGTGTGGCAGCAGTATATGATTGTTGTCTTCATGTTTATTTTATTTATTTATTATTTATTTATTCTTTTATATCGAGGATAATGGAATAAGCACTCATGTGCTTTTTTACATCCCACCGGCACACGAGGGCCTACTCTTACGAAAAGCGGAACGGGGTTTTAACGTGTGCGCAAGATGTTCTGCGTGCGTTCGCAAACGGGGCCTCGGTTTATAGTCTCATCCGAAAGACTTTTGGGGAGAGTGGAGTCAGCACTGATGTAACTCCAGAGGAAAAATCCTCTCGAACGTGTGCTCTAGAAACACACTAGGGAAATGTGAAACAAAACCAGAGGTGTGAGGGATCTAACGCTCTCCAGTGTCACGGAGAGCAGTGGACTGTTAATTAATCCAGTGATGCCTGGTCACGTTTTCAAACCATGTTCTTGTGAGGTACAGTCACGAACCTGGGGCACGCACCAGAAGCCTAAACTGACACCCGATTTTTTTTGGGGGGTGAGATTTTCATGTATGGTGCATCTGTGCAGACACAGATAATACACATATATATGTATAATTAGGTATATATATTGATTGTATATATATATATATATATATATATATATATATATAGTATGTGTGTGTGTGTAGTGTGTGTGTGTGGGGTGTGGCGTGTGTGTGTGGTTCGTCGTGTGAGTGGTGGTCTGTAGCGCGTCCGTGTGTAACAAAGGGTAGGGGGGGTGGGGAAAGAGCGACAGAGCAATAAGCACAGACACAGCGACAGCAGCCGCACGCACGCGTCAGGACAAACAAACACAACCCACACACACAAATTAACATATAACATGCATTTTTGAAACACAACACACACACACCACCACACACACACACACACACACACACACACACACACACACACACACACACACACACACACAAACCACCACACACCAAACATACACTCAAATATTCTTTTCAAAATTTATTTATAATATACAACATGATGTTCAACAAATGGAATATACCTCTGTATATACTATTCTCTATCACCAGTATAAACCAATATAATCCAAATAATTCATTAAAAACAATTCAAGATATGAACACACACACACAACACACACACACAACCACACACACACACACACACACTGTACCATCTGGAAATAAGGATTTGACATAAACACGCACGCACGCACGCACGCACGCACGCACGCACAACACGCACGCACCACACACACACACACACACACACACACACACACCACACACCACACACATTGTTCAAGATGGAAACAAACTGTCATGAATTCATATTTAAACATTTTTTTTATTCATTCCTCACTAGAGCTCAGATGTTTGCCGATGTGAGATTTGTGCATGTGACCATTATTATTAACCCACCGCTGAGGCAGCCGCATTTCCACTTCCATTCAAAGTAAACACATCACCCGAGTGTATACATTTCATTTTCTTATCATGTCATCGGTTCCTACCAGCATGAAACAGCCTACTCTTCCAAAAGGCAGAACAGGTTTTATTTATTTACTCTTTTATATCGAGGATAATGGAATAAGCACTCATGTGCTTTTTTTACATCCAGTCCCCATGTATACGCGGTTTTGTAAATTTTGTCATCTGTTCCCAACGGCACACAATGGCCTACAATTCCAAAAAAGCAGGACAGGTTTTAACTTGCGTGTAAGATGTTTTGCTAGCATTTGTACACAGCACAGGGCGTTGGTTTATAGTCTTATCCAAAGGACTTTTTGATGGAGTGGAGTCAGTACTGATGTTAACTCCAGGGTAAAATCCTCCCTAAACCAGAGACACCTCTGCGGTAGCTTGATCCCAGATTGTTGTTTATCATTTATCTATTCTTTTATATCAAGGATAATGGAATATGCACTCAAGTGCCTTTTTTTACATCCAGTCCCCGATTGAATGCAGATATTTGATTTGATTTGATTTATTCTTTTATATCGAGGATTTATTTATTTATTATTTTATTTATTTATTCTTTTATATTGAGGACAACAGAATAAGCAATCATGGGCTTTTTTTCATCCGGTCCCCGTGTGTATGCAGTTTTTGTAAATATTGTCATCTGTTCCCACCGGCACACGATGGCCTACTCTTACGAAAAGCGGAACAGGATTTAACGTGTGCGCAAGAGGATAATGGAATAAGCACTCTTTTGCTTTCTTACATCCAGTCCCTGTGTGTAAGCAGTTTTCTAAATGTCATCTGTTCCCTCCAGCACACGATGGCCTACTCTTACGAAAAGCGGAACATGATTTAACGTGTGCGCAAGATGTTCTGCGTGCGTTCGCACACGGGGCCTCAGTTCATAGTCTCATCCGAAAGATGTCGTATTACAAGCACACTGCTGCAATCACCAGGCTATCCTTCCCCCTAAATGTTAACTGAAAAAGCGGTATGAAAGAAATTTTAAAGTTTAACTGTCATTGTGATATATCCAGTGAAGATAATAGTTTTTTATACAACAATCATATCCATAAATATAAAGAGCATATGATATGTTGATGATGTTGTTGTGCGTTCTGCAGCTGAACACTCTGGGGGGTCACCCAGAATGTGCACTCTTGACTCACTCATCCCACCTGGGAATCACTGTGAGATTGAAATTGTGCACTGGATGAGAAGTTTTCGTGTATGACTGTTTTCAAGTACCTCGCCCATATAGGCAGCCATACTCCGACTTCAGAGGATTTTTAAAAATCTCTTTAACAGACAATGCAGGTTGTTATGTTAAGAGGCTGTCATGGCTGTCGGCAATCTCAACACAACATTTGACAACATAACAACATGTTAATGTATGCCTTTGGCACTTGGCTGATATCAAAAACTGACACAGCTTTTGGCCTGAGCCAGACATATGATTGATATGATTTCTCCAAGCTGCATGCTCCTTCCCATATACTTCTCTTCCTGGATCAGGCACTTGGATCATCAGCATACATGGGCACCATCATTAGCAAACAAAGATGGAGATGGATTGGGCATGTACTCCGGAGAGACACACAATATATCGCAAGAACAGCACTGCACTGGACCCCAGACGGCAAGAGAAAGAGAGGAAGACCAAGAACAACATGGAGGAGGACAGTGGAATGTGAGATGGAAGCCATGCAGCACTCTTGGAGTTCATTGGCCAGGCTGGCCCAGGATAGGCAGGGGTGGAAAGACTTTGTTGCTGCCCTCCACACCACTGGGTGTAAAGGATGATGATGATGATGATGATACAAAGGAAACAACTGAACTCTGACTAAACTCACTATTGTGATAAAAACTGAAATTAACAAGAATAAAACTGATACAAACAAAAGTAGAAAATATACACTAAAAAAACAAATTAGTCACATGACAATCATTGAAAGTTAATTCCCTAATCGCCTTCATTCCTTGCGTATATATACACACATCCAGAAGAGCAAATAATTATGCACATCAAAGATCCCGCAATTCATGCCAACATTAGGTGGGTTATGGAAAATAAGCATACCCAGCATGCAACCTGTACAATGAAATGAGCTGTTCTGAAACCGGAATGTGTCGGCTGAGGCCAGCAGGCAGACCCCCTGCAGAGTGACAAGCACAGGAGAAGACCAGACACTGCACATCCCACCCAGTTAGCAAACACAGAGAGAAAAAAATTCAAAAGAGTTCAGAAAGTGTAGTGATAGTGAAATAATATATAATTCACAAAAAATATTGCTGTAATTTGGATACAAAACTATGAAATATAGATATACAATGACCACTCATCATCGTAGCTATTTTCTTCTCTTTTTTTGCACTATCATAACCTTACACTCATGCACACACACATGCATGCACGCACATGCACACACACATGCACACACACACATGCACGCACACTCATACATTCATAACTGCACCCAGCAATGAATACACCACAATTAAATATAATACAATTACACACAATACATCACAACACTGCTTATATCCCGACTATTTTTTATTTATATTATATATATATATATAATTATATATATCTGTTCAGAGTGCACACTGGAAACATGTCAGGAAAAAACCAAACAGATGCTGGATACTGTTTCTGTAATTCCTCTTTTTCTGACCTTAGACATTCTTTGTTCCCACAGTGGATTTTTCCCATTAGAAATAGAACAATAACTTGTCTTATTCACAGACTGACATTAAATGCATTCCAGGCAAAATTTGCTAGAAATGCAGATTGCGTGTGTGGTATTCATATTCTTTTCCAATGTCAGATTATAAAGCAAAACCTTGATACTGAGTATTCCTAGGACAAGGTTTTCAGCAACAGTATACTGCTATGTGAAATCCTTTTAGCTTAATATTAAAGCAGTGTCCCATTAGTAATCTCCTGTGGTATATGTAATGTCATTGAACAGACTGCCTTTCTGAGGTAGGGACATTTGTCCCTCTGTTTATTACCTCAGAAACCTTGGTCAATTTTCAATAGTTTTTTTTTCATTGTTTTACGGCTATATTGATTACATTGTTATATTGATAGTTTACAGTTGCATTGTTAGATACTTTTCCTATGGTTCATAAATCCACTCCCCCTTCCCTTTTTGCTTCTAATATCACTTATTCTGAATAGATCTGAAATCAAATAACACACACACTACAACACAAAGTTGTGTTCTCACATTCTCCTCCTATTTCACTCACATACTGGATGTAAATAAAGCACATGAGTGCTTATTCCATTATCCTCCATATAAAAGAATATATAAAAAAATTGTTGTTGTTGTTGTTCTTCCCCAGCTTAACACTCTGGGGGTCACCCAGAATGTGCACTCTGACTCACTAATCCCACCTGGGAATCCCTGTGAGATTGAAATTGCACACTGAACGAGAAGTTTGCGTGTATGACTATTTTCAAGTACCTCGCCATATAGGCAGCCATACTCCGACTTTCAGAGGATTTATTCTCCTTTGAAGGAGAGTGCAGGTTGTTCTGTTAAGAGCTTGTCATGGCTGAAGGCAATCTCAACACAACATTTTACAACATCACAACATTTTAATGTAGGCCTTGGCAATGACCTGACATCAATAACTGACACAGCTTTTGGCCTAGGCCAAAAAAAAAAAAAGTAAAAATAAATTGATAAACATACACATAAAATGATAAAATAAAATGACACCCCCAAACAGCCCCTGCTGTTGGCTTTCAAAACAAATTAAAAAAAACAACAAAAAAACCCCACCCACTCTTTTGTCACACGGCACTCATTTCATTCGTCGTGTTCCTAGCACAATCCAACGCATGGGAATCCTCACAACTCCCGCCGTCTATGAGTCGCTCATGTTCCCGAGTCTCTGGCTGTTGTTCCCACCCTGCCTTTTCAGGGTGGATGCACCCACAGTGTCCCAGGTGAGAACCGTTTTCTGCACCCAGACGCTTTTCTTGAGAGAGGCACTTTTTGGAGTCACAGTGACAGCTGTCTGTCAAAGCGCTTTTTTCCGGGTGAAGACAATCATCTAGACTGTGACCATTTTCAAAATGTTGACGACACCCAGGCTTTTCTAAATGACAGTTTTCCAGGGGGTGACACCCCGGTTTTTCTGGGTAACCGGGGTCTTCGGGGTGGGTGCACCCGTCTCTTTGTCGTTGGCAGGGTGCAGAGGTTTGATCTGCAGCTTGTGTGAGGGTGTGTGCGCCCAGGGCTGCAGGGAAGTTCGTGCAAACAGGCAGAAGAAAAGGGTGCCGCACACATACACCCCTGCCGTGATGAAGAAGATGATCTGCCACTGCTCTCGCGTTTGCTGAACACACACAGTAGACAAACAAACATGATAGATAAATAATGTCTCATACACACACACATGCACATGCACACATGCGCACACACACACTCACATCACACATACATAATAGATAGATAGATAGATAGATAGATGATAGATAGATAGATAGTTGATAGATAGATAGATAGATAGATAATAGATAGATGCCTGTGTGTGCACACACATACATAGAATAAAAGCTGAAAGAGAGAGAGACAACACACACACAAAGTGAGAGAGAGAGAGAAGAGAGAGAGAGACACACAACAGAGAGAGAGAGAGAGAGAGAGAGAGAGAGAGAGAGAGAGAGAGAGAGAGAGAGAGAGAGAGAGTCAAACTTTTGATCCAAGAAATCAAGGGTAACAACCGTTCATTGCAACACTCTGGAAAGTAAGACGATTATCTCCCTTTTTTAAGAATAGCCCTGAGCAACTTCACTTAATGAACACATGTAATATGCAATATATATATACATAAATATTTCCATTTCATTCTTTTTTTTTTAATTGTTTTTCTTTCCTCGGCTAGGGCTCTAGGTTTACAAATGGTGAGATTTTTGCCATGCATTTGCCCACCATTCTGGTAGCTGCATTCTGACCTCAAGGATATCTCATTCAAAATATGAACTAGTCACTTCCTGTGTATTTTCAATGTTCTACATCAGCTTTTCTGAAATAACTATGATGTGAAAACACACATCAGTTTCTGTACAGTCATTCCTTTACCTACCTATAGTCATTGAATGCATGCAAAAGTCTGTTTTGTAAAAAAAAACAATAAAAACAAACAAAAAACATAAACAAAACCCGAAAGAAACCTGGTTTAGACATTCTACTGCCTACCTTAATGTTTGACAAAAAATGATGCCATACCAAAACTTTCACCACTGGTGAACCTAGAGCTCTAGCTGAAGAATTAAATTTTTAAAAAAAAGGAATAATACCAACAACACAATCACTACAGTCACAGACCTCAGCGACCAAGAATGGTGTGACGATTGCCAACATTCTAAAGGAAATTACACTAACAAAAAAAAATCTATACATTTTTATATAAATGCCCCACCCCAAAAATACTAATATGCAAATATCTCACCAATGGTGAACCTCAAAGCTCTCTAGCCAATGAACCCTTAAACAGCTCAACACCTCAACCACCCTTAAAATTACTGTCACTTTTTGGTGGAAAATACAAATATATACAAATACCCCCTAAAAAAATACTCATACACAATCAATCTCATCATTGGTCAACCTCAAAGCTCTAGCTAAGGAATCAACACACACACACACACCCCACACACACACACACACACACACACACACACACACAACACACAAACACACAACACACACAAACACAACACACACACACACACACACACAAACACACACACACACAACACACAACACACACACACCTTTGCCAAAATCGGCAAAAAGCAACTGCACTGCTTATTCAATGTACCGCTGAAAAAAAGTTTGACTTGACTTCACACACACACACACAACACAAACCACACGACCCCCCAAGCCCACCCTACACCTCCCCCCCACCTCACCCCCTCCCCACTCACATCATAGTGACCTCGCCACATAAGGCGTGACGTTTGCAGTATACAGCGGCGGAGTTGGTGACGCTGGCGATGCTGACTGGTACGATGGCGATGTCGAAACGTTCACCAGGAACCCCGAAAGGCAACCCCATGAATCCCACCGAATCACCACGGCACAGCACGCCACTCCACGTGCGTGCAATCCAGGTAAGCATGACGACCAGAGAGACTGCTGGGACGAGACTGGCTGAATGTAGATAGAGGATGATCAATATCTACAGGGTACGTATTTATTATGTTTTATCTTTAAGGGAACATAAAAAGCTAGTCCCCGTGGACAGTGAAAATTTGTCATCGTCCCACCGGCACACAGCCTACCTAGGGCACGTTAGTCGCGTTGCACTTCCCAGGTGAAAGCTCATCCGAGGACTTGGGGAGAGTGGAGTGGCATGTGTAACCAGGAGAAAAATTTACTCAAGGTCAACCGGGTCGTTGTGTGTTGTGGTACGTCTGTGTGTGTGTGTGTGTGTGTGTGTGTGTGTGTGTGTGTGTGTGTGGTGTGTGTGTGTGTGTGTAGGTGTTGGTATGTGTGTCTTCAATTTTAGTCTATTCACTTAATTTAATGTGATATTAGACGATAGTGTTGTTGTTGTTTTTGTCTTCAATTTAACGTCTGCTCACACTCAGCGATATTAGACGAGGAAAGTGGAAAGTAAAGAAGTTGAAGAAGGGAGTGGAAGGAGTGGGAGAAGAAAAGACTGAAGAGTTAGCATGTGGGTGGATGTTTTTGTACATGAAAAGGTAATTATACTTTAAAAAAAAAATAAATAATAATAATAATAATAATAAATAAAATAATAAAATAAAAAAAAAAAAAAATCTTAGACATGAGAAAAGTTTAAATTTAACAAAGTGTGAACATTAAACATCAATAATGTAACTACAACAAATATTCAAGTGGACTGTGCAATAAACATCTAGCAATGGCAAAGGCTAACTTTGAATTTTCAAATACTTTTTTCTGAGACTGCTCGGAAAATACAGGTAAGAAGGGCTTTATAACTGGGCACTCAAATATGATATGAATTTGAGTGAGACAATAGTGTGTGTGTGTGTGTGTGTGTGTGTGTGTGTGTGTGGTGTGTGTGTGTGTGTGTTGTGTGTGCGTGCGTGCGTGCGTGCGTGCGTGCGTGCGTGCGTACGTGGTGTGTGTGGTGCACTTGTGTATGTGTGTGTGTGTGTGCACTGTGTGTGTGTGTGTGTGTGTGTGGTGTTGTGGCGCGCACTTGTGTATGTGTGCATGTGTGCATGCATATGTGCGTACATGTGTGCATATGCGCATGCCTGCCTGCATGCGCGCACACCACACTACAACACAGCAACGCACCCAGCACGGTGACAAAGCGGCGTACCCAGAAGACGGTCATGATCTGTCGTCTGACCAGAAAATCGGCAAAAAATCCCCTGTAAGCTGCACCAAAAACAGAGCCAGGTAGGGCAGCATGGAGTAGAAGCCGTTCTGCACACACAGATTCAAGATTCAAGATTCAATTCGCCTTTGACCCCTCTTGGAGCATGGAGGATTTCAGAAAACAAAACCAACTGTAACATATATAATATGCATTAACAGAATACGTTCATACACTCAAGATTCAAGATTTAATTCGCCTTTGACCCCTCTTGGGGCATGGAGGATTTCAAAACAAAATCCAACTGCAACATATACAATTTGCATTGAACAGAATACGTTCATACACTCAAGATTCAAGATTTAATTCGCCTTTGACCCCTCGTGGGGCATGGAGGATTTCAAACAAAACAACTGTAACATATATAATATGCATTGATAGAATACGTTCATACATCAACAAGTAATTTTTTATGCACAAGTAAATAAAATAATAGAATACGTCAACACAATTTTCAATAAAATGTCACTCAGCAACTTTACTCTTAAGTATGAATTTGCTAAGTTTTAATAACATATTTTTTATCAGAAGAGAGCAAATTACAAAATGTGAACATGGATCTTGGATACAAATATTCATGAGGTAGGACATTCTTCCGAAGCTCAGAAAACTTTGGACATTCCATTATGAAGTGAAACTCATCTCCTATCGTTTTCATGTTACATTGTTTACAAAGACGATTTTCGCGCGGAATGCCGTTGACCCATCCTGTTTCAATCGGTAACAGAGAAAAGCCAGAATGGCCAGCATATATCGTTTTGCACCCTCTGCCAGAAATTTAGCTACACTATTTCCAATAACATGTCTCTGGACAATCACGTTTCAAAGATCAACCGCTCTGTCTACAAAGAAATTCACTCTAGCAGTTCCATCTCTCAAAACGTCTTACTATGAATGGCCAAAACTCTATTTTGTGCTTTTGATCTATCAAAACGTCACTACTGTCATTTTTTTCTTACGAATTGTCCACCGTACATCCTATCAAAACTACAGAAAGTTTTTTTTATAAATCAGTGGCCTTGTGGGTGTGACCTTGACTCACCGACTTGATGTCAAAGTTCATGACCTCGTACATGTACAGGGGAGGTTGGACATGAAGAGGAAGAGCCCCCAGGTGAAGGTCACGTGACCGGCCAGCAGGGCCCAGAATGCCGTGGAGCTGAAGATACTGCACCACGGTACACGGGTCTGTCACAACAAGGAGAATCATTATCATTATTAATATCATCATCATCATTATTATCTTCATCATTGTCGTTATCATTATCATCATCATTATCATCATCATTATTATCTTCATCATTGTCGTTATCATCATCATTATCATCATCGTCATCATTATCATCATCATTATTATCATCATTATCATCATCATCATCATCACTATCGCTACAACCACCACCACCACCACCACCATCATCATGGCCACTATAGCTATAACCACCACCATCATCGTCATCATCACAACCACAATCACTACCATCACCCACACAACTACCCACATCAGCATAACTACCACCATCATCATTATCATCGTCACCGTCACCATCACAGGAGTAATGACTATATGAAATATTTGTACAAAATATTCATCCGTTTCTATTTTTAAGTACCATACTGCATGAGGTACTTATTTAACGGATTTATAAAGAGTGCGTGCGTGTGTGTACTCCTGCTCTCTCTCTCTCTCTCTCTCTCTCTCTCTCTCTCTCTCTCTCTCTCTCTCTCTCTCTCTCCTCTCTCTCTCTCTCACACACACACACACACACACACACACACAGAGCGCGCACATGTACAAACACATACACACATGCACACACACGCGCACACACACACATCACGCGCGCACACACATACACACATACACGCGCACACACACAACATACACGCGCACACACACGCACTAGCACAGCACACACAACGCACGCAAGCACACACACACACGCAAGCACACACACACACACACACAACACACACACACACACACACACACACACACACACACAGAGACTCAGGGGACGGATAGCCTAGTGGTCAGAATATTGCGCTGGCAATTTGACGACCCGGGTTCGAGTTCGGTCGAGGAAATTTTTCTCCTGGAGTTAACATCAGTGCTGACTCCACTCTCCCCAAAAAGTCCTTCGGATGAGACTTTAAACCGAGGCCCCGTGTGCGAACGCACGCAGAACATCTTGCGCACACGTTAAATCCTGTTCCGCTTTTCGTAAGAGTAGGCCATCGTGTGCCGGTGGGAACAGATGACAATATTTACAAAACTGCATACACACGGGGACCGGATGAAAAAAAGCACATGATTGCTTATTCTGTTATCCTCGATATAAAAGAATAAAATAAAAAATAAAAATAAAATAAACACACACACCATACACACCACACCACACCACACACACACACACACACACACACACACACACACACACACACACACACACACACACACACACACACAGAGGGAGGGGGGAGTGGAGAAGAATTAAATAAAAAGAAAAAAGGAAACGAAATTATCTTGCCATTAAATCATAACTGTGTTTAACCGAGTATCGCCCGTAGCACTGCACAATACGCAAACTTGTAATAGAACAGGGGTGTGCGTGTATATAGCTATATGCATGGCTTTGTCTTGGTATAATGTGTAATATATATATATATTATTATATTATATATATATATATATATATATATATATATATATGTACACTTACATACATCCGTGTCTGTGCAAACGGCTGTTCGGGAGCATTATGGATAGTGTGTGACTGTGTGTGTGTGTGTGTGTGTGGTGTGTGTGTGTGTGTGTGTGTGTGTGTGTGTGTGTGTGTGTGTGTGTGTGTGTGTGAGAGTGAGTGAGATGAGTGAGAGTGAGAGAGAGAGAGAGAGACTGCGTGCGTGCGTGCATGTGTG
>CM060338.1:15878698-15891198 GCA_030674155.1 Stramonita haemastoma
TCCTGCTACAGCTACTACGACAGCTACAGCTACTACTACAAGAACTACTACAATTTCTATCTCACCCCACCCCTTCTACAACCAACACTACCACTACCCTCCTCTGCTGCTGCTACAGCTACTACGAAAGCTATTACAACAGCTACAGCTACTACAACGCTATTACATCTACTACTACAACTTCTTCTATCCCACCCCCTCCTACAACCAACACTACTACTACCCTCCTCCTCCTATCCTGCTACAGCTATAGCTACTACGACAGCTACTACAACAGCTACAGCTACTACTACAATACTATAGAACTACTACAACTTCTATCCACCCCCCACCCCCCTACAACTACACCACCACTACCCCTCCTCCTGCTCCTGCTACAGCTGTAGCTACTATGACAGCTACAGCTACTATTACAACTACTACGACAGCTACTACAACTTCTTCTATCCCATCCCCTCCTACAACTAACACACCACTACCCCTCTCCTCCTGCTGCTGCTACACCTACTACGACAGCTATTACGACAGCAACAGCTACTACAACACATAGCTACTACGACACCAATAGCTACTACGACGCTACTATAACTTCTATACACCCCCTCCTACAACTACCACAACCACTACCACTGCTCCTGCTACTACGACAGCTACAGCTACTACTACAACTACTACAGAACTATACAACTTCTATCTCACCCCACCCTCCTACAACAACACTATCAACACTCTCCTCTTTCTGTTTCTCTCCTCCTCCTCCCACTCCTCCTCCTCCTTCCTCCTCCTCCTCCCACTCCTCCTTCTCCTCCTCTCCTCCTCCCCCTGCTCACCATAGACGTAGAAGACGGAGGGCCATCCCCCAGCAAAGCCGTACTTGCAGAGGAGGGCCGCAGTGGGGAAGACGGCCGAGTTGGCCACGTTCTGGCCGCTGAAGGACAAACTCAGCAGCGTGGCCCTCTCCCCTTTGGGGGCCCACTGGCCCCAGATGGCGAACATGGAAGGCATGGTGAAGCTCTGAGGGCAGTGGAATCAGGGAGGGAAAATGATTAAATGATGGAGAAAAAGATGGAGGGAATGGAGTTCTCATTCTTTCCCAAGAATGCACCTGAAAACATTCAAGCTCATAGTTATATCATTCACTCATGATATTAGCACACATCTGCTCGGACTGTTTAAACCTGTTTGAAACATCTCAAACAAATGAAATAAATAAATGTAAAATAGAACAGATTTATTAAAACTGATAATCATGGTTATGAATTGTATACAGCGTAGCATAAGGCATTAAAAGAACTTGAGTAGTACGTCAATTATTTAGAAACAGAGATCATTGTAAAACAGAAAAAGATCAAGAACAGAAGGCCTTTTGTTGGAATGATATAATTACGAATCATCCTAAATCATAAAGACTTTTCTCATCTTGCATCGTAAGTTTCAACCTTATTTCGGAACGGTACTGCACATAACGAGATGGGATGTATTTTTGTCGCAAATCAGTCAGAGATTTACTACAGTAAAACAAAGTGTGTACTTCGTCTTCCAAAGCAAGAATTATAGAACGAACTTTTAAGGTCACTGGGTTAAAAGTAGGATATCGCACTTTGTATATATCACATGCACCTATTCTAAATGGGATGAGTACACCTCTGATATGTCTGTTAGCGATGACGGTGAAAGGTGAAATACGAGGACAGAAAGAGACAGGGGGGAGGGATAAACTTCTACGTGTTTGTTTTATCACAGGCATTCACTCCAATCCAATCCAATGATGTTGCTTAGAGCCCC
This sequence comes from Stramonita haemastoma, assembly GCA_030674155.1. Taxonomy (NCBI): domain Eukaryota; kingdom Metazoa; phylum Mollusca; class Gastropoda; order Neogastropoda; family Muricidae; genus Stramonita; species Stramonita haemastoma. Next base: position 15,880,484 of record CM060338.1, read on the forward strand.
GCCGACAACACAGGCCATATCGGGGCTGTAACCTCATCACATTTTCAAGAACTCGTTTTAAAAGAGGCAAAGAGAGGGACAGAATAGAGGGATTCCTAGCACAGAACCTCCAGAAGGTGGGGGGGGGATACTATTTATACTGAAAGGCCCCCGGTGCCCCCACGGGGGGGTTTCAGGCATTCACTTCTGGCCTAGATTCTAGACAGGCAGACAGAGGAAGATAGATATGAATGAATGAATGAATGAATGAATGAATGAATGAATAAACAATCTTTATATTCCAAGGGTGACCGAGTAAGCGTTCACATACTTTTTTCACCCGGCCCTTGCCCTGGTTAGGGAATAGCACCCCCATCCCCCCCCCGCAAGACCTCCCTTCCCACCACCACCCAAAAAAAATCTATAAAAAAGATTAAAAGATATTGGACCGAAAGAGAGAGAGAGACAGAGAGAGACACGGTCAAAAACACAGACAGAAAGAAAACCATATGGTTTTTTTTTTTAATTAATCTCTTGTTTGGACTTTTTTTTCAAATATCGCAAAAACATCCTCATCCTAAAAGAATCAACAAAATAATAAAAACAAAAAAAACCTCTACGTCTATTATTTGAGAGAGAGAGAGAGAGAGAGAGAGAGAGAGAGAGAGAGAGAGAGAGAGAGAGAGAGAGAGAGAGAGAGAGAGAGAGAGAGAGAAGAGAGAGAGAGAGAGAGAGAGAGAGAGCAAGGCAAAGGCAAGGCAAGGCAAGGCAAAATTCTTTTATTCGAGGATAATAGATAAGCACGAGAGGGGGGGGAGGGGGGGGGGACAGAGAGACAGAGGCAGACAGACAGGCAAACACGCAACAAATTTGTGAAACCAAACACAGAAATGTCAACATCTGGAATACATGTGTGCAGAAGCCATTCACGCACGCACGCATGCACACTCACTCTCACTCTCTCTCTCTAACAATAAAATGAATGATGTACTGAGTTTTACAGTTTTAACATACTGATATATTTTACACACACACACACACACCACACACACACACACACACACACAGCACACGCACACACACACCACACACACACACACACACTCACACCACCCCTCTCCCCTTCCCCCATCCCACCTCCAACCCACCCCCCTCCACCCCCTCCCCACTCCCGAACACCCACCCCCCTCACACTCACCGTGCAGACGCCGATAGCCACCCTGAGAACGAAGACGGCCCAAGGAGACCACAGGGCGGCAGCGTGACACAGGACCACCAGCAAGGCCATCAGGAGCATGCTCACCGCCGCCACCTTGCGCGGCCCGAACACGAAGAACAGGTACCCGCCGATGATCTGGGTGGCCATGTACCCCCAGTACACGGCCCCTAGGAGGATACCCTGTGTCTCTTTCGTCCACAGGAACGGTCCGTCCTGCATGAAATAAACAATAGGGACAGGGAAAGAGATAGAGAAACAATTAATACAGTTGCATACAGGAAAATGGAGAGAAAAAAATGGGTAGGTAGGCGCTGTACTTGTGGCGACGCGCTCTCTCTCTCTCTCTCTCTCTTCTTCTCTCTCTCTCTCTCTCTCTCTCTCTCTCTCTCTCTCTATCCGGAGAGAGAGAGCAGCCCGAATTTTACGCAGAGAAATCTGCTGTGACATAAAGTGGTACACAATACAAAATACAAAATAAACAGCAGGAGATGGAGATGGGGAAGGTTTGGTGGGTGGTGGGTGGTTGGTTGTAGTTGGTGGTGGTTGTTGTGGTGGTGGGTCGTGGTGGTGGTCGTCGTTGGTGGTGGTTGGTGGTGGTGGTGGTGGTGGTGGTGGTGGTGTGGTGGTGGTGGTGGTGGTGGTTGATGTTTTTGTTAACACACTGGGGAGGGGGGGGGGTGGTCATCAGATTCTACACCGTCTCAGAGGGAATCACTATCATACTGAGCAACACACACTGGATGGGAAGTTGTGTTTTTTGTTTGTTTTGGTACTTTTGCTACCTCATCTTCTGTAACGTTCCTGTCCTGCTGTTCGCAGGCATGCACGCACACACACACGCGCATGCGCATGCGCACGCACACCACACACACACAGACCACACAGACACCACAGACACACACAGACACACACGACACACACACACACACACACACACACACACACACACACACACACACACACACGTTTTATCTATGGCCGAACTGCGGGCTACAGGAGACAGTATAACTCAAGAGAGGCAGAAAAAGATGGCGAACCCTGTTGGCATTGCGTGGAGCTCCTACCGACTACAACGGCGATGAAGACAGTTGAGTTGATATGAACATTAAATATTTGGTTTTTGTTAGTGTTTTTTCATTCCATAACATAAAACTTAAAAATCAAATATTTGATGTTCGTTTTCAAATACTAACCGGACGTAATACGATATGACATCTCTGTAAATTTTCAATAAATCGAGTATACAGCATCCGGTTTAGGACGCAAAGTTTGGACAATAATTATCTCCAAATAAATTGAATATGAATGTACATTCACGTTGACATCGATGACACTTCTGTAGAAATGTCTCTGCTGCATTTCATGCAGGGTTTTTTTAACACCCATAAGCAATACTGAATGTAAAGGTGAGTGCTACCTTATACGACAGCACAGTCAGACATCTATTGCGATTTTACCATCTATATGGGATCTTTATCGGACTCCGTTATTGTATCCAATTTCAGAATAATGCGTTTGGCAATGGCTTCTATTGCAACGTCCTAAAAAATATATAAAGGAGATGTCCCTTAATTCATTATGAATTACAATTTAGATAGACGAGCAGATGTTGAGACTTTAAGCGATAATTAGCTTGTACTAAAAAGCAATTGAATTAGCCAAATGAAAAAAAAAACTGCTAAGCGCTAATTTGGAACATGCGTTAACAAAATTAATACGTTACTGAAAAATTACAAATGTACAAATTGTTTCACACACATAATACTATCGCTCCTCTATGTTATATTTTAAATGTTATCAACAACTCGCGCATATACACTTGGTAAACCATCACTCTCCAAACTATGCCTCTGTTCCCCCGTCTCTCTTCTAAAACTTTTACTTTTTTTCAATGTCCTATCTTGAAATTTGACATGGAATTTTAGACCGATGAATAAATTCATCAAAGTGATCTCGCTTGCTTTTACAAATACTTTCCTTTTTTTTACAATTTGCAAAAATGCCTGCCCCCTACAACTTTTTTGTTGATTGATTTCATCTTATCTTATTTGGTTCACTTTTCTATAAATCTATCTAACTATGTGTGCACAGGCTTTCAATACTGATAGAAAATGGCATGTCTCTTGCAAACATGCCCATTTTACAACCACCACCCACCCGCCACCACAACCACCCATCCCTGCACACCCACCCACACAGTCATACACCCACACATCCAGCCAGTCATACACCCACAAATCCAGCCAGTCATACACCCACCCACACAGTCATACACCCACACATCCAGCCAGTCATACACCCAGCCACACAGTCATACACCCACACATCCAGCCAGTCATACACCCAGCCACACAGTCATACACCCACACATCCAGCCAGTCATACACCCAGCCACACAGTCATACACCCAGCCACAAAGTCATACACCCAGCAAACACAGTCATACACCCACAGTCATACACTCACACAGATATACACCCACACATCCAGCCAGTCATACACCCACCCATCCACACAGTCATGCACCCACACAGTCATACACCCACACAGTCATACACACATTCATACACCCACGCAGTCATACACAGTCACGCACCCACACAGTCACGCACCCACACAGTCATACACCCACACAGTCACACACCCACTCAGTCAAACACCCACATATCTACCCACACAGTCATACACCCACACAGTCCTACACCCACAGTCATCCACACAGTCCTACACCCACACAGTCCTACACCCACACAGTACTACACCCACACAGTCCTACACCCACACAGTACTACACCCACTCAGTCATACACCCACACAGTCATACACCCACACAGTCATACCCCAACGTATCCACCCACTCAGTCATACATCCACACATCCACCCACATAGTCATGCACCCACATCCACACACACACCCATCCACACAATCATACACCCACACACACACACATCCATCCACACACCCACCTATCCACACATACACCCATCCACACAATCATACACCCACACAGTCATGCACCCACACATCCACCACCACATCCACCCACACAGTCACACACCCACACATACACCCACACATACACCCACACACCCACCCATCCACACACACACCCATCCACACACACCTATCCACACACACACCCATCCACACAGCCATACACACACCCATCCACACAGCCATACACACACCCATCCACACACACACACATCCACACAAGCATACACCATCCACACAGACATACACCCACACAGTCACCCATCCACACACCCACCCATCCACACACACCCCCATCCACACACCCCCCCCATCCACACAGCCATACACCCACACAGTCATACACCCACACATCCAGCCACACCCATCCACCCACATATCCATCCACACACCCACACATCCACACATCCACACACCCACCCATCCACACAATCATACACCCACCCACACAATCACCCATCCACAAAATCATACACCCACACAGTCATACATCCAGCCACACACCCACCCATACACACAATCATACACCCACCCACCCACCCACCCAATCACCCATCCACAAAATCATACACCCACCCACACAATCACCCATCCACAAAATCATACACCCACAGTCATACACCCCCACACAATCACCCATCCACAAAATCATACACCCACACAATCATACACCCACCCACACAATCACCCATCCACAAAATCATACACCCACACAATCATACACCCACCCACACAATCACCATCCACAAAATCATACACCCACACAATCATACACCCACCCACACAATCACCCATCCACAAAATCATACACCCACACAGTCATACACCCACCCACACAATCACCCATCCACAAAATCATACACCCACACAGTCATACATCCAGCCACACACCCAGCCATACACACTGACCTCGCTTTCCCTGGACCCTGTGTTGTTGCCATCTCCCTGTCTGCTACAGGAGCCTCCTCTGTCGCTTGCCCCAGAATCGAACCGGAGCCCCATGGTGCTGTGGAGCCGTCAGGCCCAGTGGGTATGGCCGTTGTGGCCACCCTGTACACCCAGCCTGTAGGGTGGTCACAAGAAAGGGTGAATTTTAAAATCAGTGCAAGGTAGAAGAATGGTTGTAAAGTGTGTGTGGTGTGTGTGTGTGTGTGTGTGTGTGTGTGTGTGTGTGTGTGTGTGTGTGTGTGTGTGTGTGTGTGTGTTGTGTGGTGTGAGTGTGTGTGTGTGTGTGTGAGTGTGTGTGTGTGTTTGTGCGTGTGTCTGTGTCTTGTGTCTGAGTCTCTCTGTGTGTGTGTGTGTGTGTGTGTGTGTGTGTGTGTGTGTGTGTGTGTGTGTGTGTGTGTGTGTGTGTGTGTGTGTGTGTGTGTATGTTCCGTGTGTGTGTGTGTGTGTGTGTGTGTGTGTGTGTTGTGTGTGTGTGTGTGTGTGTGTGTGTGTGTGTGTAAGTGTGTGTGTGTGTGTGTGTGTGTGTGTAATGTGTGTGTGTGTGTGTGTGTGTGTGTGTGTGTGTGTGTGTGTGTGTGTGTGTGTGTGTGTAGTGTGGTGTGTGTGTGTGTGTGTGTGTGTGTGTGTGTGGTGTGTGGTGTGTGTGTGTGTGTGTGTGTGTGTGTGTGTGTGTGTGTGTGTGTGTGTGTGTGTGTGTGTGTGCGTGCGTGCATGCGTGCGTGCGTGTTTGGGGTCTTGACCACACACAAAATATTTTATATAAGCTACATTGAAAAAGCTTCTATAGAAAAGCGAGTGAAAAGTGGGAGAGGGGAAGGGGGTACGTCAAAGATAGTCATCTAGAGATCAGTTAGCAGGCAATGACTCGATGCAATAGTCATGCCAGGCTGATGTTTTCAGCAATACGTGAAAAAATTGATTAATATATGATTGTTGTTGTTGCTGTTGTTGTTGCAGTTTTGGGGGTGATTTTTTTTACAGTCCAGTACAACAGAACGCGATACAGTATGACACAGCCCGATATCATAAAACCATATCCTATGCAATATGAAACAATACAATTCAGTACAATACGACACACCACAACGTAATACAGGGTAGGATGAAAAAAAGTTGTGTAAACTTTATCCTTTGCCCTCAATAAAGATCATTTTGGCTTGACTTGACTTGAATACAATACAACACAACACAATACAACACATTGTTTTGCTCATAGATATTCATACATCTAAGTGTGTGCGTCCGGTACATGTGTGTATTCATGTGATAGCAAAATGTGTTCGCACAAGGTGTCTGTTATGCATATGTTAGAGCTTACTTAAGTGCTTAATAGTTAGACACATAACTAGTGGATGTATCATACAAACATACATTCTTATAATCATCGTATGTGTAGGCACTACGTGGGTGTTTTGATAATTGAAGAAATGCTCTTAAAATGTACAAGTATATGTTTGTATTCGGTGATATTTTGACAAGTTTAAACATATAAGAACATTTAACAATACAAACCAACCTAAACGTTACTCAGAAAAGAATATGACCACTTTATTTGTCACCGATGGTGAGATTTTGTGTATACGACCGTTTTTTTTGTCCACTGTAAAGGTAGCTGTATTCCAACTTCTGAGGACTGACAATGAAATAACATGAACTCAAAATACAAGATAAACGTAACTGAGTGAAGTAGGATTACGAATAAAAGTATTCACAAATGACAACAACGACGAAAATGGTTGCGGCATTGAATGTGCTAGATAACTGATCGACTACAAGCATGACTACAAGCGTAGCCTCTTCTTTCTAACACATGTTAACATTCTCTGTGTCTTACTCTCGCATGCCAACACACACACACACAACACACACACACACACACACACACACACACACACACACACACACACACACACTCACACACACACACACACACACACACACACACACACACACACTCTCTCTCTCCTCTCTCTCTCTCTCTCTCTCTCTCTCTATCTCTCTCTCTCTCTCACACACACACACACACACACCTCTCTCTCTCTCTCTCTCTCTCTCTCTCTCTCTCTCTCTCTCTCTCTCTCTCTCACACACACACACACACACACACACACACACACACACACACACACACACACACACACACACACACACTCTCTCTCTCTCTCTCTCTCTCTCTCTCACACACACACACACACACACACACACACACACACACACACACACACCACACACACACACACACACACACACACACACACACACACACATTCAATTTACAAACAAAATGGCGTTGAAATTCAAAGGGAACCATTGAACATAGTTTCGAGAAAACCGTTAATTACTGATGTTGCTAGGATTATTTCCAAGTCTTCTGTAAATATTTTATGGTAGGTTTTATGTTTGTTTGTTTGTTTAGTCTAGTATCATAAAGTGTGAATAGACTTTAAATTAAACTACAACAACAACAACACTCACACACACTCACACACACCACACACACACACACACACACACACACACACACACACACACACACACACACACACACACACACACGCTCGCACACACACACACACACACACACACACACACACACACACACACACACACACACACACACACACGTCACAACTTGTAGCTCTCACATCCCTCCCTGTCTAAAACTAACAGCTGGAAACCTTAAAGAGCGATTAACGACGTGAATGGGCTGCAACAGATGACAGAGGTTACCCAGGTTATATCTTTTTCGCTTGTCATCACTTGTCGCAATGATGTGCACAGCTGTATTTCGGGGGCTGATTGATATAATGCATTAAAGAAAATCCAATGGAGCCATTGAGCAGGACTGCTGGTCCCGGACAAAGAGTCTAATAGCCATTCTGTCAGCTAATTAGTCTGTCAATACCATGAGGTGAGCATTAACATGATTTGTTTTTCTAACACGCACGCACGCACGCGCACGCACACACGCACGCACGCACACACACACTCTCTCTCTCTCTCTCTCTCTCTCTCTCTCTCTCTCTCTCTCTCTCTCTCTCTCTCTCTCTCTCTCTCTCTCTCTCTCTCTTGGCTGGACGGGATAGCCTAGTGGTCAGAACATTCCGCACGCAATTTGACGACCCGGGTTCGATTCCCGGTCGAGGAGATTTTTCTCCTGGAGTTACCATCAGTGAGGACTCCACTCTCCCCCAAAGTCCTTCGGATGAGACTATAAACCGAGGCCCCGTGAGTGAACGCACGCAGAACATCTTACGCACACGTTAAATCCTGTTCTGCTTTTCGTAAGAGTAGGCCATCGTGTACCGGTGGGAACAGATGACATTTACAAAACTGTATACACACGGGGACTGGATGTAAAAAAAAAAGCACAAGAATGCTTATCCCATTATCCTCGATATAAAAGAATAAAATAAAATAATAAATACATAAATAAAACACTCACTCATCACTCACATCACATGACAAGATTTACAAAAACTGTATACACACGGGGACCGGATGAAAAAAAGCACACTATTGCTTATTCTGTTATCCTCGATATAAAAGAATAAATAAATAAATAAAAATCACTCAAAACAAAACACACACACACACACACACACACACACACACACACACACACACACACACACACACACACTACCACACACACACTACCACACACCACCACCACCACCACTACCACACACACACACAACACACACACACACACACACACACACACACACACACACACACACACACACACACTCACACACACTCACACACACACACGTGTGTGTGCGCGCACGCGGCGCGTGCACACGCCCCACTGACCGTCCCCACCCCCATCTGGCAAAAACAAACCAAAAACACAACAAAACAACAAAAAGCACAACCTCAAACCTATAACATACCACAGCTGTAGCAAGCTAATGATTACTAACGGTGCTTTATCAAACCAGAAATAATGACATCCATTGATACACCTCCTACATATGTTATCATATATATAATATACAACGCCATATTGTCATTTGGGGAAAACACGAAAACTTCAGCATATGAGGTAACTTTGTTAAAACACATTGTGCAAATATTTCTTTTTAAATCCGAGTTGGTGTTTACTAGAAAGAGCTTGTTTTAATCAAATGTTCAATGTGTGTGTGTGTGTGTGTGTGTGTGTGTGTGTGTGTGTGTGTGTGTGTGTGTGTGTGTGTGTGTGTGTGTGTGTGTGTGTGTGTGTGTCTGTCTGTCTGTCTGTCTGTCTGTCTGCGTCTGGTGTGTGTGTCTGTGTCTGTGTCTGTGAGTCTGTGAATAAGCATGAATATATATTTCAGATCCTGTGATCTTATGCATTAGCATCATGCACATTCGTATGTGTGTCATATAAAAGCATTTTCAATTTTTTATGTCAACGAGTAGAAAAAGCTTTTTTTCTTTAATTTTTTATTTTATTTTATTGATTGAAACAAAGTTTATGCATTTCCATTTTTTTCTATTTTTGATTGAAAAAATCATTCCATGATTAATCAAAATTTCTCCTTATTTGCTTATAGTATGCATACTCTGTTGGATTGAATAAAAACTTTTTTTTTAAGATATAATATATATATATATATATATATATATATATATATATATATATAAATATATATTATATATATATATATACAATATACAATACATTATTATCATTGCTAGAGCTCGAATATAGCAAGCAAGACCTTAACATGAAATTTGTACAAGTTAAATTCTCGGAAATTAGCAGCAAGCTGAATTAGACACTGCATATTTAACAATTCATTCAGAAACCAGAAAACTAAAGGAAGGAAGTATTTCAGATCTTAAGTAGTTCACTGTTGAGTCACGACACTGAAATGATAGTTTATCGGGAGGGGGGGGGGGGGAGGCTGGTTTGTTTGCTAGTATATTTAGCTCTTTTGGCTGGTTCGCTTGCTACCTAATACATTTAGCTCTTTTGGCTTATTCGTTTGCCAACTAGTAGATTCAGTTCTTTGAGCCGATTCGTTTGCTAACTAATACATTTAGCTCTTTTGGCTGGTTTGTGTGCAAGTATATTCAGGCTTTTGGCTGATTCGTTTGCTAATACATTATTTTTTTAGCTTTTTGGCTGGTTCGACAGCCAAATAAATGTATTTTAGGCTAGTACGTATTGCTGGTTATTTAGCTCTTTTCGGCTGGTTCACTTGCTAATATACTTTTAGCTGTCTTTTAGTTTTGGCTGGTTCGTTTGCTAGTATATTTAGCTTTTCTTTTTTTACTTTGGATGGTTCGGGGCTAGTATCATTTAGCTTTTTGGCTGGTTCGTGCTAGAACATTAAGCTCTTTTGGCTGGTTCGTTTCCTAGTAATGTAGTATGTTTAGCTCTTTTGGCTGGTTCGTTTGCTGGTATATTTAGCTCTTTTGGCTGGTTCTTTTCTAATACATTTAGCTCTTTTGATTGGTTCATTTCCTAGTATATTTAGCTCTTTTGGCTGGTTCGTTTCCTAGTATATTTAGCTCTTTTGGCTGGTTCGTTTGATAGCATATTTAGCTCTTTTGGCTGGTTCGTGCTAATACATAGTAGC
>CM060338.1:15903698-15905950 GCA_030674155.1 Stramonita haemastoma
GGCAGAATTTAAGGGTTCTACATTATTATACCATCTGGTTCTTGAACTACTTACAGATAACCTTTTCATCAACAATGACGCTATTCTATTTTTTTTTGAAGCAGAGATTGCTTCAGGCCATTTATTTCATCTACAAAAAAAAAATCATGCTTTTGGAAGCGAGTAAAAGAAATGCGTTGAAATGGTCTGGTAAATGATAACCACAGACCCCCTGGAGACTAAGCTTCGACCTATGTGGGGCAGCTACCATGTTTACTGCTGACATTTTTTTTAGTCCTTGGCAGGCAGCACGAAACTTGTTCCCTGCGAACGTGTCCTCTTACTTTTATACTCCTATAGCCTGTGCGCACTACACACAGGATCTCTCTCTCTCTCTCTTCTCTCTCCTCTCTCTCTCCTCTCTCTCTCTCTCTCTCTCTCTCTCTCTCTCTCTCTCTCTCTCTCTCTCTCTCTTCTCTCTCTCTCCCTCCCTCCCTCTCTCCCTCCCCCTCCCTCCTTCGGATGAGACTTTAAAACCGAGGACCCGTGTGCGAACGCAAGCAGAACATCTTGCGCGCAGGTTAAATCCTGTTCTGCTTTTCGTAAGAGTAGGCCATCGTGTGCCGGTGGGAACAGATGACATTTACAAAACTGCAGACACACAGTGACTGGATGTAAAAAAGCACAAGAGTGCTTATTCCATTATCATCGATATAAAAGAATAAATCAATAAATCAATAAAATCAATAAATCTCCTCTCTCTCTCTCTCTCTCTCTCTCTCTCTCTCTCTCTCTCTTCTCTCTCTCTCTCTCTCTCTCTCTCTCTTTAACACACAAAGATGTTATCTTTAATTCTAGTAAATGTATATATTGTATACATGTGTCAAGAGCGCCGGAAACAACTAAACAATTCATAACAATAATGTTATTAGCTTGCGTCCTGATTGTAAACTGACTTTTGATACGTTTGTTTTTCTTTCTCTGATTAACAACCTGTAGTGTGTGTGTGTGTGTGTGTGTGTGTGTGTGTGTGTGTGTGTGTGTGTGTGTGTGTGTGTGTGTGTGTGTGTGTGTGTGTGTGTGTGTGTGTGTGTGTGTGTGTGTGTGTGTGTGTGTTGTGTGTGTGTGTGTGTGTGTGTGTGTGTGTGTGTGTGTGTGTGTGAGTGTGTGTGTGTGTGTGTGTGTGTGTGTGTGTGTGTGTGTGTGTGTGTGTGGTGTGTGGTGTGTGTGTGTGTGTGTGTGTGTGTGTCTTCAATTTTACGTCTGTTCACTTAATGTGATATTAGACGGGGGAGTGGGGGGGGGGGGGGGGGAGTGGAGGGGTTGATGAGATGGAAGATGTAGCAAGATACTAATTCCAAACAATACAAAAAATAAAAAATAAAACAAGGCAAAGAAACACAACAAGAACAACCCTCAGAACAACAACAATAGCAACAAAACTATGCTAACAGCAGAACCTGAACATTTGGAATCATTCTGATTTCAAATCTGTTGCAGACGCATTGTCAAATTTTACAAAAATGAAGCTACTGGGGATCGCATCAGGGATAATGCTATCTCACACAATAGCCTTGGATTCGTAAGAACTTCGTGTAGGGACTTATTTTGAAATGATGGTAGGAACTTTTTTAAACCTGAACAGTGATACAAAACATGAGTATTTGAAAGTTTTTCACCGCATATACATTGTATATTTTTTGCAAATTTTGCTCGAAAAGCATTTAGTTTCAATCTGTAGATTAAAGTAACAGTTTTTCTGGTACAAGATTTTTGATAACCGTACTGAGTACAAAGAATGTTCTCAAAATCTAGATATGAACAATTATACAGGGGATATCCAGCCTCTTCCTGTTTCTTTTTAACATGTTTCCAGCAAACATTTTGAAGCAGTGCATAACCCTCACGAATAGAAAGCGGAACATGTACGACAGTAGAACAGGAAGAATGATTTGCTGCTGATTTGGCTACTTTGTCAACCTTTTCATTACCATAAATACCACAGTGAGATGGAACCCAGCAGAAAGTAACATTAGATCCTCTCAGAATTAAAAAGTGTACTAAATGATTGATTTCAGTTATAAGATCCTGTCTAGCATTAGATTCTGAGTTACAAAGTGACTGTAAAACAATCTCGAGTCAACACAGAACAAAACCTGCAAAATGGTTTTAGGGAAATCAAGCAGGAAGTACAAAGCCATTAAAATAGCTGTAAGTTCAGCTGTAAAAATGGAATGATGTTTGCTGATATAAAAGGATTTTTCAACCTTAAA
>CM060338.1:15906050-15918550 GCA_030674155.1 Stramonita haemastoma
AAAAATAAAGATTATTCATTCTCTCTTCTCTCTCTCTCTCTCTCTCTCTCTCTCTCTCTTCTCTCTCTCTCTCTCTCTCTCTCTCTCTCTCTCTTAAATAATAGGTTGAATCTTTATTGTTGGTAATGGTGGTTTTGATTTTCTTTTCCTTTATTTTGTTGGTTTGGATTTTGTTGGGGTATTTTTTGTTGTTGTTGGGTTTTTGTTGTTGTTGTTGTTGTTTTTGGGGGGGTCTTGGGAGGGGTGGGGTGCTATTCCCTAATCAAGGCAAGTGCCGGATGAAAAAAAAGTATGTGAATGCTTACTCTATTACTCTTGGAAAATAAAAGATTATTCATTCATTTCATTCATTCTCTCTCTCTCTCTCTCTCTCTCTCTCTCTCTCTCTCTCTCTCTCTCTCTCTCTCTCTCTCTCTCTCTCTCTTGTTTTAAAGAAAAAAAAGACATGTGAAAAAGTTTTGATATCTTTTTTTTGTTTTGCTTGGGTTGCTTTCTTCTCTGCTGTATCCTCTCTACATCAATCTTTTGGATTTACTTATGGTATAATCAGTGTATCTGTTCTAACATAAGTGTTGGGGTCAGTTGGGGATTATACATTAATTTATTGAAATACGTATCTATTTCTTTTGTTTAGATAAGTATCAATGTATCCAGTTGGGGATTGTGTGGTTGAATAAATATATTACATACATACATACATACATACATACATACATACATACATACATACATACATACATACATACATACTATATATATATATATATATATATATATATATATATATATATATATATATATATATATTTTATATATATATATAATCTTTAAATCATAGGCTAAACTTTTGTTGTTCATGGTGGTAGATTTTTTTGGGTGGGGGTTGCTATTATTTTGGTTTGTTTTGGTTTTGTTTGTTTCTTTTGCTGTTTTGTTGTTGTTGTGTTTTGTTTTGATAGTCCCTAATCAGGGCAAGGTCCAGATGGGAAAAAAAGTATGTGAATGCTTATCTGTCACCCTTGAAAAATAAAGACCATTCATAAAAAGAATAAAGTTCTCTGTGTGTGTGTGTGTTGTTGTGTGTGTGTGTGTGTGTGTGTGTGTGTGGTGTGTGTGTGTGTGTGTGTGTGTATGTGTCAGTCAAGATTTTATTTTCAGATGGTACATTGAGTAAGCATCGATTTGCTTTTTTAAATGCTTATCTGTCACCCTTGAAAAATAAAGACCATTCATAAAAAGAATAAAGTTCTGTGTGTGTGTGTGTGTGTGTGTGTGTGTGTGTGTGTGTGTGTGTGTGTGTGTGTGTGTGTCTCTCTCTCTCTCTCTCTCTTCTCTCTCTCTCTCTCTCTCTCTCTCTCTCTCTCTCTCTCTCTCTCTCTCTCTCTCTCTCTCTCTCGCAAATATATTCTTTTCGGCCACGGCATATCTCTGCGTTAAAATCGGGCTGCTTTCCCCAGGAAGAACGCGTCGCCACAAGAATAGCGCCACCCACTGATAATTTTCCTGTTTGTTTCCCCTATAAACTCTCTCTTAATGTATTCATTATCAAAACACGATATTACACGTCATTGGAATAAAAACTAAACATTAAAAAAACCCCATTAATCACAGTACGATGAAAACGTTGCCAGGCCTGTCACGTTAAAGTCAAGGAAGGCAGTTGGGAAGGGGGGGGGGGGCGTAATCCTGTAAGGTCAGAGACCTCACAGTATATTCATATGACAGACAACAATAGGTTTTTGTTGTTTTGTTTTGGGTGGTTGTTTTTTCAGCCAATAGTTGCTGACTGAGCGTTTGGCGAAGAAAAAGCTTTCCTCCTTCCTTACCTGTCTCGCTCTAATAAAAAAAATTTTTTTGGGGGGGGGGAACGGACAGACAGGGAGCTGTTTTACAGTATGAAGCACGTCTTCGTCAGAGAAAGACATGGGTGTTTTATTTTATTTTTTTTAATTATTTTTTATTTTATTCTTTTATATCCAGGATAATAGGATAAGCACTCATGTGCTTTTTTTCATCCAGTCCCCGTGTGTATGCAGTTGTGTAAATATCTTTTCCCACCGGCACACGATGGCCTACTCTGACGAAAAGCGGAACAGGATTTAACGTGTGCGCAAGATGTACGTTGTTGATACCTGTGTTTTCGTTCCTCGGCTAGAGCTCCGAGGTTCACCTTTGCCCGCCAAGAAGGTAACCGCATTCCGACTTCGGGGATGTGTGCTAGATATACTCACATCTCCGTAACCCACCGAACGCTGACCTGAATGATGGGAATCTTTAATGTGCATAATCTACTGTATGTGTGTATACACGAAAGGAACGAAGGCACTGGCAGGTCTGCGCTTAAAGCTGACCTGGGAGATGGTAAAAATCCCCACCCCTGATTCACCAGATGCCGCCGAGATTCGAACTCACGACTCCATGGGCCCATGGGATGGGAGTCGAAGGGTCTTAACAATTCGTCTATGGCGTGTGTCGCTGCTGATAGTGTGTCTGGTTGCCGGAGGCTGTTCCTCCCTATCACCTGATACTACATCGGTCAAATTTCTGAAGATAAATTACAGGGATTTTTACTTTTCATACTAGATCTAATGTGTACTCCTCGAAGAGAAAAACATTGTAAAAGAAGATTCTGTCTGCTATCTTTGTTGCAAGGATAGATCCTCCATTAAGATCTCGTTTGAGAGGATTTTTCCTCTGGAGTGAACATAAGTGCCGACTCCACTCCCCCCAAAAGTCTTTCGGATGAGACTACAAACCGAGGTCCCGTCAAATTAAATCAAATCAAATCAAATCAAATTTGTATTTCCAGATGGTACATTGAATAAGCATTAATTTGCTTTTTTTCCATCAAGCCATCTATCTATGAAAAAAATAATATGATTTTTTTTTTTTGCGAACGCGAGCAGAATATCTTGCGCACACGTTAAAACCCGTTCCGCTTTTCAGAAGAGTAGGTCCTTGTGTGCTGGTGGGAACGGATGTGGGGGGGGAGGGTCCAAAAGCAGATACCTAGTAATAGTACCTCGTTGTTAATAAATTTATCCTTTTCTATGTGCCTACAGTGCATTGTCAATATATCTGTATACATTTTTTTCCATTCCTCGGTTAAGAGCTCCGAGGTTCACCAACGGTGAGATTTTTGCGTATGCGACCGTCCACACCCCCCCCCCCCCCACCCCCCATCACCCCCAGCCCCCGCGGCGACCATTTAGAACAACTAAAAAAAAAAATTTTTACAGTTCTCTCACCTTCGAAGCTGTGGTTCTCCACCACATTACCCACACACTTAAGGATAGATATAGACAGATTTTTTTTTTTAATTTAAAAGTTGGGGGTAAAAAAAGGACAATCTATAACACTGAAAAAAAAAGTTTAAAGCTCTACACCTGCACGATGCCTAACGATGCCTAACAGTCAATGTTGTCCACTTCATAAATACTGACTGCAGAGCGGATGACAAAATTTACAGGAGTGCACTGTCCATTATCCTCCCAATGAAAGCATAAATTTCAATCTCTCTCTCTCTCTCTCTCTCTCTCTCTCTCTCTCTCTCTCTCCTCTCTCTCTCTCTCTCTCTCTCTCTCTCTCTCTCTCTTCCCTTTCCTGCGTTTTTCTTTCTTTTACAAGTAACACCGATGCCACAAGCTCACAAGAAACAAAAAAAACGAGCAACCAAATACTAAAAACTCCCCGTTCTAAAATATAATATTATGTGCATAGCATACTTTCACACACACAAAAAAAACGACCGAGCGACCAAAAACTAAAAACTCTAAAATATATACATGTGCACAGCACAAGTTCACATTCCCACGCAAACTGTTGCCCAGGAAGGTAATCGATCTGTCAGGTAAAATTTCAGCCTAGCAAGTCAGCCTTTGCTGTAACAGGTGATCAAGAACGAAAAGCGTAATAAGTATGATTTAACACTTTAAACTTGGCTTCGGCGATGTCTTTTTTTTTTTTTTTAATATGACACAAACAAAGAACAAAATAATCCACTTCTAGTGTGCATGTTTGATACACGATATGGAAGGTGACTTCTTGAATAATACGTGTATGCAACACCCGTCACCAGCGTGACTGTGGTCAGCACAATGCTACCAGGATTCACCATTTCTGTCTCTGCTGAGTTCTACCATCTCCTGTAGACCTATTTATTTATTTATTTATTTTTATTCTTTTATATCGAGGATAATGGAATAAGCAATCATACTTTTTTTTACATCCAGTCCCCGTGTGTATGCAGTTTTGTAAATGTCATCTGTTCCCACCGGCACACGATGGCCTACTCTTACGAAAAGCGGAACAAGATTTAACGTGTGCGCAAGATGTTCTGCGTACGTTCGCACACACGGGGCCTCGGTTTACAGTCTCATTCGAAAGACTTTTGTGGGGAGTAGAGTCAGCACTGACTAGCCCTCTCATACCACTGATCTCTGTGATGTTGGCAGTGTAGGATATTGAGGGTCTGCCTCTTTTCTTTATGCCCTCAACCTTGCCTTGTCATACTCAGATTTCTTTGTGTGTTTCTGTTTGCAAGACCGATATATCTAAATCTGCGCCTATCGCTCCACAAAATACCAAAATCAATGGAACTGGTTTAGAACTTGTTCAAAATTTCAAATACTTCGGCTCTGTAAAAGAGGATAACAGCTCTTGTGTGCAAAATATCAAGGCTAGAATGTGAATGGCCAAATAAAAGATGAATCGGGCAAACAACATTTGGAAAGACAGAGGCATACCTAAAACTAAGAAAATTAGAATTGTCAAAACACTTTTGTATTGGTGTATGGGCCAAAAGCCTGGTAGCAAAATGGGAAAAGACTGAATTAACGCAGCCGAAATGTGGTTATGCTGGCGACTTTGAGAGCCAAATGGTCCGACAGAAGCACAAATCAGGGCATTCTTGATGAACTCGCAGTACATAAGTATACATATGTTAGCTGAAACTGATCAGCTCAGACTGAATAATGCATACAGCTAGAAAAATCAGCTGTTGCTGCGCCGGTTTATAGCAGGCATATCGAACGGTTAGCTGCACGATGACCTAGTGTTACGGCCGAAACCCAGCTGTTTCTGTTTTAATAATATATGCTACAGCGGCCCCAAAGCTGGGTGAATTATTGATGTCAGCCGAGTATGGAGGCTGACATTAAAATGCCACCCTGCCTTGAAAAGCTTTGTTCAGAGTGTCTTCATCCATGACAAGCTCTCAGCATAACAGCCTGCAAAGGTAAAGGTGCTCCCCTAACCTTTGTGTCGTTGAGGAGCTAGGTGTTTCTAGGGGCCAGCATAATGAGGGTGGCACCCACCTCCTCTCCCTCGCTGCTCTACCTTCCCTGTCCCTAAAGAGGGCAGGTGCCCATTGACAGCTGAGTGAACTGGGGGACTGTTTGCCTACTGAAGCCAAGGTGTGCAAACCGTCGCCCATCCACTTGGTAACCACGCTCCACGCTGCTTAACCTTAGCTTGGGAAGAGCGAACGCTCTGACCACTGAGCTATCCGGTACTCATAACAAACTGTAGTCTCCAATTATTAATTATAACGATAAATGTTTGTCTAAGGTCGGTATGTGACTGCCGATATGGCGAGGTACTTCAAAAGAGTCATACACGCAAACTTCTCATCCAATAATAGGATTGTGATTACGGTCTCCAATTATTCCCGGGCGTGATCAGTGTCATAGTCGGGCTTCACAGCTGTATTCCTTGTTAAATACTGGTTAAGTCATCACCCTTGGCAACCACTTAATTGACCAATATTTTTCACAGTGACACAACAGCTGGTCCTCTTAATACTTCATGATCTGTTTTGAACTATACTAAGTTATAGTCGCGCGTAGTCCTTCCGATGAGACTAGAAACCAAAGTTCTGTGTGCGAACGCGCACAGAACGTCTTGTGCACATGTTAAGACCTGTTCCGCTTTTAGGTAGAGTCGGCCATTGTGTGCCGGTGGGAACGGATGACAAAATCTTCAAAACCGCATATACACACGAGGACTTGGCGTTAAAAGTTTGTTTTTTTTCAAAGCACACGAGTTCTTATTCCATTATTCTCGAAATAAAAGAATAAAATATAAAAAGAAGATAAATAGAATGAAGAGAGAGGGGCGCGGGGGGAAGGGAGGGAAGGAGACAGAGACGGAGAGAGAGACGGAGAGAGAGAAGGAGAGAGAGAAGGAAAGAGAGACTAGAGAGACAGACAGTAAGCGAGAGAGACAGAGACAGAGAGAGACAGAGACAGAGAGAGAGAGTACACCACTCGAATTGTTATGCAAGATGCACAGCCAGATTGTCAAGAAAGACGGTTCAGTGCACAGAGAACTAAAAAGCAATCCACCCCCACCCCCCTAAACCCCTCCCCCCTCCGGCCAGAATACGTTCAGTTTTTCTTGAGTTCTGATTTATAAATTACTGTGTACATTCAGAGAGAGAATGATGAAATCACCACTTCTTTTGTGCTACAACTATGCTGTGTATCATGATGTATACAGTATAGTATAATATGAAAAGTATTGTGGTGTCCTCTGTGTGTGTGTGTGTGTGTGTGTGTGTGTGTGTGTGTGTGTGTGTGTGTGTGTGTGTGTGTGTGCTCTGAGTGTGTGTGTGTGTGTGTGTGTGTGTGTGTATGTGTGTGTGTGTGTGTGTGTGTGTGTGTGTGTGTGTGTGTAGTGAGTGAGTGAGTGAGTGAGTGAGTGAGTGAGTGAGTGAGTGAGTGTGTGTGTGTGTGTGTGTGTGTGTGTGTGTGTGTGTGTGTGTGTGTGTGTGTGTGTGTGTGTACGCGCGTTTGTGCGTTTGTGCGCACGCGTGCGCGCGCGTGTATGTATATTTTAGTAAGAGAGAGATGGGGGAGAGGGAAAGACAGAGACAGGGGCAAAGAGAGAATGTGCGTGTGGTTGGTGTGGTGTGGTGTGGTGTGTGTGTAAGAGATAGAGTGTGTGCGTGAGTTACATGTGTGTGCGCGTATGTGTGTGTGTGTGCGCGCGCGCGCGCGTGCGTGTGTGCATGTATGTGGGTGGGTGGGTGTTGGTGTGACCGTACGCGCGCATGCGTGTATGTGTGCGCGCGTGCACAAAGGCGTTGTGCGAGAACAAAGGCAAAATAAGCACACGTGAATTGGTTTGCTATGGTAAATCTTCTTTTTCCAGTCCCAGTGCCCAGTTATCTAATAAAATGTTACATGTACATAGTTATGAGAGCAAGTCGACGTAAGCGCCGCTCATACGCGAGCGATGCAGAGCGAATCACGTGAACTGTACGACCTCAGGCATCATATAATCATGTCTAGTAATTCTGACACGCGCTGCCAGGCTTCGATTTTCTGTGTGCTGGATCTACGGACTGCCAGAACAAAGAACGGACTCGTGTATGTGTGTGTGGGGGGGGGGGGGGGGGGGGGGGGGGGGGGGGGGGGGGGGGGGTAAGTGTGTGGGGTGGAGGGAGAGAGGAGAGAGAGAGAGAGAGAGAGAGAGAGAGAGAGAGAGAGAGAGAGAGAGAGAGAGAGAGAGAGAGAGAGAGAGAGAGAGAGAGTACTATAACAATAAATGCAAGGCCAGCCGCGGTATGGTGTGCACAACATTATATCGTGCCCTTGACATTACAGTGTCAGCGGATTTTTTGTAACACTATTGCTCATAGAACTCGCTGTCCCCTCTTCTCTGAGTCAGTGACTGTAGATGTCACTGTGTGACCTCGGCTTCTTGAGTTGATATCTAGATCTATTAGCCTACTGGTCTTCTTCGCCGTCGTCGAACGCTCAGACAGCAACTATTGTTGTCTGGTCATAGGAGCGAAAATGTGTTGCGCTGCCGTTAAATCATGCCTAATAGGCTATAGGCCAACATCTTAACATTGTATGCCTTTCTGGGTGGACGGAAGAGGGGGGGGGGAGGCAGAGAATGGACCAAGAAGGCAGAAAACAGAGGATGTAACAAGAAAAGGAATAAGGCAGAAACGAAAAAGGAGGCAGAAGAGAGGGAATTCCAAGCACAGAATTTCCACATAGCGGGGATGCTATTTTTATACTGATTGCCCCTCCCCTCACAGAGAAATAGCCTAGTACAGGTCAACATCAGGTCACATTGATTTATAGATTCTCACAGTGTCGCGTTTAGATCTATGGCAAAACGAAGACGAAAACGAATTTCTGCATAAAATAAATGAGACGTTAACTGAATTCCATCTCTACACTTGCGGAGTACAGGCTCTCATGCAAGACCAAGCTTCAGATCTGGCACCGTGAACCATTTCCCAGTATGCAGAAACCGCTGGGAAGACGAACATTGCGTCCATTTTTACTTCCCCGATTCTTTTACCCCAAAAATTGCAACTACGGTTCATCACGAAAAATCTCAACATTCGACATCATGGCGAGTTTTTTTTTTAAAAATGGACAAAAAATCCTCAACCAACCTGTATATTTTTGTTGAGTTGCAGGAGCACCGGATGTACAAGTGAGCGGTTGTGTCGTCTGCTCGATGCTATCCATTGTAATGAAAGCATTGTTGGCTTGTGCAGGTCAAAATGCATGCGCCGTTTCAACACACATAAAGGTTAGCGACAAGCACGCGCTTTCCCGCACGCGCGCATTGCCCCAAGGAGCATAACTCCTGTATCGCTTCGGCGTATGTGAAAGAAAAGTAGCTTCCCATGTAGCGACTCCATCTGTCTCCAAAGAGTGCTTAACTATCATTGATATCAAAGGGCGTTGAAATAGTTGGGTTTTTTAAAGCTATGAAAAAAAACTTCAACAGCAACTATGTCTGGCTTTACTCCACCTGTTTCCTTCAAAGAGCGCTTGATTAACTTCAATATCAAAGGGGTTGAAATAGATTATTTTCTTAAAAAAAAAAAAAGCTAGGAAAAAAGAAAACTTCAACGTTAACTCTTTCTGTCTGGCTGTATGTCTCTGGCTGTCTCTCTAGCACTGTCTGTCTGTCTGTCTGTCTGTCTGTCTATCTCCTCTCTCTCCTCTCTCTCTCTCTCTCTCTCTCTCTCTCTCTCTCTCTCTCTCTCTCTCTCTCTTCTCTCTCTCTCTCTCTCTGTTAAACACGTTTTAAATCCTGTTCCGCTTTTCGTAAGAGTAGGCCATCGTGTGCCGGTGGAAACAGATGATAATATTTACAAAACTGCATACACACGGGGACCGGATGAAAAAAAGCACATGATTGCTTATTCTGTTATCCTCGATATAAAAGAATCTCTCTCTCTCTCCTCTCTCTCTCTCTCTCTCTCTCTCTCTCTCTTCTCTCTCTCTCTCTCTCTCTCTCTCTCTCTCTCTCTACTCTCTCTCTCTCTCTCTCTCTCTCTCTCTCTCTCTCTTTGTTGTTGTTAGTTTGTTGGGTGTTTTTTTTTTTTAATTCACAGTATTTTTTTTAAGTAAGAAAGATTAGTGAAAATGTTTTGATACACACACACACATACACACACACACACACACACACACACACACACACACACACACACACACACACACACACACACACACACACACACACACATACACACACACACACACACACACACACACACACGCACACACACACACACACACTCACTCACTCACTCACTCACTCACTCACTCACTCACTCACTCAGGGCGCATGTTCTGACTTGACAAGGCGTTATAGTTTGGTCACAGCTGCTGCAGAGATAAGTAAGATTGCACGTTAAAGATACCACGAGAAACACTATGTTGTATCGCCCATGTAACCTACACGCCAAGTCTTCCTTACAAACAGAGCATAAAGGGGGACACTGACTGTATGCCTGAGATGGCCAAGGCAAAACTGATCCCAAAACAGCCCCGAAGCCAGAATGCGGCTACTTTAAACGGTCGTCGCATACACACAACCCCATCGCAGAACATCTTGCGCACACGTTAAATCGTTAAATCCTGTTCCGCTTTTCGTAAAAGCAAACCCTTGTGTGCCGGTGGGAACAGATGACAAGATTTACACAACTGCATACACACGGGGACTGGATGGGGGGGTGGGGGGAAGCACATGAGTGCTTATCCCATTTTCCTCGACATAAAAGATTAAAATAAGATATAAAAGAATAAAATAAAAATAAAGAAAATCAAATCACTGGTGTACCTTGGAGCTCCGACGAAAGACAAAAATCCCAAAAGTGATCACTTGCCAACAGAACCATGGATCACAAACCATAGTTCGAAATATATCGTGTTCTATTTCAAACGGATGATTCACAGTCTTCAGCCAATCAGCATGAAGCTTAAGCCCATGTTGCATATTTATTTATTTATTCTTTTATTAATTAATTTATTTATTTATTCTGTTATTTATTTATTCTTTTATCTATTTATTCATTTATCTATCTATCTATTCATTTTTTTATTTATTCTTTTATTTATTCTTTTATTTCTTTACACATCGAGGATAATGGAATAAGCACTCATGTGGTTTTTTTACATCCAGCCCCCGTGTGTATGCAGTTTTGTCAATTTTGTCACCCGTTCTCACAGGCACATAATAGCCTACTCTTCCGAAAAACGGAACGGGTTTTAACGTGTGCGCAAGATGTTCTACATGCATTCACACACGGGACCTCGGTTTAGAGTCTCATCCGAAGGACTTTAGGGGGGAGTAGAGTCGGCACTGGTGTTAACTCCAGAGGAAAAAATAATCTTCTTGAACGAGATTCGAACTCGGGTCAGCAGATCACGAACGCATCACTCTGACCCCCAGGCTATCCTGTCCCCCTTGTATGAGTGAGAGTGAGACGTTTGTTTATGTGATTGCAACCTCGGAGATAATAAACCTCCACATCACAACACATCTTTCAAATGTGTCATGTGGCAGTACGTTCTGCTCACGCTGGAACGGGAACGGGATAGTCTAGTGGTCAGAACATTGCGCTGGCAATTTGACGACCCGAGTTCGATTCCCGTTCCAGGGGATTTCTCCCCAGGAGTTAACATCAGTGCTGATTCCACTCTCCCCAAAAGTCCTTCGGATAAGACTATAAACCGAAACCCCGTGTGCTAACGCACACAAAACATCTTGCGCACAAGTGAATAATAATAATAATAATAATAATAATAATAATAATAATAATAATAATAATAATAATAATAATAATAATAATTTTAATTTTAACCTTGTGCACACGTTAAATCCTGTTCCGCTTTTCATAAGAGTAGGCCATTGTGTGCCGGTGGGAACAGATAACAAGATTAAATTTCATAACTGCATGCACACGAGAACTGGATGTAAAAAATAAATTAAAAAAAGCACATGAGTGCTTATTCCATTAACATCAATAAATAAATAAACAAATAAACAAATAAATAAATAAAGACACATCTCTCAACAAACAGGCTGGACTTGCCCTGTCCAGTCTCATAGTCGTAACGCATGGTGTATCCCTAGCTTAAAGAGAAAAAAAAAAATCATGTGTTTCACTTTGTGGCCAGCCATAATCTATGGGGTGGGTCACTATGGGGGCTTACAGATGTCACTTATCATAACGACAACAAGCTGAGAAACTGAGAAGAAGGAGAACAGATTCCCACATGTTCAGACTGATAACAAGGGGGCGTAAAAGCCTTGTGGGTAGAGCTAGCGGTGAACTTTAATGTGATCTGAAGTGATGGCAGAGTTTGGGTTCGAGTCTACTTCACATCAGTTTGAAAGGATTTTTTTCTTTCCGCGATTGGTTTCTTGTTGTTTATTGTTGTTATTTTTTTTGTTTGGGTTTGGGTGGTGGGGTTTTTGGGGGGTTTTGTTGGGTTTTTTAGGTTTTTTTTTTTTTTTTTTTTTTTTTTTTTGGGGGGGGGGTTGTTGTGTTGTGTTTTGGTTTTTTGGGGTTGTTGTTGTTGTTGTTGTTTTGGGGGGGTTAGTTCCCTCGGCTGAAATTTCAAGGTTCACCAATGGTGACATTTTACCTATGCAACCATTTTTGCCCACTTTGAAGGTAGCTGCATTCTGACTTTGGGAATGTATGCTGGGTATTTTCGTTGTGTTTCCGTTACCCGCTCCGTGAACGCTGACATGAATGACGGGATCTTTAACGTGCATATTTAATATTCTTCAAGTGTAAATACATGAAAACACTGGCAGGTTTGCACATGAAGTTGACCTGGGAGATCATAAGAGTCCCCACGCTTGATTCATCAGACACCGACCAAGATTCGACCCCCGCGACTTTACGGACTCATGGGATTGAAGTCGAATGGTCTTAACCACTCGGCTCTAGCGTCCTTTACTCTCTGGAACTGAAACTATTTCCACCACCAAACTCAATGGCCAACAGTCCAAATACATGTCCTTTGGATCACACTATAAATAAACCCAGATTATGTATGCCAATACATGCAGAAACTCTTGCTCACATGCGTATTTAAACAACGACGACAACAACAACAAACAAGTCTTCGGCTTTAGTAGAGAAGGGAGACAGACAACAATGGTCTGTGATATGGGTGACACGGTCAAAGAGAGAAAGAGGCGATGGGGGAAAGAAGGGGGAGATA
>CM060338.1:15923550-15926050 GCA_030674155.1 Stramonita haemastoma
GGTCACTATCCGACCTACCTGGGAGGGGGGCAGGATAGCCTAGTGGTTAGAACCTTGCGTTCGTGATCTGACGGTTCTGAATCGAGCCACCACGGAGGAGGCGCCCGTTTTAAGGAATTTTGCCCCGGAATTCACGTAAGTACAGACTCCACTTTCCAAAACGTCCTTGGATAAGTCTATAAACAGAGGCCCAGGCCCCATGTGCGAACCCACACAGAACATCTCACACACACACGTTAAAAACCCGTTCCGCCTTTCAAAAGAGTAGCCCATTTCGTGCCGGTAGAAACGGAAGACAATTTCTTTTGGGGGGTAATATGAAGCGCAGGCACACAGGTGTCGTGTTTAGGCACTATCCCCGAAGTCGGAATGTGGCTACCTTAATAGTGGGTTAAAAAAAAACAAAAAAAAACGGATACGCAAAATCTGACCATTGGTAAATCTCAGAACTCTACCCGAAGAAGGAAAAAGGAGAGGACTGACCTTACTCTGCCAAAGCACTCTTCTCTTATGAACTCTTGATGACTGACAATGATAGCAGTCCTGACGTAGTCAGAGGACCTAACTCCTCCAAAACATCTTCTCTTCTCTTATGAACTCTTGATGACTGACGACGATAACATAAGTCCTGAAGTAGTCAGAGAATACTTCACTCTTCCAAAGCATTTACTCTTCTCTTATGAACTCTTGACGACTGACGATCATAACTGTCCTAAAATAGTCAGAGGATACCTTACTCTGCCAAAGCACTCTTCTCTTATGAACTCTTGATGACTGACGATGAAAACTCTCCTGAAGTAAGTCAGAGGACCTAACTCTTCCAAAGTACTCTTCTCTTATGAACTCTTGACGACTGACGATAACAGAAGCCCTGAAGTACTTAGAGGACCTTACCCTGCCAAAGCACTCTCTTCTCTTATGAACTCCTGACGACTGATGATAACAACAGTCCTGAAGTAAGTCAGAGAATACTTCACTCTTCCAAAGCACTCCTCTCTTAAGAACTCTTGATGACTGACGATAACAGCAGTCTCAAATAGTCAGAGGATGCTTTACTCTACCAAAGCACTCTTCTCTTATGAACTCCTGACGACTGATGATAACAGCAGTCCTGAAACAGTCACAGCCTGACCTGTCAACAGCTGACAAGGGTGACAGACACACCACACGTTCAGTCTGCCTGCTTGTGTGCGGATGTGTCGGAGAGTGCGCACCACCTGCTCACCTCTGTGCGTGTGTGTGTTTGTGTGTGTGTTTGTTGTTGTTATCTGTGAGTGTGTACGAAGCTTCCAGGATGGTAGTTCAGACGGTGTCCAGTGATACGTGTCAGAAATGGATGTCACAGGAGACGGTTAAAAAAGGTGTGGGTACATGTATATACATACATACATATATATATATATATATATATATATATATATATATATATATATATATATATATATATATATATATATATATATGTATATATGTGTGTGTGTGTGTGTTTGGGGGTTTTTTTGGGGGGGTTGGGGGGGGGGTTGTCCCTTCTCTCTGGATCAGCAAAGACTCTTTCCCCGGGGAAAGAGCGAGAAGGGAGGAGTCTCCGACCTCCCTAAGCAGCTGGCCTGGAGCACACGGGACTGCCGCACTGGGGAACTGCCTCTAGGAGCTCTGTGTGTGTGTGTGTGTGTGTGTGTGTGTGTGTGTGTGGTGTGTGTGTGTGTGTGTGTGTGTGTGTGTGTGTGTGTGTGTGTGTGTACGTGTACGTGTGTGTGTTTGTGTGTGTGTGTGTGTGTGTGTGTACGTGTGTGTGTGTGTTGTGTGTGTGTATGTGTGTGTGTTTTGTGTGTGTGTGTGTGTGTTTGTGTGAGTGTGTGTGTGTGTGTGTGAGAGAGAGAGAGAGAGAGAGTGAGTGTGTGTCTGTCTGTGTGTACTCTGTGTGTGTGTATGTGTGTGTGTGTCTGTGTGTGTGTCTGTGTCTGTGTGTCTGTGTCTGTGTGTCTGTGTTTCCCTATCAGAGT
This sequence comes from Stramonita haemastoma, assembly GCA_030674155.1. Lineage (NCBI taxonomy): Eukaryota > Metazoa > Mollusca > Gastropoda > Neogastropoda > Muricidae > Stramonita > Stramonita haemastoma. The sequence goes on from CM060338.1 coordinate 15,925,554, forward strand.
GGCACACATATTAGTGGAAGTCAAGTCAAAGTCAAAATTTAATGTGTTTGGGGGGTGCGTGCGCGCACGCGCGCGTATGTAAGGGGAGTGAATTTAGTGTGTTTTGGCAGTGGCTTTATCAAGTTATTATTAATGACAGGCACATGACTTTATATCCTTACCACGGTAAGGTAACTGCAGTAACATGGAATAAAATGCAAAGAACGAGTAATGTCATAGATTGATAAATCAAATGATTGATTTGCTCATTGACTGCTTAATTAACACCTGTGTGCATGCATTTTTTCTCTTGACCTACTTTTCCGGGAGGCAGAACGTGCTTAAAGATGTTCTGCGTGCGTTTGTACACTGGGCCTCTTTTGGAGCACCCAACTGAAGATTGCTGCAACCATCATCATTCACCACCACCAACAAAACTTTCTCTCCCACAGACGAAACTGACGACACCACCAACACCACCACCAAGAACAACAACAACAACGAAAAAAGCTCCACGG
>CM060338.1:15941050-15943550 GCA_030674155.1 Stramonita haemastoma
TCTCTCTCTCTCTCTCTCTCTCTCTCTCTCTCTCTCTCTCTCTCTCTCTCTCTCCTCTCTCTCTCTCTCTCTCTCACACACACACACACACACACACACACACACACACACACACACACACACACACACACACACACACACACACACACACACACACACACACACACACACGCACACATCAGTTTTCAACTAAGGTTGATATTAAAAAATTTGTCTTTGATTGTTTTAGAAGTCAGTTTTCTTGATTTTTTGTGAGGGCGGGATGAAAAAAAGTTGTGTTAACTTAATCTTTTACCCTCAATAAAGATCATTTTGACTTGACTTGACTTGACCACACACACACACACACACACACACACACACACACACACACACACACACACACACACACACACACACCACCCCACACACACACACACACACACACACACACACACACACACACACACCACCCCACCACACACACACACACACACACACGCACACACACACCACCCCACACACACACCACACACACACACACACACACACACACACACACACCACACACACACACACACACACACCGACTCCAGAATATTTTTTTAAGTCTTAAATAATGGTATTAATGACATTGTAGCTGATACAAGCTGTCTATTTCACAGTATATAATTTTTTAAAACTTTAAATGTGTGCACGCGCGTACGTGCATACGTGCTGTGTAGACAATGTGTGTGTGTGTGTGTGTGTGTGTGTGTGTGTGTGTGTGTGTGTGTGTGTGTGTGTGTGTGTGTGTGTGTGTGTCTGTGTGTGTCTGTGTGTGTCTGTGTGTGTCTGTGTGTGTCTGTGTCTGTGTCTGTGTGTCTGTGTGTGTCTGTGTGTGTGTGTGTGTGACTTTTGAGTGTGTGTTGTTTTTGGGGGGGCTGTTTTTGTTGTTGTTGCTGCTGTATTATCTATAAGCACATTTTATTTTTAATGCTGTTGGAATCATATTAGTTAATTAATGTTGGTGAAACGTTTTGGGGGGTTCTCTTTTTTTTTCTTTTTCTTTTGTTTGTTTGTTTGTTTGTTAGGGGTTTTTGTTGTTGTTTTTTTTCCTGTCTTTCTTTAGATAGATGGCTTGATGAAAAAAAAGCAAATCAATGCTTTTTCAATGTACCATCTGGAAATAAAAATTTGATTTGATTTGAATCCACCCATCACCCCTTTTCCCTCCTCTCCTCCCAGGCTACCTGTGTCCAGCAGCGTTGCTGGTGGTGATGAGTCATCAAGACTGCAGCCAGGTGGCGGTGGTGGTGTCGCTGCTGGTGTTGGCGGTGGGGCTGACGGGGCTGGCCAACACCGCCGGCTTCTACATCAACCCCTACGACATCGCCCCTCGCTTCGCCACCAACATCTTGACCGCCACCAACACCATGGCCACCGCTTCCGGCATCCTCAGTCCTTACGTGGTGGCTTATGTCACCAGAGATGTGAGTGTCTGTAGGGGTGTGTAGGTGTGTGGGGGGTGTGGGGGTGGTGGTAGGGGTAGGTGGGGGGGGGGGGGTAGGGGGGGTAGGGGGGTCAGGGGTGTAGGGGGGGTGAAGGGGTGGGGGGGGGGGTAGGGGGGTAGGTGGGTGGGTGGGGGAATAGGGGGGTAGTTTGTGGGGGGTGTAGTGTGTGTGTGTGTGTGTGTGTGGTGGGGGGGTGTGTGTGTGTGTGTGTGTGTGTGTGTGTGTGTGTGTGTGTGTGTGTGTGTGTGTGTGGTGTGTGTGTGTGTGTGTGTGTAGGGGGGGGGGGGTGTAGGGTGTGTGTGTGGGGGGGGGTGGAGGAGGGGGTAGGGGGGTAGGGGGTGAAGGGGGGGTGGGGGAGGTGGAGTTAGGTGTGGGGGGGTGTAGGGGGTAGGAGTGTGTGTGTGTATGTGTGTGTGTGTGTGGTGGGGTGGTAGGGGATAGGGGTGTGGGGAGGAGGGGGTAGTGTGTGTGTGGGGGGGGGGGGGAGAGGAGGGTGTGTGTGTGTGTGTGTGTGTGTGTGTGTGTGTGTGTGTGTGTGTGTGTGTGTGTGTGTGTGTGTGTGTGTGGTGTGAGGAGAGGAGAAGAGGAAGAGAGTGATGGAATGAAAGAAAGTGGATTGTATACGAGGGAAGAGAGAGCGAGGGGGTGGGGAGATGGGGGGAGGGAGAGAGAGAGAGAGGGCAGAGACAGAGAGAGAGAGAGAGACAGAGACAGAGATAGAGATATAGAGAGAGAGAGCGAGAGAGAGAGAGAGAGAGAGAGAGAGAGAGAGAGAGAGAGAGGAGAGAGAGAGAGAGAGAGAGAGAGGAGAGAGAGGAGAGAGAGAGAGAGAGAGAGAGATTGTGTACATGTGTGTGAGTGCGCTGATTCAAGGGGATTTTTTCCTCAAGGATTTAACACGAGTTAACACCAATACTGACTCCACTCCCTCAAAACCCCTTCAGATGAGGGCTGTATACCGAGTATGCAAACTCTCGCAGAACATCTTGCGTGCACATTAATACCTGTTCGACCTTTTGGAACAGTTG
>CM060338.1:15948550-15958364 GCA_030674155.1 Stramonita haemastoma
ATCTTGTTTGTTGTTTGGTTGCATCTTGTTGGTTGTTTGGTTGCGTGTTGTTTGTTGTTTGGTTGCGTGTTGTTTGTTGTTTGGTTGCGTGTTGTTTGTTGCTTGGTTGCATCTTATTTGTTGTTTGATTGCATCTTGTTTGTTGTTTGGTTGCGTGTTGTGTTGTTGTTTGGTTGCGTGTTGTTTGTTGTTTGGTTGCATCTTGTTTGTTGTTTGGTTGCGTGTTGTTTGTTGTTTGGTTGCATCTTGTTGGTTGTTTGGTTGCGTGTTGTTTGTTGTTTGGTTGCATCTTGTTGGTTGTTTGGTTGCGTGTTGTTTGTTGTTTGGTTGCATCTTGTTGGTTGTTTGGTTGCGTGTTGTTTGTTGTTTGGTTGCATCTTGTTGGTTGTTTGGTTGCATCTTGTTGGTTGTTTGGTTGCGTGTTGTTTGTTGTTTGGTTGCATCTTGTTGGTTGTTTGGTTGCATCTTGTTGGTTGTTTGGCTGGTTGGGTTTAGAAAAAGGGGACTGTTTGAGTTGTTCAGGGGGGTATTTATTTGACTGCTTTGTCACTGTGTTTTGTGGGGGGGGGGGGGTTGTAGTTGTTGTTTGGGGTTTCTTTGTTGTTGTTTTTTGTTTGTTTTTGGTTTGTTTGGTTGTTGTTGTCATATTACGAGCTCAACGTTCTAAAGCTAGTCTTTCGCGGTCTCGTAAGTTTTGGACTCCCAAAAGAGAAAAAAAAAGTCACCTTGAAAGAAATCCAACGAAGCAATCAGCGAACCAGACGCAAGGCAAGGCAAGGCAAGGCAAGGCAAGGCAAGGCAAATTCTTTTATTCGAGGAAAATAGATAAGCACTCGTGTGCTTTTTTACATCCAGTCCCCGCCCTTTTCAGGGATAACATCAAGATAAAAAAAATACTAAACACTAAAACTATACCCAGTACCAAACAACATCCAAGAAATAAGGATACTGTATATAATAAGGTAATACGCAAGCCAACAAGCAAGAAAGCAAGCAAACAGAGACACCCACAACAACACCACTGATAATTAACTGGCCGGGACAAAACAACAACAATAGCACTGACAAATATAAAACAAATAACAAGAACACAAACACAACAAAACAAAACGAGGAAAGAAAATAACAGCTATGCCCATTTTTTTACTGTCATAATTATTTGTGAAAGAGAGGAGAGAAGATGTGTCCCTAAGTGGGGTTGTTGTATTTGTTGTTTTGTTGTTGTTGTTTTTGTTGCTTACTGAATTAGGCTGTTCAACTTCATAAACCCGGACAAAAAGTAACTTGAAACTAATTTCTGACCTGCTTAGTACATCGCATTACATCAACACAGATGAAAACACGACCCAAAACAACGACATTAAAAAGGTATTAAATAACTCAAAACTCAGTCGAAACTGCAAATGTTAATTAAGCGAGTACTCCCTTACCACGCAAAGGACGCAGCATTATACAGAAAGTTTCCAGACAGGGGGAGCGGTTGTTATCTCCGTTGAGCCTGTCCACTTTACAACAACAACTTAACGACACAACATACATCGGTTTCTTATTTCGTCGATTTACAGAACTAGAGAGAAATGATGCAAGGGAAAGAACTGTACCAAAACTGTGGTGTTCTTGAAATATAGTAGTCTCCCTTCACTATTGTTTTTTTTTTTTCTGTCTCTGTCTGTCTGTCTGTCTGTCTGTCTGTCTCTCTCTCTCTCTCTCTCTCTCTCTCTCTCTCTCTCTCTCTCTCTCTCTCTCTCTCTCTCTCTCTCTCTCTCTCTCTCTCTTTCTCTCTCTCTCTCTCAGTCGACCCGGGTTCGAGTCCGGTCGAGGAAATTTTCTTCCTGGAGTTAACATCAGTGCTGACTCCACTCTCCCCAAAAGTCCTTCGGATGAGACTTTAAACCGAGGCCCCGTGTGTGAACGCACGCAGAACATCTTGCGCACACGTTAAATCCTGTTCCGCTTTTCGTAAGAGTAGGCCATCGTGTGCCGGTGGGAACAGATGACAATATTTACAAAACTGCATGCACACGGGGACCGGATGAAAAAAAGCACATGATTGCTTATTCTGTTATCCTCGATATAAAAGAATAAAAGAATAAATAAATAAATAAATAAAATAAAGTCCTTCGAATGAGACTTTAAACCGAGGTCCCGTGTGCGAATGCACGCAGAACACCTTGCGCACACGTTAAATCCTGTTCCGCTTTTCGTAAGAGTAGGCCATCGTGTGCCGGTGGGAATAGATGACATTTACAAAACTGCATACACACGGGGACTGGATGTAAAAAAGCACAAGAGTGCTTATTCCATTATCCTTTATATAAAAGAATAAATCAAATCAAATCAAATCAAATCTCTCTCCTTGAATGACTGTATTATTTCGAATACATCGTCTATGTTTCTTATTTCTTTTTCATATAACCCGATTCATGATGCTGATGCCGTGTCCAGTTATTGCCTCATTTTCCTATCATTTATGCAACTTCTGGTTGCTCTCTTTTATCTCATCAGATACCTGTACACTTCGAGAAGGTACACTGAGTAATCTGCCCTCTATATAGGTGATACCTGTAGGTTACACTTCGAGAAAGTACAATGAGTAATTTGTCCTCTATGTAGGATGCATCAGCCCTAAAAGTGTATAGCCATGTCTAATTCATTTTCATTATTATTGTCTTTTGTGTATTTTTGTTTTGCTCTTCCTATTTATACCTGTCATTCATTTAATGCTACGCATGCTTTTTGTTTCTCTATAGGAAGGAAGGTGGCAGGATGGTAAAGGCGTTCGCCTGCTAACAAGTAAACCGTGAGGTTCTGGGTTCGTACCCAGCCTCGCCCTTTCTTCCCAGTTTGACGAAAAAATCGAACTGAATGTCAGTCATTCAGATAAGACTATAAACCGAGGCCCCGTGTGCGAACGCACGCAGAACATCTTGCGCACACGTTAAAACCCCGTTCCGCCTTCTGGAAGAGCAGGCCATCGTGTGCCGGTAGGAGCGGATGACAAAATTATATTTTAAAAAAAACAGCATGCACACAGGTGTCGTGTTTAGACACAATCCCTAAGGGGAAAAAAATAATGGGTAGACGCTGCACTTGTGGCGACGCGCTCTTCCCGGGGAGAGCAGCCCGAATTTCACGCAGAGAAATCTGCTGTGACATAAAGTGGTATATAAAAAAAATTGATAAATAAATAAATAAAATAGCTCAAAAGAGTTAATGGGAATAAAATATTGTGAATTGTGAAAAAAAAAAAGTGAATTGCCGCCCGAAAGAAATGGCTTTCAACTGTGTTTGAGACTTCTTTTTTTCTTTTTCTTTTTTAAAGTTCTACATCCAGTTCCCATGTGCATGCTTTTTTGTCGATTATGTCATCCGTTACCACTGGAACACAATGGCCTAAGTCTTCCAAAAAGCAGAGCGGGTTTTAACGTGTGCGCAAGATGCTCTGCGTGTGTTCACACACGGGACATCGGTTTATAGTCTTAGACTTAAATCAGACTTCAGTCGGTGTACACACACACACACACACACACACACACACACACACACACACACACACACACACACACACAAGCACGCGCGCGCGCGCGCGCGCGGTTTCAGAGCAGGGCGTAGCACGACTGATTAAGTAACGACATACTTTTTTTCATCTGGACTTTTACTCTGATTAGGGAATAGCAAAAAACAAAAAAAGCAAAAAAACAACGACAAAAACAAAACAAAAATAAACAATAACCCCCCCCCCCCCTCCCCCGAAAAAACAAAACACCACCCAAAAACAAAACAAAAGAAAAACAAAACCACCATCACCAACAATAAAAGTTCAATAAATGATTTTAAGAGAAGGAGATAGGTAAACTTTTAACACACGCATAATCCCCACTGGATACATAGGTCATTATTTAAACAAAAGAAATATATATGCATTCACACAATCCCCAACTGACCCGAACATTAATGCCAAGACAGATGCACTAACTATGATTTTAAAAAATCAAATAGATCGAAATTGAAAGGAGACAGCAGAGAACTGAACAACCCAAACAAGACATATATATATATATATATATATATATATATATATATATATATATATATATATATATATATATATATATATATATATATATATATATATATATATATATTCACAAATCTTTCTTTCTTAAAAAAATATTATGAAGAAAAAGGAAAGACACTAACAAAAAACTTATAGCAAAAAAAAAAAAAAAAAAATCAACAACATTATGATACCCAAACATTATATTTTGGCGTGGCATGTATGTGAGAGGAAAAATCAAAGAGGGGCAAACAACAACAACCAACTAACCCTACAAACACCATCCATCCAAAGCCTTTTTATGCCTTCTTGGCATGTAGGGCAGCAACAAAGGAATTTCTTAGTTGCTGTTTCTGTAACAAACTTCTTTTTTTTACAGAACAGGGTTGTTAGCCCTGTGTACCCCCTACCTGGGGGAGTGGTGCCACCTTAGTCGCCTCTTACGACATGCCTGGCTGGCGGGCAGGGACCCTATTCTTGTGATGCTCGCTTTGCGAGCATTCCCCGGGAGTCCCACGGGGACCAACAAACACAGCCCGTCCTTATTCAGACGACAAGAATACAATTTCAAATTCAACATAAGAACCAAAACATTTCTGTCTAATGATAAGTTTAGGATAGTGTGTGAAAGTGGAAGAGAGAATGAATGAATGATCTTTATTTTCTTTCTTTATTTTCTAAGTGTAACAGAGGAAGCATTAACATACTCTGTTACCCCAAGAAAAAATAAGGAAAGAAAATTCTCTGCCGTCTCCTCTCAGTGTCTCAGAAGAGGAGAGAGAGAGAGGAGAGAGAGAGAGAGAGAGAGGAGAGAGAGAGAGAGAGAGAGAGAGAGATCAAATCAAATCAAATCAAATCAAATCAAATCAAATCAAATCAAATCACATTCTTTTATTCGAGGATAATGAATAAGCACTGATGTGCTTTTTTACATCCAGTCCCCGCCTTAATCAGGAATTGCATCAATTTCAGAAAAACCTTCAACTAAAAACAATAAAAACCAAACAAACAAAGCCAAAAACAAGAAGACAGTAATAAACAGAAGACAAGTTGTAAGGACAGAAGATAGAATAACAAAGGCGCAATTCAATGAACTAAAATTAATAATAATCAATCAAATGATCAGTATAATAGAAAACAAAAACAAGGTGAAACCAGAAATCTATAATAAGTAAGTAGTAGTTAAAACAAAAGCAAACAACAGTGACATCCACATAAACTGTTTGTAAACAATACAGCGTTTTGGTTACCATGGGCGAAGACCTCTACAGGTTAGTCTGCTACAAACTGAGTTGTCTGCTATCCCCTTCGATATTTCTTTGTGGGTATAATCTGCAGCCATGTGTGTGTGTGTGAGAGAGAGAGAGAGGGAGAGAGAGAGAGGGGGGGGGGGAGGGGTTAATGTGTTGGTTTTAACCCCTTCACAAATGGGTATTTGGGGGAGGGGGCGGGCGGAGTCGAAAGGTACAACAACAAAATTCAATATCGACGATTTTTCGCGAATGGTGACCAAAACGCGATATTGTTTACATACAGTTCATGTGGATGTCACTGGTAATAACATCTTTCAAAATCGACGGAAGAAAGAATAAAAATGTTGTTGTGTTGCGCCTGTCATTTTATTTTATAATGCAGAAAGGGAAATTGCTTTGGACACAATCATTGATGACACGCCCACTGGCCCTCCTAGCTGTGCTGCTAAATTCTCACGTGCAACACGGCAAGCCCTCTGGTCCCCGTCATGCTTGTGTGATGTTGACCCAGTGTCAGAGACAGTGCATCCGAGAGATTTTATTTATTTATTTATTTATTCTTTTATATCGAGGATAACAGAATAAGCAATCATATGCTTTTTTTCATCCGGTCCCGTGTGTATGCAGTTTTGTAAATCATGTCATCTGTTCCCACCGGCACACGATGGCCTACTCTTACGAAAAGCGGAACAGGATTTAACGTGTGCGCAAGATGTTTCGCGTGCGTTCGCACACGGGGCCTCGGTTTAAAGTCTCATCCGAAGGACTTTTGGGGAGAGTGGAGTCAGCACTGATGTTAACTCCAGGAAGAAAAGAGAGAGAGAGAGAGAGAGAGAGAGAGAGAGAGAGAGAGAGGAGAGATGAGAGAGAGAGGATGAGGAGAGAAGAGAGAGAGAGAGAGAGAGTGCATGTTCAGATTTTGATGTCGACACGCATGCACACGGGGACCGGATGAAAAAAAAGCACATGATTGCTTATTCTGTTATCCTCGATATAAAAGAATAAATAAATAAAATAAAATAATAAAACTAATCTGGAAAGCTTTTGCCGTTTTCGTAGTGCTGGACTTTAACCTTAGAGCTTTACGGAAGCAACCACCAGGCCCACCTAGCACATGCGCATTCCATCGTTCTCCTTCACTGTTCACCTCTACAGGTTAGTCTGCTACAAGCCGAGTTGTCTGCTATCCCTTCGATCTTTCTTTGTGGGTATCATCTGCAGTGTGGAAAAAAAGCTGTTGATAGATTATTGTTTTAAGAGTGTTTTGCAGAGTTGTCACGATCGGTAAAGCAATTTTATGTTTACAGTGTCGTCTTTACGGAACTAAGTAGTTCCAGTGTGACGTAGCCGGCATTTTGCACTGTTGCAGGTTTAACCTCGGCAGACGCCCTACCTCTCAAAGATGTATGCCTGTGCACGATTCGTTCCTGCTGTTCGCAGCGCGGTAAGCATTCGTATTTATTACTTTCTTTCATCATTTTCGAGTTTTAGATATATTGTACAACTTCTGATCTGTATGTATTTTGGTGAAGGTCACCGGAGTGCTGGTCGCACCGACGACTCGAAAAAGTTGACTGCAAAATGTAGTGCTCGCCACCTTGGATACAAAAAAGAAATTGTTGTTTTTTCACGGGGAGGGGTACGCGATATAGGCCTAAGATAGCTTTCAAAGTTTTGACGTTTGCCAAATTGTGCTTTTGCACTGGGCTTGCATTTGGTGGATTGGAAAATTTAGCACTCTTTGAATGTCGTATTCTTGGTTGTTTCATGGACTTCTGCACACACGAATGAACTCGTAGGGTCACGAGTCTTGCGTGTGCGGTCGGTGAGTGACCTTCGTCAACATGGACAGTCACATTCAATAGGCCTATTCTGCAACTTTTGATTAAAATCTTTATATATTGCACACTTGTGCGTTTGCACTTGCAGCTCTGTAGATTCCCAGACTGCATCAAGGTGAACTGAAAGATGCTTCCCTGGCATACAATCATTGACTCAGCACTGACATTGATTAAAATATTTTATCATTAACTTTTCAAAATGAGTGTGTGTGTGTGTGATAAACTGATATGTACTATGTAGCAAAGTGAAGAACAGTTGATCACTATGAATATGATAAATATCATTCACAACTAGCTTGTTTCTCAGAAGGCCTGTGTAAAAAATGTGTAAGTTGATCCCCATACCTTTTTGTGTCTGGGCTTGTGGTGGTTTATGTGACTGTGTGTGTGTGTGTGTGAGAGAGCAATTCAGTGTGTGTCAGTTAATCATTGTTACTATGTTAGAGAGAGAGAGATGTCAGTGATTTAGCATAATTATAATTTACACTCTACAGGACGAATCAGCCTGTGGGTGATGTTTTTCAGCTATTGCTGTATTGGTTGCAGGTTATTGCCAGTGGGAGGGGAATGGTGAGACCTCTGGGCAGCACTGTGGTTAGCAGCAGACAAGAGGTGAGACACAACTCTACAATGCACTACACTGCAGCAAGTGTCCTTCCTGACCTTCTAGTTTTCTGTAGTACTGCTTGTAAGGAGTAAGATGAACTCCTTCCCAAAAACGTCTGAAGTTAATGACAAATCACCCACCTTCTCCATTTATTTGCATACACCAATTCATACAGGGACTGATGTCATTGTGACCTTGACAGACAGCAGAGGTACAGGTGCTTACAACCTGATGTTGGAAATCTGGAAGGGGACATAACCAGATTTTTTAAATGTAAGGGCTTACTGATATATTTTGATAGTTGATTTGAATATGATGCTGTTGTTTAGTTGTAGAAAACTTATTTTTTTAATGTAAAACTATTTGTCGACTGTCCTAGTTCCTGTCAAGAAGTTGTTTATAACATGTAATTTTTTCAAAGAACTTATGGATTTCAAACTCACACTGGTAAATTTGTTTCATTGAGCTCGCAATTTTGCATAGCAATAAGACAGTGTGTGTGTGTGTAAAGCTTTCACTTGGGGTTATGACTGCTTTTTGTGTGCTGCTTTTAGGAAAAACATGTTGGATAAGGAATGTGCGTTTTGTGACAGGAAACTTGAACGTAACATCAAAAAAGGGTAGGGGATGACAACCAGCAGTGTTTTATAATTTGTGTAATCCAATGAATATTGAAAGTAGATTCTTGAACCAAGATTTCAGGATGATTTTCCTGGATAGGTGAGGTAAAGATCTGCCATCCCTAAAGCAAAAGACAACTTTGCAATCATTTTTAGAATTTATCTCCTATCGTGTTTTCTATTTCAAATGCCAGTAAACAAAGCAGGGCAGATTGACAACAGGAAAGGAAGTTTTCTGACTAGAATGAAGGCAGCATATTGTGATAGTGATGGTGGATGTGAATGTGATTGGTTTCAGGTTCCACAGCCATGCAACAGCCTGACCACTTTCAGTTCTATCAACTTCTCCTCACCTAGTGTTTCTGCTCTACTCAACCAGGTAACTAACTGCCCTGATGGTAGATAAGACGATATAGAAGCCAGGGAAGTAGATTGTGTTTTCAAGGATTGTGTTAATCTCTCTATTTAAAAAAATATGCTGAGTATACACATTCACAGACAGGTTTAGTCATATCTTGTCTGGATAAAATCCCTGCTCAGTATACTTTTCCACTTAAGATTTTACATTGTACATCATCTCAGATGTACTTAATGCTCATATTCCATTATGGATGAAGTTTGTGATATGAGGTATGTTGTCTAGTGCTTATTTCTGTTGTGATTTAAGGTTGGTTTGTGGGGGGGGGGGGGGGGGGGGGGTTGTTCAGGTTTTTGTTATGAATTATTCGAGGGTTGTTCTTCTGTTGTTGTTGCTTTCTGATTTGTTTTTGTTTTTTTGTGTTTTTTTTTGGGGGGGGGGGGGGGGGGGGAGTAATCAGGAACATGTTTTTTTTCCATTCATCTTTTAAAGAGGCATTTTACCTTATAGACTTGGCCAACTTGTGTATAAAGTTCTGTGGAAAATATCGCAAGGGAAGTAAATCTGTAACACATGCCAAACCCCACTACAAACATACATTCATAAAAATATAAACAATTCTCTCAAGTATATAAAAATACTCAAATTCCAAAGCCATCGCTACACCCAAAACAGAAATTGTTTTCCATGTGGAATAACTTGTACTGGAGGAGGGAAAATCTAAAGTCAACGAGCAGAGGATCATTATTCATAATTTGGGTCATATCTCGTAACTAGGTCATGATAATTTCAGACTTGTCTGGCTTCAAAATTTCTTCACAAGTTTCAACTTCCAAATCACACTTCGCATCAAAATTGTGTCTGAAAATGAATTCTAGAAGTTATGAAGGTTTGTCCATGAACCAAAATCTGACCAAAAAATAAGTGGGAAAAGTTTTAATTTTGAAAAACTCGCAGCAGCTAGACTACTCGACCAAATCTTTTGCATTCAAATTCAGAACGGCATCTGGGGACTTCTGTACTAAAAGACTTCTGCTCAGTTGCATTATGGCTATATATGTTGACCTACTACCAGCGG
>CM060338.1:15963464-15968464 GCA_030674155.1 Stramonita haemastoma
TCATAGGAGCGAAAATGAGTTGCGCTGCCGTTAAATCATGCCTAATAGGCTATAGGCCAACATCTTTACATTGTATGCATTCCTGGATGGACGGAGGGGGGGGGGGGGGGGGGGGGGGGGGGGGGGGGGGGGGGGGGGGGGGGAGGCAGAGAATGGACCAAGAAGGCAGAAAACGGAGGATGTAAACAAGAAGAAAAGGAATAAGGCAGAAACGAAAAAGGAGGCAGAAGAGAGGAATTCCAAGCACAGAATTTCCACATAGCGGGGATGCTAATTTTATACTGATAGCCCCTCCCCTCAGAGGAATAGCCTAGTACAGGTCAACATCAGGTCACATTGATTTATAGATTCTCACAGTGTCGCGTTTAGATCTATGGCAAAACGCAGACGAAAACGAATTTCTGCATAAAATAAATGAGACGTTAACTGAATTCCATCTCTACACTTGCGGAGTACAGGCTCTCATGCAAGACCAAGCTTCAGATCTGGCACCGTGAACCATTTCCCAGTATGCAGAAACCGCTGGGAAGACGAACATTGCGTCCATTTTTACTTCCCCGATTCTTTTACCCCAAAAATTGCAACTACGGTTCATCACGAAAAATCTCAACATTCGACATCATGGCGAGTTTTTTTTTAAAAATGGACAAAAATCCTCAACCAACCTGTATATTTTTGTTGAGTTGCAGGAGCACCGGATGTACAAGTGAGCGGTTGTGTCGTCTGCTCGATGCTATCCATTGTAATGAAAGCATTGTTGGCTTGTGCAGGTCAAAATGCATGCGCCGTTTCAACACACGTAAAGGTTAGCGACAAGCACGCGCTTTCCCGCACGCGCGCATTGCCCCAAGGAGCATAACTCCTGTATCGCTTCGGCGTATGTGAAAGAAAAGTAGCTTCCCATGTAGCGACTCTATCTGTCTCCAAAGAGCGCTTAACTATCATTGATATCAAAGGGCGTTGAAATAGTTGGGTTTTTTAAAGCTATGAAAAAAAACTTCAACAGTAACTATGTCTGGCTTTACTCCACCTGTTTCCTTCAAAGAGCGCTTGATTAACTTCAATATCAAAGGGGTTGAAATAGATTATTTTCTTGAAAAAAAAAAAAAAAAAAAAAGCTAGGAAAAAAGAAAACTTCAACGTTAACTCTTTCTGTCTGGCTGTATGTCTCTGGCTGTCTCTCTAGCACTGTCTGTCTGTCTGTCTGTCTGTCTGTCTGTCTGTCTGCTCTCTCTCTCTCTCTCTCTCTCTCTCTCTCTCCTCTCTCTCTCTCTCTCTCTCTCTCTCTCTCTCTCTCTCTCTCTCTCTCTCTCTCTCTCTCTCTCTCTCTCTCTATCTGTTAAACACGTTAAATCCTGTTCCGCTTTTCGTAAGAGTAGGCCATCATGTGCCGGTGGGAACAGATGACAATATTTACAAAGCTGCATACACACGGGGACCGATTGAAAAAAAGCACATGATTGCTTATTCTGTTATCCTCGATATAAAAGAATAAATATCTCTCTCTCTCTCTCTCTCTCTCTCTCTCTCTCTCTCTCTCTCTCCTCCTCTCTCTCTCTCTCTCTCTCTCTCTCTCTCTCTCTTTCTCTCTCTGTCTCTGTCTCTGTCTCTGTCTCTGTCTTGTCTCTGTCTCTGTCTCTTCTCTCTCTCTCTCTCTCTCTCTCTCTCTCTCTCTCTCTCTCTCTCTCTCTCTCTTTCTCTCTCTGTCTCTGTCTCTGTCTCTGTCTCTGTCTCTCTCTCTCTCTCTCTCTCTCTCTCTCTCTACTCTCTCTCTCTCTCTCCTCTCTCTCTCTCTGTTTGTTGTTGTTAGTTTGTTGGGTGTTGTTGTTTTTTTTAATTCACAGTATTCTTTTGAAGTAAGAAAGATTAGTGAAAATGTTTTGATACACACACACACACACACACACACACACAACACACACACACACACACACACAACACACACACACACACATACACACACACACATCACACACACACACACACACACACACACACACACACACACACACACACACACACACACACACACACACACACACTCACTCACTCACTCAGGGCGCATGTTCTGACTTGACAAGGCGTTATAGTTTGGTCACAGCTGCTGCAGAGATAAGTAAGATTGCACGTTAAAGATACCACGAGAGACACTGTGTTGTATCGCCCATGTAACCTACACGCCGAGTCTTCCTTACAAACAGAGCATAAAGGGGGACACTGACGGTATGCCTGAGATGGCCAAGGTAAAACTGATCCCAAAACATCCCCGAAGCCAGAATGCGGCTACTTTAATAGTGGGCAAACGGTCGTCGCATACACACAACCCCATTGCAGAACATCTTGCGCACACGTTACAATCCTGTTCCACTTTTCGTAAGAGTAGGCCGTTGTGTGTCAGTGGGAACAGATGACAAGATTTACACAACTGCATACACACGGGGACTGGATGGGGGGGGGGGGGGGGGGAAGCACATGAGTTAGTTAAAAGTTAAAGTCTGTCCCGAGCCTATAGAGGCTCATCAGGCCGGTGCTTATCCCGGTTTCTGTGGCGTTAAGCGACTGAGAGTCATAGACTCCCCCCTGGATAGGACGCCAGTCTATCGCAGGGTTAACCCCCAACACAAGGTTGGTACCCCTTTTACACCTGGGTGGGGTGAGAAAATAGCCGTAAAGTGCCTTTTCCAAGGGCACAACGCCAAAGCCGAAAGCTGGGATCGAACCCACAACCTTTAGATTACGAGTCCAACGCCCTAACCACTAGACTACAGCGGCGGCTGAAGCACATGAGTGCTTATCCCATTTTCCTCGACATAAAAAATTAAAATAAAATATAAAAGAATAAAAGAAAATCAAATCAAATCAAATCACTGGTGTACATTGGAGCTGGAACTTAAGAAAAAAAATATAAAAAATGATCACTTGCCAACAGAAACGTGGATTACAAGCCATAGTTCGGAATACATCGTGTTCTATTTCAAACAGATGATTCACAGCCTACAGCCAACCAGCAATCAGCACGAAACTTAAGCCCATGGTGCATATTTATTTATTTGTTCTTTTATTAATTAATTGATTTATTTATTCTTTTATTTATTCATTTATTCTTTTGTTAATTCTTTCATTTATTCTTTTATGTCTTTATACTTCGAGGATAGTGGAATAAGGACTCATGTATGTTTTTTTCACACCCAGTCCCCGTGTGTGTGCAGTTTTGTCAATTTTGTCACCCGTTCTCACAGGCACATAATAGCCTACTCTTCCGAAAAACGGAACGGGTTTTTAACGTGTGCGCAAGATGTTCTACATGCATTCACACACGGGACCTCGGTTTAGAGTCTCATCCGAAGGACTTTAGGGGGGAGTAGAGTCGGCACTGGTGTTAACTCCAGAGGAAAAAATAATCTTCTTTAACGTGATTCGAACTCGGGTCAGCAGATCACGAACGCATCACTCTGACCACCAGGCTATCCTGTCCCCCTTGTATGAGTGAGAGTGAGACGTTTGTTTATGTGATTGCAACCTCGGAGAAAATAACCTCCACATCACAACACATCTTTCAAATGTGTCATGTGGCAGTACGTTCTGCTCACGCTGGAACGGGAACGGGATAGTCTAGTGGTCAGAACATTGCGCTCGCAATTTGACGACCCGAGTTCGATTCCCGTTCCAGGGGATTTCTCCCCAGGAGTTAACATCAGTGCTGATTCCACTCTCCCCAAAAGTCCTTCGGATAAGACTATAAACCGAAACCCCGTGTGCTAACGCACACAAAACATCTTGCGCACAAGTTAATAATAATAATAATAATAATAATTATTATTATTATTATTATTATTATTATTATTATTATTATTATTATTATTATTATTATTTTAATTTTAATTTTAATCTTGTGCACACGTTAAATCCTGTTCCGCTTTTCATAAGAGCAGGCCATTGTGTGCCGGTGGGAACAGATAACAAGATTAAATTTCATAACTGCATGCACACGAGAACTGGATGTAAAAAATAAAAAAGCACATGAGTGCTTATTCCATTAACATCAATAAATAAATAAATAAATAAATAAATAAATAAATAAATAAATAAATAAAGACACATCTCTCAACAAACTGGCTGGACTTGCCCTGTCCAGTCTCATACGTAACGCATGGTGTATCCCTAGCTTAAAGAAGAAAAACAAATCATGTGTTTCACTTTGTGGCCAGCCATAATCTATGGGGTGGGTCACTATGGGGGCTTACAGATGTCCCTTATCATAACGACAACAAGCTGAAAAACTGAGAAGAAGGAGAACAGATTCCCACATGTTCAGACTGATAACAAGGGGCGTAAAAGCCTAGTGGGTAGAGCTAGCGG
Organism: Stramonita haemastoma; assembly: GCA_030674155.1. Taxonomy (NCBI): domain Eukaryota; kingdom Metazoa; phylum Mollusca; class Gastropoda; order Neogastropoda; family Muricidae; genus Stramonita; species Stramonita haemastoma. The sequence goes on from CM060338.1 coordinate 15,967,824, forward strand.
TGAACTTTAATGTGATCTGAAGTGATGGCAGAGTTTGGGTTCGAGTCTACTCCACATAAGTTTGAAAGGATTTTTTCTTTCCGTAATTGGTTTCTTGTTGTATATTGTTATTTTTTTTTGTTTGGGTTTGGGTGGTGGGTTTTTTTAGGGTTTTTTGTTGGGGTTTTTTTTTTTTTTTTGGGGGGGGGGGGGTTGTTGTGTTGTGTTTTGGTTTTTTGGGGTGGTTGTTGTTGTTTTTTTTTGGGGGGTTAGTTCCCTCGGCTGAAATTTCAAGGTTCACCAATGGTGACATTTTACCTATGCAACCATTTTTGCCCAAGCCGCCGCGGTAGTCTAGTGGTTAGGGCGTTGGACTCGTAATCTAAAGGTTGCGGGTTCGATCCCAGCTTTCGACTATGGCGTTGTGCCCTTGGAAAAGGCACTTTACGGCTGTTTTCTCATCCCACCCAGGTGTAAAAGGGGTACAAACCTTGTGTTGGGGGTTAACCCTGCGATAAACTGGCGTCCTATCCAGGGGGGAGTCTATGACTCTCAGTCGCTTAACGCCACAGAAACCGGGATAAGCACCGGCCTGATGAGCCTTAGGCTCGGGACAGACTTTAACTTAACTAACCATTTTTGCCCACTTTGAAGGTAGCTGC
>CM060338.1:15993464-16018464 GCA_030674155.1 Stramonita haemastoma
GACATGACATTGTTGTTATGCTGTAACTGATCTGAGGCAACTGTTTCCATCAATTAAAAAAAAAAAAACAACCTCCAACCAGAAAAAAATATTCTGAAGTCAGAGTATTGCTGCCTATACAGCGATGTATATATTCGAAAACAGGCCCTTGCCCAAAATGTTCATCCAATGTATACTTTCCCTGTAATCTCTAAGTGTGATGAGAAATACAAAATGTAGACCTTGAAGTGCTTAAGCTGCATAACCATCAACAATAACAACAACAATAACAACAACAACAACCAAATCTACCTTTTGGATTTTGTGCAGGAAACCAAAGAGCAATGGCAAGTTGTCTTCTACATCACGGCAGCCATCTTTACTTTTGGTACTGTCTTTTTCTGTGTTTTCGCACGTGGAGATCTACAGCCATGGGGGATGACTCCCAATGTACAAGAGACCATCATTGAAGTTGAGGATAACGCCGAAAAACAAAAACCTGACTCTGTTTAATGGAAAAAAAACGTTGTTTTTTTTCGTTTTGTTCAATTTTGGTATCCATGTTTGAGAAATGACACAACCGTATAGTGATACAGTTTAAAGTATTAAACAAAAACCTGTCTCTGTGTAATGAACAAAACCGGGTTTGTTTTTTTCATTTTGTTTAATTTTGGTTTACTTGTTTGAGAAATGACACAACCGTACAGTTTTATTACTTATCTTTACCGATCTGTTCCTATATCCGTGAAATTGGTTTAGATCTACTTATTGATTTCAGAAATTACACGAGGATACAATTTTTATTACATAACTTTAGGAGACATTTATCTGCTTGGTTAATTATAGATCAGTAATATCTCAGTAATATCAGTAATATCTCACAAGACAAGCTTTCACCTGGAATCCACAAGGGAAAAGAAAGAGAGGGCGGCCTAGAAATACCTGGCGCCGGGATCTGGATGTAGATGCGAAACAGATGGGCAAGATGTGGGGACAACTGGAACGCCTAGCCCAGAACCGAGATGCCTGGAGACAGCTGGTTGGCGGCCTATGCCCCAGAAAGGACCACAAGCAGACATGACATGACATGAATATCTCAGTGACTTCTTTTATATCTTTTTTGTAATTTTTTTCCCAAAAAAATGATGTGCTTACGTTGTCGCTAAGCATATGTTGTTGTTTTTTCTATGCAAGTTTTCTGAAGTTACAATGTATTTTTAGTTCTTTCTCTTTTCATAATTGTTGTTGCTGATGATGATGTGCAGTGTGTGTGTGTGTGTGTGTGTGTGTGTGTGTGTGTGTGTGTGTGTGTGTGTGTGGTGTGTGTGTGTGTGTGTGTGTGTGTGTGTGTGTGTGTGTGTGGAGAGAGAGAGAGAGAGAGAGAGAGAGACACTGACACTGACACTGACACTGACACTGACACATATTTATTGAATAGGCCATAGCCCCTTTCAATGGGGGAATATAACATCAAAAACTCTTCCTTGGTATTTTGTCAAAACAACCCAAAGAATCCAAATGTCTGATATTTTTTTCCAGAGCAAACTATGTTTCTATTGATCACACATACATACACTGTATCATTTGACAAGTATTTCTTAGTCTTCCTTCAAAGCATGAGATCGAAGTTTGAAAGCATGGAATAAAAATCTAGCACAATCAAAAATTTGTTCTTCTTGAAATTTCATGAAAAAATTAAGATTTCCAAAGTTCACAGCATTTTTTAAATATTTTGTTCTTACATCTTTGTACTTTGGACATTCAAAAATAAAGTGACTTTCTGTTTCCAGAGTCTTGATGCAGAATGGACATTCCAACTGTTCTTCATTTTTAGAGTAACGATATTTATGTACATTAATCTGCGACACTCCCATCCGAAACTGAGCAACTGCATTCCGATACATGTTCATCCACAAATTGTCTATGTACTTTTCTTTCCCAAAATATGTCTTATACAGTCTATATACTGAAAACCTACTGCTGTTTTCTACATGGTCAAGCCACCTAAAACAGAATGAACTCTGCAGTCTTTCTCTAAGTTCTCTGAAAAATACTCGTTCTTCACCACATCCAAACAGCCACACTTGCTCAAACCCATTCTCACATAAGAAAGTGTGAATCCTGGTTACCCAAGTAACAGTTCCACGTTCATGAAGTTTTAACAACATTGTGTACGCTTTCTTTGAAAAGAAGTGTTCAGGTTGTTTCAAAAGTCTAAACCAGTATCTAACACATTTTACAACAGAATTAATCCACAAAGGGTATCTACCTAGCTCACCATATATCATATCGTTAGGCGTTTTATCAATTACATGCAGCAAACGTTTGCAAGCATAAAGATGGACTCGTTCTACTTGCTCAAACTTCTGAAACCCCCAAATTTCTGCCCCATATAATAGTGCTGGAACTACCTGTGTGTCGAACAGTTTGAAGAATATTTCAGCTGAATTACAGTCAATTCTAGTTAAGGTTTTTAGAATTTCTATTGTACTTTTCTTCGCTCTTACTGTGATGTCTTCCATTGCTGAAGTTAAACTATGTCTGGTGGAGAAATTCAGTCCCAAATATTTATATGAATTGACAACATCCAATCGTGTTCCATTCAGTTCCCATCTTTCCCTAGGACCCAGAAACCCACCCTTCCTAAACACTACCACTTTAGATTTTTCCATGTTGACTGTTAAACCTAGCTTATGTGCTGATTCTTGAAGAATATTTAGTTGATTCTGTAATCCAATCACTGTTGTTGACAAAAGAGTTAAATCATCAGCAAACAGTAACAGAAATATATCAGTATCTGAGGAGCCAAAAGACACACCATGCCTGCCCTTAACAGTTATATCATTTGCTAGTTCGTTTATCAAGAGAGAAAAAAGGGTAGGGCTCATGATGCATCCTTGCTTTAAGCCTTGTATACAATTGAAGTATTCAGACAGTCCATTTTTACTCATTACACAAGACTGAACTGTTTTATACATGGCCTGAATCATTTTTAGCATTCTTCCACTGATTCCTGATTTCATAAGTACTGCTAATAGAGTCTGCCTATTTACTGTATCATACGCTTTTCTAAAATCAATAAAGGCAACATATAATTTTGAGTTTCTAGAAAAGTGTTTTTCAATGCTAGCATGCAGGGTAAAAATGTGGTCAATTGTTGATCGGCCTTTTCGAAAGCCTGCCTGTGCATCATTTAACAGAAAATTCTCCTCAGCCCAGATATACAACCTATTATTTATGACCTTCGTAAATACTTTACTTAAAACACTCAATAACGAAATGCCCCTGTAATTGTCTGGGTTGCTTTTATCTCCCTTCTTGTGCAATGGCACAATAATTGATCTAGTCCATTCCTTAGGAAATACACCACCAGCAAATAGCTTATTGAAAAAGTGTTTTAGATATTTAATTATTACCGGTTCTGATACTTTAAGCATTTCACCCAAAATACAGTCAGGCCCGGCTGCTTTGCTATTCTTTAGTTGCTTGATAGCTTTTCTTATCTCAGATTCATTTATTTCTGAGTTCATATTATTGTTGAAATTGTCAGCCTCGCTCTCTATGTCAATAGCTTCATGATCAATATTAACATTTTCATTTAACACCGTGTTAAAGTGAGCAACCCATTCATTTTCACTTATGTTATTGAGAGTTGTTCTATTTCTTTTGTGTTTCTTGATTTCTTTCCAGAATTCTTTGGAATCATTAACAGACTGCAGCAGTGCTGTCACTGACGTTTTTCTATATTCTCTTTTCTTGCTCTCTATCATAGTCTTGTACTCTTTCCTAAGCAATGAATATGTATTGAAGTCTTCTTTCTTTTTGGTTCTATTGAATCGTCTTAAGTACTTTCTCACGTCTTTTTTCTTCAGATAGCATTCTTTATCAAACCAAAATGACTTTCGACTGCATGATGTTGCATCAATCACAAAGGATTTTTTCATACAGTCAGCAGCCTCAAGGAGTGCAGTATTAAATACTTTAAGTGAAACATCTATATCTATGTCTACAAGATTGCTTGCATGCGAAATTTCATCTTGAAATGCCTGTGACAAAATCCTATTTCTAAAAATGTTTTCTTTGCTTGTCTGCCATACAAATTTTTCAAGTGTTTGTTTGCATGGATTTGTATCTACCTCATTATATATCTGACACTTACAAAACATCTCCACTGGCATATGATCAGATTCTATCCTATCCCTCACAATCACACTGTCAATCAACACAGCAAAATCAACATCGATCAAATAATAATCCACCACACTATATCCATGATCTGACAGATATGTAAACTGCCCCTCCTCGTCACCTGCAACAAAACCATTCATCATTACAAGCTCATGGCAAATGCACAGCTCCAACAGTTTCCAACCAAAATTATTAATTTCTTTGTCGTGCGACTTTCTGCTTAGATCCCACAAGGGAACACTGTGGAAATGGTCTGTTTCACCATCATCAGTGGACAAAGGAAAGTCCATGTTGACTTGATAATTAGCAGTCCGTGCATTAAAGTCACCACTGCATATGACATGTACATCACGGTATCTGTCCGTCAAGTCATACAGACATCTGTCCACCTCTTCAATAAGACAGCCGCTCTGGGTCTCGTTATAGAATGGACTACCAGGTGGAGGTACATAAGTGGATAGATAGAGAACATCTTTACCACAGCCAAACAAATTTCTAGATAGTTTTAATACAAGAACATTTTTGCAGTCAATTTTTAGTTCATGCACAAATTTTTCTAAGGACTTTCTAACCATGACTAGAATTCCACCTGATCGTCTACCCTGCTGTGATAACTTTACTGCTGGACATACAAACTTTATGAATTCAGTAAATACATTAGACAAATCAAAGTTTTCATCAATAAAAGTTTCTGTTAATGAAACAACATCAAATTTACAAATATATTTAACCCAGTCACTTTCACTCAGTTTACTTATCAAACCAGCTACATTGTACACCAAAAAGGATACATGTGGAGCTGCCTGGGGCCGGCCAGTCTCCTAGCTGATAGCTTCATTGACCTCCTCGTCATCAACATCTGAAGCTGAGAGACAGGCATCCTCTGCCTGACCTGTCACCTCTGGATGGTGATCGGCATCTGTCACTGAGGCAGGGGCAGGCTGAGGAGGACGGAACATGGCGTCGATTCGGGTCTGGGCTGGGGGTGTCCTGCCTCGTCCTCGTCCAAGGGCACGGGGAGTACTGGAGCTGGAAAGGGAAGGGGCGTTCTTCTTCCGCAACTGCTTGGAGGCGTCTGCCTCTGCCTTGGTGTCGTCCTTCCTGGCTGCTTCCCCGTCCTCTGCCAGCCCTCGTGTGCGCAGGTTGTACTTGCGGTGTGGCCAGCTGGCCCTGTTGCTGTAGCCAGTGCCAGTGCCTCCCTGAGCAGGTGGCACGTCAGCAGACCCTGGCTGTTGCTGCCTGCAGTCCCTGGTCCCGCCTCCTCTGTCCCGTCTCTGGGTCCGCCGGTCCCTACCAGTTTGATGTTGCGTTCTGGCAGTGTTGAGTGGCTTGTCTCTTGCTGAAGCCAGAAGAGGGAAGTCTTTCACAGGAAGCAGGAACTCTGCTGGTCTGTCTCCATGCTGCTGTGGTAAGTGGCTGCGCTGTCCTGATTTGTTCTTTCCTGTTTTTTCTTTTCCACTTCTGTCTGTAGTCACCACTTGCTGGGTGCCTGTGTCAAATTCATACACTGCATCCTCTGCGACGAGTTTGTCAAAGCGCAGCCTCGCTGTTTGACCCTTTTCTTGCAGATCTCGCTGAACATTACGTAAGGCCCTCTGTTTCTGCTGGACAGTTACTGATACATCCTCCCTGATGAAAACTTTGCCATGTGCTTTGGAATTCTTCAGTTTGCGTGCCTGGGACAGGACAAGAGACCTTTGCTTAAATGACAGAAATTTTACCACAATGGCCTTCCCAGTGCTGTGTGCTCGCTCCACAAAGATTTCCTGATCAATGCCCAACCCCTCCTCTATGACATTTTTTACCATCGTTTCACACTTATCCCATGATGTTTCATGTGGGAGACCAAAGAAGACAAGATTGTTGCGCCGACTTTGGTTCTCCAAATAGTCACACTTATTCTGGAGGTGCTTTACTGATTCCTTCAGTTCCAGGTTTTCATTCTGTAGCTCCTGACACTGCTTTTGTATGTCATGCACATTACCAACCAGTTGACTCTGACTCTCCTCTATCCGTTGCAGTCGGCGATCGATCTTGTTTTCAACTGTGATCAGCGTCTCCTGGATTATCTCTCCTTGGCGTTGGTTTACGTTTCCCATTCTGATCACAGCCTCGTTCACCCCAGCTATCTCATCGTGAAGGAGGGACATAGGGAATCAAAGTCCTGGTTTGTTCTTCCATTACTTGAGCTGATGGGAGAGTCTCCTGCTTCTGACTGTCTTCCTGTTGTTGGCCCTGGGTTTGGCTCTACATCTCCACATTGGAGCAAGAAGCTTGTGATGAACACAGCCGTGATAACACCAAAGACAACGATACGCAGCCCTCCACTCAGGTAAAGTCTAAGTCTGTATCCACATTGTTGTGACTGAGATGTTTGTTTCCTTCTTACGAACATGTTGGCACAGGCAAGCATCAGAAACAATCTCCCCACCTGTTCCATGGAGTCACAGACAGCACGGCAACAGTCAGCAGGAGAGTTTGATTGACAGGAGGCAGTGACTGTCCCATCCTTGACAGATGTGAAACACAGAGTGACAAACAGCCAGCCTGTCAACACTGTACATGCGAAACTCAGTGGCCAGCGAAGCGAAACGGTAAACATTCGTGCTTGCATTGCCTCCAAAGTTCGTTTCCACATGAAACTTTGAAAACAAAAATAAAACTTCCCACAAGAACATCTTGCCTGTAAATTTGATATGGGCATGATCAGTGCATTATACCCTACACACTGGTCATATCTAGAAGTACTACATGTACCAAAAACTATACTTATTTATGAAAAATAGAAAAAATTGACAGAGCTTGTCAAAATACGTGCGATTCACTTGATGAGCGAACTCACCCCCCGAGAGAGAGAGAGAGAGTGTGTGTGTTGTGTGTGTGTGTGTGTGTGTGTGTGTGTGTGTGTGTGTGTGTGTGTGTGTGTTTATTCGCTCAGGGAGGTAAGAAGGAGGGATCCAGGAAAGAGAGAGAGAATGGGGGGAAGAGAGAGAGAGAGAGAGAGAGAGAGAGAGAAGAGAGAGAGAGAAGGAGAGAGAGAAGGGTGGGAGAGAATTGTGGGAGAGAGAGGGAGAGAGAGAGAGAGAGAGAGAGAGAGAGAGAGAGAGAGAGAGAGAGAGAGAGAGAGAGAGAGAGAGAGAGAGAGAGAGAGAGAGCGAGAGAGAGAGAGAGAGAGAGAGAGAGAGAGAGAGAGAGAGAGAGAGAGATCAAATTCTTTTATTTCGAGGAGAATGATTAAGCACTCATGTGCTTTTTTTTACATACAGTCCCCGCCCTTTCAGGGGAGAGAGACAGACAGACAGACAGACAGACAGACAGACAGACAGACAGACAGACAGACAGACAGAAGCCATAAAACGTTACGAGTTCTGCAACCGCACAACATCAGTATGTAGCAAAATCAATGTGTGCAAACCACAAATAAACTATACAAACTATTATTTTGTATGATCTTGTGGAGTTTCTTTTACGCATTGTGTAGTGGCATTTTATGTCCATTTCATTCTTCATTTGTGTGTTGTTCGGTTGCATGTTGTTTGTTGTTCGGTTGCATGTTTTTTGTTGTTTGGTTGCATCTTGTTTGTTGTTTGGTTGCATCTTGTGTGTTGTTTGGTTGCATCTTGTTTTTTTGTTTTTGTAGTATCTTGTATGTTGTTTGGTTTCATCTTGTATGTTGCTTGGTTGCATCTTGTGTGTTGTTTGGTTGCATCTTGTTTGTTTGTTTTTGTTGCATCTTGTTTGTTGTTTGGTTGCGTGTTGTTTGTTGCTTGGTTGCATCTTGTTTGTTGCTTGGTTGCATCTTATTTGTTGTTTGGTTGCATCTTGTTTGTTGTTTGGTTGCATCTTGTTTGTTGTTTGGTTGCATCTTGTTTGTTGTTTGGTTGCATCTTGTTGGTTGTTTGGTTGCGTGTTGTTTGTTGTTTGGTTGCATCTTGTTGGTTGTTTGGTTGCGTGTTGTTTGTTGTTTGGTTGCATCTTGTTGGTTGTTTGGTTGCATCTTGTTGGTTGTTTGGCCGGTTGGGTTTAGAAAAAGGGGACTGTTTGAGTTGTTCAGGGGGGTATTTATTTGACTGCTTTGTCACTGTGTTTTGTGGGGGGGGGGGTGTAGTTGTTGTTTGGGGTTTCTTTGTTGTTGTTTTTTGTTTGTTTTTGGTTTGTTTGGTTGTTGTTGTCATATTACGAGCTCAACGCTCTAAAGCTAGTCTTTCGCGGTCTCGTAAGTTTTGGACTCCCAAAAGAGAAAAAAAAAAGTCACCTTAAAAGAAATCCAACGAAGCAATCAGCGAACCAGACGCAAGGCAAGGCAAGGCAAGGCAAGGCAAGGCAAGGCAAGGCAAGGCAAGACAAAGCAAATTCTTTTATTCGAGGAAAATAGATAAGCACTCGTGTGCTTTTTTACTTCCAGTCCCCGCCCTTTTCAGGGATTACATCAAGATAAAAAATATACTAAAACAATAAAACTATACCCAGTACCAAACAACGTACAATAAATAAGGATACTATATATAATAAGGTAATACGCAAGCCAACAAGCAAGAAAGCAAAAGCAAACAGAGACACCCACAACAACACCACTGACAGCTAACTGGCCGGGGCAAAACAACAACAACAACAACGACAATACTGACAAATATAGAACAAATAATAAGAACGCAAACTCAACAAAACAAAACGAGGAAAGAATTTAACAGCTATGCCCAATTTTTTGCTGTTAAGCTTGTGAAAGAGAGGAGGGAGGATGTGGGTTTTTTTTTTTTTTTTTTAATTATTTTATATCGAGGATAATGGGATAAGCACTCGTGTGCTTTTTTCTTCCAGTCCCCGTGTGTATGCAGTTGTGTAAACATTGTCATCTGTTCCCACCGGCACACAACGGCCTACTCTTACGAAACGAGGAACAGGAGTTAACGTGTACGCAAGATGTGTTGTGTCCTTAAGTGGTTTCTTTGTCGCTAACTGGATTAAGATGTTCAACTGCATGAACCTGGACAAAAAGTAACTTGACACTTTTTCCGACCTGCTTAGCACGTCGCTTTATAAATATTAACACAAATGAAAACACGACCCAAAACAACAACATTAAAAAGGTATTGAATAAATAAAAAACTCAGTCAAGACTGCAAATGTTAAGCGAGTACTCCCTTACCAAGTACGGACGCAGCATTTTACAGAATGTTTCCATACAGGGGAAGGGGTTGTTATCTCCGTTGAGCCTGTCCACTTTACAACAACAACAACAGCAACAACAACAACAACAACAACTGTAACGATACAACATACGTCGGTTACCGATTTCCTCGATTGACAGAAAAAATGATGCAAGGGAAAAAACTGTACCAAAACTGTGGTGTTCTTGAAATATAGTAGTCTCCCTTCACTATAGGTGTATTTTTTTTCTGTCTGTCTGTCTGTCTGTCTGTCTGTCTGTCTGTCTGTCTGTCTCTCTCTCTCTCTCTCTCTCTCCTCTCTCTCTCTCTCTCTCTCTCTCTCTCTCTCTCTCTCTCTCTCTCTCTCAGTCCTTCGGATGAGACTTTAAACCGAGGCCCCGTATGCGAACGCACGCAGAACATCTTGCGCACACGTTAAATCCTGTTCCGCTTTTCGTAAGAGTAGGCCATCGTGTGCCGGTGGGAACAGATGACATTTACAAAACTGCATACACACGGGGACTGGATGTAAAAAAAAAGCACAAGAGAGCTTATTCCATTATCCTCGATATAAAAGAATAAATAAAATAAAATAAAATATCTCTCTCTCTCTCTCTCTCTCTCTCTCTCTCTCTCTCTCTCTCTCTCTCTCTCTCTCTCTCTCTCTCTCTCTCTCTCTCTCTCTCTCTCTCTCTCTCTCTCTCTCTCTTATTCTCTCCTTGAATGACTGTATTATTTTCAATACTTTGGCTGTTTCTTGTTTCTTTTTCATATGGCCCGATTCACGATGCTGATGCCTTGTCCAGTTATTGCCTCATTTTCCTATCATTTATGCAACTTCTGGTTGCTCTCTTTTATCTCATCAGATACCTGTACACTTCGAGAAGGTACACGAGTAATCTGTCTTCTATGTAGGTGATACCTGTAGGTTACACTTCGAGAAAGTACAATGAGTAATTTGCCCTCTATGTAGGGTGCATCAGCCCTAACAGTGTATAGCCATGTCTAATTCATGTTCATTATTATCGTCTTTTGTGTATTTTTTGTTTTGCTCTTTCTATTTATACCTGTCATTTATTTAATGCTACGCATGCTTTTTGTTTCTCTATAGCTCAAAAGAGTTCATTGGAATAAACTATTGTGAATTGTGAAACAAAATGTGAATTGCCGCCCAAAAGAAATGGCTTTCAACTGTGTTTGAGACTTCAAAATTAAAAAAATTTAAAGTTCTACATCCAGCTCCTATGTGCATGCTTTTTTGTCGAATATGTCATCCGTTACCATTGCAACGCAATGGCCTAAGTCTTCCAAAAAGCAGAGCGGGTTTTAACGTGTGCGCAAGATGCTCTGTGTGCGTTCACACACGGGACATCGGTTTATAGTCTTAGACTTAAATCAGACTTCAGTCAGTGCACACACACACACACACACACACACACACACACACACACACACACACACACACACACACACACACACACACACACACACACACACACACACACACTTTGTCTTAAAGGGACGGAAGGGATAATAAAATAAACAAAACTGTATGCTGGATGTAATTCTTTTATAAAGCACTTAAGTGTTTATTCCATTATCCTCGAAATAAAAAATTGCAATAAACATAAGAAGTCCTCAATGTCCCCACAAGCACAGACACAGACAGCCACCCTATCCTCTGAGAAGAAGTGGAAACAGCAGTCAGATCGCTGAAAAAGGGGAAGTCAGCAGGGGCTGTCAGCATTCCAGCAGAGTTGGTTCAAGCTGGAGGGGAAGCCATGATCGACGCTATACTAAAAATCTGCAACAAGATCTGGCAGACAGGAAAATGGTCAACACCATGGACACAGTCACTCATCATCACCCTCCCCAAGAAAGGAAATCTTCAGCAGTGCCAGAATTACCGAAAAGTCAGCCTCATATGCTACCCAAGCAAGGTCATGTTGGATTATATTGAACAGACTGAAGCCACAAGCAGAGACTATCATCGCTGAGGAACAAGCAGGTTTCAGAGCAGGGCGCAGCACACAACTGATTAAGTAACTAAGTACTTTTTTTCATCTGGACTTTGCCCTGATTAGGGAATAGCAAAAAAAAAAAAAAAAAAAAAAAAAAAAAAACGACAAAAACAAAAATTAAAAACGAGAATACCCCCCCCCCCCCCCCCCCTAAAAACAAAACACCACCAAACAACAAAACAAAAGAAAAGAAAAACAAAACCACCATCACCAACAATAAAAGTTCAACCTAAGATTTTAAGAGAAGGAGATAGGTAAACATTTAACAAAAGGCATAGGCTAATCCCCACTGGATACATTGGTAATTCTTTAAACAAAAGAAATATTTATATGTATTCAACAAACACACAATCCCCAACTGACCCGAACATCAATGTCAAGACAGATACACTAACTATAATTAAATAAATCAAATATGTCAAAATTGAGAGAAGATAGAAGAGAAACCAACAACCCAAACAAGACATAATATATATATATATATATATTATATATATATATATATATATATATATATATATATATATATACATACATATATATACAATAAACATTTTCACAAATATATATATATATATATATATATATATATATCACAAATATATATGGACATAATTTTTTATATAATATATATATATATATATATATATATATATATATATATATATATATATATATGCACAAATCTGTCTTCCTTAAAAAAAATATTATGAAGAAAAAGGAAAAAACACTAACAAAAAAAGTAGTAGCAAAATTTTTTTTTAGATCAGCAACATTATGATATAACGCCCAAACATTATGATTTTTTTAAGTCCTCTTCAAGAACATGAATTTAAAAAGACCAAAAAGGCGTGACATATTATGTGAGAGGAAAAAAACAAACAAAGATGGGCAAATAACAGCAACCAACCAACCAAACACAGCCCCTCCTTATTCAGACGACAAGAATACAATTTCAGTTAAGAACCACAACATTTCTGTCTAATGATAAGTTTAGGATAGTACGAGTACGTGAAGGTGGAAGAGAGAATGAATTAATAACCTTTATTTTCTTTATTTATTTTCTAAATGTAACAGAGTAAGCATTAACATACTCTGTTACCCCAAGAAAAAATAAGGAAAGAAAATTATCTGCCGTCTCCTCTCAGTGTCTCAGAGAGAGAGAGAGAGAGAGAGGAGAGAGAGAGAGAGGAGAAGAGAGAGAGAGATCAAATCAAATCAAATCAAATCAAATCAAATCAAATCAAATCAAATCACATTCTTTTATTCGAGGATAATGAATAAGCACTGATGTGCTTTTTTACATCCAGTCCCCGCCTTAATCAGGAATTACATCAATTTCAGAAAAACCTTCAACTAAAAACAATAAAAACCAAACAAAGAAAGCCAAAAACAAGAAGACAGTAATAAACAGAAGACAAGTTGTAAGGACAGAAGATAGAATAACAAAGGCGCAATTCAATGAACTAAAATTAATAATAATCAATCAAATCATCTGTATAATAGAAAACAAAAACAAGGTGAAACCAGAAATCTATAATAAGTAAGTAGTAGTTAAAACAAAAGCAAACAACAGTGACATCCACATAAACTGTTTGTAAACAATACAGCGTTTTGGTTACCATGGGCGAAGACCTCTACAGGTTAGTCTGCTACAAGCCGAGTTGTCTGCTATCCCCTTCGATCTTTCTTTGTGGGTATAATCTGCAGCCATGTGTGTGTGTGTGTGTGTGAGAGAGAGAGAGAGAGGGGGGGGGGGGTTAATGTGTTGGTTTTAACCCCTTCACAAATGGGTATTTGGGGGAGGGGGCGGGCGGAGTCGAAAGGTACAACAAAATTCAATATCGACGATTTTTCGCGAATGGTGACCAAAACGCGATATTGTTTACATACAGTTCATGTGGATGTCACTGGTAATCACATCTTTCAAAATCGACTGTAGAAAGAATAAAAATGTTGTTGTGTTGCGCCTGTCATTTTATTTTATAATGCAGAAAGGGAAATTGCTTTGGACACAATCATTGATGACACGCCCACTGGCCCTCCTAGCTGTGCTGCTAAATTCTCACGTGCAACACGGCAAGCCCTCTGGTCCCCGTCATGCTTGTGTGATGTTGACCCAGTGTCAGAGACAGTGCATCCGAGAGAGACCGAGAGAGAGAGAGAGAGAGAGAGAGAGAGAGAGAGAGAGAGAGCGTGCATGTTCAGATTTTGATGTCGACACGCGAAAACTAATCTGGAAACCTTTTGCCGTTTTCGTAGTGCTGGACTTTAACCTTAGAGCTTTACGGAAGCAACCACCAGGCCCACCTTGCACATGCGCATTCCATCGTTCTCCTTCACTGTTCACCTCTACAGGTTAGTCTGCTACAAGCCGAGTTGTCTGCTATCCCCTTCGATCTTTCTTTGTGGGTATCATCTGCAGTGTGGAAAAAAAGCTGTTGATAGATTATTGTTTTAAGAGTGTTTTGCAGAGTTGTCACGATCGGTAAAGCAATTTTATGTTTACAGTGTCGTCTTTACGGAACTAAGTAGTTCCAGTGTGACGTAGCCGGCATTTTGCACTGTTGCAGGTTTAACCTCGGCAGACGCCCTACCTCTCAAAGATGTATGCCTGTGCACGATTCGTTCCTGCTGTTCGCAGCGCGGTAAGCATTCGTATTTATTACTTTCTTTCATCATTTTCGAGTTTTAGATATATTGTACAACTTCTTATCTGTATGTATTTTGGTGAAGGTCACCGGAGTGCTGGTCGCACCGACGACTCGAAAAGTTGACTGCAAAATGTAGTGCTCGCCACCTTGGATACAAAAAAGAAATTTTGTTGTTTTTTCACGGGGAGGGGTACGCGATATAGGCCTAAGATAGCTTTCAAAGTTTTGACGTTTGCCAAATTGTGCTTTTGCACTGGGCTTGCATTTGGTGGATTGTAAAATTTAGCACTCTTTGAATGTCGTATTCTTGGTTGTTTCATGGACTTCTGCACACACGAATGAACTCGTAGGGTCACGAGTCTTGCGTGTGCGGTCGGTGAGTGACCTTCGTCAACATGGACAGTCACATTCAGTAGGCCTATTCTGCAACTTTTGATTAAAATCTTTATATATTGCACGCTTGTGCGTTTGCACTTGCAGCTCTGTAGATTCCCAGACTGCATCAAGGTGAACTGAAAGATGCTTCCCTGGCATACAATCATTGACTCAGCACTGACATTGATTAAAATATTTTATCATTAACTTTTCAAAATGAGTGTGTGTGTGTTGTGTGTGATATGTACTATGTAGCAAAGTGAAGAACAGTTGATCACTATGAATATGATAAATATCATTCACAACTAGCTTGTTTCTCAGAAGGCCTGTGTAAAAAATGTGCAAGTTGATCCCCATACCTTTTTGTGTCTGGGCTTGTGGTGGTTTATGTGACTGTGTGTGTGTGTGTGTGTGAGCAATTCAGTGTGTGTCAGTTAATCATTGTTACTATGTTAGAGAGAGAGAGATGTCAGTGATTTAGCATAATTATAATTTACACTCTACAGGACGAATCAGCCTGTAGGTGATGTTTTTCAGCTATTGCTGTATTGGTTGCAGGTTATTGCCAGTGGGAGGGGAATGGTGAGAACCTCTGGGCAGCACTGTGGTTAGCAGCAGACAAGAGGTGAGACACAACTCTGCAATGCACTGCACTGCAGAAAGTGTCCTTCCTGACCTTCTAGTTTTCTGTAGTACTGCTTGTAAGGAGTAAGATGAACCTCCAAAAATGTCTGAAGTTAATGACAAATCACCCACCTTCTCCATTTATTTGCATACACCAATTCATACAGGGACTGATGTCATTGTGACCTTGACAGACAGCAGAGGTACAGGTGCTTACAACCTGATGTTGGAAATCTGGAAGGGGACATAACCAGATTTTTTAAATGTAAGGGCTTACTGATATATTTTGATAGTTGATTTGAATATGATGCTGTTGTTAGTTGTAGAAAACTTATTTTTTTAATGTAAAACTATTTGTCGACTGTCCTAGTTCCTGTCAAGAAGTTGTTTATAACATGTAATTTTTTCAAAGAACTAATGGATTTCAAACTCACACTGGTAAATTTGTTTCATTGAGCTCGCAATTTTGCATAGCAATAAGACAGTGTGTGTGTGTGTAAAGCTTTCACTTGGGGTTATGACTGCTTTTTGTGTGCTGCTTTTAGGAAAAACATGTTGGATAAGGAATGTGCGTTTTGTGACAGGAAACTTGAACGTAACATCAAAAAAGGGTAGGGGATGACAACCAGCAGTGTTTTATAATTTGTGTAATCCAATGAATATCGAAAGTAGATTCTTGAACCAAGATTTCAGGATGATTTTCCTGGATAGGTGAGGTAAAGATCTGCCATCCCTAAAGCAAAAGACAACTTTGCAATCATTTTTAGAATTTATCTCCTATCATGTTTTCTATTTCAAATGCCAGTAAACAAAGCAGGGCAGATTGACAACAGGAAAGGAAGTGTTCTGACTAGAATGAAGACAGCAAATTGTTCTTGTGATTGTGATGGTGAATGTGATTGGTTTCAGGTTCCACAGCCATGCAACAGCCTGACCACTTTCAGTTCTATCAACTTCTCCTCACCTAGTGTTTCTGCTCTACTCAACCAGGTAACTAACAGCCCTGATGGTAGATAAGACGACATAAAAGCCAGGAAAGTAGATTGTGTTTTCAAGGATTGTGTTAATCTCTCTATTTAAAAAAATATGCTGAGTATACATATTCACAGACAGGTTTAGTCATATCATGTCTGGATAAAATCCCTGCTCAATATACTTTTCCACTTAAGATTTTACATTGTACATCATCTCAGATGTACTTTATGCTCATATTCCATTCTGGATGAAGTTTGTGATATGAGGTATGTTGTCTAGTGCTTATTTCTATTGTGATTTAAGGTTGGTTTTGGGGGGGGGGTTGTTCAGGTTTTTGTTATGAATTATTCAAGGGTTGTTTTTCTGTTGTTGTTGTTTTTGTTTTTTTTGTTGTTGTTTTTTTTTTGGGGGGGGAGGGGAGTAATCAGGAACATGTTTTTTCCATTTCATCTTTTAAAGAAGCATTTTACAGTATAGACTTAGCCAACTTGTGTATAAAGTTATGTGAAAATACCATCCCAAGGGAAGTAAATCCGCAACACATGCACAACCCCCACTGCAAACATACATTCATTAAAAAAAAAAAAATCCTTTTTTGTCATCAAATGTATTTAAAAAAAAAAAAAAAATTTAAGTACTGAAAGATTCCAAAGCCATCACTACACCCAAAACAGTAATTGTTTTCCATGTGTAATAACTTGCGCTGGAGGAGGGAAAAAAAGTCAATGAGTAGAGGATCATTATTCATAACTTGGTCATATCTCATAACCAGGTCGTGATTAATTTCAAACTTGTCTGGCTTCTAAATTTATTCAAGTTTAAACCTCCAAATTATACTTACCATCAAAATTATGCTTGAAAATTATTTCTTGAAGTTCTAAACGTTAGCCATGCGCCAATATCCGCGCACACAAAAAAAAATCTGAGGAAAAAGTTTGATTTTGAAAAACTGACAGCAGCTAGACTACTCAACCAAATCTTATGCATTCAATTTCAGAATGGCATCCAGGGATTTCTATACTAAAAGACTCTTGCCACAGTTGCATTGTGGAATATGTAGTGGTGAAAGTTGACCCTTTTTTTTTTCTCTTTTTTTTCTTTCTTTTTTTTTCTTTTTTTTTGGGGGGGTGAGTTGACCTACCAGCAGTTGATGCAATGGTCATAAACTGTAAGTCAGTCTTGGTCAGTCCAGTTTGGGTTGGGTTGAACTATGAAGTTGCCCTTCTGCAAATTCATGGAAGTGCTGAACTTTTAGATTCTAAGAGTTGTTTATGCTAATGGTAAAATGAAAAGTTATAGTAAGAGGCAATAGAAAAACAGAAAGCTTGCAGGGTTACAGCAGCAATACTACTACTAATAATAATAAAATGGAGACTTATGATAAAGCGCGAATTCCCCAAAACATGGGCTCACGGCGCTGTCCAATCAATTCAATTTAAATAGGTTACATATGAACATGAAAAATTTGACTAGCACCAAAAAAAAAGAAAAAATGCATGCACATACAATATATACATACAATACTGTTTGTGTTTTGCAGGTGAGGTCATTCCAGACCAGTGCAGCATGGCGGGATATTGACCAGGCAGCCAAGTACATCGGGGCAGGGGCCGCCACTGTGGGTGTGGCTGGATCAGGTCAGTTTTCACCTGTGCATTTTGTTTTATTGTACTGTCATGTAAAGCAGCATAAACTTAAATGCTATGGGGTATGTCACAAGATCAAAAGGACTTGCAGAAACAATACTGCAAGGCACATCAAGTCAAGTCAAGTTAGTTTAAAGTTAGTCTGTCCCAAGCCTAAGGCTCATCAGGCCAGTGCTTATCCCGGTTTCTGTGGCATTAAGCGACTGAGAGTCATAGACTCCCCCCTGGATAGGACACCAGTCTATCGCAGGGTTAACCCCCAACACAAGGTTGGTACCCCTTTTACACCTGGGTGGGGTGAGAAAATAGCCATAAAGTGCCCTTTCCAAGGGCACAACGCCATAGCTGAAAGCTGGGATCAAACCCGCAACCTTTAGATTACAAGTCCAACGCCCTAACCGCTAGACTACAGCGGCGGCTAAGTCAAGTCAAAGTCGAGTCAAAAACACTTCAATCATCCCTGAAAGAAAGTTACAATACTGACAGGCATATTGATACGAGTCATAATCAAGACACAAGATAGCTACATTTCATATTTGTTCAAACATTATATGACAGCTTCAAATAAACGTGTCACAAACACGCACACTCTACATGGTGCACAAAATGCTTCATGCTTAACATATCTGACTTGTACAATACCTGCCCACAGTCACTCTGAATATTGAGCTTGTATTACAGAACTCAGATTTGATAAGTTGTCTAACTAGACCGGGATTCGAAACAAAATCCTGTTTTTACTGTCTGTGAAAATGTTTACTGTAGTGTGTGAGAAAATTTTTGGATATAAATGGGTGTATATTATCAAAAGCAAAAAAAAAAAAAAAAAAAAAAAAAAAGGGTGTACATTATCAGCACACAGTTATATTCATTTAAAATATGTATTTTCATGAGTAGTTAGTTTGTTGCCAAATTAAACAAATTATCTAAGAGATTGACAGAATGGTTAAAACTTAAACCTGCGAACAAGTGAACCGTGAGGTTCTGGATTCGATCTCCAGCCTTGCTGTTTCTTCCCAATTTGATGGGAAAAAATCTGAATGACGAAGTCCTTTGGATGATACTACAAACCAAGGCTCATTGTGGTAACGTGAGCTGAGCATCTTGCACACACTTTAAAAACCTGTCCCACTTTTTGAAAGAGCAGGCCATTGTGTGCCAGTAGGAATGGATGATATAAAGCGAATCAGCATGTACTCGGGTGTCATGTGTACACACCATCCCTGAAGTTGGAATGCTGCTACCTAAATTTGGAGGGGGGCGGGGTGGTCATGTATGCAAAAATCTTGCCATTGGTGATTGTCAGAGCTCTAGCCGAAAAATGAAGAAAAAAATTGTCTGACACATGCACAATTTGGATTTTGAGCGTCATTTGCAACTGTCGGAATATGAAATTTTATTAGCTACTGGGGGTATCTTCCAACATAGAGTCCATCACACTTCCCACCATTTTTTACTTTTTACCACTCTGACTTCACACACACACACACACACACACACACACACACACACACACACACACACACACACACACACACACACACACACACACACCACACACACACAGAAATATCTACGTATTACCAGTTATATTTAGGGGCAGTAGTCCATGATAGAGCTTACGGTATGCTGACAAGTTTATTGACTCAGTCCCTTGAATTTCTTCCAAAATTCCTAATACCTAGAAGTCTAAGCGCTTTGGTTTGTTTTTGCAAGATATAGCACTAATAAATTCCATATATTATTACTATTATTATTAGTCTGTATGAACCCTACTGAGTAACAGTCATGCCAATTCTGTGTCTGGTAACTACATATCCGTTGCCAATGACGGTACAAGAGCTTTTTTTTTTTAATTTTTTTTTTTTAGATCAGATTTTCAGAATTTCCTGTCATCAGCTACGATGTGATAGAACCACAAATCCACAAATATAGCCTGGGAAGTACTGTATAGGGGATCTTTGTTTTCCATACGTTGCAGGAGCTGGTATCGGCAGCGTTTTCGGCAGCCTGGTGATCGGCTACGCTCGCAACCCTTCCCTGAAACAGCAGCTGTTCTCCTACGCCATCCTGGGGTTCGCCCTGTCCGAGGCCATGGGTCTGTTCTGTCTGATGATGGCCTTCCTCCTACTGTTCGCCTTCTGAGCGCTGCAGCCTGGAGCCTGGCGGTCCACGTACCATGAATGAGTGTGTGGCGGCGTTAGTGTGCTGTGTGCAGGATTAGGGACTCAACCCCTCATGGTCGACATTAGGGGAAGGGGAGGGGGAGAGAGGAGGAAGGGGGTGGGGTGGGGGGATTGTTCATAGACATACTGTGATGATGAGGAACAAGTCGTTTCGTATGTTGGATCAAATATTTTTTTCACATTCTTTGCCAAATCAACCACAAGAATGTGAGAAGATCTCTGACCAGACTGGTTGTGTTCCAGTTGTTACGAAACCGCGTAAACGTACAAAGAGTGTTCGATCTCTGCTCGCAGTTCCAAACGTTCTTTTTCGAAAGAATTGGGCTTGCAGGATTGGATAAGTACCCTTTGTGGTACAGGTACATGCTTGGGTTGTCAGATCTTGTCCTAAGATTCTGAACCTTGTCAAAGTTTTTAGGGGTTAGCCCACCATCTGGCTGTTAGGAGAAAATGTTCATTGTGCAAACTTCTAGAATGTTCTGTGCCCGGCGTCACCATTGGTGCGTGTCAGGGGATGGAAAGGTGACCATGTGATTGCGTTGTTCCCTTCTTTTGTGCTCTGATTGTGCATAGGCTGTTGGCTAGTTAACTTGGGACCTGTCACGTATGTTAATTAACCCATTAATGTACAGTGTCAGATCAACTCTCTATCATCTGTTAGTTGTGGGTTGTTATGGAAGAATAATTGAAACTTGACTTTTATTCTGGTGGTTTGTCTGTGTGTTCTTTTATGCGAGCTGAGTGGATGAGGGTTGGGGATTTTTTTTTGTTCAGTTTTTATTTGTGTGAGAGTCTTCTTTGCTTAGCTTAGCACTGTTTATGTTATACAGTACACTAAAAATCCTTTGGATGCGACTATAAAACAAGATTCCTTGTGTGAGCAAATGCCACAAAGTGCACACACATTAAAGACCCTTCCACTTTTCATGAAGAGTGGGCCAGCTATGGCCCACATGGATATCAACATGCAATTGATGGCTGAAGAGGGAGGGATAGACTCGGCCTGATTGTAGTGGCGTAAGATACACTGCCAGAACATTTCAGTGTAGTGCCCAGATGACTCCCTCAAAGAGTTATGACAGAAGTCATGGCAAATTTGCATGAAGGTAAGAATGAACTGCTCACATGCACAAGAAAAAGCATGATCCTGCAAATACACATACACAGTCATACAATCATGCGGGAGGAGATAGCCTAGTGGTCAGAATATTGCACTCGCAATTTGTCGACCTGGGTTCAATTCCCATTCGAGGAGATTTTTCTCCTGGAGTTATAGTCAGTGCCGACCCCCAAAAGTCCTTTGGATTAGACTATAAACCGAGGCCCCATGTGCAAACACGCGCAGAACATCTTGCACACACATTAAATCCTGTTCCGCTTTTCGTAAGAGTAGGCCATTGTGTGCCAGTGTGAACAGATATTTACAAAACTGCATACACACGAGGACGATATAAAAAAAGCACACCAGTGCTTACTCCATTAGCCTCGATATAAAACAATAAATAAAAAAAAAAATTTAATTTAATTCATTCGCCATTGGGAGCTGGAATAGCCAAGTGGTTAAAAGTGTTGAACTCAGCGTCTGACTGACTGGGTTTAAGCCACTACCAAGACAACCATATGAGGGGATTTTTTTCCCAGAAGGTAACATCGGTACCGACTCCACTCTCCAGAAAGACATCCTGCTGAGACTATAAACCAAGGCCCAGAGTGCAAATAGATTCAAAACATCTTGCACACATTAAAATCCCATTCCACCTATTGAAAGAGTTGGTCATTGCATGCAGGTAGAAGCTAACAATCAATTAAAAAAAATTTTAAGAACACATAGTATCATATTTTACCACTGTGGCTATCTCAATGGTGGGTAAACGATCACATACACAAAATTTCATAACTGGTAAGCCACAGAGCTCTTGCTAAGGAGGGGGGGGGGCTCTTTTTATCTCTTTGCAGTTGCTTTTTCATTACAGCTTCATTCACTTGAAAAAGCTAGAGTTAGCAAACTCAGTTCCCTCATGAGTCCACACCCACCCACCCCCCTCCATTTACAGAACCATACGAGGGAGTCTGGGTGCAAGTCTTTTGGATCGGTTGAAAAACTGATTCTGTGTGTGCATCTTTCATACAAAGCATGTAAAAGAACCCACAGGCACAGCAACAAGAAAACTAAGCAAAAATTACTCTTCTAGTAAAACAAATACACTCACAGACAGAACAATAAAAGGATGCTGCACTGTAGCCAGAGCAATTAATTTTAAGTATGCTGAAAACTTGACAGCAAATGAATAGAAAACATTTCATAGACTTAGTAAAAATACCATTGTCAAAGCTATGGTGTTCACACCATTGTCAAAGCTATGGTGTTCACACGCCATGAAGTTTTACCTATGAGATTAGACCTCAAAACAAAGAAATGCCATTCAGATTTCTTCCAGAAATAACTTACCTTTGTTGCCTGTTAACATGGCAAAGTTTTCCAGAGAAACAGTTTACCCATAGGATAGATTACCACCACCCCATTTCAAAAGGTAATAGCCAAGGATGGTTAAGACATTCTCCTGCCAACAAGTAAACCCTGGGGTTCTGTGTTTGATTCCAGGCCTCCCCCCTTTCTTCCCAGTTCAACAAAAAAAATTGAACTGAATATCAAAAGTCCTGTGGATAAGACTAGTCACTAAAACTGAACCTAATGCGCAATTGTGTGCAGAACATTTTGCTCGTACGTTTAAAACATGTTCCACCATTTGGAAAAGTAGACCATGTCATGCTGGTTGGAACACATGACAAAAAACCAATAACAACCCTGCATGCACCTTTGTCGTGTTTAGACACCATCCTGGTCAGAATGGAGCTACCTAAATGATTGGGGGACAAAACAGTTGCATACACAAAAATCTCCCCATTGGTGAGTCTAGGAGCTCTAGCCGACAAACATAAAGGCAACTTGGTACTGCAGCCCAGAGCCATGATTTCTCTTCTAAGGTTTTTTTGGTTTTTTATAATGGTTGGTTTGGGGGTCAAAAGAATATTACTGAAAAGGCATCATTTGGCTGAGAATAATGCAGGTATCTACAAGTTAAAAAAAATATATATATTTATATATATGGAAAAAAAAAATTTAAAGACTGCTCACTTTCACCCATGAAGAACTACTCCAGAAGCTGAAAGTCATTCATTGCCCAGAATTTGTTATGATCTCCAATCTCACTAAAAATTAATATACATTTTACTGTTTGTACTTTTGTTAGTGGACGGTGATATTGTTCATTCTGGAGCAGTTGTTGGTCTGCAGACCCAGCTAAATGGTCTTAGCACAATATTCTTCCTTTTTGTGGTTAAGTAGTTATCATAATTTAATATTGTTGTAAAGAAATGAAGGGTACCTCAGTGCCAGAGAACACTGGTCACCTAGTAGTTTTTAATGCATGAAAAATGAAATCAACAAAATAAAGAGAGGGGGGGTGGGTGTCATTTTCAGGGTAATTGAATAAACACTCCTGTGCCTTTTTACACCAGGTCCCCATGTGCATGTGATTCTGTAAATTTTGTCATCCGTTCCTACCAGCACAAATGGCTTACTCTTCCAGAAAGCAACAGGTTTTGCATATTGTGCAAGATCAGAGAGAGTCACACACACACACACACACACACACACACACACACACACACACACACACACACACACACACACACACACACACACACACACACACACACACACAAAGTACACGTGGTGACATGGACACACATAGTATGCTCACAGTCACACACACATAAGCACAGAGAAATACAAATTAAAAACCTCCAATTTATTATCCCCCTCCCCTCTTTTTTTTCTATCTATTCTGTCTCCCTTATATTCATAAGAAATAAAAGGGGCCGGTGGGAATGGATGACAACATTTACAAAATCACATACACACAGGGACTGGATGTAACATGCCCATTTGGGGATGCCGGGGGCTCTTTCAGTATAAATAGCATAGCATCCCCACCTTCTATGTGCAAGAAATTTCCACTTTTCTATCTCTCTCTTTGTTTCTGTCTTTCTCCTTACCTTTCAATCATCTCTCTTTCTTATTTTATGCCCTCCCAGTCCGCTACCCTTCCTTTTTTTCAAGCAAACCTCCCAAACAATATTCTGTTTTCATTATATGACATTGCCTGTTTTATTTATTTTCTGGCGACCAGGTAGTGATACCTACACCGGGATGGGCACAGAATGTCCATTCTGCAGTGGCATTTGCCCACGGGGCACTTTTTATGTATATTTTGGTACTTTGAAATGTTTGTTGGCCTTTTATACGATTTTGTTTTTGTTTCTTTGTTCTTGTTTTTTTTCGTTTGTTTGTTGTTGTTGTTGTTTGTTTGTTCTTGTTTTTTGGGGAGGGGGGTATTTTTTGTAATCTGGGATGCTAATTTAAGTCGAATGGCTGGCATCCTCAGCACAACTTGGTTTATCAGCCTTAAGGAATGAAATGATTTAGGTATTGTGATATATAATGTTATTTTTTCCCCCAGATGGATGAGTGTTAGATGTTTGAAGGTAGTATTAGTAGATGTTGACTTTGAACCTGAAGTTGAAAGTTACTGAAGCCACTGAAACTGACTGACGTGACAGCCCTGACAATTAGGCTATGGCTTTCTTTTTTTTTCTCTTTTATATCAAGGATAATGGGATAAGCACTCATGTGCTTTTTTACATCTAGTCCCCGTGTGTGTGCAGTTGTGTAGATATTGTCATCTGTTCCCACTGGCACACAATGGCCTACTCTTACGAAAAGCGGAACAAGATTTAACATGTGCGCAAGATGTTCTGCGTGCGTTCGCACACGGGGCCTCGGTTTACATACAGTCTCATCCGAAAGACTTTTTGAGGAGAGTGGAGTCAGCACTGGATGTAAAATAGCTTTCGTGATCGGTAGGGCTTAAACAGTATGCATGGTATGGTTTGGGTGTAAAATAGCTAACGAGTGCTTATTCCATTATCCTTGACATAAAAGAATAAAATAAATTTGTAAAAAAAATTCTTCGAGTCCACCAAGGCACCTCTTCGATAGGTTTACCCACTGGAGTTATTGTTTGCTTCCCCCCAAATCCTTCAGATGAGTCTAAAAACCCAGGTCCCATGTATAAATGCATGCTGAACATCTTGCACACACATTCAAACCCGTTTTTCCTTTCGAAAGAGTAAGCCATGTGT
>CM060338.1:16020964-16085964 GCA_030674155.1 Stramonita haemastoma
TAAAAATTGAAAAGCGCTACTGTCATGTTTGTGTGTTCTCACTTTTTACAATCTATTTTGTCCATTGTTTTTACAAATCAATTTTATGCAGAGTGACTGTCGAATAAGTGCAGAACTGTTAGTCTGTGAAACTTCCGGCAGACATTTCCGTCAGATTTAGGGCTCGTTAGAAGGCGGTATGTCGCTTATTTGCTTGCTTTTTCCATACGAAGACCAGCTTATTTTACAATATTTCTTGCTTTATTTCCATGGTTCATTACTGCTTATCTTGTTATTGTCTAGTTTGAGCAAATCTGTCTCATTGCCTGACATACACGTCTTTCGAATGAGACTGTTGGCAGTGTTGAGTAATAAAATAAATCGATGGTCCCACATAACGAAAATATTTTGCACGCATGGGGAACACCCATTCCTCTTTCGAAAGAATGTAGAACGCCTATGGTTTATGAAATTATGGTATGGATGATATGAACATGCCAGCATGCATGCTGTGGGCTAGTATAAGTTAGATGGGAGACAAGAGAGTTGCACGTTGCACATGTGATTTGTTGGCTTAGGCCTAGATCGAGCCCGTCTAAAGCCAGTAAAGGGATCCCCCCCCCCCCCCCCCCCCCCCCCCTTTCGAATTAACCGCAACGTCATTGCCGACTCCACTCCTATGAAAGTCCGAGGTCCCATGTGGATTGCACACAGAACCTATAAATTATTTATTGTGCACACATCATTATAACCTGTTCTGCCATTTGGAAGTGTAGCTCATTTGTGCCAAATGAATGACACAATAAATTACGAAATTGCATGCACTCAGCCTCAGGGACTTGATGTACTGTGATCGTGTGGAAAAGTAATGAGATGTTTATTTAGTTATCATCAAAGTAAAAGAATGAATGATAGTAATCAGAAAATTCAGAAATGAATTTTTGTTTCTTGTTTGATCGATGGCGTAGGCACCTTCCAGTCTCTTAGTCTTAGACTAGGCCTATGTAGTTGTGCTCTAAGTGTAAACTCTGGTACATCGTTGGATGTGGCTGGCTAGTTCGACATGCGAATGACAGGCCCTATGGCAGAAGGAACAGAACAAAATCTGACGCTGGTCTGCCTGCCTGTTTTGCAGCCTTTTTTTCTAATTTTCTTTCTTCTCATTAAATTATAAATTTAAACATGGCTGTTTTTGTGTTTATTCGTATACACTTGGCCTATTTCTTTTTTATGGTGCTTATCATGCCTTATTGCTGCCTTCTGGACATGTTCTTTTTCTTTTATTTAACTAGAAAGTTAATTACTTTACAATGGGAATCCGGGAAGCAAATATATTATGCATGTATTATGAAGTAATGGTCAATTGGTGGCCATGTTGCATAATGGTATAGCCCATGTTTGTTAATCACATATATTTGCATATGCTGCATAACAGTCCTTTTTCTGAATTAATGAAAAGGTACTGGAGCTGTATAAAACCTGATGGCTTTGAGAAGATGTAAAATATCTTGATCAATGCATTGAAGTACTTAGTGTTGCCCCCAAAATATTTGCTTTGTTTAGAAAAAGAACATATTTAACCTCTACAATAACCAGTATAACTATAAGACTGCCAGTGCCATCTTAAGAGAGCAAGGGCAGAGGGCCAAAACTGATAACAGTGATAAGAACTTTATATTAATGGCCCCCCCCCAGTTGTAACTGTAATTGACAATTCCTCGTCACAACAAATAACCGTTACAAAGACTACTGTGTGATGTCTGCTTTGCAGAGACTTGGCAAAAAAACATCGTTCAAACTAGGAAGATGCAGCGTGGAAAAGCAGCCTTGATTCGCAACATCAAGTCGCGAGGGGTTTCCGAGCGACAGCCCTGTGCCTACAGCCATCGGCCATGCACGCAGAACCGCCTGGAAAACTTTGACTACTGCTTGAAGCACATTCTGGAGGACAAGACCAGCCCCTACAAACAGTGCAGCTACACAGCCCCCAAGACCAACCGGAGATGCTCCAATGCTGCTCCCAAGTCGGACCGCAAAGAAGGGTATACTTATGTATACATTTTTATTGAAGACAGAGAGAGAGAGAGAGGCAAGGCAAGGCAAGGCAAGGCAAGGCAAAATTCTTTTATTCGAGGATAATAGATAAGCACACATGTGCTTTTTTACATCCAGTCCCCGCCCCTTTCAGGGATAACATCAAGATAAAAAGACAGCCTCAACTAAAACAAGAACAATTATAATGATCCAATTACCAAGAGCAAACCATACCAAGTATCAAACAACAGGTAAGAAATAAGACAGAGATACAATATTAAGGTAATGTTTTAAAAAAAAGGCACTCATTCAGAAGCGAAAGTAAGAAGTAAGAATCAGTGATGATTTTGATTTGAATAATAAACAAGCAAACAAACAGACAAAGAAACAAAAAAAAACAAACAAACAAACAAACAAACAAAAACCAAAAAAACAACAACAACAGAAAACAAACAAACAAACAAACAAAAAAAGGCGCAATGATTATAGATCAAACATGAGAATATGATGAGGTTAGATGACTGAAAACATCAATCCACCACCATCTATCATCAAAATATGTCCCATAAAACATAAGATTTTGATAAAGGGTGAGAAAGAACGACAACAACAGGTAAGAAATAAGACAGAGATGCAATATTAAGGTAATGTTATAAAAAGGCACTCATTCAGAAACGAAAATATGAAGTAAGAATCAATGAATAATTTGATTTGAGTGCAAAAAAACAAACAAAAACCAATCAAAGCAACCAAAAAAAAAAAAAACAAAAAAAAAAGGCGCAATAATTAAAGAGCAAACATGAGAATATGATGAGGTTAAATGACTGAAAACATCAATCCCACCATCTATTATCAAAATAAGAGAGAGAGAGAAGAGAGAGAGAGAGAGAGAGAGAGAGAGAGAGAGAGAGAGAGAGAGAGATTGATTATGGTTTTGCTGTGTGTATGTGTGTGCATGTCTTTGTATACATACCTCTTGTCCGTGTGTGTGTGTGTGTGTGTGTGTGTGTGTGTGTGTGTGTGTGTGTGTGTGTGTGTGTGTGTGTGTGTGTGTGTGTGTGTGAGACTGTGTGTGTATGTGACTCTGTGTTTGTGTGTGTGACTCTGTGTGTGTGTGTGTGTGTGTGTGTGTGTGTGTGTGTGTGTGTGTGTGTGTGTGTGTGTTAGTGTATGTATGTGTGTGCTTGTGTGTGTTATTTTTTAATTTTTTATTTTTAGATAAAAAGAATTTATGCAAGTTTTCTTATCTGTCAAATACAGATGTTTTAGAAAAGAAGATCCAAACTAGGAAAGCGGTTTTAAGGGCAAACTGTTAACACAACAAAAAAACCACACTCAAAGAAAGAATGAAAAAGGCTGTTCATAGTGTTCCGTTTTTTGTTATCAGCAGGTATTGTTCGGAACATGCCAAGCGTGTCGTGCTGTCACGCCAGCGAGCGAGTCGAAAGCAGCGTCCCAAGGAGACGGCGGAAAATCTGTTGGAGGATTTGGCCAATTCACTTGCCTCATCAGCCGACTCCTCCACAGACACTAAGCGACTGAAGAGAATGGCCGACAGTGTCGCCATCAAAGCTCTCGGTGAGTCTGGCTCTAGGAAAGAATAATTGTAGGTATTGTGTCATCATCTTCTTCTTCATCATCATTATGGTTGTCATCATTATCGTCATCTTCATTGTCATCATTATCATCTTCGTCATCTTCATCTTCATCATCATCATCATCTTCTTCTTCTTCTTCTTCTTCTTCTTCTTCTTCTTCTTCTTCTTCTTCTTCTTCTTCTTCTTCTTCTTCTTCTTCTTCTTTCTTCTTCATCATCATCATCATCATCATCATCATCATCATCATCATCATCATCATCACCATCATCATCATCATCGTCATTGTCATCTTCATTTTCTTCTTCTTCTTCTTCATGTTCATCTTCATCATCTTCATTATCTTTAGTCCCTTGATGGTAGTCAGAGGGGCCAGGGTGCAGAAGAACCTGACAATTTTCTCCCAGTTCTTCTGTTGTGTGTAGGATTTTGTTAAGTGTATACATGTAATATTTAGTGAGAAGAGTTAAGGTTTGGACATACATGTAATATTTAGTGAGAAGAGTTAAGGTTTGGACATACATGTAATATCTAGTGAGAAGAGTTAAGGTTTGGACATACATGTAATATCTAGTGAGAAGAGTTGAGGTTTGGACATACATGTAATATTTAGTGAGAAGAGTTAAGGTTTGGACATACATGTAATATCTAGTGAGAAGAGTTGAGGTTTGGACATACATGTAATATTTAGTGAGAAGAGTTGAGGTTTGGACATACATGTAATATCTAGTGAGAAGAGTTGAGGTTTGGACATACATGTAATATCTAGTGAGAAGAGTTGAGGTTTGGACATACATGTAATATCTAGTGAGAAGAGTTGAGGTTTGGACATACATGTAATATCTAGTGAGAAGAGTTGAGGTTTGGACATACATGTAATATCTAGTGAGAAGAGTTGAGGTTTGGACATACATGTAATATCTAGTGAGAAGAGTTAAGGTTTGGACATACATGTAATATCTAGTGAGAAGAGTTAAGGTTTGGACATACATGTAATATCTAGTGAGAAGAGTTGAGGTTTGGACATACATGTAATATCTAGTGAGAAGAGTTGAGGTTTGGACATACATGTAATATCTAGTGAGAAGAGTTGAGGTTTGGACATACATGTAATATCTAGTGAGAAGAGTTGAGGTTTGGACATACATGTAATATTTAGTGAGAAGAGTTGAGGTTTGGACATACATGTAATATTTAGTGAGAAGAGTTGAGGTTTGGACATACATGTAATATTTAGTGAGAAGAGTTGAGGTTTGGACATACATGTAATATCTAGTGAGAAGAGTTGAGGTTTGGACATACATGTAATATCTAGTGAGAAGAGTTAAGGTTTGGACATACATGTAATATCTAGTGAGAAGAGTTGAGGTTTGGACTGTGATTCTGAGCTTACTGGGCATCAAAGACAAATGGTTTTGTTTTGTGTTTGCGTGATTTGTTGTTGTGTAGTGTACACGCACGCATACATGCTACACCAAGCTATGCTATGCCTGACCACACTCACACTTGCATATATGCATGTGCACACACACACAGACACACAGACACACACACACACACACACACACACACACACACACACACACACACACACACACACATACACACACACATACACACACACTCTCTTACACACAAGCACACACACACACACACACACACACACACACACACACACACACACACACACACACACACACACACACACAACACACACATCTGTGCCTTTGTATTACGAAGGCTCTGTTGTGGTTTCAGAATATGGCAGCTCCAGTGACTCTGACACAGAAGTGCCGTCAGTGGACCAGGCATGGCGTAGAGACAACGACAGTGACGCAGAAAGCATCGACAGTGAGCAGGAAGATCCACTCAAGTAAGCTTCTGTATGGATTCTTTTTTATTTTATATCAAGGATAATGGAATAAGCATTCATTTGCTTTTTTTCATCCAGTCCCCGTGTGTATGCAGTTTTGTAAATCTTGTCATCTGTTCCAACCGGCACTCAATGGCCTACTCTTACAAATAGCGGAACAGGATTTAACGTGTGCGCAAGATGTTCTGCATGCTGTTGTACATGGGGCCTCGGTTCACAGTCTCATCCGAAAGACTTTTGGGGAGAGTAGAGTCAGCAGATGTTAACTTCAGGGGAAAACCCCCTCGAACGGGAATCGAACTCGGGTCGTCAAATTGCAAGCGCAGTGTTCTGACCAATAGGCTATCCTGTCTCCCATGGGTTTTTGTATGATCTTTTTTTCTAGACAGAAGTCTTTTTTTGTTTTTGTTTTTTTGTTGTTGTTATTGTTGTGTTGTTGTGAGATCAGATTTTCAGAAATTCCTGTCATCAACTACGATGTGATAGAATCACATGTGTAGCCTAGGGAGTACTGAATAGGGAATCTTTTGTTTTACTACTGCTGTTGTGATGGACATGAATGATTGAGCATGCATTAATCTCTCTCTGTCTCTCTGTCTCTGTCTTTGTCTCTGTCTCTCTCTGTCTCTCTCTGTCTCTGTCTGTCTGTCTGTCTGTCTGTCTGTCTGTCTGTCTGTCTGTCTGTCTCTCTCTCTCTCTCTCTCTCTCTCTCTCTCTCTCTCTCTCTCTCTCTCTCTCTCTCTCTCTCTCTCTCTCTCCTCTCTCTCCCCCCTATGATGAAGGGGATACATCCCATCTCGTTATAGGCAATACCCTTCAGAAAAAACATTGAAACTTATGATGCAAGATGACAAAAGCCTTCATGACTTAGGACGATTCATATATCATTCCAACAAAAGGCGTTCTGCTTTAGAATGATGGCTGTAGCAAAATGATTAACGTATTTCTCAAGTTGTTTCAGTGTCTTATGCTACTCTGTGTACAATTTGTGCCCTAATTATCAATTCTCTAATCAATTTTTGTTATTCATTCATTTATTTATTTAGTTACTAAATTTATGTTTAGTCTAAAATGTTGCAAACATTTTAATCAGATGTATGCTAATACCACAAGTGAATGTTATAATCGTTGTGCTCGGAAGTGTTTTCAGGTGCATTCTTGGAAAGGATTGAGAACGAAATTAATGTGTGGGGGGAGGGGGGGGGGGGGGATAGCGAGTGTGTGAAATTGTAATGGGTCCGGTGGCCTTCTACAATAAAATCGTTCAGAGTTCAGAGTTCTCTCCCCCCTAGAGAGAAGTCTAGCAGTTGTGCCAAGTCTAGTACTTGTGTCTTTAGTCGGCACAATAACAGAGACTGACGTTAGGTAGGTTAAAGGCAGGTCATTTATACTTGATGTGACAGACGGGACAAAAACTGGTTCATTCTTACTTTGTGTATAAATCCCAGTTTGGGATTCAGGGGGGGGGGATTATTCAATCCCAGCAAATCCCGGTCCGGGACTAAGAGGGTTTAGGGAGAAAAAGTAAAGACAGGTAATTTGTCTGTCCTGTCTTTCTCCAGCCCTTTCACATATGGAGGGCTGCACTGAATGCAAAGTGTGTACGTACACCTGTGCAGACACGCAGAGAAAGTAAAGACAGGCAATCTGTCTGTCTGTCTTCTTCATTCTCATCCTCCATTTAAAGAAATAATTAAAACATTCTCATTCTCCATTTAAATAGATAATTAATTAAAATTTAATGATTAAATAATTTTTCAGAAATCCAGCCATTTAAACACATGGAAGGATGCACTGTCTGAATGCAACATGTGTGTGTACCTACACCTGTGCAGACATGCAGGTGTGTACAGCCAGGAGGAGGCGGCCCTGCTGCTGAGGGACAAGCTGATCCGTCTGCAGACGCTGTACATTGACCAGTTCAAGCGTCTGCAGCACGTGCTGAAGGAGAAACGCCGCAAGTTCCTACACACCT
The DNA here is from genome assembly GCA_030674155.1 of Stramonita haemastoma. Classification (NCBI taxonomy): domain Eukaryota; kingdom Metazoa; phylum Mollusca; class Gastropoda; order Neogastropoda; family Muricidae; genus Stramonita; species Stramonita haemastoma. The sequence goes on from CM060338.1 coordinate 16,028,421, forward strand.
ACAAGCAGGAGCGTGAGATGCTGGGTCAGTGCCTGTTCATTAACATCACCATAAGAATCCATCATCACCATCATAAGAATCTATCATTAACATCACCATCATAAGAATCCATTATTACCATCATCTTAAGGATCAACCATCACTATCATAAGAATCTATCATTACTGTCACCCAGGGTTCGCAATAACCGGTAATTGTCGGTATTTTACCGATTGTAAACAGGGAATACCGAAAATTTTCAAAGCAGCCGGTACCCGCGTACCGATTCTGTTTGTCTGTGACCGAATAGATTTCCGTCTCAAAAAAAAAGTCTGAAGTGACATTTGCTGACAGTCTGTCATGCGCCTGTACTGTGCTTACCGCACCTACCCCTTCCCACCCCTTCCGACGAACATCTTTGGCGCCAGCCTGATTAGCCTAGCACACAGAACAGCAAGCTTTACTGTGAAAGAATAGAGCTTCGCGCTCTTCTCGGCATGACAGTAACTTCCATTCACAATGAGTAAATGGGGCCTAGATTTATTTATTCTTTATTCTTTTAATCTTTGATACCAAGGATAATGGAATAAGCACTTCTGTGCTTTTTTACATTCAGTCCCCATGTGTATGCAGTTTTGTAAATGTCATCACAGGATGGCCTGCTCTTACGAAAAGCGAAAAGCGGAGGGTCTTTGACTATGAATTTGCGCGTTGCTTTGAGAGACGAGTCGAAAACTAAATCTAAATTGAACGAAAGATCTAGATGAGCTCTAAGCATAGAAACAAGAAGAAAGAAGAATATATGTCTCACGAATGATGCCATGCAAAACAACAGACTGACACAGACAGTGACACAGGCGCTAGAAAAAAATCATATTTCCTGCGTGGCTTCGTGCCCAAGAAGCGAGTGGAAGCAGCACGGCAGTCAAAGTCTGAGAGATTTGCGTTCAATTTAGATTTAGTTTTGCTGCCGAACAACCATCCCCCCTCCCCCACCCCCTCACTGAATAGTTTCGTTTTGTTCACAGTACCTACCGGATTTTATTTTCTGGGGACCGATTTTGGGGGAGTTGGTCAAGACATCTCTGAAATGGCAACTCGCAGTACCGGTTTTAAAAAATCCTAGCGCGAACCCTGCTGTCACCATAAGAATCGACCACAACCACCACCACAAGAATCCATCATCATCACCATAAAAACCCATCATTATCATTACCATAAAAGTGCATCATCATCATCATCAGAAGAAGAAGAAGAAGAAGAAGAAGAAGAAGAAGAATCTATCATTACTATCATCATAAGAATCTGTCATTATCATCCCCACCATATCATATTAAACAGTTGTCTTCCATTCTGTGCTGCCTGAATGAAGGAGGAATCCTGTCTTGTGTTCTGCAGGGCCCATTCAGGCCTACAAACAGGACCCTGCTCAGCGCAAGAAGTATGAACGTCTTCGAGCCATGAGGCGATACCATAAATTCTTCGGCAAGGTATGCAATGTGGAGATGGAGGGGGGGTCTTTCATAACGATTTGTTTTCATTGTTGTCCTTTCCTCTGTAATTGGAGTATGGCTGCCGATATGGCGTGGTACTTGGAAACAGCCACACACAGAGGATTATAATCTGTTGATAGTGTGTGTGAAAGATTATAATCTGTTGATAGTGTGTGTGATGGATTGTAATCTGTTGATAGAGTGTGTGAAGGATTGTAATGTATTGATAGTATGTGTGTGAAGGATTGTAATGTGTTGATAGTGTGTGTGAAAGATTATGATATGTTCGTAGTGTGTGTGAAGGATTGTAATGTGTTGATGGTGTGTGAAGGATTGTAATGTGTTGATGGTGTGTGTGAAGGATTGTAATGTGTTGATAGTGTTTGTGAAAGATTGTAATGTGTTGATGGTGTGTGTGAAGGATTGTAATGTGTTGATGGTGTGTGTGAAGGATTGTAATGTGTTGATGGTGTGTGTGAAGGATTGTAATGTGTTGATTGTGTGTGTGAAAGATTGTAATGTGTTGATAGTGTGCGTGAAAGATTGTAATGTGTTGATAGTGTTTGTGAAAGATTGTAATGTGTTGAAGGATTGTAATGTGTTGATAGTGTGTGTGAAGGATTGTAATGTGTTGATAGTGTGTGTGAAGGATTGTAATTTGTTCATAGTGTGTGTGTGTGTGTGTGCGTGTGTGCGTGCGTGCGTGTGTGCATGCGTGCATGCGTGTGTGTGTGAAGGATTGTAATGTGTTGATAGTGTGTGTGAATATTATAATCTGTTCATAGTGTGTGTGAAGGATTGTAATGTGTTGATGGTGTGTATGAAGGATTACAGTGTGCTGATAGCGTGTGTGAAGGATTGTAATGTGTTGATAGTGTGTGTGAAGGATTGTAATGTGTTGGTAGTATGTGTGAAGCATTGCAATCTGTTGATAGCGTGTGTGAAGGATTATAATCTGTTAATAGTGTGTGTGAAGGATTGTAATGTGTTGATAGTGTGTGTGAAGGATTGTAATCTGTTGATAGTGAGTGTGAAGGATTGTAATCTGTTGATAGTGAGTGTGAAGGATTTTAATGTGTTGATAGTGTGTGTGAATATTATAATCTGTTCATAGTGTGTGTGAAGGATTGTAATCTGTTGATGGCGACATTGAGTGTGTATTGTGATATTTTTATTTTCAGGTATAATGTTTGAACAAATATGAAATGTAGCTGTCTTGTATCTTTTGATTATGATTTGTATCAATATGCCTGTCAGTATTGTAATTGCCCTTCAGGGATGATCAAAGTGTTTTTGACTTGGCTTGACTTGACTTGACTTGATTGCAGGAAGCTCTGCTGCACCAGAAGTGTAACCTTCGCCGCATCGCTGTGGCAGAGGGAGTTAACCACCGCCCCCCTGTGTTCAATCGCTGCACAGTTGCCACCCCTGACGGTCGCTGCAACAAGAAAGTAGTCCCCCTCTCCAAGTTCTGCATGGCCCGTATCCTTGTGCAAATCACTGTGGGGAAAGATGGGGTTTTTTGTTGTTTGTTGGTTTGTCTGTTTTCGATGTTAGGTGTTGTTATGTTTAGGTTGTGTGGAGAGTAAGGTTGGTTTTGTGTTGAGAGAATGGGTATGCATACTGATAGGCTGAAGTCGAGAGAAGTGTGTGTGTGTGTGCGTGTGTGCGTGTGTGTGTGTGTGTGTGTGTTGGTCTTCAATTTTACATCTGTTCACATAACTGATATTAGACAAAGGTATGTGTGTTTTTTATTTTATTTTATTTTATTTATTTTATTTTATTCTTTTATATCGAGGACAATGGGATAAGCACTCTTGTGACTGTGTGTGTGTGCATGTGTGCGTGTGCGTGTGTGTGTGTATGGATGAAAATTCTAAGCAGCCCAAAGATACTGCTCATTTAAGCAGTACAAAGGAAGTGTCAGTCTGAGGTAGAAGAAGGAAGGAGCCAGAGTGGTTAAGACATTCACCCGCCTAACAAGTAAATCATCATTTATGTTCTGGGTTCAATCCGGCCTTGCCCTTTCTTCCCAGTTTGATGGGAAAATCAAACTAAATGTCAGAATTCTTCCAATGAGACTAAAACCCAAGGCCCAGTGTGTGAATGCACACAGAAATTTTGTTCTCATGTTAAAAACTTGATCTACTGTTTGGAAGAGTAGGCCATTTTGTGCTGTTAGGAGTGGATGACAAAATCTTTAAATTCTGCAGGCACATAGGTGTCATGTTTACACACCGTTAGACACCTTCCCCAAAATAGTGTGTGTGTGTGGGGGGGGGGAGGGGAATGGTAGCATTTAAAAAAAAATCTCACCATTGGTGAACCTAGGGCTCTAGCAGAGGAAGTAAAGAAAAGAAAAGAAAGATGGAAGGAAGCATAGACAGCCATGAAGTGAGAACATGTCTTAACCCGGAGCAGACATTCTGTTGGATCCTCACCAAGTGTTGTTTGAGGCCTGTCGCTTCAAGAACGGCTTGTGTGGAGACCCTGTCTTCAGTGTGGATGATCCACCCTTGTGTCGCCGCCATTTTGCTGCAGCCGCAGCCGCTGCTTCATCCTCAACTTCTGCTGTACAGGTATGGGGCTCTTTTTCATGTGCTTTTTTACATCCAGTCCTCGTATGTATGCAGTTTTGTAACATCTGTTCCCATGGGCACACAATGGCCTACTCTCACGAAAAGCGAAACAGGATTTAACGTGTGCGCAAGATGTTTTGTGTGCGTTTGCACACGGGGCCTCGGTTTGAATAATTGCCCCCATTTAGTCCTGAACCGGGATTTACACACAGTAGATTTCCATCATGCTGTGACCGTCACTATTTGCTACCACATGCTAAAGCTCTATCAGGCAAGAGGTAAGAAGGAGCCTTGCAGAGAGACTGGAAGTAATTACAGCTGCTGGTATGTACTTAGAAGGAGGAAAAGGCAAGGGAGCATGTGTGTCTGACCTGATTTTGTGATGGAATGCGAAATCTAGGGGCAGTTTGTGTTCAGAGAATCCGAATGCAAGAGGGTTAAAATGTTGTAGTGTATCGTTTTCTATTATTGCAGTCAGTTATCTTAAGAGGTAAAAACAAGGCACATTTCTTTCATGCTCTAAACACACACCAACTCTACCTACCGTTTCAGACGGACGACCCCACCACCATAACCTCAGAAACGTCTGACATCAAGATCGAGGTGGACGACCTACCAGTTCCCTATACCGACCTCCCAGCCACGGGAGATGGAGACGCCGTAGTGACCAACAACGCCCTCTTGACCCCTGACCTCCAGGCGGGCGGCAGTGCGGAGGTCACGGGGTCAGACCCTGACCCCATGGGGGAGAGTGTGCTGGAGGTCGTAGAGGACAGGCTGAACTCTTCAGGGGAGGCAGCTCTGGACATCGGGGACCTGAACGTCAGCATGGAGGACGACCTCATTCGCTTTGTGGAGGGCGAGCATGTGGACTCCATTCACGACGTCCTGGGGGATCATTTGTTGGACTGATAGAGGTGTGAGTGTGTGTGCAGTTTGATTAACCCTCTTAGTCCCGATCCGGGATTTGCCAGGATTAAAGAATTACCCCCTCCCCCCAAGTGTTGGGATTTACACACAGTAGATTTTTTCATCATGCTGTGACCATCACTAATTGCTACCACATGTCAAAGCTCTATCAGGCTAGACGGAGAAACCCTGCTGAGAGCCTGGAAGTAATTATAGCTGCTGGTATGTACTCAGAAGGAGGAAAAGGCCAGCGAGCATGTGTGCCTGACTTGATTTTGTGATGGAATGTGAAATCTAGGGGCAGTTTGTGTTCAGAGAGTCCGAATGCAAGAGGGTTAAAACTGAGAGTAAAACAAGTGCAATGTGTGGTGTGTGGGGGGGAGGGGAGAAAGGATTGGGGAGAGGAGAGATTTCGTTGACTGCTTAGACAGCGACCATTGTCATGTTATATGAGTGAAAATGTTCAGTGCCGTTCAGTGCCAGACAAGTCAGGCCTAGTGCATCTTGACTTCAGTGTGGGAGAATGATCTTTTAAGTATTTCTGTAAAAAAAGACAAGAGAATGGACTGAGAAGGCAGAAAATAGACAAGGAGGAGGTGACGGAAAGAGAACGAGTGAGGCAAACAGAGGAAGCAAGAAGCAAGCTTTGCTTGTTGTACTCATTTCTATTGGTGCTCGTTGTTTCTGAACTGATGACATTGTTTAATCCATAGAAGAGAGGGAATTCCTAGCACAGAATTTCTAGAAGGTGGGAATGCTATTTATTCTGACAGGCCCTCGGCATCCCCATGGGCGACAGGAGATGTAGTATGCCCAAAATATGGATTGATGCATAATATTAAATAATTTTTTTGGTTGGGTGGGGTGGGGATAGGCGGTGTTTTCAGAAAGATTGTCATTGACGTTTTTGATTGCGAATGATTTTCATGTTTCATGTTCATGTTTTTATTGTGAAGAACAAACAGTACTTATTTTCAAGTTTTATGTGTGAAGGAGAAAATAAAATCCAGTGTACACATAATTTACGGACATTTTGCTCCATGTTCAGGTGAAATTGAACATTCAAAAGGTGTGGTGTGGTGTGCATGTGTGTGCTTGCTGATGAACTCAGCTGTATCCATCACTGCTGTCGTCGTTAGGAGCTCCACGCAATGCCACCAGGGTTCACCATCTCTCTCTGTCTGCTGAGTTCTATGATCTCCTGTAGCCTCGCAAGACTGCTGATTTCAGTGATGTTGACTGTGTAAGATATTGGTGGTCTGCCTCCTTTTCTTCTGCCCTCAATCTTACTTTGGAAAAGTGTCGTCATCAGATGTGTCCGTGTGTGTGTTTGCATGACTGCACATCAATTTCAGCCAAGTTGTTTTTGCACAGAGAATTCATCAAGAATGCTTTCATTTGTTGTTCTGTCTGACCCTTTGACAAGTAGAGGTCGCCTGTAGAACCACATTTCGGTTGAGTTTATTGTCTCTCTTTTCAATGTCTGTAGTGTCCAGGCCTCGGACCCATTCAGAAATACTGGTCAGTTTAGCGTTTTGACAATTCTGTGATGATTAGGTATGCCTGCTGTCTTTCAAAATGTTGACTGACTGCGACATCTTTGATGATTCAAGCGCTTAAATGTTTGGAGTGAAACTATCTTCAAGTTTTGTAAACTAGACTTTAAAAAAAGTTTTAAAAACTTATTTTCCTGAACCATTGCAGTGCATTTTGAGGAAGCCTTTCACCTGGTACCCCCCCCCTTTTTTTTTTCTTCTACCCTTTGTGAGCACCCGAAGGCAGATAACCTCAAAACCTATTAGGTTGACCTTTAAAAAAAAAGACCACACCTCATCACATCAATGAATATGTCAAATAACTCAATCTTGACATTTTGATCAGTGGAGTTGTCTCATTAGGAAGACACAAAAGGCCAGAAGTCAGCCCATCTGTTTTGATTTATTTATCAGGGGGCAGGGTAGCCTAGTGGTTGGGGCATCATCAGCTGAGCGCCATGCTCGGGATTTGGCAGCTCGAGTTTGAGACACCACCGAGGCACCTGTTTATGGGAAATTTTCCCCTGGAGTTAACATCAGAGCCGACTCCACTTCCCCCAAAGTCCCTTTGGATGAGACTGTAAACTGAAGTCCCATGTGTGAACACACAGTAAAAAAACCTTTCTTTCCTTTAGAAGAGTTTGCTTTTGTGTGCTGGTAGGAATGGAGAAAAAATCTGAAAGAAAACCTGCATACTGGTGTCATGTTTAGATATCATCCCTTAAGATGGAGTGCAGCTACCTTGAGGGTGGGCTAATACAGTCATGAATGCAAAATCTCTTTACTGGTGAATCTTGAGGCTCCAGCCAAAGAACAACCCCCCCCCCCCCCCCCCCCCCCGAAAAAAAAAAGAGTTCTTACTCGAATATAACCTCCCAAGACAGAAAGAGAAAAACCCTACTTTGAACACTTAAAAAATTGTGGAAGGTTTGCAAAATAGAGATACAACATACTTTAAAGGCAGATAATGGTGCAGAACAGATTTTTTTTTTTTTTTTTTTTTTTTTTGCTGCCTCGTCTTCTGTTTTGTTCCCGTACTGCTGTGCAGAACAGATTTGTTGTGCCTATCCCAGGCTGTGGTCTTTACTGACCTCAATGCCATATGGAAATACTGCAGGTATCATATCAGTCTACTATAAAAAATATTGTGATCAGTCTTGTTTGAATAATAATAATAATAGTAAAAAAAGGGTATAAGCAAAAAGATGCCTACCTTACCCCAGGGTTCATACAGATCTTTGGGAAGAAAATTCAAGGACTTTCAAGGACCTCACTCTCAATTTTCAAAGACCTCCATCGACAAATAGTGCTTACATTTTAACAATGTCTACACACTTTACAGCTGAAAAGAAAATATCTATAACCATTTGGTCCAAATTTTCTTCATAACAAGAAATATTTCTACAGCAGTTAACTGGGCTAAATCAAAAACAATCGTTGGCCTAAAGTGTGCACTTCGCTTAAAACAATTTCAATCTAAGTGATCACCCCATTTGTTCATTCATAATTTCTCTGCATGCTGGTTCTCAAAGTCTAAATATGTGTAAAGCTCCCTGTGAGTTACTTTACCCAGGAGACTAATAGCAAACATTCATCCTCCTGGATAACAGGTTGGAAGGGAGGGGGGAGGGGCTGGAAAGGGGGAATAGCTTATGGTATTGCTGTGGACAGATTTTCACATCACAACACATTGACATGGGTGAAAGTGAAAAAAATCTCTCAATCCACATTTTTTTGTCCTCTGGACATTCCAAATCCTGAAGAAAAAAAATCAATCCTGAAGCAATTTAAGTATAATTCCCCCCTTATATTACTGTATGCACATCCCCGCGGTGTCTCTGATGCCCCATCAAGTTTCAGTGTTGCAGGGATAGGAATTGACAGACTCCAAAAATCGTGAAAGGTGGTGGGGGGGGGTTTCCAGGGGGCATTGCCCCCTGGCGGGGTGAAGGGGCAGAGCTCCTTGTGGGGGTCCGGGGGCAACGCCCCCTGAAGCTGAAGATTTTTCAACAATTCTAGCCTGTTTAACGGCCTCTCCTTGAACTAATTTCAGTTCTTGATACTAAGCAATTTCTGCCCTGAAATAAGCTCTCCAAGTATGACTTTTTCTGTCATTTCTTCAATCTAAAGGAGGTTCTATTCCCAAGTAATCACATAGCAAAAATTAGTATATTTCTAGACAAATGTGCACTAACGCAGTTAAAGTTAAAGTCTGTCCCGAGCCTAAGGCTCATCAGGCCGGTGCTTATCCCGGTTTCTGTGGCGTTAAGTGACTGAGAGTCGTAGACTCCCCCCTGGATAGGACGCCAGTCTATCACAGGGTTAACCCCCAACACAAGGTTGGTACCCCTTTTACACCTGGGTGGGGTGAGAAAATAGCCGTAAAGTGCCTTTTCCAAGGGCACAACACCATAGCTGAAAGCTGGGATCGAACCCGCAACCTTTAGATTACGAGTCCAACACCCTAACCACTAGACTACAGCGGCAGCTGCACTAACGCAGATAGAGGAAGAAAGAGAAAGAAAGGACAGACACACATAGACAGAGAAACAGAGAGAGAGGGGGGGGGGGAAGAGGTGTGTGTGTCTGTGTGTGTAAGAGACAGGGAGAGGTGGAGAAAATGAGAGAGAGACAGAGAGAGAAGTTGTGTGTGTGTGTGTGTGTGTGTGTGTGTGATTCAAGATTCAAGATTCAAGATTCAAAATATTTTATTGCCATTTAAGTCATGCAGACTTATTTGACACAACAAAACAAACATCAGTTTTAATTATCTTTCTGCCCAAAATGATGTCCACTAAAAACATGTTGCATTTTCCTTCTTCTCTTTTTCTCTTTTCTCAAAACATTCATTCACATATCTAATGATATCTGCTTGATATATATCAACTGCGATTATGTCGCTTACCTTATCTATATGTTTTTTACGTTCTTTGTCTTTGGTTTTAACTTTAAATAACAAATTGTTTCTGAGTTCATCATATAACACACATTCATCGAGTACATGAAATTCATCTTCTATTTTGTTACAGTATTTACATTTTCTGTCCTTTCTGGGCATATTTTGGTGTCTCCCTTTCTCTATCATTAAATCGTGACAGCTTAAGCGAAATTTACAAAAAGTATTTTTATGAGTTTTGTTTTCTTAGTTAATAAGATATGGTTCCAGTCTGTATTCCTTGGTTACAAAATCATAAAATTTTAGTTTTGCAAACTGTTTTTTCTGGTAGTTCCAGACTGTTTTATACATAGTCTGAAGCTTTCTTTGAACAGCATAACTTAACTGATGAACATCAAAAGTACTCTGGTTTTACCATACACGTTTAAACCCAATTGTGTAAAGGATATTTTTTACTGTATTGATCCATTTATCACATGTATTCGTCTGATACAAGTAATCGTATACTATTCTAATATAAGAGTTTGGTTTTGATTCTGTTAAATGAATCCAAAAGGATATTATCTGGCATATGATTTTAAGAGTCAGTGGAAATCTTCCTAATTCACCCAGAGTGGGTAGTACCAATGCTTTTTTATGAACTCCCAGTATTTGTTTACAAAATTTTATATGAAAAGTTTCATACAGAAACTGATTTGATAAGCATGTCTTGAACAATTCATCAATATGAAATTCTGTCTCCCCATGAAAACAAAAAGGAAACCAAACTTCTGCTCCATAAGTTAAAACAGGAGTTATTAATGAGTCAAATAAACGCATTATTATCGTAGTCTTTAAATTTTGTCCATGAACTGCTCTTTTAAAGGCGTACAATGCTTTATTACTTTGTTTTACTAAATGTTCTTGTGTTGCTTGAAACTTACCATTCTGATGAAAGATGACACCTAGATATTTGTAAGTTTCTACTGTTTCAATTAAATGCTCTCCACACTTAAAATGTATGGGAATTTTAGGTGGTGATCTCGTAAAGACTATTACCTTTGTTTTGGTTTTGTTTATCTTTAAGCCCCAGTTTGAACTGTATTCTTGAAGTTTATTCAATTTAGTTTGAAGACCTACTTTGGTTGTTGATAGTAATGCTAGGTCATCAGCATATAGTAAACAAGGAATTCGGTCTCTCAAAGTTATATATGGTGAATCTTTCTCGTCAATATACTGAACTATATCATTGACATATATATTAAATAATGTAGGGCTTAATGTATTTCCCTGATGCACCCCTCTTTTCACTCTGATTTCACCAGTGTGTTTTCCTTGCCTGTTTGTAATTACTGTTGCATTCCAATACATGTTTTTAATAACATTATAGGTTTTACCTGTTATCCCTATTTCGTTTAGCTTTATTAGAAGACCCTCATGCCACACATTATCGAAAGCTTTCTGAAAATCTGCAAAGCAGCAATAAAGTCTTTTACTTTTTACTTTTAGCACTTTATCTATTAAATTGTTAAGTAGAAAGATATGGTCCGTTGTTCAGCATGTTTTCCTGAATCCAGCTTGTTCTCTGACAATACTATTGTTATTTTCTAAATATTCAGATATTCTTTGATTTAGTATTTGACAAAATAGTTTTCCAATAGTGTTTGTTAACGTAATTCCTCTGTAGTTTTCCAGATTATATGTGCATCCACTTTTATAGATCGGGACATTCACTCCCACTTTCCAGTCAGAGGGATATATACCCGTTTCTAACACTAAATTGAAAATATCCCGCATTGTCTCTATAAGACTAGGTGAAACTGATTTAATCATTTCATTTGTTATTCCATCTTTTCCTGTAGTGTAGTCAATCCTTGCATTTCGCAAAGAACTAATTCAAATAGTTTTCAAACTTGGTGCAATGGGTAGATAAAAATACCATAAACAACATTTCTAAAAAGTAGGAAAAAGTAGGTGTCGGAAGATGCCGAAAATCAATAAACAAACACACTAATAAACGATATTTCACACTCTGAGACTGATCGTTTGCTAAAGCTGGCCTGCTTCTGGTGCCGCGGCATCCTCCCTTTTTTGGTCAGGCTCCACCCAGTTTTGACCGAGAAAGACCCGTGGCTGCAAGAGAAAGGACCTTCGTGCCAAAGCTGTAATGCTACTTATTCTTATTTCGTTTAGCATTAATGACTTATCTTTTGAAATTTAACACACACTTTAACTGCTTAATTGTTTTTTACGAGATGCATGGTATGTACTGCGCTGATGTGCCTATTTGACCAGACAGCATCGAAACAACTGTCCACATATATATATATATATATATATATATATATATATATATATATATATATATATATATATATAACAGTATCAAAAAGGGTATCTGCAGTCCTTTCTGATGGAAAAGCATGTGTATCAGTGTATGTGTGACAGTGTCACATCATCCCTTTCACTTTCTGTCCTTCTCTTTCTTTCTCTGTATGTGTTTCTTGTCTCTATCTGACAGTGTGCATATGATCTGAATTTAGTGGATCCTATTTACGGCACTGATATATCTTTAGTTCTGAATGAACGGGACGCAACTTTTTTAAGTTTAACTTTAACCTTAGGGTGATGTGTGACTTAAAAAAATGTTTTGTTTATCTTTGTTACCTGCTCTACAAAATCACTGATCTAAAGCATTGTTTCGTTGCAATTTTGTTGGGCTTTTCTCCCCAGAATTTCACCCAATGGCTGATCACATTTTTGTCCAGATGAAAGGACTGACTTTTTATGTCTGTGTGTGTTATGTGGAGAAAGACTGCTGACGGATAGCCAAGATGTAGTGAAGCAGACTGATAAAGGCGTTGCAGGTCGTGGTACAGTGGTCGTAAACTTTGGTTTAATCCTGGTAAAATGCAGGAAAGCATACATGATTTTGCATGCTTGTGGGCTGTGAACGCTTAATTTAGCATATGTGCAGTATACTTTCATTGCTTTTTGCTTTATCTTGCGTTTAATGGTAATTCTATTATCAAATTCGTAATCAGTACGTCGAACGCTTTCCAACGATATGCCACAAGACCATATTACAAACTGTTTAAAAATATGGTAAAATCCAAATTTTATGACGTCATAAAATATTTCAAAAAAGTGACCTTCCGACACTTAGATCTCCCTACTTTTTGAATATGTTAATAGCTAGCTACTTTTCTATCCAATCATCGCAAAAGCATTACTATTGCACATAGTTCTTTTCTCGGCACTTTTTTTGCAAATATTGACTAGACCACACAGCAAAAGAGTTAACTAATGATATGCAGAGAGAGAGAGGGGGGGGGGAGAGATAGATAGACAGACAGACAGACAGACAGACTGAGAAAGAGAGAGAGAGAGAGAGAGAGAGAGAGAGAGAGAGAGAGAGAGAGAGAGAGAGAGAGAGAGAGAGAGAGAGAGAGAGAGAGAGAGAGAGAAAGAGTACAAAAGTCGCACACAAAATTATCACCTTAACATGTCATTACATTAAGAATAATTCAACTGATAAAGATCATCCAATATTATCTTTGATTTAAAAAAAAAGAAGTATGTTTACAGGAAGGGTATGTAAGGCTTTGCTTGGCCTAGAATCTGTATTCTTGTGTATTAAAGATCAGTCATTCATTGAGTCATTCATTCATTCATTCATTCATTCATCATTCTTCTCTCTCCTCTCTCTCTCATCTCTCTCTCTCTCTCTCTCTCTCTCTCTCTCTCTCTCTCTCTCTCCCCTCTCTCTCTCTCTCTCTCTCTCTCTCTTCTCTCTCTCTCTCTCTCCTTTTGTGTTTTTGATACTTTGGTTTATTATTGTTGTTGTTTAATTAGATGGCTTTTTTTTATCTTGATCTTATCCCTGATGAGGGTGGGGACTGGATGTAACAAAAACACATGAGTGTGTATTCAACTGCCTTCAACATCTGAAATTCCCGTCACCCTGCCAAAGTGTATAACCTCGATAAGTGTGTGTGTGTGCGCGCGCGCGCGCGCACGTGTGTGTGTGTGTGTGTGTGTGTGTGTGTGTGTGTGTGTGTGTGTGTGTGTGTGTGTGTGTGTGTGTACATTCGAATTTGCTCAAACTATTTATTGTCATTGGTTGCTTGTGTGCTGTGTGGGTCGAGTGCAAGTGCTTTGATTTGTTTTTGCAAGATAAAGCCCTATCTAAATTCCATGTAATATTATTATCATCATCATCATTATCATTATCATTATTATTATTATTATTATTCATTATCCTTGAAATAAAAGAATTTGACTTGACTGACTCTCTCTCTCTCCCTCTCCCCTCCCCCTCTCTCTCCCTCACATACACACACACACACACACACACACACACACACCACACACACACACACACACACAGAGCACACACACAGAGCACACACACAGAGCACACACACAGAGCACACACACGGGTACGGGATAACCTAGACGTCAGAACATTGTGCTGGCAATTTTGACGACCCAGGTTCGATTCCTGTTGGAGGGGAATTTTCCTCTGGAGTTAACATCAGTGTTGACTCCACTCTCCCAAAAAGTCCTTGGATAAGACTATAAACCGAGGCCCCGTGTGCGAACGCACACAGAACATCTTATGCAAACGTTAAATCATGTTCCGCTTTTCGTATGAGTAGGCCATTGTGTGCCGGTGGGAACAGATGACAAGATTTACAACACTGCATGCGCACGGGGACTGGACGTAAAAAAGCACATGAGTGCTTATTCCATTATCCCCGATATAAAAGAATATTTTAAAAAATCAAAACACAAGATTTACAAAACTGCGCACACACGGGGATTGGACGTAAAAAAGCACATGAGTACTTATTCCATTATCCTCGATATAACAGAATAAAAAAAAAATCAAAACACACACACACACACACACACACACACACACACACACACACACACACACACACACACACACACACACACACACACACACTGATCTACAATGCCAATGATCAAAATATATACAAACATCAGAAACAGGAATGAAGGAAATAAGACAATATTTACATTTTGCCCCATTAACTGAACAACTGACTTCACCTTCACCTCACCTTCACCTGTCCCGTAGTCCCGTGGACCCGTGGGGGCACCACTGAAGATTTGGCAACAGCTTCCTCCACTCCCCACTGACGACTGCTCACATAAAAATATTTAGAGTTCATAGGTTGTGGGTTTTCCAGTTTATTTATAGAAATCTCCGAAAGTATGGATATTGCCGGAAACACAATAAAAAATAAAATGAAATTAAAAAAAGAATAAACATTAGAAAAACAACATTTTAGGATCATTACGGTAAAATAGAACACAATGCAGCACAATAGGAATTTTCTATATCCTACATGCTTCTCAGCCTGAAATCAGATATATATTTCCCAAGTTCACTTACCTCATAAGCAGGCACAGTGGCCTGTTGGATAAGACGAACAGACTTTGTGGTCTGTATGTCCCTGTGTGTCATGGGTTCGAATTTCAGTGGGAGTTTTACTATGTACCTTGTAGTTGACAAAACTACGCCCTTTAATTTTAAAAGAAAAAAAAGAAAAAAAAAGATATATATATATAAGTACATGGAGAGTGGAGGAAAGTTATGGGGGAGTATGATGGGGGCAGGTATGATGAGGGCCTGCTCCAGAAAGACCATCTCCCTGGGCAGCCTGTCTTAAGCTGGGCCCGGCTGGGGGGTTATCCTGAAAAAATCAACTCCAGGCCTTCTTTCCTGGTGACCTGCAAAAGGTGAATGATGCTCCTCAGTCAGAGAAGTGAGCAAACTGAAGATGGGCATCATATGATACCCTTCAGGAGAATGTAGAGAGGGAAGGGAATGTAGAGAGAGGAGAAAGGAGGAGGAGAATAAAGCGAAAGGAGAAAGGAGGAGGGCAGTCAAGTGAAGAGATAGGAGGAGGGCAGTCAAGTGAAGAGATTGGAGGAGGGCAGTCAAGTGAAGAGATTGGAGGAGGGCAGTCAAGTGAAGAGACAGGAGGAGGGCAGTCAAGTGAAGAGACAGGAGGAGGGCAGTCAAGTGAAGAGACAGGAGGAGGGCAGTCAAGTGAAGAGATTGGAGGAGGGCAGTCAAGTGAAGAGATTGGAGGAGGGCAGTCAAAAGAAGAGATTGGAGGAGGGCAGTCAAGTGAAGAGATTGGAGGAGGGCAGTCAAGTGAAGAGATTGGAGGAGGGCAGTCAAGTGAAGAGATTGGAGGAGGGCAGTCAAGTGAAGAGATAGGAGGAGGGCAGTCAAGTGAAGAGATAGGAGGAGGGCAGTCAAGTGAAGAGATAGGAGGAGGGCAGTCAAGTGAAGAGATTGGAGGAGGGCAGTCAAGTGAAGAGATTGGAGGAGGGCAGTCAAGTGAAGAGATAGGAGGAGGGCAGTCAAGTGAAGAGATTGGAGGAGGGCAGTCAAGTGAAGAGAAAGGAGGAGGGCAGTCAAGTGAAGAGATTGGAGGAGGGCAGTCAAGTGAAGAGATTGGAGGAGGGCAGTCAAGTGAAGAGATTGGAGGAGGGCAGTCAAGTGAAGAGATTGGAGGAGGGCAGTCAAGTGAAGAGATTGGAGGAGGGCAGTCAAGTGAAGAGAAAGGAGGAGGGCAGTCAAGTGAAGAGAAAGGAGGAGGGCAGTCAAGTGAAGAGATTGGAGGAGGGCAGTCAAGTGAAGAGATTGGAGGAGGGCAGTCAAGTGAAGAGAAAGGAGGAGGGCAGTCAAGTGAAGAGATTGGAGGAGGGCAGTCAAGAGAGGAGAAAGGAGGAGGGCAGTGTAGAGAGGAGAAGAATGTTTTATATTATTATTTATTTTTATTTTATTCTTTTATGTGTATCAGTGTATATGTGAGTGTCACATCATCCCTTTCTCTTTCTCTCTTCTTCTTTCTTTCTCTGTATGTGTTTTTTCTTTAAAGCTTCAGGAAGTGAATGAATTTGACTCACCCGGTGTGCCTGATTTTGATTGATTCTGCTGCTTCATTTCATCCCAGCAAGAGTACCCTAGATAAACTGAGCTTTCAATAACTATCAGATGTGTACTGATTCTTCGTTGGGAACTATGTTCTGATTATGCCGACTGAAGTGACTTGCCACAGTGATTATTTGAACTAACTCTGATGCTGTTTTCCTGTACCTGCACTGTTTTATCTTATACTCATTGTAAAGTTCTGACCTTCAAGGAGAGACTATCACTTTACTCAGCCGTGGGGACTATACAGTGGTCGTAAACTCGGTTTAATCCTGGTAAAATGCAGGAAAGCATACATGATTTTGCATGCTTATGGGCTGCAAATGCTTAATTTAGCATTATGTGCAGTATACTTTCATTGCTTTTTGCTTTATCTTGCGTTTAATAGTGATTCTATTGTCAAATTCGTAATCAGCATGTCGAAAGCTTTCCAACGATATGCCACAAGACCATATTACAAACTGTTTAAAAATATGGTAAAATCCAAATTTTATGACGTCATAAAATCTTTTAAAAAAAGTGACCTTCCGACACTTAGATTCCCCTACTTTTTGAATATGTTAATAGCTAGCTACTTTTCTATCCAATCATCGCAAAAGCATGACTATTACAATTAATTCTTTTCTCGGCACTTTTTTTTGCAAATATTGACTAGACTACTGGTGATTTTTTATTTTTCAGTCTTTTGATTGTTTTTGTAATTTCCTCCGTTGTAATTTCTTTATCTAGGAGTGGATTATCAGTTATTTTTAATTCATCGAACATTATTTGTATTTGCTTTTTGCGGTCTGGATCTATTTGCGGTTCTTTTCCAACAAGTGTTTTTAAGTGTTCAGTCCACTTACTGCTACTAATGTGATTTTGATGTTTCAATCCATCATCTTCACTTTCTTTTAATTTTTGTAAAGTTTTCCACAATATACTCGGATCTTCTTCAATGGCATCATGTAACTGCGATACTAACTTATTTTTGTAGAATTTCTTTTTATTTTTTATCAAAGTATTATACTGTTTTCTTTTTGAAAAGTATTTTTGTCGAAGTTCAATTTTATATGGGGTTCTGTTCATTGCATTTAGTAAAGATTTTACATCTTTTCTCGTACTTGTACATTCTGAGTCAAACCATTTTTTTTTTTTTTTTATTGCGTTTAATTTTTCTTAAAGGTTTTGACTTTCTGGTCTTCAAGCTTAATTTCGCCACTTTGATAAAGATATCAGATAGTTGCTTGGAACATTCATTCACTACATTTGTTGAATCATACTGCCTTGTATTTTGATTTATTTGTTCTAAAACTGCATGTGTTTTAGTTTTTATTTGTGTTATATGTAATTGCATTGATGGTAGTAAAAGAGACTTTTGAAATTGTTCCTTGGAATTTTTATCCCATACAAAACGTATTTGTTCTGGTGAATCTTTAGTAATACAATCTGCCTGTGTATCTCTTATTATTTTGACGGACTTCTGACTTATGTCTACGCTTGGTATATTTATATCTAAATCAAGTGGACAATGATCAGAATAATCCATTAAATCTTTAACTTTCATATGTTTTACCTGTTTCATAAATGATTTTGAACAAATAAAATAATCCACAATACTACACCCTTGGGTCTGAAAGCAAGTAAACCTACCTTGTGTGTGTGTGTGTGTGTGCGCGCGCCTGTGTAAGTCAGTCATTTACTTCCAGTGTGTGTGTGTGTGTGTCAGAGAGAGAGAGAGAGAGAGAGAGAGAGAGAGAGAGAGAGAGAGAGAGAGAGAGAGAGAGAGAGAGACTATAGAGAGAGAGGGGGGGGGGAACTATCCATGAAAAAGGGAAGGCCAGTGGTCTGCTGACTGTTGTATTTAATTTAATATAACCATTGCTCTCTGACCCCACGTGGAACAGCCAGTGAAAGCCCCCTCTCCCTTTCTGCCTTATATTAGAGCTGCTAGTCCATCCCTATCATGAAACTTGACACCCATTGTTGGTACACATGGTCTTTCAACAGAAAAAGTTGTCTTGTTAGGCCTACCTAGGCTTGAATTGCCTTGTGACATAAAGCAGAGAAAGGGAGTAATTACTAACCGGCATGGAAGAGTTAGTTCCCTTGGCCTGCTTTCGTAGATTTCTTTTTTCTCCTATTTTTTCTTCTTCTCTTTTTTTACTTTTATAAAAATTCCACGAATTTACAGTCAGTACCATATCTGATCTCACCATGCCAATCTCTCTCTCTTTATCCTTCTTTTTTTCTTTGGTAACAGTAAAATTCAAGGACTTTTCAAGCACCTGGAGGCATATGCCTGATTTTCAAGAACTTTCAAGGCCTTGAAAAGGGAGGTCCAAAATTCAAGGACTTTCAAGGACCTACGAACCCTGTACCCCCCCCCCCCCCAAAGTTATGAAAGTCTGATTAAAAATGTTATGAGCTGGGGAACAAAGAAAATTTCATCTCTGAAAAAATGCCTGGAACATTAATTTTGTAGATGCGGATAAATGAATAACACGTGCATACAAAATCATACTTCAAAGAAACCCAACAAATCAAATGAAACGTTTTTAATTGTAGACATGTTCCAACAACGAAACCAAGTCTGGCATTCATGCAGTACATCATGCTCCATACTTCATCCACACACATTACGAAGTCGGCTGACCTCACACATGACCTTACGACATTTCTGCAACTTTCACTCTGTGCCTTTGTAAAAGAGAACTGGCTTCATCACTTCCTTCCGTGTGACACAGTGTCAAGACAGACAAATCACACACTACTACCCTAACTACAACTTTTATCATACTGACTGAACACTTCACGATTTTCAGAGCTGATGACCTACAAGAAAGTATCGTTATATAATTTCCCTCCCCAGTTTTAGTCATTTTCATCACTATCAACTCTCCCCGAGTCAGATTCTTACGATAGATAATGACACAATACTTTCCTTCTGGGTCTCGGTCATTTTTGTCACTATCAACTCCCTCTGAGAGTCACAGATTGTGAGGACAGATCAAAGGATGCATTAGTTTGACCCCTCACCATACAGCAACAATCTGATTGGATCTTCCTGGACAAATCCACACCCGATTCCACAGATCTTGAAGCAGAAAACACTGTTTTTCTTCAGAAAAAAACACCACATTATCAGTTTCTCTCAAGCAGTGTAGTTACCTCAGAGCAGTAAACCCGTCAGAGTCTCACTGCGCTTGGCATCACCGCTGTCATAATGCTGATAGCCAAGGATTCTTGTTATACGATTTCAATGCCTTGAAACACACTGCTGTCAAAACAAGGACTTTGTTATTCCATGACAATGCCTCAGCACACACTGCTGTCAAAACAAGGACTTTGTTATACACTGCTGTCAAAACAAGGACTTTGTTATACACTGCTGTCAAAACAAGGACTTTGTTATACGCTGCTGTCAAAACAAGGACTTTCTGTTATACATTGCTGTCAAAACAAGGACTTTTTGTTACACACTGCTGTCAAAACAAGGACTTGAATTGCTGCTGTTCAGGATGTATGTATGGCATGGCTAGCTCACCAGGCATCACGCCATTTTTTTTCAGTTTCCAAATGCCCAAAATATTCATCGTCAAAACTAGAGTTGTTTCCGCTATCCTGTAAACAGGGCCAATCTGTTCAGTCTCCTGTGTACGAACCCTTTACCTTTGACCTTAGGCCTACTGCGTGAGTGTGTGATGGAAAGCTTGAGAAGCAATGATGGAGGGGATGGTGAGGAAAAGAGAAGGGTGTGGGGGTGAAGGATGGGGTGAGCTAATTTTAGACCCTTGACCAAGTAGTTATATGCTGGATAGGCGCGCTGCGTGACCTTTTCTGGCAGGGGCTTGATCAAATATCGAGTTACACTCCAGTTCTGGGGATAATTTGAGAAATGCAGTTCTGGGGATAATTTGAGAAACTGTAGTCCTGAAATTGAAGACGAGACCTGTACATGTCATGTTTGTTTTAGGAGATATGACTTATCAACTCTTCATTGTGGCTTGTGAGAATGACCAGATGGCAGGAAAGCATTTTCCTGATAGTTTTGTAGGCAGAGGCAACCTTCATATTTGACTTGCTACAGCAAATTCATTCTGTGGAAGACTGGTGTACCTTAGGGTTGAGTGACAAAGCAGATGTGAACTACATTACATTATTTCACACACTTCTCTTTCTACATGGAATATTTCATCACACTGATCTTTGCTCAGTGGTCATATTTTTTCCCTTATGTCTTTTGAATTCTAATATTTGATCTCATGCAAAACAGCACTGAAGAATATTTACAAAATCACTACAAGATGACAATAGAACTGGCAAAAAAAAAAAACCAACAAAAATCCTCTTGAAGACAACTTGCATTATTGTTGGATTAAAAACACATCTACAAAGTTAGTTAAAGTTAAAGTCTGTCCTGAGCCTAAGGCTCATCAGGCCGGTGCTTATCCCGGTTTCTGTGGTGTTAAGCGACTGAGAGTCACAGACTCCCCCCTGGATAGGACGCCAATCTATCGCAGGGTTAACCCCCAACACAAGGCTGGTACCCCTTTTACACCTGGGTGGGGTGAGAAAATAGCCGTAAAGTGCCTTTTCCAAGGGCACAACGCCATAGCCGAAAGCTGGGATCGAACCCGCAACCTTTAGATTACGAGTCCAACGCCCTAACCACTAGACTACAGTGGCGGCTACATCCACAAATAAAACCCTTAAATTTTTATACCCAATTACTTCATAGAAAATAATTTGATAATCAACATTGAGAAATAACTTGATAATTACATAATTTGATACCAAAATCTCTTCAACAAAACTGAACTAGAAAGATCAACAATGAACACTAAGAAAATCAATACATTCTAACAAACACAAACATTCCAGTTTTCATCATCTTAAAATAAACAACAAACAAAAAAAACACCAACAAAAACAATAAACCCACCAACAAAAATGAAACGTATATTACATCACTTTTATTAAATTAACTGTTGCTGTACATTGCCTCTTAACTCCATGCTCTCTGTCTCCCAACCTGGGTGTACAGCAGCCCATGGTTTAATTGGAGGCATAATCCCATACCATACCTCCTGGGTGTACAGCAACCCTTGGTTTAATTGGAGGCATAACCCCATACCGTACCTCCTGGGTGTACAGCAACCCATGATTTTACCGGATGAAGGACGCAGTAGACCCGCATCTCCGTGACCAACAAGCTGGCTTCCGAAAGGAAAGATCATGCACGGATCAGATTGCAACACTGCGCATCATCCTGGAACAGTCCCTGGAATGGAATTCGCCACTATACATCAACTTCATAGACTATGAGAAGGCTTTTGACAGCGTCGACAGACAGACCCTCTGGAGACTACTGAGACACTACGGAGTGCCAGAAAAATCACCAACATCATCAGAAAATCATATGAAGGAATGACCTGCAGAATAGTTCATGGCAGACAGCTCACCGACGCCTTTGAAGTAGATACCGGAGTAAGGCAAGGATGCTTACTATCTCCTTTCCTGTTCCTGCTGGCCATTGACTGGGTCATGAAAACCTCAACGGACCAGAAACGTAATGGCATCCAATGGACACCTTGGAAACACCTAGATGACCTTGACTTTGCGGATGACCTGGCCCTTCTCTCCCACACCCAGCAACAGATGCAGGAAAAGACCAACATCGTTGTGGAGAACTCAGCTAAACTGGGCCTCAACATCAACAGAGGAAAGAGCAAGGTACTCAAGACAAATGCAGCCAATGCGACACCCATCACAGTCAAAGGAGAAGCGCTGGAAGAGGTGGAAAGCTTCACATACCTCGGCAGCCGTCAGAACCCGCATCGGTAAAGCAAGGGCAGCCTTCAAGCAGCTCAGAAACGTCTGGGGATCAAGCGACATCAGCATCGCCACCAAGACCAGGCTCTTCAACACCATCATCAAGCCAATACTAATGTATGGAGCAGAGACCTGGAGAAAACACCGTCACCACCATGAAGAAAATCCAGGTCTTCATCAACACCTGCCTCAGGAAGATCCTCAAGATACGCTGGCCAGACAAGATCAGTAATGAAGAATTATGGCAAAGAACCAGACAACAGCCTGTTGAGAAAGAAATCCTACAGAGACGTTGGCGATGGATAGGACACACTCTACGGAAACCTGTATCCAGCATCACAAGACAAGCTCTCACCTGGAATCCACAAGGGAAAAGAAAGAGAGGGCGGCCTAGAAATACTTGGCGCCGGGACCTGGATGCAGATGCAAAAAAGATGGGCAAGACGTGGGGACAACTGGAACGCCTAGCCCAGAGCCGAGATGCCTGGAGACAGCTAGTTGGCGGCCTATGCCCCAGAAGGGACCACAGGCAGACATGACATGACATGACATAACCCCATACCGTACCTCCTGGGTGTACAGCAACCCATGGTTTTAGTGTAGGCATAACCTGTTACTGTACCTCTTGGGTGTAAAACAACCCATAATTTTAGTATAGGCATAACCCCATACCATACCTCCTGGGTGTACAGCAACCCATGGTTATAGTGTAGGCATAACCTGTTACCATACCTCCTGGGTGTACAGCAACCCATGGTTATAGTGTAGGCATAACCTGTTACCATATCTCCTGGGTGTACAGCAACCCATGGTGTCTGGAAAGGAACTTAACATTTCGTCTTGCCTTGCCTTTGGGTGAAACACTAAGCTCTTTCCCTATGTCCTCGTTGCGTAGCAACCCCATGATTTGAAGCGCCTACTCACTACTGTACATCCTGGATGTTGAGTAACCTAAGCTGGGTACAAGGGAGTCTGCCTTTATGGGTAAGGTTTGTAAGAAGGGGCAGTGCTTTTCCTACAATAGATCTAGCTCTTGAGAGGATAAAATGTATACACCTAAACCTACACACATGTGCACTGGAGCTATCAGTAAAGAAAAAATAAGGCTTGTTACTTTACAGTGCACCTGCATAAATTTGCTCTCTTATGCCCATTTGTTTACCCTTGAGCTGATAGTCAATAATCATAGTAATGATAATAATAATTCTAATGAATATTGATAGTACAAGTATAACCAGATCTGCCCTAAACATGTCAATCTGTCTCATGATGCGTCTAATGTTGATGTGTCAAAAACTCCCGATCATAGATCTATGTAATAGCACCCCTAATACCCTATCAGATCTACAAAATAGCACGCTTTTGATGTCAGAGACCATCCATCCCCACCCCTAATTAAATGCACACCTTGGAGGACTCTGTATAAGTGCCTGTGTGAGTGTACATGAGGATTCTGCAGTATAGATATAATAAATCAGAAGTGGAACAGATCGCATAACACGTGAAACAATCAGTCCCACCTTCCAAGTCCATCTCCACTTCCAGAAAAAAAAAAAAAAAGAGAGCAAGAGAGAGAAAGGCAAACACACAGACACATGAGAGAGACAGAGAGAGAGAAGGAGAGAGAGAGAGGACAAAGTAGTAACCATCATTTCTAACTTTTTTCTTTCTTACATTGTTTATTCATATAGCAACAATTCTCGGTACAAGGACAGGTGTCCCAGCAAACAAGACGTAGGGAGGTCACAGATGGCATTCTAATGTTGTAATGAGTAACCCTTCTTTCAGAGAATGGGCATGTGCACACCCACGACATACTGGACTGTGCATTTCTTTTAAACACAATTTTTTGTGTACGAGTAGAACAGATGTTTATCAACAAAGTCATGAAATTTCAAGGCAGCAGCTTTACACGTTCTCGAGCTACAGAGCAAAATATTGGAGTCTGGGTGAGAATTCATCCTGAGCGTATGGCGAAGGTTAAGAACACTCTTTACTCAACTTTTCAATACCTTTCGCAAAATACCCAAAAGCAACTTCACCCCCCCCCCCCATCCCTGTCACCCCTCCCCAAAAAATCCTCATACCAAACCAACCATCCCTGTTACCACCCCCCCCCCAAAAAAAAAAAAAACCCCCACCCCATCCAACCAAAAAAAAAAACAAAACAGGTACACCTACTGCCCTGGTCGCCGACTTCATGCAAACATAGATTTCAATATCTGAGTGGGGATGTTTGGATGTTGAGGGTAATAGTGTACATGTAGCAAAATAATGATTTGTTAGTAGGGTTCTTTTTTTTATTTTTTAAATTGCTGAGACTACTGTGAATGGTGCTGAAGTTTGTAGATTTTTTGAGGATAAAATGTCTTACCTTCACAACACAAACAATACAGCTAGGGTGGTACTGGTTAGCAGCTATCTCACAGTGCTTAGGATATGTGTGTGTGTGTGTGTGTGTGTGTGTGTGTGTGTGTGTGTGTGTGTGTGTGTGTGTGTGTGTGTGTGTGTGAGTGTGAGAGAGAGTGTGTGTTGCTTAGTGATTTTTCTTCTTTTTTCGTTGTCCTGAAGCACCAGTCTTTGACACGTGATAACCAGGTAGAAGACAATGAAAGGACTGACTGACGGGTCATCAGAGATGACTGATCAATGCTTATGGGCTGAAGTGAAAAAAGACTGGCAAACACACAATACAGGCAAACTGTGACCTGTCTAGGTAACATCACAAACTATTTTTCTATTTTGGTTGAATGGAATAAATTATGATGGAAGAGCTGAATGCAGTTTTGACTGACAATTTTGCCAGACGCGAACATGGCTGGAAGATCTAGGCAGCTAAAGTGCAATATTGCAAATGAGTATACATGCATGGATAAAGCCACAGAAAGTGAACTTCTTTAGCAAAATGCTTCAGGAAGACCACAGAACAAGTTGAACAGTCCTGACAAAGAAGAGCTGAAGTTCTAAATACTCAATCTACACATTTTCTTTTTATTCGTTCGATAATATTCAGAAACCTCTTTCTATCATCCCCAGGAGATGCTTTCCATTAAAAAACGAAAATGGCAGCATCCTTACCCAAACAATCCCATTTGAACCTTATGGCTTGTGGTGAGACCACAAAATGCGATTCTGTGTGCAGGGTGCATTTATCCCGTGTAAAAGAACCTATGGCAATATCAGTATTGTCCCTGGCAAAATTCTGCAGGAAAAGCTACCTTCGTCAGGAATCGTACGTGGGGAAGGGGAAACTGCTCTTAAGGGGATGGGCTCTTTCCAGGTAGAGCAGTTCAAATTTCACACCAACAAATTTGCAGAGACTGAAAAAAATTCACATTAAAATAAATACAGTATAATAATAATAATAATAATAATAATAATAAAAAAGAGACTTTTCACCCATTCCCAGTCACTGTCTCCAGTTTTTGATGACATTCTTCAACAACCAACCCCAAATCCTACTCAACGACGCCAGAATGTCTTTTCATCCATGCCCAGTCAGTCGTCAAGAAGCTTTGAATGTTTTTAAACCATGGATCCCACTCCAGTCTACCCTCCCCCCACCCCCCAATAATTATGTTATCTACACAGCGGAGTCCAGACGACTGATGACGCGTTGGTAGTCCGTGACGTGCTCCTGAAACTGTTTCTCCAGAAAGGCGTAGCGCTGCTCCTTGGAGATGTTGCTCACCATCTGGGCCAGTTCGTCAGGCTGCAAGGCCAACTCCAGCTTGCTGTAGTCACGCTCGCTCTTCTGTACACACACACAATTTTAGATTTTATTTATTTTATACCACTTTATGTCACAGCAGATTTCTCTGTGTGAAATTCGGGTTGCTCTCTCTCCCCGGGGAGAGCGCGTCCCCGCCACAAGTGCAGTGCCTACCCATGATTTCCCCCCCCCCCCCCCCCTCAGGGATGGTGTCTAAACACACCACCTGTGTGCATGCTGTTTTTGTTTTTTTTTTAATTGATAATAATTTTGTCATCTGCTCCTACCGCCACATGATGGCCTGCTCTTCCGAAAGGCGGAATGGGGTTTTAACGTGTGCGCAAGATGTTCTACGTGCGTTCGCACACGGGGGCCTCGGTTTATAGTCTCATCCGAATGACCTGACAATCATGACAAGATTGTTTGGCGTAGAGAGGAGACCGATTGTATGAAGTTGTTTCCTTCCTGTCATTTCTGTGAAGGTTTTGCTAGTTTATATATATATATTTATTTAATAAATATATATATTTTTTATATCGAGGATAATAGAGTAAGCACTTATGTGCTTTTTTTTTTCTTTTTTACATCCAGTTCACCTGTGTATGCAGTTTTGTAAATCTTGTCATCTGTTCCCACCGGCACACACTGGCCTACTCTTATGAAAAGCGGAACAGGATTTAACGTGTGCGCAAGATGTTCTGCATGCGCTCGCATACAGGGGTTTATAGTCTCATCTGAAGACAAGATTGTTTGGTGGAGAGAGGAGACCGACCGATTGTATGAAGTTGTTTCCTTCCTGTCATTTTTGTGAAGGCTTGCTAGTTACAGACCTGTGCACCCCCGTACTATTGATTTCAGTATTTTCAAGGCAAGTTCCAGTATTTTCCCCCTTTTTCTTTTCATTTTTCTTTTGATATTGAGGATAATGGAGTAAGCACTCGTGTGCTTTTTCTTTTTACATCCAGTCCACGTGTGTATGCAGTTTGGTAAATCTTGTCATCTGTTCCCACCGGCACACAATAGCCTTCTCTTAAGAAAAGTGGAACAAGATTTAACGCGCGCACAAGATGTTCTACGTGCGTTCGCACACAGTCAGTTAAAGTTAAAGTCTGTCCCGAGCCTAGGGCTCATCAGGCGGGTGTTTATCCCGGTTTCTGTGGCGTTAAGCGACCGAGAGTCACAGACTCCCCCCTGGATAGGACGCCAGTCTATTGCAGGGTTAACCCCCAACACAAGGTTGGTACCCCTTTTACATCTGGGTGGGGTGAGAAAATAGCCGTAAAGTGCCTTTCCAAGGGCACAACGCCATAGCCGAAAGCTGGGATCAAACCTGCGACCTTTAGATTACGAGTCCAATGCCCTTACCACTAGACTACAGCGGCGGCTCATTCGCACACGGGGCCTTGGTTTATAGTCTCACCCGAAGGACTTTTGGGGAGAGTGGAGTCAGCACTGATGTTAACTCCAGGGCAAAAATTCTCTCGAACAGGAATTGAACCTGGGTCGTCAAATTGCGAGTGCAATGTTCTGACCACTAGGCTATCCTGTCCCCCAATCCAAACTTGGAATCCTGTAGTGACTTAGTAGCAAACACTGAACTCCATGATGCTGACAGATAGACCTAGTAAATGCTAGAATGTTCACTTGTAAAAACACCATGTTGTTAATGAATAAAAATGTTGATCACAGGGGGGGGGAAGAAGGAAAATCATGGTGGCCAATTTAAAAGGTCAAGCCTGTTGTCCAGTCATCCACAGCACCTTCCTGTATGGTGAAGAGAAAGGGGAATACCACACAACTGTCAGTTTCCCCCACTTTCAGCTCCTCTCAGCTACAAATTTATCCAGCCCAACCCAGCCCAGATAGCCGCCGCTGTAGTCTAGTGGTTAGGGCATTGGACTCGTAATCTAAAAGTTGCGGGTTCGATCCCAGCTTTTGGCTATGGTGTTGTGCCCTTGGAAAAGGCACTTTACCGCTATTTTCTCACCCCACCCAGGTGTAAAAGGGGTACCAACCTTGTGTTGGGGGTTAACCCTGCGATAGACTGGCGTCCTATCCAGGGGGGAGTCTATGACTGTCAGTCGCTTAACGCCACAGAAACCGGGATAAGCACCGGCCTGATGAGCCTTAGGCTCGGGACAGACTTTAACTTTAACAGCCCAGCCCAGATAGGGCCAGCTGGTGCTATTCATAACAGGAACTGACCACACTTTGGACTTGGTAAAAGGAAGGGGTGCGCTAAACATAGCACTCTTGACTAAGCAATGTTGGATTTGTGCGATGTGACCGTGTCATATTATGAAATGAGCTATGCTTTTTCCATGTGGCCACAACCAGGACAGAGTCCCTGTTGACTAGACACAGAAGATCTCTTTCACACTGCATGTATGTGACGCTCCACCATGAAACGAGTCGCTTTGCACCTGACCTACTTTTCTGCTAGAAGCCATTTAAGGCAGGTGGGGGTCATGTTGTCGATTTTGATTAATTATAGTACTGTAGCCATTTTTCTACCTTGTATTGAGGTATGAAAGTACAAATTTTGTTTCCTTTAAAAATGCATTTAAAGACAGCCAAGCCCTCATTCTGACCAACTATTGCACTCCAATTTTCTCATTTTATCACTTTCTGCACAGTCTATCCTTTCAACTTGTAATAGTTGTTTATAGAATTTTCTGATTTTCAATCTGGTTTTTTTATTTTTATTATTTTTTTTATTAGACAGCCTTTTCATTGCAAATTACAACTAAAAATTGACCTCTGATGCACTGCAACTCATTTTGTGGTGGGGTGTCACATATTCCCTCTGATGTCCTCTACCCCCACACACTGCAAAATCCTCTTTGCTCTGCCGCTGATCATCAAAGGTTCAGAAATTTAGGCCTTCTAAGAACAAACTGATTTTGTCTCCGACACTATTGGCCTTAACATAATCCTCGCACTCAATTAGAAACAAACAACAATAATAATAATAATAAAAAAAAAAGCAAAAATGTTTCAGACGTACCTGGAAGGGTTTGTACAGCCGTTTCTTCACATCCAGCCTGTACTGTCTGTACATGGAGCTGTTGCTCTCATCTGTAATCTTCAGGCGTAGAATCTCGTATATCCTTCGGCTCTGACGCTGTAACACACCCACAAAAAATACCTCATTTTATTTACAATCATCATCTTTCCTTCTTTTTTTGTGGTGGTGTTTTCGCCTATTTTATTTCACTATTGTCATAGAAAGCATTTTTGTTGACGAAATGTCCTTAGGTAAATGGGCGTGTTCTATAAAAGTGTAAAAGGGGTATGGGTGAATGGAAAGGTCAAAATCTGGAAGAAATGGTGGTGGGAATTAGACATTATGACTTACAGTAGACAGGATAAATAAAGGTGGAGAGGAAAGGCAGACAAGAAATACAGACAGAAAATAAAGAAGGGCGTCATCAAAATTACAATAATATAAAAAAAAAACCCATAAAACTTTTCATAGATAATTCAAAATTAAAATTTTGCAACAGGATCTGAAAACTCATACTCACTAATGCCTAACATCTCATCAAAGTTTCTTTCCTGGAGAAATAGATTTGTGCTATTTTTCAATCTGAGCTACCAACTTTGTTCCAACAGTTTCTATTCTTTTCTCTTCCTTCAATAGACAATGTTTAAATATCCAAAAGATGGGACATTATATATATATATATATATATATATAAAAATTCCTATCAACAAGCTGGCTGAAAAGATTAATTCAGCGTTAACAGATTGGGAGATCAGTCATAGCAGAGTTGGTTTTGGTAGGTTTGATAGTATTACAGTCCCAGTATAGCTATCCATGTAGAGACTGTACCATCAACCAACCATAGACACAACAGAGTCTGCAGGATAATGTTTTTCGACAATTGATGTGAAGCAACCCTCGTTCTTTCCCCTTTGCAAACATCGCAGATGTGCTATTTACAGACATATCTAAAAAGTGGCTTAATTTTAAAACGCACACACACACATCCCTGAAATAAGAATGTGGTTAACGTCATCATTGATGGGGAAAAACGGTTGAATGCACAAATATCTCAACACTGGTGAACCTCAGAGCTCTAGCAGAGGAACAACCCCACCCCCCCTCCCCCAAACAATAACAAAAACTAAACCAGACCCAGGATAGTATAACCAGAATACAGAAAAAAACTGAACTGCAAGCTGTACACATCAACCAAAAACAGGCCTACAATCAACCCCCCCCCCCCCCCTCCACCATCATTATCTATGTCCTGCCTACACAAACATCAGGGCCTATGAACACAATCATCAGGGCCTATGAACACAATCATCAGGGCCTATGAACACAAACATCAGGGCCTATGAACACAATCACCAGGGCCTATGAACACAATCATCAGGGCCTATGAACACAATCATCAGGGCCTATGAACACAATAATCAGGGCCTATGAACACAATCATCAGGGCCTGTGAACATCAGGCCTGTCTACCAACACACACAAAGCATACAAACATCAAGGCCTGTCTACCAACACAAACAGAGCATACAAACATCAAGGTCTGTCTACCAACACAAACAGAGCATACAAACATCAGGCCTGTCTACCAACACAAACAGAGCATACAAACATCAGGCCTGTCTACCAACACAAACATAATGGCATACAAACATCAGGCCTGTCTACCAACACAACAGAGCATACAAACATCAGGCCTGTCTACCAACACAAACATCATGGCATACAAACATCAGGCCTGTCCACCAACACAGAGCATACAAACATCAGGCCTGTCTACCAACACAGAGCATACAAACATCAGGTCTGTCTACCAACACAAACAGAGCATACAAACATCAAGGTCTGTCTACCAACACAAACAGAGCATACAAACATCAAGGTCTGTCTACCAACACAAACAGAGCATTCAAACATCAGGGCCTGTCTACCAACACAAACTGAGCATACAAACATCAGGGCCTGTCTACCAACACAAACAGAGCATACAAACATCAGGGCCTGTCTAACAATACAAACATCAGGCCTATAAACATCAGGGCCTGTCTAACAACACAAACATCAGGCCTATAAACATCAGGGCCTATGAACACAAACATCAGGGCCTATAAACATCAGGGCCTGTCTACCAACATAAACATCAGGGCCTATGAACACAAACATCAGGGCCTATGAACACAAACATCAGGGCCTGTCTACCAACACAAACATCAGGCCTGTCTGCCAACACAATCAGCGCCTGTCTACCAACACAAACATTAGGGCCTGTCTACCAACACAAACATTAGGGCCTGTCTACCAACACAAACATTAGGGCCTGTCTACCAACACAAACATCAGGCCTGTCTGCCAACACAAACATCAGAGCCTATAAACACAATCACAGGGCCTATAAACACAAACATCAGAGCATACAAACATAAACATCAGGGCCTGTCTACCAACACAAACATCAGGGCCTGTGTTCCAACACAAACATCAGGCCTATGGACACAAACATCAGGGCCTAAGAACACAAATATCAAGACCTGTCTACCTACACAAACATCAAGACCTGTCTACCTACACAAACATCTAGGCCTGTCTACCAACACAAACATCAGGGCCTATGAACACTAACACCAGGGCCTGACTACCTACAAAAAACATGAGAGCCTATAAACATCAAGCCTGTCTACCAACACAAACATCAGAGCCTATAAACGTCAGGGCCTATAAACATCAGGCCTGCTACCAACACAAACATCAGAGCCTATAAACATCAGGGCCTATAAGCCTCAGGGCCTATAAACATCAGGGCCTGTTTTTCAACACAAACATCAGGGCCTATAAACATCAGGGCCTGTTTTTCAACACATACATCAGGGCCTATAAACACAAACATCAGAGCCTATAAACACCAAGGCCTGTCTACCAGCACTGACTTTGTTCAGCTTCAGTTTGGTGCGTGCCTCCTCGGCCATGGCAGGATGGAAGCCCTCCATCAGGTAGTCAGGCTGGAAGTTGGTCAGACGCATGCAGTTCTGGGCATCCACAAAGTCACGCAGACGCTGAAAGTCTTCTGACGGATCCTCCACTGAACAAAAAAAAAAAAAAAAGAGATTTTTTTTAAAAATGAAGAGTGTTACCAGAAAGCCTCTTTCAATATTATTTTATTTATTTAATTAAATATTAAAAAAATTCTTTTACATTGAGGATCATGGAATAAGCACTCATGTGCTTTTTTTAAAAATACGGTCCCCATGTGTATGCAGTTTTGTAAATCTTGTGATCTGTTCCCACCGGCGCATGATGGCCTACTCTTACGAATCGCGGAACAGGATTTAATGTGTGTGCAAGACATTCTGCGTGCGTTTGCACACGGGCCTCAGTTTATAGTCTCATCTGACAGACTTTGCAGTTCTTACATACAAGCAAACCAGTTAGGCCGCTATTTTGCTTGTGGTCGGCTTGGCAGCCAAACCCAGATGCACTCGTGGGGCATGGAAGGTTGTGTCATGAAAATTATAGGAATCAAATGTCATAATGCAGGATACTACAAGCATTTCAGTTACAAAGAAAAAAAAAAATCCAGGTTTCCTTACTTCTCACTCTGACAAAAAAAGGGGTTATTTTCAGCCAATCACTAGAAATGGTGTACATTCCCACTTAGCGCTAACAGCATGAAACCCAGGAGCAAAGCTGTTGCACAGTCTCTCAGACTAGTCTGATTACAGTTCCGTAACATGTTGATTTTTGACAGAAACAATCATGAAGTCTTTTGCCAACTAGAATAATGATCTAGCATCACATCTACAAGAATTTTTAAAACTAAATTTTACTTTTGCAGAAGAGTAGGCCAACTACTGGCAGTGGGATGGATGACATGAACATACCCAGCATGCACCCTGTACCTGGAGAGGGATGGGCTCCGCCAGGTTCAACGACCCAACAAGGAGTTGGGGGAGAAATCAAGTCACCCAAAATGTAACCCATAAAAAAACCCTAACAAACCACCAAACAACTGAGTGAAAAGACATTCTCAAATCAGTGACCAGATTTGGCAAACCCACCAGTGATATTGATGACATCAGCCTTAGGTAAGGAGTTAAGGGAGAACTCAAGTCACCCAAAATGCAACCCATAAAAAACCCCAAACAACTGAGTGAAAAGACATTCTCAAATGACAGTTGACCAGATTTGGCAAACCCACCAGTGATGTCGATGACGTCGGCATTAGGTAGGACATTGTTGTAAAAGGTCTGCAGTAACACCGCCCCATGGCCTTGCCTCTGGAAGGGGGGCAGAACCAGAAACTGGCTGCAAAAATACAACACATCATAAACAATAACAGAATAAAAAAGGATTTTGTCTTTTTTTTTTTTTTTTTAGCACACTTTTCAACCAATGTGTATTCTCACAGACTTTCCCTGCAGTATGGAGAGTGACAGAGTACATGGTCACTGGATGACCTCCATGAGGCTGAAGCTGGGGAATGCTTGACAACAAACATTGCAAGATGGTACAGAAGAGGAAGTAAATAGGAACAATTTGTACCTTTGAAAGGTGGTGGTGGTGGTGGTGGGGGGGGGGGGGGGTAGCCTAGTGGTTAGAGCTTTGCATTCACTATTTGGTGATCCAGGAAAGAGTCCAGGTATACCTTTGAAAGGGGGGTGGGGGATAGCCGAGTCATGTGGTTAGAGCTTTGCACTCACTATTTGGTGACCTAGGAAAGAGTCCAGGTATACCTTTGAAAGGGGGGTGGGGGATAGCCGAGTCATGTGGTTAGAGCTTTGCACTCACTATTTGGTGACCTAGGAAAGAGTCCAGGTATACCTTTGAAAGGGGGGTGGGGATAGCCGAGTCACGTGGTTAGAGCTTTGCACTCACTATTTGGTGATCCAGGAAAGAGTCCAGGTATACCTTTGAAAGGGGGGTGGGGGATAGCCGAGTCATGTGGTTAGAGCTTTGCACTCACTATTTGGTGACCTAGGAAAGAGTCCAGGTATACCTTTGAAAGGGGGGTGGGGGATAGCCGAGTCATGTGGTTAGAGCTTTGCACTCACTATTTGGTGACCTAGGAAAGAGTCCAGGTATACCTTTGAAAGGGGGGTGGGGGATAGCCGAGTCATGTGGTTAGAGCTTTGCACTCACTATTTGGTGACCTAGGAAAGAGTCCAGGTATACCTTTGAAAGGGGGGTGGGGATAGCCTAGTCACGTGGTTAGAGCTTTGCACTCACTATTTGGTGACCTAGGAAAGAGTCCAGAGCTTTGCACTGACTATCTGGTGGCCCAGGTTCAAGCTATCACTCAAGACGCCTGTCCGAGGGGATTTTCTTTCTCCCTGGGGTTAATATCAGTACTGATCCCCCCCCCCAAAAGTCCTTCAGATGACAATAAATTTAAGGCATGGGGAAATGCATGTAAAGTATCTTCCCTATGCGTTAAGACATGTTCTACCTTTTGGTGGAGTAGGCCATTCGTGCCAGTAAAAACAGACAAAAAACTGTATGTAATGTACGCTGGTGTCATGTGGGCAAAAGTCGTTGCCTATGAAAAAATCTCACCACTGAAGATGGGGTAGGGGGTGGAATAAAATAAATTTTCAGGAAAAGATTAACATTTTCAAAGAGGCTTTTATAATCTTTTGTTTTACGATATATATATATATATATATATATATATATATATATATATATATATATATATATATATATAAAAGCTTCAGATGTGTGTGTGTGTGTGTGTGTGTGTGTGTGCGCACGCGCACACGTGTGTGCGCGCATGTGTGTATGACTGACTTATGCAGATGCAAACTTTCAGCGTGTGCCATCCCACACCACCACCCAAACTAATGGAACAATGCTGAAGTCAACGAACCTAAGACGGGGTCGAAGATGTTTGGGATAAGCGTAGTAATTGTAGGCAGTCATGTAACCAGCAATGGCATACATCGGCTGGCCATCACGCTTGTATTTTTCAAACCTGCAACACACCACAATACTTCTTGACAAAAACAAACAAAACCTAAACCCCACCCTCACAAAATCTGGCAGACCACCTCAGTCTTCTTCTCTTGTTCGCTTTACATTGTCAGATGTGTCTGGTAAAAATAATGGCATGTCCTTTCCAGCTCCTCTCGTGGGCCATACAGCTTGGTTTGTAGGGTTATCTCCATCGGCCACACATTCTTCCTCAGGTCGCTGAATAGCGTACACCTTTGAAGGATGTGCTCGCCTGTCTGGTTTTCTTTACCACAGGCACACATGGGAGAAGGAGCAAGTTTCAGCTTTGTGGACATATGGTGGTTTAGCCTGTTGTGCCCAGCGCAGTCTTAGAATTATGACTTGTTCTTCTCTTTTGAGGTGATGGTAGTCATCCTTTTCTATTCACCACCTCAGTGTGCTGAGCTTCACCTCATTTGTTCAGCATCCTTATTTTTTGCGTCTTACAAATTTCACATGTGAGAAAAGTTGCTACCAATTACAACTTTCACACGAACAGACATATATCTATACACCCTACCAAGAAGTAAAGGACATGCTAACTTGAATAAAGTTTCTAAGTTATGTTTTACTAAATTTAGGTACAAATTTTGTACTTAAAAGATGCAATCTTTATGAAATAAAACCCCCTCTTGCCAATTTTTAGTTCATGTCTATACATTCAAAATCCTGCAAATCACCCAGGTCAGAATGCGGCTACCTTTAATAGCGTGTAAAGACTGTTGCATATGGAAAATCTCATCCATGGTAAACATCGGAGCTCTAACTGAGAAACAACAACAACAACAAAAAAGAAGAGAATAAAATCCCCCAACTGTTGACTAATCTCACCGACTCTGAGACATTTTCAGGTCAAAACCAGTCATGCCTGCCTGCCTGCCCATATGGTGAACAGCCTGCAACCAGCAATTCACCCAAATTTCTCCCCCAGGGCGTCCCTACTGTCTCACATGCAATTCCCAGATGGGGTGAGCGAGGCACAGTTAAAGTTAAAGTTAAAAGTCTGTTCCGAGCCTAAGGCTCATCAGGCTGGTGCTTATCCCGGTTTCTGTGGCGTTAAGCGACTGAGAGTCATAGACTCCCCACTGGATAGGATGCCAGTCTATCGCAGGGTTAATCCCCAACACAAGGTTGGTACCCCTTTTACACCTGGGTGGGGTGAGAAAATAGCCGTTAAGTGCCTTTTCCAAGGGCACAACGCCATAGTCGAAAGCTGGGATCGAACTTGCAACCTTTAGATTACGAGTCCAACGCCCTAACCACTAGACTACAGCGGCGGCTGAGCGAGGCACAGTACTTTTTCTAAATAACCCCCAGGGTACTGAAGCCAGGAAGCACTTTACAACAGCAGTGAGACAGGCTGTTTGCACTTGTGTGTGCCATCTACCTTCTTTCAGTTTCACCCATGTGCAGACATACAATCAAACAATGCTTCTGAGCAAGGTCATTCCAAAGTAACTAGGTTCATCCATTTATCTGAATACCTCATGTCCATGACTAAAAGATCAAAGTTTGCCCGAAAGGTCAAAGTTTGCGCTGCTTTTCGAAGAGGTGTGTGTTGTTTTTTAGCTTTTCATTCATTTTGTTTATGAGCCTTGATGCACATTCCAGCACTTCACAGAGAAATCTGCTTTGACTGTAACTAATATACACAGAAAAAAACAATCAGAAAACACATTCTCCAAGAGCAGACACACACTCCTTACAGCAGATAAAAAGTCCACTTCTCATCGTCGTCGTCAATGTAGGAAGCAGCGTCGATGTAGAAGAGGACGAATGTCTGTAATCTCTTGTGGTACTCCCGGAAGCCTGGCGTCTCGAGGTCAGGTTTGAAGATTTGAAACTCTCTGTCTTCACCATCTGCCAGAAAAAACAACGACCATGACCTTCATTCACCATGACCATGACCCACAACACAGAAAAAACCATTGTGGAAGAGAGAAAAGAAGTAATAAAAAACAGTCGGGTTTTTTTGTGGGTGGGTGGGTTCCTTTTTAAAATTCATTAGCCATATAGTCAAGTATTTTGATAACATTGCTCTCCAACTTATTTGAAAAATTAACTATCTTTGTATGCCTAGTGTGTGCATTGAATTTTTAATTAATATTTAATTCTTAAATTTACTGGGGTTAAAACCAGAGATTATAAACACAACTGTCCAAAAACAATGCGCGAGAAAAAAAAGTTTCATCAACTGAATGTACACAACTTTAAAACTGGATGAATTCAGTATAATGTAACTGGATGAATTCAGTGTAATGAAACTGGATGAATTCAGTGTAAAGTGCTTGTGCATGAAAAAATATGCATCAAATATTCTTTTTTTTTTTTTTTTTTTTTTTTTGCTGCCTCGTCTTCTGTGACGTTCCCGTACTGCTGTTCCCACGCCGCTCATTTCAATCTCCCCGCCACAGCCATACCTAGATTCGTTGTGTCTCACCCTCGGGTCGGGAGTCCACAGGGAGCTCATCAATATTAGGCCGCCGCGGGGCCACCAGCCAGAGGGGCCCTGCACTTCTGCTGGGTCACTTTGGTGGTGTTCAGTGGTGCCTGTTCTGAGCTAACATACGCAGGACACCACCTACTAAGCCCCCTACTAACGACAGTATTAGCTCAGTCGCGGAGCCAGACTGAGTGAGTCACCCACCCAAGGTGGCGACCACCACAACGTCCCTCCAACGACCGCCTCCCACGAACCCCCAACCCCAAAGGCTTTGACACAAATTCACCACAGGCACAGAAGCGTATGGGGAAACCGAATCTGAGGTCACCATGAGACCAGAGCAACGGAGGCCACCGAATCAGAGGCAATTTTTATTATTGCATGATGATCAATGATGATGAGGATGATGTAATGATGCTGCTGTGGAGGTGCATCCGCTTTGAGACTACTTGACAGGGTTGTTCTCTACGCTTACTGTCATAATATATCCCGGCGTCAACCAGGCCCGAGAGATACAGACACCTGCAGTGTTGGTCAGGTAATTTGAGCAACACTCTCAAATTCGCATCCGTAAAGTGGATGAAGCTCGACTGTGTGGTCCCAGTCTCCCCACTGAGCCCACAGCACACTCACTCTGGGTAGGAGCCGGCCGGAGCCCGAAAAAATCCCTATGACTTATGGGATTCGAACCCGCGACCTTCCAGTCCGGAATCCACGGCGCTAACCACTGCGCCATGGCGGCTGGTTGCATCAAATATTCTTTGTCTGCAGCTGATTCAGAATCATACAACACACCACACTACACTAGTCCTTTGACAGCAGTCCTTCAGCTACAATTTGTACTTATCATATCCAGCAAGATAGCAACTATAGCCAAATGGTTTGAGTGTTCCCCCTTTATCTACCAGGGTCCATGAAGTCCTGGGTTCAAATCTCAGCATCCCCAAAGTCAGAATGTGGCTACTTTTAAGCCAGTAGGTGTGAAACTGGTGGACACTGCTGAAAATACTTGGTATACAGAGGTGAGCAAGAGAAAAAGAACACGGTAGTAAGAGAGTTTTAAAGTATAGACGGTCCCAGATCAAAATCTTAACATTGGTGAACCTCGGAGCTCCAGCTGAGGAGTAAAGAAGAAAAAAAAAATCCTCTGGCAGCATGATTAAAACCCCATCCACTTTCGTACATGAGAAGGAAAAGTTGTAGCATGCGGTATGGAAAACACACAAATACCCAGCATGCGCCCTGCTACCCACAGAGGGATGGGCTCTGCCAAGTTCAACTAACCCACTGCCTAAAACAACTTGGCGCAGAGCCCCAACAATTCCTCAAGGATGATGTCGAGTGACTTACACTACCTTCCAACCCTCCCCCCCCCTCCCCCTTCCAGGCCATACATACCCACAGTGACTGTGTAAGAATGGAGAAGCTCTCCAAAAGGTTTGAAGGCGCTGTCTTTGTCAACGGAAGCCAGAAAATCGTCAGAGTTGGTCAGGACACCCTCTGGCAATTCCTTCATCAGTTTCTGAGCCACATTGTCTGCCTGCAACACACAGCCTACACTCCACACTATGCACTGATTGTCTGTTTACAACACACAGCATACACTCCACACTATGCACTGATTGTCTACAACACACAGTCTACACTGCACACTAATGCACTGATTGTCTACAACACACAGCCTACACTGCACACTATGCACTGATTGTCTGCCTGCAACACATAGCCTACACTGCACACTATGCACTGATTGTCTGCCTGCAACACACAGCCTACACTCCACACTGTGCACTGATTGTCTACAACACAGTCTACACTCCACACTATGCACTGATTGTCTGTCTACAACACAGTCTACACTGCACACTATGCACTGATTGTCTGCCTGCAACACACAGCCTACACTCCACACTATGCACTGATTGTCTGTCTACAACACACAGTCTACACTGCACACTATGCACTGACTGTTTACACCACAGCCTACACTGCACACTATGCACCGATTGTCTACAACACACAGTCTACACTCCATACTATGCACTGATTGTCTACAACACACAGCCTACACTGCACACTATGCACTGATTGTCTACAACACACAGCCTACACTCCACACTATGCCCTGATTGAGGAAGGGAGAGAGAGAGAGAGGAGAGAGAGAGAGGGAGAGGGAGAGGAGAGAGAGAGGAGGGAGAGAGAGAGAGAGAGAGAGAGAGAAGAGAGAGAGAGAGAGAGAGAGAGAGAGAAACCCTCTACCCCTTAAAAGTTCTTTCGCAGTTTTTCACTTTCTAAAAATGTCAATGTTCAGAATTTTTGTACCATTACTCTCTTTGAAAAAACAACAACAAACATCATGCAGAAGTTACACTGTTAAGATCCTGGCCAAATTTTAATGCACACACACATGCACAGGCACCACACACACACCGCAGCTGTCAGTTTCCCCCACTTTCCGCTCCTCTCAGCTATTTATCCCATCCCAGCCCATCTGTGGCCAGTTGGTGCTTTTTATAGCAGGAACTGACCACACTTGGACTAGGTGAAAGGAAAGAGTTCGCTAAATTTAGCACTCTTGACTAGGCCCTACAGAGTGATGTTGGATTTGTGCACTGTGACACACACACACACGCACACAGAGAAAAAAACTTACAAAAACGCCGTTAGATCCGGTGGGTGGGACACGGTCTGTGTACTGCAGGCTGAGGTAGGGAATCAGCCTTCCCGCTGTGTAGAACATCTGTACCTCCAGGTCCTTGTAGCCAAAGATGCTTTCCCTGTGACATCATCATGGATTCATTACTACTGGCTGTTATG
Source organism: Stramonita haemastoma (assembly GCA_030674155.1). NCBI lineage: Eukaryota > Metazoa > Mollusca > Gastropoda > Neogastropoda > Muricidae > Stramonita > Stramonita haemastoma. The sequence continues at coordinate 16,068,548 of CM060338.1, forward strand.
CCAAAAGCTCTGTCATGGCTGAAGACAACCTCAATAAAACATGTCGAAGCATAACAATATGATCTAGATTGTGGCACTTAGCTCCCATCAACAACTGACAAAGCTTTGGGCCTGGACCAAGTATGAGAGATTATGAATCAAAATCTTATGTGCCAACATACACACATCTCTCAAACATGTTAACCCATTTTTCTTTTATTTTGAGGATAATGGAATAAGCGCTCATGTGCTTTTTTTTACATCTGTCTCTGCCTGTAAATTTTGTTACAAGTCTATTCTCAATGGGACACAATAGTCAACTCTTCTGAAAAGTGGAATGGGTTTTAAAATGTGTATAAGATCCTTTGTATGTGTACAGGGGGCCTAAGTTTATAGAACCATCCAAAGAACTTTTCATCACCAGCTATTCTGCTAAATAGCCATTTCTTGAGCTTGCTATTTTTCAACAAAACCATAAATTGTATATAACCATCACTGAGAACAAAATTCTACCCCCCCCCCCCCGAAAAAAAAGGAGAAATAAATGCATGGTGAATGGCTACCAGTCACATATAAGTGAATCCCAGGGCTCTGATAATAGCTGGTGGTTTTTTTATCCCATCAAACTGGAGACTTATGTGACATCACCTGGCTATATATATCCCATCTCTATAACTTTAGCAGCAAATCATTCCTACTGCATAAATGTAATGTTGACTCTGTAAGTTAATTAACCCTTTGCTGGGCACAGCAAAATCATTTGTCACCTTTCTGCCGGGCAGAGAAAATGGAGGTGGATGGCTTGTGAGTGGGTGTATGTATTTAACATGCAATAACTCTACAATGGTCAGGTGGATTTTGATGAAATAAAAACAGCAAGATGCAGAAATGAATAAAGAAATTGCTAATACCCAATTTTTGTCATTATTTTTATTTTCTTTTAGAATTATAATGCATAAACACACAAAGTCATTGATTGGTTTGTGTGTGTTACAGTTAGCGTTGCAATAACTTTAGAATGCGTGCATGGATTTTGATTAAATAAAAACTAAAACATTAAGAAACAATTATAGAAAAGATATTTTCAACCTACTGTTGGTTTTTTAGTTTTTTTGATAAATGGTGCACGAACACATCGAACATTCCGACGATCGCCATTTTTGTTTACCGATGATCGCAATCAGCTTAACGTTTAAGTTTGAGCCGCTACCGTATCAAAATCCCGAATAGCAACCAAATAACAAAATATATCAAGTTCTGAACCATTGCCGAACTTGAAATCCACGATAATTTCCCCAAATCTAAGAGTAGAATTCTAAACGCGTATCGGCCGTGTTAGATTTGACGATCGATTTTCGTCTCGAACTTCGCCGTAGTCAAAGTCGTCTCTCTCACTTCAGTCAACAAACTCAGAAGTGCACACACTACTAGGATCGATTACATCGATATTTGAGCCTAGATACACATCTCACAGCGTCATATTTTCGGCATGGAAGCTGTAAAAACGATCGTAAATGTCGGGTTCGAAGATAGCATCCATCTTGGAAAAATTTGCGAATTTTTTCCTCCAAAACTTGCAACAAACTCACTCCAATCGCCGCCATTTGTAATAAACATGCGGAAGTCTCGTGGCTTCTATATTCACGAGATTTGAAGCGAGACTGGCGGGAATTTCGAATGTATGATCGCTCTGAAGTGACGGTTATGTCGCCGGGCGCTTTGGGGCGTTTTGCCCAAGGACAGGGTCGGGCGCTTTGGGGCGTTGTGCCAAGCAAAGGGTTAAAACCCATGCTTTTGGAAATAGGTATGACAGTTACAGATAATTCTCATAGGTACAGCCACATCAACTGTACTACAATGAACAAACGTTAAAAAGGCTTCCACGTCATGATTTCTGGGAATGTATGGTATCCCACTATGCTACAGCTGATGCAAGCATTACAACAAAGTGGACATTTACAATATTCAGCTACTTACTGTTCACCAAAAATCTGATGCGACATGTCTGGTTTGAACGTTGTCTTTTCATCGTGGAAGTCTGCCTCTTGACGCACTGAACACAGAAAAGAAAATCATGGAGTTCAACAGCAGTAACAGAAACAGCAGCAGCATCTTAACATGCTGTTACATTGCTGTACTCAAACCACCCCTTGAAGAGGGATGGGCCTTGCCAGCTTCAACTACCCCAGGTCAATTCATTCTCAGAACAATTCATTCCCCCAACCACAACCCAAGCAAAGCAGAGAAGAAAAAAAAAAGGAAAAAAAGGGGGAAAAAAAGCAGTGAAGGAAAAGACAAGTTATGCAAACTGTTTTACAAAATTTGGAGACGAATCTCACAGCTGATAACATCAACCATACACTCTGCTGGACAGCAAAGTTCTGTTAGGAACACTGACATAGTAAGATAGCCACTTTGTTCATTTCAGGGGTAAATGTTCAGTAAACCCTGTGATGATAAAAATTAAAATGATTGCAATAGAAACTGTACACACATGAAAAGCCTGTGATTGATTGGTGCTAGACGGCATGGATTTGTTTCCATGTGACTGAGTGTGAGAGGAGATGAAGGAAGCAAAACTTTCTGCAGGATGCAAAGTCTTTAACAAAATGCACCAGTCCTGCATTTTGTGCAAGACTGGCTGGTTGTGGATCACGCAGAATGTTTTCATTTTAAAGTAAGTTTTTTACTCACTCTTTCCGATTCAATGCATGGCTGAATGGACTGAGATAATGTTAGTATGTACGGTTTCTATTGTTAAAGCCAGAACAGTTTGTAAGGTAGCCACCCCTGCAATCTCTAGTCTTAAACGCATTGTAAGTGTGTAAAGAGCTGATCCATCAAACATGATACTCAGCCAGGAAGGACAATGCCATTCTGCTAATCTGTCATGCACAAGACTGATGTATGCACTGGTGGTCAAATTTCAAACATCACTTCTCAGGTTGTGTTTACCTCACTTCTCATATTGTGTAGTTAAATCTTTCTTTATGTCACTTCTCATGTGTAGTTAAATCTATATTTACCTCACTTCTCAGGTTGTGTGGTTCAATCTATCTTTACCTGGAGATGATTCACTCCATGGCCAGCTTAGCAAGGTTTAAAAAACATCTATAGTATAGGTTTGGAAACTGATTGAAGTACATGACTTGATCGATAATATACAGTTGCTAAAAATGTCTAAATCAATTCCTGTAATAAAAATACAGACATACACTTAGTGACTTACCCAATTTGAAATGGATAGCATCATTTGCAGAACACTTGAAGTCCTCTAACTTGTTGCTGACAAGGCTAACCTCTGAAAAAAAAGAGACTGTACATGTCACATATAGTAATAGTCACTATATTACTATTAGTGACCAATTTTTCTGCACGGCAGTTCACAAACAAATAAATTCTACTGGTAACACAATGGCATCTTCAGTAAGTGGTAACACAATGACATCTTCAGTAAGCGCACCTAGTTAGGAAACAACAGACAGATTCATTTTTCATCTCATTGAATTCAATTGAATATCACTTTCAGTAACGGCAGATTTCTCTGTATGAAATTCAGGATGTTTTCCCTGGGGAGAGCTCATCACCATCAGCACCACCTTGTAAAAAAGCTATATCATATACAAATTACATATATTTTTTTATATCCGAAAAACTTGTGTGTTTGTTATCTTCTATCAGAGTGGCTTTTCTTTACAAAATATTGCCAGGGACAACCCTCTTGCTGCCTTGGATTCTTTCATGTGCACTGTATGCATGCTGCACATGGGGACCTTAGTTTATTGTCTCATCTGAAAGGCTAGCACCCAGACCACCAGTAAGGTCTAGTGGATGAGGAAAAATAGAGTCAACACCTACAAAGAACAAGCTTTTTCTTGTCAGAAAATAATGAAATCAAAGTGATCAACAAACGCATCCCATCATCAAGTACACTGCTGTTCTTGTAATTTTCAATGGGTTCTTTTTCATCCCCACAAATGAATAGTTGCATGTCTGCATGTAGTGTGTGTGTGTGTGTGTGTGTGGGGTGTGTGTGTGTGTGTGTGTGTGTTTGGGGTGTGTGTGAGTGGAGAGAGAGAGAGAGAGAGAGAGAGAGAGAGAGAGAGAGAGAGAGAGAGAGAGAGAGAGAGAGAGAGAGAGGACACAGCAGAAGTGACAACACACATGACCACACACAGTGACACACACACACAGTGACACACACACACATGACACACACACACACACACACACACAAAGGCATGGGACAGAGATGTGTATCAGATAAAAACAAGGGGATGGAGGAGACAAAGCAGGAATGAGAGAAAACCCACACCCCCCCTCCCTGAAAAAAACAAACAACCCCAAATCAAAACCAAAAAAATAAACAAAAAAGAGGAGCAGATTTTTGCAGCAGCAAATCAACAGTAGCTCTATATCAAATCTGCAACCATCTCACTCCAAAATGTCCTTAGCAAGTCCACAATCTATGGTTAACATACAGCAGACATTGGACAGGCAAACAATGCCTGAAGGGACAAGATACCTGTCACTTCATTTTACTAAGTCACTGAAGGTCAACTTGAAAAGAGGATCCCCCCCCCCCCGATAAAAATCTGAGCCTGACCACATTGGTCATGCTCTGTCCAGGTTTCATGACTATACATGTATGCGCTCTACAGGGTCAGCATCAAACATGTACATACTTATCTGCCTTCAAAAGCCACAATGGTGGCCTTATGGTTAAGACACTTAAAAGTTTCAGAAGTGAGACGTCTGTGGTTCAAAATCTGATTTGTTTTCTATAGTAATGAAGTGTTACTTTATTTGTTCCTGCGATTAGGATGAAAAAAGGTACAAAAAAGCCCCCCTCCCACCCCCCCCTCTACATCATTATGCACAATCTACATTTGAGCACATGTTCCAAACTGCATAACAATGAATTGTCTATAACAAAATTGTGTGAAAAAACCTCCCATCTTGGTATACAAACACAGGTATGGAAAAGCACAATATCTATGTACACACATATTCTGCGAAACTCAAAATCTTGTAGAAATGAGCGTGTTTGCATGTGTGTGAGGGGGAGGGGGGAGTTGTGCATGTAAGTGTTGGAGGGTGGGGAGGGTGGAGGTAACGATATAAACAGTTTTACTTTGACAGTGATGCCCTCTTTTCAGGAAAAAGCTCAGATTTCATTAAGACTCTGCATCATTAGAGAACCGAGTGTTATATGATGCAATGCTCGCTGTGACCTAAAGTAAAGAAAAAGCTGCAGCGCAAGAGAAAAAGAGAGAGAGAGAAGGGGGAGACGGCGAGAGGAGGGAGGGAAGGAGGGAGAGAGGGAGAGAGAGAGAGACTGTGTCAGTGTCAGTGTGTGTGTGTGTGTGTGTGTGTGTGTGTGTGTGTGTGTGTGTGGTGTGTGTGTGTGTGTGCGTGCGTGTATGTGTGCGTGCGTGCGTGCGTACGTGTGCGAGCACGTGTGTGACTTACTGGACACGTGCAATTGTTTGTGTGTGCCCAGACATGATAAAGGAATATATTTCTCATTCCCTTTGAAAATAATTGTATAAGTCCTTTTCTTCTCCAGGAGAGAAGGATCTTCTGCCCCATGGAGATGCTAAGGGCCTATTAGAATAGCATCCCCACCTTCCTGGAAATTCTGTGCTAGGAATTCCTTTTTTTTTCCTATACCCCCTTTTCTGCTTTGTTCCAGAAAAACTTAAAACATAATTCTCTAACTTTCCAAAGTCTGATGTGCTGAGCCTGATTTGTCGGGCGCTCGATGCGTTTTCCCTCATGTGACTGACAGTGACTAACAACAGTTGCTGTCTGAGCGTTCAACGACGACAAAGAAGAAGAAGCTTCATCTGAATTACCTCTGGCAAATCTGACCCTACCCACACAAATCTCTTTCATGAATTAAGACTGCCAAGCTGGGGCAGATTATCAGCGATGACACAGCTTTTGCTGTGGAGGTCTGGGTATCTTCCACACCAACCATAAAGCACCATAAGCATGACTGCATTTTATTTTTCTTAATGATTTTCTTTTTTACATCTTCACATTATGATATAAATTTGACATTTCATGAATAGAAGTCTCCATTTTAAAAAAAGGAGGGGGGGGGGGGGGGGGGGGGGAGAGACGCACATACAATCTAGCCACAATGACTGACATGTCTGCAAAAACCAATTTCCACACCTATAGGCTATACAGAGTCAATGATTTGATAAGTATTTCAATTGAACTTCAATTTGAAGGATAATCAAGATGTAAACTATACAGTACATTAGTCATTAGTGTACACATTTCTTCACACTGGAGAACAAGTAACATACATTCCATCATTCAGAGCATAGAATTGGCAGAGAAGAAAAAAGAGGAAACTAAGCCGGGGTGCAGGGGCCACTTAGGCCCTGGTGGGGTGCAGGGGCAAAGCTCCGCTGGGAGGCCCATTGCCCCCCCCCCCCCCCCCCCCAGCCAAAAAAGATTTTTAGCATTTTAAAGGCAATTTGGAGGCCTCTCCAAGCACCATTTTGTGCAATGTGGAGGCATGTATGTGTGTGTGTGTGTGTGTGTGTGTGTGTGTGTGTGTGTGTGGTGTGGTGTGGTGTGGTGTGGTGTGGTGTGGTGTGGTGTGGTGTGGTGTGGTGTGGTGGTGTGTGTGTGTGGGTGAGGGACAGAGACAGAGAGACTGAAAATAGTGAAATTGTCTGGGTACATATTTTCCTAACTGGCCACCAAAACACTGGTCAATTTTTATTTATCTTTTGTCATAAAGCATAAACATAGCTATACTAACACAGATCAATGATTTCTACAACTTACAAGTCTTTTCCATAACCAGCTTCTACTCGACAAAAAAGCTGCTTTGACCAAAACTCTAAAGCAGAGGCAGTTTCCACTAGAGGATTGGTTTTCAGTTCAAGATGGCTATCACAGGGTTCGCGCTAGGATTTTTTAAAACCGGTACTGCAAGTTGCCATTTTAGATATATCTTGATCAACTCCCCCAAAATCGGTCCCCAGAAAATAAAATCCGGTACGTACTGTGAACAAAACGAAACTATTCAGTGAGAGGGTGGGATTGTTCGGCAGCAAAACTAAATCTAAATTGAACGCAAATCTCTCAGACTTTGACTGCTGTCACTTGCTTCTTTGGCACGAAGCCACGCAGGAAATAGGATTTTTTTCCTAGCGCCTGTGTCACTGTCTGTGTCAGTCTGTTGTTTTGCATGGCATCATTCGTGAGACTTATATTCTTCTTTCTTGTTTCTATGCTTAACGCTCATCTAGATCTTTGGTTCAATTTAGATCACTCCTCTCTCAAAGCAACGCGCAAATTCATAGTCAAAGACCCTCCGCTTTTCGTAAGAGCAGGCCATCGTGTGTGCCGGTGGGTACAGATGACATTTACAAAACTGCATATACATGGGGACTGGATGTAAAAAAAAGCACAGGAGTGCTTATTCCATTATCCTCGATATAAAAGATTAAAAGAATAAATAAATCTAGGCCCCATTTACTCATTGTGAATGGAAGTTACTGTCATGCCGAGAAGAGCGCGAAGTTCTGTTCTTTCACAGTAAAGCTTGCTGTTCTGCGTGCTAGGATAATGAGGCTGGCGCCAAAGATGTTTGTCGGAAGGGGTGGTAGGAAGGGGTAGGTGCGTAAGCACAGTACAGGCGCATGACAGACTGTCAGAAAATGTCACTTCAGACTTTTTTCTTGAGACGGAAATCTAATCGGTCACAGGCAAACAGAATTGGTATGCGGTACCGGCTGCTTCAAAAATTTTCGGTATTCCCTGTTTACAATCGGTAAAATACTGACAATTACCGGTTATCGCGAACCCTGGCTATCAGCGAGATGCTACGACACTGATTGTGATTTCATCTCACTTTATCAGTTTATAGAAACCGGGATAAGCACCGGCCTGATGAGCCTTAGGCTCGGGACAGACTTTAACTTATCAGTTTATGGATGCACATGGTCTAAATAATCATCAAATGTTAGTGAACTGCACTGCAGCACATGACAAAGTACGATGGTCTACACTACAGTATAATACTTTAATTCCAAATTAAAAATTTATTTAAAGAAAAACCCCCAAGGGGTACATGAAATTTGACAAAACAAATGCTTGCAGATATGGGAGTGTGAAAAAAAATCACAACAAAAATCCTAACACAATGGATTTAACACAAAAATGAAAAAAAGAAAGAATATTCACAATACAGTAGAGGACCAAAAAAATCAGCATGATGTTTAGATGACTCGACAGATAATGCGTGCTCTTTCTCTCTCCCAGCACATCCCGTACAATGCTAAGCCATCAAGAAGTACACATATAGTGATATTCTTACACGCGCCCGTGCACACGCACACTAACAATAGTAACATACACACATGCAGAAGGGCACTCTAATGTCTGCGGGTTAACCGTCAAGGGCACACCTGCCCACAAGCCCACTCGTGCACCCACATAAGCTTAGAAAACTACAATAAGTGCACCACAAAAACAATACAAAACAAAACAACCCAAAGAACCAACTTTTATATGAAATTTTTATACAAAAGTTCTTACATGGCGGCTGTATTGCACAATTATAGTTTGAACTCCTGATTAATTTTAATAGTAAACTGTATTATGAATTGATACCCCATTACAATTTGCATTATTGTACCTCAACATTGAGTTGTGGTAAACTTTAGTTTTGATATAGCAGATGCAAACTTAGCCAAATGATAAATCATTCAAATTGATACCACTGGTTTGTGTGGCATGAAAATTGAAATGAGGAAATTTGAGGTTCTTAAGAGAAATTATTTAGGCCTATCACTCAGTATCACATTAGTAACTAAGTTGCACAAATTTTTATACTTTAAATTTTTTTTTTACTATAGTGTAAGTTTAACTAGTTATAAATATTACATACTAACAAAGTAACATAAGTTTTACAGTTTTCAATGTTTAATCAGTCTGAAGATCAACAGATCATACATCTGAAAATACGCTAGCTGTTTGAATGCTATAATTTTTTTTAGTCGACTGACACAGGAGTTGGTGCTGAGACAGTGCTTCAGGCGGTAACTATGCCTAGAGGCGTAAGGAATTGTACATTTGTAGCTGAAGACAGCAACCGTTACAACAGACGATGCCAAGATTGGTAGGACTTGCAGTGGTCAAGTGCATCATAGAAGTTACCAGACTGATTGTGATTCAATGAGAATGAACCCAATAGCCTACAGATTTACATTGAACTCGAAAGAATAAGACTCAACTTAATTATGATTATTTCTTCGATTCACAAAACCATACTCACCCGCCATTTTGCTTGGCGCTATTTCCTGAATACGATTAGAAACACTTCCGGGTTACGATGCACGTGATAGTGAAAGAAAATAACCAATCGCCGTTTTGTAATCACGTGGCTGCTTAACCTTCACCTCTAAGGTGAAACATGGCGGGACAAGGCAGCAATGTATGTTGTTTCTTATTTGAGACCGTTTGCATACAGTCGAAATATGATTTAGCGCCAGCCATTGCACGATGGAGTGGGAAAATAATATGTCATTTCTTCTATATTATTTCAGGGCGGCAAGCTGGAGATTGTGTCCAAAATATGGCCAATCGGGAAAACGGCCAAGTGTGAGGAGCGGAAGGTTAGTCAAGTTCAGCTGCGTCTGAAAGTTAAAGTTTTCGTTAACATTTTGTTTTTTACGACAAAGTTGTTATGCACAATCCATTAACACTTTGCACCAATGTTGGAATCTTAAATGTCATGAAATTTTCTGTATGCAACAACAGAAGGTTCTTTGGTAGAAGACTGACGAGTGTAAAGCAAAGTCAAGATTTTTTTTTTTAGATGAAAACTGTACTGGAAGGGAAAAAAACCCCGCAGATTCGAGAGAATTCCAGTTTCTTTAAAAATATTCCCAGTGGTTTGGAGTCTTGATCTCTTTTAGGACTTCTGTCAAGTTGAGGGGGGAAATTTTGGCTGTTATGTTTTAGACAGTAGCAGACGGTAGGAACAGAGCCGGGTAGGGGACGTAACTCTGGGCATGCCTAATTTCTCCAGCCCAACCCATTAGGTCTCTTGTCGAGGATTGGTTAAAGAATCAGAAAACCGGCTAGAAATATAACTAAGAATGTCAGTTATTTGTCCTCCTTTTTTTTAAAATATTTTTTTTAACCACACCCAGTATCTACTATTGAGATAATTTCTTTTTTAAAGCTGCACCTTATAAACTACTTACAAGTTATAGAACACTGCCAAGTCCTTAACATTGTACAGAACATTGTCCTTTTCTCTGTGCACTCTAATTTGTTTTCAGTCGTCTGAGACTTGGATTGGAATCAGAAAATGGTGAAACCTGTTGCCATGTTCACAACCTTAAAAATAAACTCCAACATAAGATGTCCTGTTGCAGTGTTACTAGTAACTAGAGTGCTGACTCCACTCTCCCCGAAAGTTTTTCGGATGAGACTATCCTGTGTGCAAGTGCACACAGCACAGACCATCTTGCGCACACGTTAAATCCTGTTACACTTTTTGTAAGAGTAGGCCATTGTGTGCTGGTGGGAACAGATAGGATAAATTTACAAAACTGCATACACACAGGGACTGGACATAAAAAACACAGAGTGCTTATTCCATTATCCTCAATATAAAAGGAAAAAAAGAGTAGATTCTCATCCATTTAATGATTTATAATCCCAGGCAGTGTAACAGTAATGCTGACAAGTAATTTTACGTCTTGATTTTTTTTCCTGTGCTTTTTAGAAGGGTATCATAAGTTCACCTTTTCAGTTTTTGCCGTTTTGGGGATTCTAACACAGAACATACTATTGGTATTACTATAGTATTTAGTATTACTATGTTAAAAATGAAACAGGTATCATTCTATGTTGGCAAGTATTTCAGTATTTGAATTTTGTTCCTAGTTTTACTCAGTCAATGGGGTGAAAAGATTTGATCAATGAATTCAGCACATCAACTTGATAGTTGCAGAAACTGACTTTTTTCCCTACACATATGACAATTTTTCTATTACCCACACTGTTCTTCACTTTCTGAGTGTCTCCCTCTGTCACAGTGTCAGTCTGTGATTATTTCCATGTAATTCATGTATAGGCTCACACACACACACACACACACACACACACACACACACACACACACACACACACACACACACACACACACACACACACACACCCACCCCCACCACCCCCACACACCACCACACACCATATGTGTGTGTGTGTGTGTTGTGTGTGTGTGTGTCACTGTGTGTAAACATGCCAAGTCAAGTCAAATTTTATTTCCAGATCATGGCAGATGGTGCATTGAGTAAGCAGAAAATTTGCATTATTTTTTTTTTTTTTATCAAGCCATGGCATCTTGCTAGGAAAAAACAAAAAATCAAAACAATAAAACAGCAAGCAAAAAACAACAAAAAGCCACCCCAAAAATATTTAACTACAATATTATATGACAATCTGTGTGTGTGTGTGTGTGTGTAATCAATCAATCAATCAATCAATATTTATTTCCATGAGTAGACATTTGTTCATTTCTTCCATCAAGCCATCTCTGTGTGTGTGTGAATGTGTGTGTGTGTGTGTGTGTGGTGTTGTGTGTGTGTGTGTGTGTGTGTGTTGTCATCTGTGTGTGTGTGTGCATCTGTGTGTGTGTGTGCATCTCTGTGTGTGTGTGTGTGCATCTCTGTGTGTGTGTGTTTGCATCTGTGTGTGTGTGTATGTGTGTGTATTGTGTGTGTCTCGTGTGTGTTGTGTGCATCATGCATGTTGTGGTGTGTGTGTGTCTGTGTGTTGTATGTGTTTACACTTTACAGTGCATTATTTTAGTGTTATTGTTTTGTTTCATTTTTTAGAGTTCTTTATTAGCCTATAAGATTATGTTAGATGGCTAAAAAATGTAGTTTAAATTTTTTTCCAGAAGTATGAGCAAGGCTAAAAAAATCTCACAAGTTGTCTCCCTTATAATTTATTTTCCAGGAGTATGAGCAAGGCTAAAAAAATCTCACAAGTTGTCTCCTTATAATTTATTTTCCAGGAGTATGAGCAAGGCTAAAAAAATCTCACAAGTTGTCTCCCTTTACCCATGTGTATTACTGTAGTGTATGGTTGACAATATTAATAAGTTTGTGAACCATTTACGATGGGGAATTTATTGCTGCCATTTTTTGTCAGTATTTTGGTGGGCTTTTTTTGGTTCTGTTTTTGCTCTTAAGGATGAACATTCAGTATCTTAGCCTATGCCACAGACAGTAAATAGTAAATCAAGTGTAGCAAACCAGAAACAGCTTCTTCATAAATTAATGATGAAAATCATTTATCAATTAATATTAGACAGAAAAGTCCCTAGACAGGAAATCTTTCACTGACATCATTTGAAATTGTTTCAAAGCATAAGGACTGTTCCTTTTGCCTGGCCTTGCCCTCATTTCAACATCTGGATGAACAGAACACTCTTCACAGATATAATCCTGCTCTGCAGTGTTAGTGATTGGAGCTGTCTCTCTAGTCTAACATTACAGCATGACACTTTTCATAATGTAACTTAGTAGAAGTGTCTGTCAGTGTCACATTCACAAGAATGAAATCATTTATTATACGTTTCTGTGGCTTACCATAGCTGTTAGTGTGTTATCAAAGGATAATGTTAGAAAGAAAGAAAATGTTAAGAATACATTTTTTATATGTTGTGAAAAGATAAGAAATGAATAAATAGATTAACAACTACTTGTGTGCTGTTTGCCATTATGTTTGGAGATCCCAAAAGATCAATGATATGCAAGAGAGGTTATACTCATACTGTTACTGTTGTGTACCAACTGCCACCTCTACACACACACACAAACACACACACACACACACACACACACACACACACACACACACACACACACACACACACCACACACACACCACACACTCCATCTCCCCAAAAGTCCTTTTGATGAGACTATAAACCGAGGCCCTGTGTGTGAATGCATGCAGAACATCTTGCACACACGTTAAATCCTGTACCTCTTTTCGTAAGAGTAGGCCATTATGTGTGGGTGGGAACAGATGACAATATTTACACAACTGCATACTTATGGGAACTGGATGAAAAAAGCACATGAGTGCTTATCCCATTATCCTCGATGTAAAAGAATAAAATGAATAAATAAAATAAATAAATAAATAAAAACACACACACGCTATCCTGTCACAGTATTTTTTCTCCTAGATTTTCTACAGTTTTTATTTATCATTTATTTTGAATGGTTGGTTATTCACTCATTGGCTTGGGTGGACCTGGTTTGATGTTGTAGTTGATTCTCAGTCATTGGCCATTGGTTTGGTTGGATATTTAAAATGAATAAAAACAATAACAACTGCACAACAATGATGATAATTACAATGATGATGATGTTGATGAAGAACTTCAATAATTATTATCATAGTGTAGCACAATAACGACAACATGATGTTTGTGTGTGCAAGGTGTTGGATATTTACATGCTAATCAAGTGAATGGTGAGAGCTGATGTAAGGTGTATTGTACAGTACATGTCTCATACAGATGATACACTACTCACTAACCAAAACCACTGTCTGCTAGAGTGGTTGGTTTGTGAGATGTTGCACAGAAAGCTAAATCCAGTAGAGAATATATCGTTAGAGTATGCATAATTATACCACATCCTTTTTCAGTTCAGTAGATGTGGAATAAAGTTATTGTGTTTAAATATCAAATAAACAGTTATACGCCATCCTCCCCTATGGAGATGCCAGGCACCTGTCACTGTGTCAGTATGAATAGTGTTCTCACCTTCTGGAAATTCTGTGCTAGGAATTCCCTCTTTTCTGTCACTCTCTTTGCTGCTGTTTTGTTTCTTTTCTTTCTATCACCTCCTTCTTGTCTTTTTTCGGCCTTCTTGGTCCATTTCCCTGGCTTTTATTTCCCAAAAGACTTCAAATATAACCAATCTCTCCCATGCCAAAGTCAGATGCGCTGGGCCTGACTTGTCAGGCACTTAATGGCAGCACAATGCATTTTTGCTCTGGGCTCTGGCTGACAAAAGCTGCTGTCAGAGCATTTGCCAAAGAAGAATCACCCCACACCAGCAAAAAAAACCCATACATATAAAATTAAAAAAACAAAAACCCAAACCAAAAAGCGGGTATCTGTTCCTAGATCTGTAATTTAACACAGAATGAATAAATTCTGTATTATTAATAATGTTTTTGTGGCAACAGTTAAAGTTAGTTAAAGTCTGCTCAGCTGGTGCTTATCCCAGTTTCTGTGGCGTTAAGCGACCGAGAGTCATAGACTCCCCCCTGGATAGGACGCCAGTCTATCGCAGAGTTAACCCCTAACAGTAACACATGTTGGTACCCCCTTTTACACCTGGGTGGGGTGAGAAAATAGCTGTAATGTGCCTTTTCCAAGGGCACAACGCCATAGCTGAAAGCTGGGATCGAACCCGCAACCTTTAGATTACGAGTCCAACGCCCTAACCACTAGACTACAGCGGCGGCTATTTGTGGGCAACAGATTTTAAAAAAATGTATATTTTTTCACATGCAGAACATAATATCTAAATTAGCTGTAACATCTGTAGTAACGGGAGATATTGATGTTACATTACACCTCCCTGCTCACAAAACTTGTTCTGTTCATGCTAATTAAATTAATTTCTGGCTTAAAAAGAGAAAATCACCAAAAATAGATGATTACATAGATAAAATAAATGAATTCTTTTTAATAGACAAATATAAAACCTGAGTGGTTAGGACCATTCAACTTCAATCAATCCATCAAGACATGGGTTTGAATCTTGGCAGCATCTGCCAAATTATGGGTGGGGTATTTACTATTTCCCATGTCAGCTTCAAGTGCAAACCTGCCAGTGCCTTAATTCACTTTGTATACTTGAACTGATTACTTGATGCAGAAGATCAAATATATGCATATTAATGATCCCATAATTCATGTCAGCATTTGGTGGGTTCGGAAACTCGAAACATACCAACCCAGCTTTTATCCCCAATGTCAGAATGTGGAGCTTGGCAAAAATAGTCACATAGGCCTACTATATATTCAGGTGTACCTTGGAGAGCTCTCTAGCTGAGGAACAAAAAAAATTAAAACAAGTAATGAATGTATGATCTAGATGTAAAAAGCCCCCCCCCCCCAAAAAAAAAAAGAAAAAAAGAAAAAAAAAAGACAGAAAATATTCAACAAATCTATCCCTCCCTCCCGCCCTCCCATCAAACAAAACAACAAAAACAACAGCAACAAAAACAAACCCGACCCAGATCGACCATATCATATCAAATGACAGTTCTGAGACAGGTGGGAAAAGACGAATAGCTCATGGGTTGTCACAGCTTGTGCGATGCTGATTCACAGCTCCGCTATCTATAGCTATGAACACTTGCTGCAAGTGTATTAGTTGTAGGCTAACTACTCCTCCATTCATGCTCATATCAGTTGTATCTGTTGTGCTCGTGTGTGATGCATCGCTATCCCTGTAGTGTATTTAGCCAAGGACAGGGGAGTTTGTGTTCAGGGTGTTGAGTGTGTATTACATTTATGTGGTCTGATGTGGCCTTGTGCAAAGCATAGGCTTCTGTAACATGCCTGATGAACATGTGGAGGAAAACAATGAACAGGTGGAGTAATGAGAGTGTATTGTAAAGGGTTTCAGTTAGTTGTCACAGCATGAACCTTTTTTTTTTTAGTGTTTTTATTTTCGTGCGACTGTAGACTTTTTGTTGTTGTTAGAAAGGGCATTGAAATATCGTTAGATTGTCTTTTTGCTATGACTTTGTCTCGTTTTTTCGTTTTGTTATTTCTTTTTGTTGTTTCTTTCTGTTGTTTGTTTGCCTGGGTTGGGTTTTTTGTTTAATTTTTTTAAAAGAGCATTTTATTTGTTTATTCACTTATAAAGCTTTTTCATTGGAAAAAAAAACCCAAGTAGAAATAACCAAGATTTAAAAGATTTCGATACTGATTAAATTCTTTACTTTGGCAGTTGCTAAAGTAAAATTTAAATAATGTGAAGTGAGTACCTTAATTAACAAACAGTCACTAGAACCATAGGTGCAGGTTGCTGGCTTTAACCCCCACCCCCCCCCCTTCTGACCCAAACCACCTCAAAAAAAAAGCGAATGCTGTGACAGATGAAAGCCACCTTTTAGGACTACAAGTATAACAGGTAACATTCATTGCATCTAGAGAATTTATAGATCGTGGAAGACTAGAGGGAAAAAGTAAAAAATTGCTTTCTTGTTTTTTCGTTTTTTTTCCATCCCTTGGCTAGAATAAGTGAGGTTTACCATAGTGAAATTTATGCATATGCGACCACCTCCCCCCCTGTGTTAAACAAAGTGGTGCGTTTATAAGTACCAGAGTTGTAGCAACAGGAACTGTGAAAGGCATAAACTGATCAAGATAAAAAGTTTATCACGCATTCGTAGCTGTATGTCAGCAACAGATGTGCTCAAGCTTTATGGGGAACAAGTGACAGGTGGAAAGTGTCAGTGGTAGTAATCATTCGCTCTAGTGTTGTAACAGCAGCATCATTGAATCAACATTTGCGGGGATAGGATAGCTTAGTGGTCAGAGCATTGCATTCACGATTTGACAGCCTAGGGTCAATCTCTGGGTTAACATCAGTTTTGAATCCGCTCCCATAAAAGTAATTTGGTTAAGACTAAAAAATTGAGGTTCTGCCGGGGAATGCACAAACATCTTTAAAATCAATTCTGCATTTCGGAAGAGCCGGCCATTTGTGTTGGTAAGAATGGGTGACAACAACACAAAAATCCCCAACACACACACGTATTTTGTTTGGGTTTTTTGGAGTTGGGGGTCGTTTCTTTGTTAGTTCAAGGTTAGGGACATGTTGTGGCCAATGACATCATCTGGGCACACACCAACAAACTGTAACAAAGCATGTTGCCTTCCAGATGAAGGTCACAGGAAGGTCACAGTACCACACTACTTAGAGTCCAGTCCAAATTCCCTACTGTCGCTCATGATACTAACTTAACTAACCCCTTTGCTGTCATACAGTTGATGCTTACTGAATCTGAAAGCTGTTTGCCAAGAGGATTTTGACTCGGGGGGGGGGGGGGGGGGGGGTGGGAAATGGGGTAAGAATGTTCAGTAACAAAACTTTGACATTCAGAATATGATTGAAAGTGAAACCTGCGCTTTGTGCAGACGTATTCTTGTGTGCATTAAAAAAATTGGGATCTAAAAATTATACTCTGTTGCTCTGTTTTTGATTTTGCCTGTGCCTGTCTGTGTTTATAAATCTCCTCACTTCGTGTTTTTCTCTGTCTGTCTCTCCTGCTCTCTCCCTCCTCCCCCCCCCCCCCCACATCCCACACACTACCATGCACATGCACACACACACACATGCATA